>OY804597.1:9478863-10177570 GCA_963680895.1 Fragum sueziense
GCAATAAAAAAAGGCTAAATATCAGTTCTGGCGAAACTAAATTGAACAATATAAGTCGAACTAAGAAAAACTCGGAGTAAGATGGCATTCTCCGCGCTTTCAACACATCTACTTTCAATTGGACTGGTACACCATTGTTGATAAACAAGAGCTGTCACTGTAAGATGACAATGCCCCCGACACCGCTTTGATTTTAAATTATGGCCAATCTATGTTCAAGGTCAAGGTCATCCAGGGGTCAAGGTCACCAAAGTATATGCCTACAGAAAGGTAATGTACCAAGGAATGTTGTGGTAAAGTATGAAGCGAATATGTTAAGTAATAAGGAAGTTATGGCCAATGTTAAAGTTTTTGGACGGAATGACGGACTGACAGACAGACGGACAGACAGACGGACAAGTCAAATTTATGATGCCTCCCTATCGGGGGCATAAAAAGGGACCTTATCCGAACTCTAAAAATCCAATTTATGACAAACTTGTCAGACTCACCACAGGTCAATTAGATACTGCATGCGAAAAATGAACAAACGAGAGTATAGTAAGATAGGAAAACATATCAGATTTAGAAAATTATATAACAGTGAAAGGTATCGGCCCTAGTCTGGCTGCGCGGACTGCGCAGACTGACTAGGGTCGATATTTTTCACACTTCCTATAAGGTCCCTAGCGTGACGGGACACATCCAAGTTTCTAGATAACAGTACCTGCTCCATCCGTATACATCAGGTGGTTCTGGACAACCAAATACTGACGACAGTACAGCATAATGTCCACGTGGCCACTTTGTTTGGAGAAGTTCTAAAACAACAAGTAAGAGGAAAGTCATCAAATTCAAATAATACTACTAAGCTTCGATATGATATCGCAAAGAAGTAACGATAACTACTTTAAAATAGAAATCGAGGCAGAAACCGTTACTTAAAGGAGTGGTTAAAGGAAAAAAGGGCAGTCACGCACAGTGTGAACTTTCAGATTTAGAAATAACTTAAAATAAGTTCACTTTTCGTTCGAAATGTTGATTAATTAGTCGGAGATTTCAAAAACACAACATAAACCAAGTTATCAAGAGAGAACAACAAAGGTACCTCTTCTAGAATAGCAAGTGAGCCTTCAACACCCAATTATAATGTTGACAATACATAAAATTAATACTCTTTTTGGCTCTCCGCAAGTAAATGACTTTGGAAAACATTTTGGAAAATGAACAGATTGCCTGTGACAATGTTTTCTATCCGAAAAGATAAGAAATAACAAATTTCATTCACTTTGATATATCATCAGCAACGAATTAGTAAGTAAGTCTAAAATTTTGACGTTTGGTAATGGGTTAATGGAGACAGCACATAAAAACGTCCTACCACTCAGATGAACAAACAATATATATCTAAAGCCCTCGTCACATACCCATTTTGCGTCCATATCACGGCCGGAGCACGTCAAAATCAGGGGACCCGTGCAGTATAATTTTGGCCGTGATGTGGACGAGTTATGCACGCGGAATCATATATGACCAGATCCTATGTAACGGATAGAAATGAAACTACCTTTTTGACAGAAGAATCCCCCATAGCCAGTGGGACAAACACAATCACAAGTATGTTCATCCAGAAAACCGCCGTGGTGGCACTCTATCGCTGGACACACTGTAACACATAATTATACTACCCAGTTACTAATCCGAGTTTTCGCTGATGAAATTCGCTCTTTGACATGTTGATGTCGCTCATTTAACAACTTATCAAAGAGCGAATTTCTCGGGTTACCCAGTTATATGTACTGTAAATAATGCGCAGTACGTTTTTTCAAGAGTACTTAAACATGGTGGGATTGTGCATGATGGGATGGATAACGAATACGGACAAAATAATCTCGATTCTGGTAAGATATTTTGCAATATCTTCCTTATTTGTGCGTCAATCTTCAAAAGGTTTGTTGCATGTACCACGCCTTACCGAGCTCTTTCATCGGATGTATGACATATTAGATAACTCATAGTACTTTTTCCGAAATATTGTCCCAAACGACAAGAAAGCGAAATGGTAACGACTACGGCCAAATTAACCACGCTTCAGGTAAGATTTTGTGCAATAACTTTCTTATTTCTGCGTCAATTTTCATGCGGTTTGTTGCATGTACTTTTCTCAGATGCATTACGATCCCAACCGACTTGAAAAAGGGCCTGAATTTTTTGTCGTTTTTCTGGTCGGTTGGGATCAAAATTTGGACAAAGTACAAAGATTCTACAAACAAGTCATATATCTGAGGAAAGAGCTCAGTAATGCGGGGTACATGCAACAAACCGCTTGAAAATTGACGCAGAAATAATTGCACAATTTCTTACCTGAAGCGAGGCAAATTTGTCCGTATTCGTTATCCATCCCATCATGCACAATCCCCACCGTGTTAAATGTAATTGGAATATGAATATGATTTTCATTTTTCTGAAGTTTTACATCATAATTTCAGTTCCGAACATGCGTAGTTACTTAACGTTTATAACATTTGCTTGCAATCGATCAAATGACGGGTATGTACAAAAGATGGCAAATTTATTCAAAAGGACTGGAGAGATATTATCTTCCCTTAATATTTTGTCCAATTCATTCAATATTTCTTGAAAATGATTTTATCCGTTTGTATGTTCGACAAACTAGGACCATACCAGTTACGGCGACGACATATGACAGTCACTCACGACAAATTCGTTTACTGGTGTCCGGTAAATGGTTGGAAGTTCCCTTCTAACCTTTTATCTGAAAACCCTAGTTGTGACGTCTTTAATGGACGAATCGTGGTGAAATAAGTTTGAAAAAAGTTTGAACTTGTTTTACAAGATCGGAATAATAGCAATGACATGAGATTTGAAAAAGACATTAGCTGTTTTTTAGACCAATGTGGATTCAGTTTGTCTGCACGTACATACAACAGCATATTTTTTTTCTCAAATTTTCACTAGGCCTACACGAAGCAACTCTTTGAAATGATTAAGGATCCTGATTTTATTGCACTAGGCTGTATGTTTATCTGGAACCACGGTGGTTTCAAGTGCAACCAGGAGTGATTTGACGTCGCTAATAGAAAAGGCTTGGGAAAACATTGAAACAAAAGAAGAAACTGCTGATAAGCAGCAGTTTCTCCTTTTGTCTTAATATTTTCTGAGCCATATTTTACACAAATTCTATCTTTAATAACATCCATTTGTCGTTTGTGGCAGTTTTTGAAGTGGATTATCCCAAAAATTTGTCGCTTGGTAATGGCTAATCGTACGTTTTTTACCTGGTCTATCCGTGCTGTCAATGATAAAAGCCTTGGGTTCGTTGATAAAAACAAACAGCGTTATTATACAAGTAAAACATCGGCGAGGTGCCATAATGGGTGCTTGTATCTGCAGTAAAGATGAAATTTGTTCAAACCTTTCCGAACAAGACATTTTGGGTGGTCATAAATAAAAGTTGTTACAGACGACAAAATTATGTTACGGATAGCGTTCAGTTGTATGAAATAACAGAAATTTACATTTATATGGGAAAATGCTGGTCCCCGGCATTTGTCATATTTCCTCTGAATGCTTTGACGTAACGTCAAAAGTTGCGGACCAAGCCAAAATTGGCTATGCACTTCTGTTTTAAACCGCATATTTGTTATTTTATTTGAGAAACACACATGTATTTGGTATCATATAAAAGATATTGAATTGTAATTTATTAATATATGTCGAATTTCAACATTGTTTGAATACAGACAATTTGATAAACAAAATAAATAAACTCTGACGCAGAAAATGACGTCGTCACGTGTAACAGAAATTACCAAACAAACTCGCGAGAATCCCAATAGAATAAAAAGTAAGACTTTTTAAAGCGCACAAACCTTGGCAAATTACGTCAGTGATGTCACAGAAGATATAGCGTAAATATTACGGCAGTTGGATGGTGTAAACAAACTATGGAGGAATGGAAAGAAAGAGATAAGTAGCGTCACGCTGTTAAAAAAACGTCATTTTTTCGGTATGTCTAATTTTTAAATCTAATTTATTTTTCCAATAGCGATTAGAAATCAATATAAAAAATTTTGGGACATACATCTGAGCTCTAGTTTTTATAGTTAATTTTTTGTCTTGATTGGAGTTGAAGCAAATCATTATTTTATTGTGTTTGTAGCGTCTTAAAAATGTCACATTTTCACTAAAACGGTCCCAAATGCAAGGGTGATTTTTTCATATATAGCTTTTTTTCTAAGAAAATCAAAATATTTTGAATTCGTATTGATTTTCGACATACATCTCGGATAAAATTTGAAAAAATAAATGCATTTGTCAATATCTCTTCAACTAGCGAAGATATAGAGTGTGATGTAGCGTCTTAAAAATGTCACAAAAACGCGTTTTTGACGATTTGACGTCATGTTGATTTTTTCGGTATGTCTAATTTTTATATCTAATTTATTTTTCCAATAGCGATTAGAAATCAATATAAAAAATTTTGGGACATACATCTGAGGTCTAGTTTTTGTAGTTAATTTTTTGTCTTGATTGGAGTTGAAGAAAATCATTATTTTATTTGTGTTTGTAGCGTCTTAAAAATGTCACATTTTCACTACAACGGTCCCAAATGCAAGGGTGATTTTTTCATATATAGCTTTTTTTCTAAGAAAATCAAAATATTTTGAATTTGAATTGATTTTCGACATACATCTCGGATAAAATTTGAAAAAATAAATGCATTTGTCAATATCTCTCCAACTAGCGAAGATATAGAGTGTGATGTAGCGTCTTAAAAATGTCACAAAAACGCGTTTTTGACGATTTGACGTCATGTTGATTTTTTCGGTATGTCTAATTTTCAAATCTAATTTATTTTTCCAATAGCGATTAGAAATCAATATAAAAAATTTTGGGACATACATCTGAGCTCTAGTTTTTGTAGTTAATTTTTTGTCTTGATTGGAGTTGAAGAAAATCATTATTTTATTGTGTTTGTAGCGTCTTAAAAATGTCACATTTTCATTAAAACGGTCCCAAATGCAAGGGTGATTTTTTCATATATAGCTTTTTTTCTAAGAAAATCAAAATACTTTGAATTTGAATTGATTTTCGACATACATCTCGGATAAAATTTGAAAAAATAAATGCATTTGTCAATATCTCTTCAACTAGCGAAGATATAAAGTGTGATGTAGCGTCTTAAAAATGTCACAAAAACGCGTTTTTGACGATTTGACGTCATGTTGATTTTTTCGGTATGTCTAATTTTTATATCTAATTTATATTTCCAATAGCGATTAGAAATCAACATAAAAAATTTTGGGACATACATCTGAGCTCTAGTTTTTGTAGTTAATTTTTTGTCTTGATTGGAGTTGAAGAAAATCATTATTTTATTGTGTTTGTAGCGTCTTAAAAATGCTTGATTTTTCCATACTTACGAAATAATTCTGTTGTTTATTTATTGATAGTTGAGATTATTAATTTTGTACGGTGCTATTTTCATGTATGCATGTATTGGTATTATTGTGAAAATGTTTCTTTTTGCCAACATTGAAAATTTGTCATTTCTCATGTTTTGGGGAAAGTTGTAACTTTCTTTACACCTTCGCGTAACGTTAACGTCGGAAAACGGTCGATATGCGTGTTACAACGTTGGTCCGCAACTTTTGACGTTACGTCCTTCCAAAGCTTTTTTCACAGCAACGTCACAGCAAGATATTGTAAGGGAAATGATTAATTTAACATGACGCTTATTATGCCCCCGCATCGAGGGATCGGGGGTATTGTTTTACTCATGTTCGTCCGTCTGTCCGCCCGTCTGTCTGTCTTAACATTTTGCTTTCTCTCCAAAAGTATGCAACATAAAAAGGTCAAATGGTATGTATAAATAACCTTCTTTCAATATGTTCCATGCAATATGACCTTCCTCAAAGTCATCCATTAACATACTCTCTTAAAACAGAGCACATTATCTCTTCATTCCATTTCGATAGAATGATACTCTGTTCTCACGGGGTCATTTCACGTCTAATCTCGGGGCCTTTACGGGATTTCGTTATTCAATCGTTGGCTTAAACAACAAAACATTTGAATAATCTGATACAAATTTTCCTTGGCTGACGCTTCAAATTACCGGCTTCAGCCAAAAATAGAAGCGACGTAATGTATACCTTATCATACAATATAAAACTGAATAATTTTGATTCGATAATTCCAAAATTACCGGCTTCAGACAAAAATACAAGCGACGTAATGTATACGTAATTATTATACAAGATAAAACTGAATGATTTTGATTCGATAATTCAAATAATGAGCTATGATTAGATAATGACGATCAAAATAGGCTGTTGATGTATCAAAAACGGCAGAGGTCATATTTGATTGTTTAATCAATATACCTCGGCTTTGGAGAGTACCATTAACCCTTATCAACCCTTTACAAGAAAAAAATGAAGGGGTACCTGTTAGGCTGTCGAAATTGCAAATGGCACAAAAATTACAAACCAGATATAACGCATGAAATTACCAACCTGAATGGGTAGATCATTTATGTCCATTGTTAGCACTCATCGAGCTTTATAAAGTATTTAAATCAAAGTCAATGAATAACGTGCGGATCCGCATTTATTGTCCTTTTTTGTTTTGTAATGGTTACACATGCCCAACCTACAAAAAGCAATTACGTCAGAGGTACGTCATCTGTGCTCAGTGAGATTCAACACACCGTACAACCGGCTGCGTCGAAAGTCAGCGAAGACAGATTCGGCATCTGATGTCAAGTGCATGATAGGTCAAATGAATTTACTTTTATAAATAAACGAAATGATCTTTGGTATTCCATAGTTGATAAATACGCGTATAAATGTTCAGTGCTTCTACAAAATAAACCTTTCCACGCATCCCTCGCAAATAAGGTCACAGTCATCGACGCAGCCGGTTGTACGGTGTGTTAATACCGCTGGGGGTGTCTCTATGACATTGACCTTGTCTCGTTTTGAAGTAAAAAATAGGATTGATCTAAAGCAAAGGAAAGATGGTTATTCGCCGTGAATGAGGTTTTTATGCATTGCAAATTGTTTTTCCATATACAAATATGAGTTCCCGTATAGTTCGGAAGCATAAAAACATAGCATGGGTCCCTTTAAAACATTTTTAGAAAAATAGCCATTTCGGGGGCATTTGTGTTTCACAAACACATCTTGTTTTTAATTTAGTTATTCTACCTACTGCATTGTGACAAATTCTTAGAAGATTATGCACGCTGAAAATCATTTAACGTTTATAACATCCATTCTTTTTGCATTTTTCTTTTATCCACACTGAATTATTTAATAATTTTGTATTTAGACACAAATAAAACAGATACAATGCGAATCCTTTTTTTTAATTATTATTCTTCTTTTTGTAATTCAACGCAAAACATACCTTTTACATAGTGAAAATGACAAAGCTTAACCACTTAGTACAGCAGATTTTTATGATTAGGCATTTTATATGTAGAACAAATGCCACATTGGCCAACCCTGACTAGGTGAACGAAAAAAGTATCCAATTTCACACAAAAACGACAATTTCAAACACTAAGCTTCATATCAGCATGCGTAAGACGGATTCAATGAACTACGTACTTTGTTTGATAGACCATTTTCTCGCGGCACGTTAGACTTATGTGTCTACCTTGTATCGTTAAATATTGTCATTTTCTCTCACAAATAATAAAACAATTCCCACACCACATAAATCATTTAATCTCGTAAATGATTTCTTATAAAACTGTTAAGTGATATACTCAATCTAATCACTTACTAGATAATACTGCAACCATTACAAAGTAAAAAAAGCTTTCAAACATGATTAAACTATAGCACGCGGTAGGTATTAGTATTTTATCAATTCCCAAATGGTTTTCCATGCCATATTTGTTTTTCAAATAAAACCATGTTATGTTGTCGAAAACACATATTACCTGTTTACCCGTACCAAGACCGAAGGAAAGCCTAAAACGTGTAGAGGCCCATCTCTTGGTCTTCTTTCTTCGTTAAGGTTTGAATCAAATGTATTCTGGGATAAACATGTCACATGTAGTTACAAGATTTTTAAGGAAAAACAACAAAACTCTTGTTTTCAGCGTAAGCTCCCCAATCGACAGATTTAGCTATATCATTAGTCCAGCCGCATAATTATACGAAAAGCTCGTATCTGTGTTGTATATTTTATCTAACAGCTCGGGGCTTTGTAACAAGTATTTTGGCTTTAAAGTACGATAACTTTTTAACTAGGTTTCAGTTTTAGCTTGCAAGTATACTCCCGCTATAAGAAAGTAGCCACTTGTCTAATGCATAAGGATGACAGTTTAAGGATTTTTGATAAACATACCGAAATAAAGACAAAACATTGAATCATGGCAAGTAAAAAACGCTTTCGTGAAAGTATCGAAAACAGTCGAATTACCCCCATTAGATATGGTAGTTTGGTGGTAGTTCCAGGAAATCTGTAACTTACGCGGAACACACAATTGAAATTCACGGCGATTTATAGAGCCGGAAACCGACCGAAAATGAATAAGGATATTTGTTTATGATACTGTTTTTATTCGAAATGATTAGTGATTAATAACTGATTTTCATTAAACCCAAGACCCTTGCAAAATGGCTGTTTCCGGTTTTAGCTCAACCTTCCCCCAATTTCTTCTCAAATGCTCTATTCCTAGATTTTTTGTTTCTGTTTTGTCTATAGCAAGTTCCAAATTAAAACAATGTTTTCCTTCACTTTATACACCAACCACTTCCGGTTATTATCAAACATTTAATAATGAGACATGCTATACTGGTAGTGCTAAATTTTCATAGACCTCTATCATTTCAACGATATTATTGGCTGTAAAATTGAAATGAGACTTTTGTGTTTCAAAAGCGTCAACTTATGAACTTATGCAGAAAATGACAGATGAAAGTAAACAAAATTGAACATTGTATCCTAAAACGCTGTTTTGAACCCATGTTACAACTAAACATGTTTCCGGGAAAGTTGAAAGCCTTTAACCATTGAGTTGTGAAAAGGAACTATTGGGAATGCGTATGAATGTGTAAAAACAAAAAGTCATTAAGAATTGTGATAATTAGGGTTATTTGAAAAGTGGCTACTTTTTTATGACGGTGAGTATATATTAATTTTGTTTGATATGGTCTGATATGGTCGTAAATCAAACCCATTTCAATTTGTCTGAAAAGTTTCAAAATCGATACTAATTAGAGATGGCATCGATTACTTCATTGCGTCAAACAATAGCAATGAATTTTGTGCTAAAATAGACTGGGTTTATAGTTATGTTTTGATAAACCGTCAGTGTTATTATAACATCTCGTAACTACGGCTTGATTCAACACATACGGAAATACTGTTGTTTGTCCGAAATTGCGTCACGATACCCTGGATAAAATCGTTCCCTATTGATGAAAAACTTGCGAATCAGTATCAATTCTCAAACAGTGACTCTTTTTGAAACACCCCCTCCATCCCCAGTCACCAGGACACCCCCCCCCCCCCGGATGAGGATTAAGAAAATTAAAAACTTGCAGGAGAAAGATAACATGCTAATATTTTCTGCATAAGTAAGACTTAATTTTTTAAAAAAAAATATTGTCGTTTGGAAAAATGTTAGTAGATCTACCAACTGTGACCACAGGGTGAATCGTTCATCGTGATATTATCGGTCGACGAAAAACAAATGTATACTAGAGGGAAAAAGAAACTCAACAACAAATTTGATCATTCGTTTTTCTGAAATCACCATAATTTGAATATCATTTTAATACATTGTGAAATATCGTGATTTGACCTTCACGTGTAATAAATCATTGAAGTGACAGGGTGCGCTTTCCGCCAATAAGCGGATAAATCTGATCGGTAGTGCGTTTACGTTTATAAACAGTTACCTGATTCAGCGTCTCGCACGTAATCCAAACTAGCGTAAACGATTACCGGCTGGAATTTGAAAGTTTTTCTGTAAATGAAAAGTCTTGGCAATCTGCCTCGATAAGAGGAATCATGCGATCGTCAGTTGTTCCTTTGGCTCTAAGACGTTACCACAAGCGAGGTATTGTCGACAGATGTGCACCAAAGTCAGCAGCGACCGCAGTTTTAGACGTCCTACATCAAAACAAATGCCAAACTCAGTCTTTGAATTAGTCGCAGTATGATACAGGGGATTTAATCCAGACGACTTATGAAAATTTGCAAGTAGAAAACGTGTGAATGTTTTCCCCCATATTATCTAAAACGTTTCACTGATTTTGTCGCAAACACAAACATCAATGTTTAGGTAAAAAAAGCCTGTAACTAACAGTAACAATTGGTTTGAAATGACACAAAAGAATTAAGAGTAATGATAAAAGTAGTTGATGTGTTCTTGTTTCCTCTAGTATAAAAACAGACCTAATAAAAATCCTTTTGTTTTTGCGTATTTTATTGAATAATTGAAAACATTGTCTGATGACACTCGAGTATAATTGAGTGGAGTTTAATATTTAATTTCGACTGTTATGGTCATTTCGCGGCGGCTGGATTACATGTACCTAAGCATAAATTCTTGTTGTTTCTCGCACTAGTATTACCACAACATTTGTTCCGAATCTCTAGCTGCTCGCCTTCATGGGTTTACGATTATCAAACTTTTAGTCAGAGGAAATGGCCAGTAGGGATGTTTGGCGACCCGGTATCGAACTCGGGACACCATGAATGAGATTCAGATGCGCTAGACAGAATGATTGATGTCCAGAAAAAAAACAATGAGTATGTTATATTGTCGAGTATCAGCATTTTACTTGAAGTGTTTTCACAAACCATCTTTCTTTGCACGTCAAAACCGCGTGTTGTTTCGACAGAGTTAATACTTAAAGCCTGTCTGGACATCAACTAATCTGTTGTTTCCATTCCAGACAATTAAGATATATATATATTGGTGTTGAAGACGACAAAATAATATAGATCAAATTCTAAAATTCCACTGTAAGGAATGTATTAAAAGAAAACACTGCACAATAATACTTCTTTTTTCTCAAATGTTTTCCAAACTGTATAGTTATCGTTTAGTTATAAATGTAAAACAGGACTATCTTGATAGAGATTTAAAAACCAATGTTTCATTAACAATATTTGTCGTCAGAGACGGTTCAAGCTCTCTGAATAAATGCCCGCCAAAAATAAGTACAACAAATAAGGAAGTTAAAAGAATAACAAAAGGTCTCATTTCCTTGACGGGGCTTCACATCGAGAACTGAAAATATCAAGTTGTCTATCCCTAGGTACTTTTAGGAAACGTACACACGCTCGATTTACGGTATTTTTTTCTAACTCCTCAGATTAAATGAACCACTTGCGACTGTAGTGTCGGCATTCCCGGTTCTACATTTACATCACACCAACCACCATGGATTAAAAAAAATCAAACGCAATTATACTCGACAGATGTGCACGTTTGCTTCTATTTCGGGACAGAGAAAATGCTTGCGTTTTGAATTTTGAAAGAAGCACACATTTCCAAATTGTCACGTGGGATAGCCACCCTGAAGATCCATCTTGTAGTGTAGTAATTCGCCATTCACAATTAAGTAATGCAGGTCATGTGGCCATGTCATGTGGCCATGTCATGTGACCTAATTTTTGGACAATGCAAACGATCACATTCCACAGACAGAAATTTACTTAGAACTACTAATGGGTGTCTATCTGAGTGTATTTATTGTAAAGCTTGTGCCGTTTGGTGATAGTAAACTATGTTGTGTCACGGATAAAGGGGTATTAGAGTAAAGTTTCTTATTAACTCAACTTCTCATAAATTTATGAATGGATTGATCTGAATTTACCCTTTCCAAAACAAAACTTTGTTTTGGAGTGTCTATAAGATAAGGCTTAATTCAGAAAACATTGAGGCAAAACAAGAAGAAGATGATAGTCAGTTTTTTCTCCTTTTGACTTAATATTTTCTTAACTATGTAAGGTCTTGTTAATACAACTCCACCTACATTCACGGATGGCTTTGCATGAAGATTGCACAGAATGTTCCCGATTATGTAAACACGCAATATTGTCACAGGTTGAGGATCTTATGCTGTGTCAAATATGCTCTCCAATAGTACTTTCAGTACTTTGGTTTTAGATTTCATAAGCAACGCTTGTTAACATAAACCAGATATTTGCGATAGGAAAGAGTTCGGACTATTGGCTAGATGAACAATTATGGCTTATTATATATCAGAACGTGATATACTAGCACGAGGTCGGTTTTTCGCTGTTTTTATTTCAAGTCATAAAAACTGTTGACAGTAAAATTAAGGCACAGGGGACTAATACCATTACTAATCGTAGAAAAAACTGTTTATAAAGTGATGAAATCAGCGGATGCGCACTTTATATAAAATCGCTGATTGCATTTTATTTTCTTACTGTTTTTTAGATTAATATAGATCTACCCATTGGCAAATATTTTAGTGTATGAACTAACTTGTATGATCTACAGACAAAAGCCAAAGTACAAAAGGGAAAAGGACGAAGGTCAAAAATAGAAATAAAAAAAAACAGAGTGACGGTTCTTGTACATGGTACCGGCTGTTATGTTCGAGTGGATCAGCTAATCAGCGGCCAGTGTACTAGAGGAGTGGCTTGTATTTAATCCAGACTTCGTGTCCGCTTGTTCTCTTATAGTTTACTTGGTTTTCGATGTAGCCTACATCCTCGAGACAGTACCAACAATTGATCTACCTATACTTGGGCTTGGGTAAGTATATAAATTTACACCTTATATGCAAACTGTACACATTTTGTCCACAGCCATTTAGCTGATTTATCTTTCGCTGGATGTTTTATCTGTTGAAATACTTTTGAGATGTCTGATTTTGCATCTGCTGAAACACGTGAAGAGACGTCATTTTGAAGATCTACTTTGATTCCGTGGCCATATCTAATTTTTGAACAAATTCAAGGTCAAATTGATTTACACGTCGAGTAATTTTCGACCGGGCTAGTATATTTTCGTTGGAAATTCTATATTCTAATGTTTAACTTTTTTTAAGAATTAAATACAATATACTTTTTACATATGCCCCCTTTCGAAGGAAATGGTGGTATATTGATTTGCGAGTGTTGGTCGGACTGACCATAGACAAACATTGTCCTTTGTTGATTTTTATACTTTGTCCGGAGAAGAACTTAAAATGTATGCAAGATAAAATCTTGAAATGTCATAGGTGAAAGATGTCCTTTTGGAAAAGTGAAGTGCACAAAAATCGTAACTCTGCTGATAATATTTGCTGCGGTATTGTCCTTCGTTGATATTCATAATTGATAACTACTGACTACTGCCTCTGGACCCCTTCAAATGTTAGACGGCTACATCAACGGTTGTTGCTTAACAAAACTTTTTAATGGTAGTCCAATTTGAAAGCTGACGCAGATGACACACGGGATATTGTAAAAGATAGAATTTGTGTATAACACAACACTGAAAATATTGAGACAAAAGGAGAAACTGATGGTTATCAGCAGTTTCTTCTTTTGTTTCAGTGTTTTCCCAAGCCATTTCTTTTCGGGACGTTGAAAGCAAGTCTTGTTTGGGAAGTGCTTAAGGGGACACACACTTTTACAAACATTTCTTGTGTATCAGAATTCGTCCTTTTCGAATCGCATTTTGTCCTTCTTTTCAAAAGACCCTTCCCGATTCTAAATCACTCTGCACCGAATCCCATGGTTTCTTTAAACATCCAAACGAAGAAATTTTTCCGTGTATTTGCTTGAATGTTTAAAGAATCCACGGAATCCGGTGCAGAGTGATTTAGAGTCGGGAATGACCCCCTCAAAGGTGCACTTTATCTCATCAATATCCGGAGAACTACTATACTCTGAGAAATTAAACAAAAGATACACTAAAGTGGATGATTTTTAAGTGTGAACTTTTCCAAAATGTCACTTGAGTCATCAACGTGTTTCAAGACATTCTGGTCTGAGGAGCGACCCGAGCCATTTATGGCTGTCTACATAACATAACATAATCTCTAGTTGCAGTATATTTTGGTGTCAATTATTTCAACGAGATTCATGGCAGAGTTGCATTGGTCACTGTTTTTACTATCAATGTTTTTTCTATCAATGATAGACGATAAATCGATTTTAAAGTTGTATCAGTCAGTCGATTGTCCATTTAAAACTTTTCTACTCCATCCCTATTACCCACGACTCTTCTCTGAAAAAGGTAAGGGAACACCGAGATAAACGAATAAAATACTTATCATTAGCTATATTCTGAACTAAAACTACACGAAGTCAATAACCATAAAGATTCATTTTATCGGCTTAAGTAAAGCCAAATGAGAAAAGTCTGAAAATGTTATTGTTAAGGGGAAGGATAAACTCAATAGTCCTGTGCCAGATCGATTGGCAAATTGACCATTGTGTATCATGTTGTTTGAAGGTCAACTTTTGTCTAAAGCGAACAATGGCAATATGTAAATAACTACACATGTTAGGCTTGTTCTATGTTTTAAAGTACTGACTTTGTCGTATGGTTTGTGTGAGAATATATACTAGTATTATATATTATTGGATTTTAAGGTAAGTGGTTAACACTGGTTTAATTATATTGATTTCATATCGATAGTGAAGGAAACTAGGATATTGGTTCCTCCCGAGATATGTACGAGATACATCGACTGCCATATGACCCTAACCCATTCCCAAAAGTCCAACTTTTAAACAGGCGATTTTCAGATAAAAAAAATAGATGAACGCGCTTGTGACCAAGCCTCTTCTATTTCGGCGGCAAACCAGGACCGGTTTCTGATAAATACTTAAGTATGTTCTCAGGCTCAACTCTGACCATGTACCCATGTGTATGTATGTAAGTTTTTTTTCGAGAAAGCAGGGCCAGTACTAGTTGTCAAAGTATTTTAAAGTTACAAAAGTTACATCTGGCTGTCTGTATCACAGAAAGGCTTAAAGTGAAGCTAGATCGTGCCAAAATGTACATAAAAATGATAGTTTGGGAATGCACAAAGCATCCACAGTTTTTTCAGAGGACAAAAAATGTTTAACCCATTACCAAACGACAAAATTTTGGACCTAATCCAATTTGAAAGACGTTGCAGACGACAATTTCAAGTTAATGAAATTTTAAAAATATTTCCATTTTGGGTTGGAAAACATTGTGGAAAATGAAGAAATTGCTTGTCACAAGCAATTTCTTCATTTGCCACAATGTTTTCCCAAGCAATTTCTTTATAGGGAGTCAAAAGGTTTCTCTGTGCAGTAATGGGTTAATTATATCATAAGAAAATAGTCCAGACACCTGAAATATACTTTATACAAGAAATACTCCTAAGTCGGAGTCACAAGGGAGATTAAAGTGACATTTCACGATTATTTTTACATAAATTTTACTTTTATTCTATCTGAAAGAGCATGTTTTCTTATGAAAATTCTGAAAATTTCAAGCCAAAACATTGAACTGTTCACGAGAGAAATATAGTTTGTGCTAAAAATAAACAAATTGTTGTGGACAACAGTTCAGATTTATATAGAATTTGGCATTTCTGTCTCAACTTAAAGGCGTATTTTTCGCTTATAAATAACAACTTCAAAAAACTGATAGCATTTCTACGCATTAGAATAAACAATCTTTTCATCAAGACACACTGTGAAAAAAATGAAATAAATGTGAAATGTCACTTTAAAGGGACATTTCATTCCAATTTCAATTTTTTAAAGTATGTCTTGATGCCAAGATTGGTTATTCTCATGAGTATAAATACTATTAGTTTTTGTAAGTTGTTGCCAATAAGCGAGAAACACGCGTTTAAAGTTGAAACATAATCGATAAATTGCATATAAATCCGAACTGTTGTCCACAACAATTTGTTCAATTCTCACACAAAAATATGAATTTCTCGTAAACGGCGCAATATTTTGGCTTGAAATTTTCAGAATTTTCATAAGGAAATATGCTCTTTCAGATAAAAATAAAAGTAATATTTATGACAAAAAAAATCTGAAATGTCACTTTAAACACTCATAGTTTGGACGAAATTCAATTATAAATTTGCCCTCCTAGCACCTGTTCCTACGGGCCTGAACCGTATTTGAAATGTTCAGAAGGTGCCTTTTCACTAGACATGTGATTTATTTTAAAAGTAGATCTAGTGACAATTCAATAGAAGTCGAAAATCGATACGATCATATATAATGAATCGTTAATAGCGATCGAAGTACACTTTAATCAATTTTTCATTCAAAACGGAATATTTTATTAGCACAGAACGGTAGGAATTTCTCATTCTTATATCGTGAATTCCTTTGCTCACACAGTTAGACTGGTCTAACTTTCAATAGATGCAGACAACAAAAGTGGTGAAATACGCAAACTTTTTATGTTAAAGCACGAAAAGCATTGAGGAATGAAAAGAAAGCAGGTTCTCTTCTTACCTCAATGTACCTTACGACTTTCTCGTTTCATTTTTTTCTAAATGCTCATCTATAAACATCTTCGCAGCGTCTTTGTTCTTTTATGTTTTAATTCTGCATTCTTCATCAAACACCAATGGCAATGAATTTTGTGCTAAAAATAGACTTCGTTTACTGTTATGTTTTGATAAACAATCAGTGATGTTATAAAATCTCGTAACTACGGCTTGAATCAAACCGTAGTTACAAGAGTTTAGAACAACACCTACGAGATACAATTTGTTTATCCGAAATTACGTTACCATTTGAACGTTTTCGGAGTTATTGTATGTCATTACGTTGAAGGTATCATTCGAATAATGTAAATGGAAAATAGTGTTTTGAACCACTCTCTTAGAAATATTTTCATGAATAAATAGTTTATTGGGTTTTAATATGGTCACATAGCGGCGGCTGGAGCCATGAATTCCGGTTGTTTCTCATACCAGTACTACCACAACACCTTAATCGAGCCTCTAGCTGCTCGCCCGCATTGGTTAACAATATACAACCATTTTCAAGCACAAAGAAGGAGAGACTTTTCGGCATGGGTTTTAAGACTTTTCTCAAATAATATCCAGTTCTGACATCCTTCATAGAAACAGCATGTGGAAATATTCCACGGGTGGTAAACAGAGAAACTAGCTCCAAAAAGAGTCAACGGTATTTCGTTTCCTCGTGACATCCGGCCTCTACCGAGGTAGTTGCATAGAGCGAAAATCTGTAAACAAAGGTAGGTCACGAACACATTTTTTCTACAATTATTTCTTTTACAACGAGTTTTTGAAAAATCCGGCGATGCTGTAATATGAAGAAATGGTCGAAGTTTGTTGTACACGAGAATATACGGTGTTAGTGAGCAGAGTTTGAATACAATCGTTGAAAAACATTTGAAGATCGAAAGTAAAAACTTCTTTACTTTCGATTTTGAAATGTTTTTCAACGATTGTGTTAAAACCCTGCTACTAACACCGTATACTCTCGTGCACAACAAACTTCGACCATTTCTTCATATTACAGCATCGCCGGATTTCTCAAAAAGTCGCTTTAAAGGAAATAATTTTAGAAAATGTGTTCATGACCTACAAATTTTCGCTCTATGCAACTACCTCTTTTTGGAGCTAGTTTCTCTGTTTACCACCCGTGTATTCGCTGTCGCACAAAGAAAAAATACTGAGGACCATCATTTTCCGTTTGGCACCAGTATTGTCTGTGCTATTTGGGACATATATCTTAATATGTTATGGTAGCAGCTGCCATATTTGGCCGTTCTAATGTTTTGCATATTGGGAAAGAATAAAACTCGAGATATTTAAAACATGTAAGATATTGAATAGACCGTTGCCATGGTAATTGAAACAACAACCGATAATCGATACATATAAGACATAATCATATGTGTCTAATTGACCACAATGATACAATACCTACATCTCTCAGAGAAACTTTCTATGCTTAAGGTATGTCATCTTTAATCTGATACTTTCTGAAATGAAACTTTGATCTTGACCCCCGTAGTCGTGTTTAGGTAATCTTACACATTGAATCCTTTCAAAGGAAAGAAGAAATTATTGATAACCGACATCTCTTTTTTCATTTATTCAATCGGTTATAACAAACTTATTGTCAATATTTTGTCTCTTCAGAATTGATCTGTATGTATACATTTATGGGAAGTCAGCCTAGTGGACAGAAGAGTTCAGTTTTGAACACCAAGCCCTATCCTTGCCAGACCAACACGGCACAGCCGTTCATGTACCATCTGAACCACGGTGTCAGGTCCGAACACTCGCCTGACCACTCCAGCAACTACACAGTGCGAGGGGACTGGACCAACAGCGACACGTGGGCACCCTACCCGCGACAGCCGGATGGTGAGGTCAAAACACATTACACCAAACCACCGTGAACATGTCGGTAATACGTGACATCGAGTCATACATAACATTCAGTCATGGTCATATGTAACCACATCACACTCTGGTACGACCCGTACAGCGCGAGGACGACATCATAGTTACCGATACGTGATCTTTGAACTGCAGCTTCATCTGATCCGAGCGAATCACGGTGGCACATAAATGATTATTTGGACACTGTGAAGTTGTTCGACGTTAAAGGACGTGGGCATCATATCGAACGATGAACTAGATCTCACAAATATCTGTGCCAGGAATTAGAAAGTCACAAAATATGACGAAAGATGGACGACATGGCGACCTCGCACGTGTTTGAATCGAACTATGTGAATAGCAATGTACGAGTCGTCGATAGATTTGTATTGTTATAAGTGCTAGATAGATCTATATAATGAGGTATGCAATATAAAGTGTCATTCCAGCTACTTACTATATGGCCCTATCTAATAAATAATATTTAGGTTTTGAGAAAAAAATATCATCGAAGCAGATGGCAATATTAAACTCTATCAATGTCGCAGGACTCAGAAATGCTTCTAGTTTGCACAATTTTCAAATTCCTAAACTTCTTAATTCAGTCAATTATAGAAAGGATTCAAACTACTTGCAGAACTAATTTTACAATCAATACACAGCGACATTTTGTTTACACAAAAGATTTGACTTTGCTTTTGAAATTTGAATTACAATGTTCAAGTATATCAATGAATAGAAAAAAAAGCAATCACAATTTTGATTATATCGAAAGTAAAACCCTTGAAACCATTGTAAATACTAAAGAAAGGATGGTAAGAAGTGTTTGTGTCCAAATAGAATGCAATTCAAATGTCTATCAAAATGCTCTACTCTTTCTCAATTTACAATATTTTAGACTGAATCGAAATTAAAGGAGCCACAGAAGACAACAAATACTAGCGAGAAATTCCCATGCTATAACAAAAAAAATGTTGAAGGGACGGGAGAAACTACAGATCATCAGCATTTCTCCAATTCTTTCAAGGTTTCTTAAACTGACATGTAACGGGAACGTCAAAATGAGACTCTAGTTGGGTACGGTTTAATGTTTTCCTAACTTTCTTACATATATTCAACGAAACAAACAAAAAAGATTTGTTTTTAGTGATTGTTTATCGGATTTACAAAAATACATTAGAATGCAATTATAAGAGTACAATTTACATGTAAATGTAAACTTGTATGCAAGTTCTGGATTCGCTCTTCATGCTCTCGGAGTCAGTTAATCCGAGTTTTCTCTGATGAAATTCGCTCTTTGATATGCTGATGTCGCTCATTTAATTAAATGAGCGACATCAGCATAATCAAAGAGCGAATTTCATCAGAGAAAACTCAGATTAAATGAGCGACATCAGCATATCAAAGAGCGAATTTCACCAGAGAAAACTCGGATTAGAAATCAGTATAGTGTATTAAACAAAGGCATGTATCTCAATTTCATCATTTTTTTTCAATCGATCAATCACCGGGTCCAAACCAATGCCCGATTTAGATGCCTTCGAAGAGAAAGTTTCCGAAAATCTTTACAGCATAGATAAATGCTGAATTCCTCTAAGTGTCCAATGCCAAAGACTGTAGAAATTTGTTTCAATATTATGACGTCAGCAACTCTGACTACGTTGATCATTTAGGGAGAAGGTGTAGGTCCCGATAAATGACCTGGCATAGCACCTCTATCTATTAGGTACAGATACCCTGCCAGGTCATTTATGGGGACCTACAACAAAAGAGAGAGAGGTATGTTAATGTCCCACACAAACATTTTAATTGACTAGTCACTATCTGAGTCCGGCTTTGTGTCTTGTATCGGCGTGGATTTGGCAACTACAGTCAGCTCGGCTGCCATCTGAACTGAAATTGAAAAGAATTGCAGAGTTAATGTAGAATATCCGTAATGTCGCAATTTTGAGATTCATAAAACGTCGTGTTTTTTTTTTTTTTTTTTTTTTTTTTTTTTTCTCAGAGCGTCGTCGTTACGTATCCGAACCTTTTCGGGCGCAGTCGTAAACATTCGGCGGTGGAGAGTTCCATCGCCGAATGTTTTCGATCGCGCCCGAATAATTATGACGTCTCGCGAATCTCATTAGGGGTGGACTACCTTAATTTGGGATTCGCAGTTCTTTGCTCTTCTTTCAAAAATACCATTTTAAAAACATTTTGTATTAAAAAAGCTACGAGCGCTAAAGTCCTTGAGAGGGAAACTACTAATAATGTTTGTATAACCTTTCATTGTGTATTCTCATTGGAATAGATCTAGTCTCAATTGCATCCCATGAGGACACACAAAAAAGGTTTGAGAATAAAAATAACTATTCTAGAATATCTCATCTGTAAAGGTCCCGAAAATGACCTGGTAGAGAATAAGGTCTTATCGGGATTTATCGAGACCCAAACGGAATTACATGTATTCACCGAAAATTTCCATTTCACGACATCAAAAGGCACATCTAGTGGTCCAAAGGTAATCTGATGTTTACAAACATACGTTGAACCTATAGTGGTTCCAACAAACTTATAACATAAAAAACATGTTATTACAGAGACGCACGTGCAAGTCATCTCGTGAATACTAAATCAAAATACTGATTGTCATCGATATGAATTCGTTTTGATCAGTATAACCTACAATTAAAAAATGAGTATGATATTTATTGTTTGGTGGGAATCAGAATATGTGGTTTAATCTATAACTAGTAAATGGGCATGGTCATTATTGTTTGGTGGGAATTATTTTATCCTTGGACCACTTTAATAGCGAACAGTTTTCCCGCGTTCGTGTGCTAAAAAAAGATTTCCGATGGGAATACCCCCAACAACGTTTGCCGGGTACCAGTCTAATATTTTGTTTATCGGTCAATGAATCGGACAATTTTTCGTTACCGTGTTAGCAAAAAAATATTATTTTCAAGCGCGATATTAGTCGATCATAGATAATGCAGGCGGGAACTAAAACTACGAAATATTGCGCATATGCAACATGCAACATTGCTTCCAGATACGGAGACAGACCAGAAATGACAAACGTTTTTTCTTGAGATTCCTCAGCAGCTTAACCAGAAAAAAACATCGAAAAGTCTGAAAGTAAAGTAGCTATGATCATGAAACTTCTCTGGTAGATAGATCTCACCAAGGAAAAGTGCAACGTACAAGGAACATAACTCTCTCTTTCTATTTTGTGAGTTATTGCCCATTGTTGTAGTGAAAGCCTATGGGGTATCAAATCACATTCAGCGACAAATTCTAGTTTTTTTCTATATTAACCCTTTCCCAAACAAGACCGATTTTGACGTCCCCAACAGAAAATTCTTGGGAAAACATTGAGGCAAAAGAAGAAAATGATGATCGACAAAATCGAAAAGGCATACACAGCAGACAAAATGGGTGTGAATAACTTCTTTGGATATTGATGATCATCCTTCTTTTGCCTCAATATTTTCTCCGAGATAAAACACTAAAGATATTCACATCCGTTTTGTCGTCTGCAGACTTTTTTTCAATTTAGCCCAACATGACATTATGTCGTTTTGGAAAGGGTAAGCGAGCACGCACGAGCGGCACGATGAAGTCAGGACATGTCCGTATGTGTAAACATTACTTGTCAACTGCTTATTTCATAGTTACCGATCTTAAAAAGTACACGACAGTGCAGCAACCTTCTCAACTCGGAATTAGAATGTTTCTCAACAAATGATTACAGCAATCAAGCTCTTAGAATGTTATCTCCGGTAAGTTGAACGTGGAAAATCTTCGCGAGATGCACAGCCATGTTTGTACGATAAGGGATTCCCAATCTATTTTTAGACCAGTGAGGCGTGACGATGACGTATTTGTTCACACGGAAAATCGAAGCCTATTGGGTAAAGAAGGCTATAAACAACAAAAATACTTGGCTATGTCTTACCAGTAAATACGAATGGTCCTCCCATAAATTCTTCTTGGTCTATAAACCCGTCCTCTGAAATCAATGTAACATTTACAGAAATGACAAATAGTGTCCTTACTTGAATTTAAAGGGACATTTCATTCCAATTTCAATTTTTTAAAGTATGTCTTGAGGCCAAGATTGGTTATTCTAATGAGTATAAATACTATTAGTCTTTTTTAAGTTGTTGCCAATAAGCGAGAAACACGCATTTAAAGTTCAGACATAATCAATAAATTGCATATAAATGCGAACTGTTGTCCACAACAATTTGTTCAATTTTAACACAAAAATATAAATTTCTCGTAAACGGCGCAATATTTCGGCTTGAAATTTTCAGAATTTTCATAAGGAAATATGCTCTTTCAGATAAAATTAAAAGTAAAATTTATGACAAAAAATTCTGAAATGTCACTTTAAAAAGCTCGAGAAGTTTCACGAGTTGAAACTAGAAAGTATGTCTTGCTAAGGGAGATAACAAAGTATTGCTCATCATGAAAGTAACTCGGTTGTCTTTCGTGTAAAAATCTTAATTATTCAGTGAGAACTCCTTTTTCCATTTACTTCACTGTTCACATATCATTGGTTCATAAATATCTGCACAACCAAAAATCGAATCGTTTGCATTGATTAAGGTAAGTTTGGACTCGGGGGCTTCTTTCTATCCACCCAATGAATTTCTTTTTATTTGAACATATGTTGTAAAGTAACATTTCTTGAACAAAATATAAAAGAATCAGGGTACGTTTCCTGACTCTTTTTCGTGTCTGAGTTATCTGCCCTTGACTAGTAATGACCATTTTCGCAAAGTTACCCTTATGTTTTACAGCCATGTAGCAAGTTATTGTAAAAGGATAATTTCAAATGTTATATCAATTAAGAGACTTAACATATCCAGAAATGTGACGAAGTGATTGAAAGAAACATTTTAAAACCATTTTGTGGAAAAAATATGGAAAAAGGTTGAAAAATTACATTTTTGAGAAAATTTTGCAATTTTTTGTCAATTAGCCAAAAATTACCCAATGAATATTCTTTATTGGATATTTTGGAGATTATACCAAGAGCTATTTTTACACAATAAATCAGCAGAACTTTCCACGGAAATAAAAAAGATATTTGACTTTATTTTTATTATCTTACCCAATCCACCCTGTCTTAGCCTAATTATGACAAAATATCTATATTTTCAAAAACAAAAATCTAAAGTGTTCTGGCATATGTTTACATTAAGAAAAATGAAATAAATACTTCGTTTGACATTCACCATAAAAAGGGAGATGTTTCGCTTAAAAAAATGATGAAAATTGTAGCATGGGCATTTGGTGCCGCAGAATGAAAACAATTTTGTAAGTCACTCCAAACTTACCTTAATCAATTAGACCTAGACCACCACCAAATTGAATACACCAAGCCATAAATCTTACGATTAATGACCTGACAGAGCATCTCTAGCTAATAGCTAGAGATTACTGCCAGGTCATTTATCGAGACCTATACTTACTATTAAAATCTGCGAATGTAAATAGATGTTTAATATCTCCTGGTGTAACCTGTTCTGTTCTCGCTATTTCTTGTAGAGATAAAAGTTTGTCTTTATTGTGATCGTAATTCGTAAAGTCGTACGAGCTGGGAACAACCTCGTATGTCTGGTTGCCTAGAAACGGGTTGATTTCTCGACTCTGAAATGGTATAAGGAAAGGTTTAATATGCCGCGTTGTGCAAATCCTTCCCAAACGGCAAATATTTGATCATATTTAGACTTTTCCGATTTGAAAACTGCTGAAGAAGGCAAAATGGTTAAGATTGAAGAAGCAGTTTGTTTATATTATATGACAGAAAATATGCAAAATGTAGGTTATCATCATTTACTTATTTTGCCTCAACGTTTTCCAAGGTGCTTTTGTCCAATCTATTTTAATCACTTCTTTGTTATCCATCTTTTATTGTCATTAAGGCAATGACATGTATAAAGCTCACCGTAGCATTACATATATTTCCACACACATAATGACAGTCTGTATAGTTCCCGTGGTTTGTTGTAGATTTTCTGCACCATTTTGGACATAAATTCACACAAATATTTGTCCAACCCGGTATATGAGGACCTGAAATGGTACAAATACAAAAATGATCTGCCACTTCTTATACCCAATTTGATCTTTCACAAAATGACAAACGTTTAGACTGGTCCGATCTGAAAGCTGTTGTGGGTGTGAAGATGCTTAAATACGGCTTTCTCCAAAATATAACACAGAAAACTTTTGACGCAAAAGTTGAAAATGCTGACAATCAGCATTGTCTTCTTTCACCTCAGTTCTTTCTCGTGCTTTTTTGGGGAGACGTCAAAATCTGTTTACGGGAAAGCTTTTATCTTTTCCAAAACATTGCTTGATGTCCTTCATAATGGTGATATATTATATATCTACTCTGACATACTCTAACAAGAGCCGTCAGAGACGGATTATGCTCCCCGAATAATGCATTGTTACAAAGAGAGTATGCCATATATGGAAAAAAATCTTATTGATTGCTACTATAAGTAAATTTGCTAATAGGAAATGTGACCATCAAGTTATGGCCAACGTTAGTTTGTTGCTGAGACACAGAGTACCAACGTAAAGCTGACAAACATTAAGCGCCCATTTTTTCAAGACATTTTTTTCATATGCAAATTTCAAATAATTTACGGTCAAGGGCATTTGATTTGCTACTCAAATATGTAATTTCATCAAATTCTGACCATCAGACCAGGAATAAGAGAACAAGAGCTTCACAGAGCGGCGCATATATGCCCGAGAGGGGCTTGTCGGTAAAATTGACCATTTTTTTCAATTCAAGGGCAGATAATTCAAACATGAAAAAATATCAGTTTTGTTTGCAAAACAAGACACCATAGAGATTCATTGTGGCTAGTTTGATTAAATTTTAGTTGAAACTGTAGGAGTTGCGCACAGGAGAAAATTGACATTTTGGGGAAAAAGGGCATTTTTTCTTCAATTCAAGGGCAGATAATTCAAGACCGAAAAAAGTTATCTAAATTCCGTAAGCGGTGTGCACAACTAGACATCATGGAGATTCATTGTGACAAGTTTAATTAAATTCTGATCAAAACTGTATGAGGAGTTGCGCACACAAAAACTGGGCGTTTTTTTTATTCAAGGGCAGATAATTCAAGAACGAAAAGAGTTAATTGAATTCCGTAAGCGGTATGCACAACTAGATACCATGGAGATTCATTGTGGCAAGTTTGATCACATTCCGATCAAAACTGTAGGAGGAGTTGCGCACACAAGAAATTGCTAACGGACGGACGGACAGACGGGCGGACAGACAGACAGACAGACAGACGAGCGGGGCCATAACATAATACGACCCTTCGGGCGTATAAAAACTGTATTTCAACACGAGTCCCCTTTTTCCATGACGAGGTCTCAAATATCAAAACAGGGAAAAAACATCGGCATTATATCATAGGGAGTTCACAGGGTACATTTTATTTGATTTGGCCGCAGGGTTACGGAGAATCGCTCCGGACGGACGGACAGATTTTCCAAATTTTGACCTCGAGAAATGACATTTACATAGACTGATGATCTTGAACTTGGAACTAATAGAATGGTCTTGTCATAAGCAATGCGCATGTGAAATATGAATGCTATATCTTAATAATCAAACGTTGTGGTCAATGTGACACAGACAGCTAATGTAAAGCTAACAAACATTTATTCCCCTTTTCCATGACATATATTTTCATACGTACATTTTGAATAATTTATGGCCAAGGCAATCAGACTTGCTACTCAAATATGAAATTTTATCAGGTTCTGACCACTAGACTAGGAGAAATTAGAGAAAAAACTGTACTTTACCCTCAGTCCCCTTTTCCCGGGACGAGGTCTCAAATCCAAAAACAGAGGTAGAAACTTCGGCATTCTATCATAGGAAAACCGCATGGAAAGTTTCATTTGATTTGGTCTAAGGGATATTGAGCAATCGATCCGGAAGGACGGACGGTATGACGGACGGACATACGGACAGACAAAGCGGCGATTATATGCTCGCCCTTCGGGCAGCATAATAATGTACATCCATACATTATTGTGGACAGTTGTCCTTAAAGTAACTGCTGAATGTAAGAATGGTCTAGCATTCACGTCCAACTGTCTGTCTGTTATTGTCATTTGAGGCAACAATGTCAATGTCATTAAAATTTTATTAATTTCATTCCAAGAAGGCGTTGTCTCCGACATGTCAAATATACCATCTTTTAAACCGGTTCTCGAAATCAAATTTATAAGATCATTTGGTACGGTACAATTAAAATCTGGGGTTATCACTTATCTATTGGAAGTGAATACCGCTGCTTTTCAACAAAAACCCTCGTACCTGCAGCTTAAAATAAGCTGCATGTACGAGTTTTTTGTTGACAAGTATCGATATAATTCTACATCTTTATGGTACTTACAATAGTTTTGCGTCAAGTCTACGAAAAACAAGTAAATCATACTGAAGTTGAAAGCCCCGAGACTATAATAAATCTACAATATTATGTTTAAGGCTGTTAACGACAATTAGCAATTAATATGACTACGATGCCTCGACGTGATGAAATTACTAATGATGTTCGGGGAATACTTGTTGAACTTGATTGATCTTACCTACGATCCTTTATCCAGTTTCTTAAATATTTAATCTCTTCATAATTGTGATAACTAATTTGACACTACCTGCTTTCGTCGTTGTTTCTATTACAGGTTTTTGGTTATTTGCGGTTCTACTATTGTGAATTTTGTTTGCCAAGAAATGGACCTGGTCTATCAGTTGGTCATGCTGACTACCCGAGCTGATATGTATAACACCGGAGTATGTTACTGTATGTATAGTGTGGAAGAATAACCATCCCGCTGTCAGTTTATCTAACATGATTGAGCTGTAACATAAGGCAACAGGAAATCACGTGACTCAGAAACTTTAGAAAACTGTGAATGATTATTTCAATACTTGACAAATTTGAATTCAGGTTGAAGCAGAGCGAGTGGGGAAATGCCGTGAATTGATTGATTGTGGTAGATCCCTTAAAATCAGCTGATAAAAACGGCCTACCAAATTTTCGGTTTGTTGCCAATTGCCTTGCATCAGCAGATATTTACAAGCCCTGGCGTTTTTCAAGTTTTCCTTCAAATCTTTTTTACAGGTCGGTCATATAGTAACACAGAATTATTAAAAGAAGATATCGAAAATGTTGTGTCTTGTGATTTCCTGTCGTTAAACTCATCGTAAAAGCAAAACATGGTCTCCTTAACAAATATATACATGTATAAATAATAAGGAAATGTAAGTGAAAAAGACTTAAAATGTTCTGTATAAGAATGAACAGAAAATTGAACAACATTTTTTTATCGTGTTGGTATGAAATGATTGTAACTAAAGACAAAGTATTCGAGCTTGGAATCGTGGAATGACATGTACGAAAGATCAGAAAATGAAATGTGATTACCTTAGAAACACAAATTCCGAATCTTTTTGTTATCAGTGCTCCAAAATACTTCAAAACTCACCAAACAATTATACTTTCTATGTTATAGACTTAAAACTTAAAAATCAAATTTAAATCACATTATATTTAACTTGACAGTAAACCACAAATTTCCTTGTTGTGAAATGTCAACTGCGCTCTTTAAAATGGGGCCCTTGATTTTTCATGCCATAAAAGCTTTGATGAAGGTAGTATTTCGTTTGTTATGTCCGCATTTATAAACATTATCGACGATTTGCACACACAAGGACAGAAAAAATATTTATTACCATACATGTTATCCATTATTGTAAAGTTATATGGTGTTGAAATCGGAAATATAAAATACCTTTTTCTGTGTGGTGTGTTTGGTACATGAACCAAAGAGCACGAGGCTTGATGGTAGAGGACGGAAATTCTAATAGAGATTGAATTTACTTCATATCCTTTAAATCTTTATCTTTTTTTCTACATCTAAGTTTTATTATTGTATATTTTCGTTTTATATCCATTCTATGTTGTTTTGTGTTGTGTATAATTTATTTCGTATGAAGTGGTAATCGTATTTTAATGATTTCTAAAATCCCTTGTCGTTAAAAGATTTGCCACCATATAGAGACATTTAGAAACCTCTTATCATTTATTTTGTACAATTTTTACAAGTGAATATGAAAAATATTCTTCACAATTTTATTCTATTGCTTAACTTGCTTCTAGGCGTGGAAAAAACTCTTAGAAATTTAGAAAGCTACATAGCTAACCTAGAAGAACAACACACATCACCAAGAATAACAAGACAAATTCAGATATCAAACAGCAAGGGATATACGATTTCCTTTTACCCCCTGATGTAAATCTGGAGCAACAACACAAGTCTAGTAGACCTTGTCTAACAAACAATCCAGACTTCCGTTGAACTTCTTCAATAATTTGATGCACTTTTTGGTGGTACTTGTGATAATACCACAAAATCCGGAAACATCATTAGAGGATTCACGACAACTCAAACAACTGCTTAAAACTTTACGTTCATTAAATAAAGACTAGTCTTAACCAATATCAATTTGGATGGAACTGTCCATTACTCTCTTCCTTCAAATCATTGCATGGATCATTTCCATTCTGGATATACCCGTGTTGTTGGATTTTACTGCTAATCATGAAACACCATTATTACTGAGCACACATTTGCCAAATGAGGTGACGCGTTTCTAACGACGTGAAAATGAACGGTTATTTTCTCCCAATAAAGTGACAAGTATAGTATTAATTATGATGAATTGTTTTAAATTTGCATACAGTAAATCATTTGATTTTGAAATGATCCTCCTCGGTCGTTGATATTATTAAGAAAGTTTAAAGTCATTGTAACCATTATCTTTTAAATACTTCTGACCAAGAAAACGTCCTTTAATTGATAAATTGAATAATATTAGGGGAAGATGGTCATGCGCGGATCCAGAGGGGGGGTCAGGGGGTCATGACCCCCCCCCCTGGAATTTGACGAAAAAAAGGGTTATTGTAAAGATTGCTGGTTATGCCCCATATAAGCTGTGCCATTCTTTCCTGTGTGCCACAACAAACCATTGTTATACTTAGTCCTTCATGGCATGACATGTATCTGCATGAATCCAGTGGTGGTCAGGGGCCTGACCCCCCTGAAATTTGTCGAGAAAAAAGTTAAAAATCGGTAACCCCCCCTGGGAAAAATACCTGGATCCGCGCTTGATGGTGCACCTAATCAATTGTTTGTGATCTCTGTTAACCTTATTTATGTCGTCAATGTATGTTTTGGTCAGTAAGATACCACATTACATCAGAGATATCGGTACCCGTATATTGCGGCACTAGGCGTTACTGATCTTGAGGATAATAACATTTTGACTGCGAATTTTATTTGTCAACATATTCTAAAATTCTTTATAAATAAACTATGACCTCTGGACAGACGAGTCAAACTTAACAGGTAAACCAGGTATGTAAACGTCGCGGTTTAAGAAGGCGTTTACCGTTAGATGTAATCACAACACCCCTCACATGTAGGGCAGTCAATAGTTTAAAGTACATTTGAGTCTCAATGTTAATGGTGGCACTATACTGTAGGTAACAAAATATATAACAGTTAAAGTGAAATGTTTAGAAGCTCGCCACTTTATACCAAACACGGTTGGGATTGTGCATCATGGGTTGGCTAACAACTACGGCCAAAACATTCATTTGTGGAATCCCTGTGTTTTTTTCCAAAAACTGATCAAACCGACAAGAAGGCGAAATGACAACAACTTAGGCCAAATTAGCCGGTTTGTTGTATGTACCCCGCGGTGCTGAGCTCTTTCCTCAGATGCATGACTTATTTGAAAACTGTTTATATTTTTACAAAAAATGATCGGAGATCCCAATCGACCAGAAAAAACTATCTTATTGTTTTGTCGTTTTTCTAGTCGATTGAGATCATTTTTCGCAAAAAGTGCAAGCAGGTTCCAAGGTAGGTCATACATCAAAGGATAGAGCTCAGTAAGGCATGGCATCTGCAAATTAATTCGTTTGATAATTGATACAGAAACAAGAAAGTTATTGAAAAATGTCTTGGCTGAAGCGAAGCGAATTTGTCCATAGATATACCCATCCCATGATGCACAATTTCCTCCATGCCAAAGTGAACTTTATTTTTGTTGAAACCACTTTCAATATTAATGACATGAACAGCTGAAAATTACATAATAAAAAAAAACACTTTCTGTTCGTAATTTCAGAATCACATCCCTCTGAGTCAGAGCCTGACATTGGACGGGCATGCGAGATTCATAAGGAAGAAACCTCAAACTTGAATGCGAACATTTTTCCAGAAAGATCTTTTAAGAAGATATAAACGTTGATATTTTGCTTTAATTTCTATCTTGCAAATACTTGCAAATACAAATTTCACTTTAAACGTGTTGATCATCCATCTAAAAGTATAAAAGAAACTGACTCATTTTGTTTGTGTAGTAACTGTGGGTGGTTCGTGCAAGGGGCCTTTGATGAGGACATATCTACATGTATATACATGTAGCAGCGTTCATGAGCTATTTTGTTGAAAGACAGAAGCTCGACATAAAAATTAAAACAATGGGTACATTAGAGACACATTGTTAAGTATGGCCTCACATGCGAAATAAATGGTGCAATTACCTCTGCAGAAATCGAAAGTGACATTTATAACACTATTTGACCGAAAAAGGGATATCAAAGCCAGCTGCAAATACAACACTTTGTAGCATTAAAAAAAGATCTAGACATGAGTGATCAAAAAGACTCACACATAGCAAACACAAAAGAGAAACACGTAACAAGCGATTTTGCAACTACATATCAGGTCAACGAGGTGACAGAAAACTGACGGGTTGGCTTTTGATGAGACAATGTTATCAGAAGAACATTTAGTCCGGTCAAAATAAAATGATATTGGTGCAACCTGCACAAAATTTGAACAGAATTGAAACCTAAGCCAATACACTTTGGTATTTTTGCTAAAAAAAAGTGAAAAATTGGAATCTATCATTTTGTGAAAAATATTTTTGTTTGTGTAGTTATTATGTGAGGAAATGTTATCAAATATGATTTTCTTTGATACCAAATAACAAATAGTTATAAATTTAAAAAAAAGAAGAGATTTTTATGATTTTTCTATCGTGTGTGTGTGGGGGGGGGACGGGTGGATTACTGATACTAGCATAGTAATAATAAAATATATGATTCATCCCTTTATTTGACTAAGATATTTTAATTGAATAAATGAGTGAAATTATGACTAAATCCACCTTTCATAAAATTATTAGTTATATCGCGTCGTCATGGATGCACCTGATCATGTTTCCTGATATTTCTTGTATATGTGCAGACACAATTTCAAATCTGATCGATCATGCTATCATTAGTAAAATGATTCGTCCTCTGTTGAGAGAAAACAGTTTTTGTCAAAGGACAGAAATGATATTGACCAAGGCAGCCCTTGAACCCAAGATCCTATGATTGATAGAACTTTATAATATCCCTGTTTTTAAGGTTCTACAATAACACGGTGGAGATTGTGCATCATGGGGTGCAAGGGCGGATCCAGGATTTTTTTCCAGGGGGGTCCAAGCCCAAGATTTTTTTCCAGGGGGTCCAAGCCCAAATTATGGCTTAAAATATACTAATTTGTAATGTTACACAAAACTTATATATAGTCAAAATTTAATTTTCGGCCAATGCCAGGGGGGATCCGGACCCCCCGACCTCCCCTCTAGATCCGCCCATGGGGTGGATATTGACTACGGACAAAAATAATCTCGATGCTGGTCAAATATTTTGCAATACATGTTACTCTTTTATTTCTGCGTCAATTTTCAAAAGGTTTATTGCATGTACCCTGCCTTACTGAGCTCTTTTCTGAGATAATATGAATTATTTATGGAGTCGTTTCACGTTTTCCAAAAATTAATCCCAATCGATTAGAAAACAAAATGATAACGACTACGGTCAAATTAACTACGCTTCAGGTAAGGAATTGTGCAATATCTTTCTCATTCATGAGTCAATTTTCAAGCGGTTTATTGCATGTACCCCGCCTTACTGAGCTCTTTCCTTTGAAAACCTGATATTGATATTGAAATCATTGATAGTGAAGACGAGGAGCTTCAGATGGAATTAATAGACATTCTGTCTACTTTGAAAGACATAGACCTACCAGACCTACCAGATCTACTAGATACAAGCCATCCATCCATTAACAGTTTCGCAAAGATTAATGCTGTTTCAAAAGGAAAGAAAACGAAGAGGATCAAAATGTATTGTGAAAAAAACATGACATATACCAGAAGAATACAGATAGGGTGGAAACACTGTAAAGAAAGAGCTGGATCTTTCAATCAAGTCAAGAAGAATAACGGGAGTGGAATAATATCCATCGATGTTCCAAGAGAGGAAACTGTGCAGAAGTTACTAGAAAAAATCATAGAGACTTTTTTCCTAGTGGTAAAAATCTGATGTAAGACCTCAGCTCTACACATTTGGAATTGTTCTTGGCCAACTTTAACGGAGCCAAGATAGAAAGTTCATTCTATGATGGAGGTGTTGTACTGGTCGACAAATTTTTGAAAGGAGTTTGTACATCTCCGGTTAGGATATACCTCTACTCTCAACCAATGCAGACCCCTGAGCCACAGACCCATGAGCCACAGATGATTATGGATGTGACACCTGAGCCAACCACCTCAGATTTCCAGTCAGATCAATCAGAAGAAACACATGCTTCTGGTTCATCCTGTATTTTTTTTTAACGCAGATACGCCAACAGTCCAATTTCGGCAGAGAAGATCCTTATCTTTATCAATGGGAGGCTGAACATGCACCTGAAAAAACCTCATACTATTTGCAAATATTGATCCAAACCCACCAAAAAGACGACCTAATAAACAACTACTTTCCTGGTATTTTGCAACATTAGATCAGCAGACAATGTCAGTTCTTGCTTTGAATTTTATATTTTAATCATGGATTTTACAATCTATGGAACACAAAAAATTCTAAGCAAGACACTCTCTGATTCTTGTTTTTAAATGTACAATATGAGTGTCGGACGGCCTAACATCACCCCTGTTAGCCCCCACCCCTTTTTTAAGTTACTTGTGGCATGATCCCTATGTCTCTTAGTGAACGGAAGGGTGGGAAAACATCATTCCTTTCAAGCATCTTTTCCGATTTGAGAGAGGTGATAGTGGTGGTAAGATACCATAGGATAATAAAGTCACTGATGGCATAGGCCTAATCTCCAATGACTGGAAGATGAGTTTTATCATTATTTTTTACAAATACCAAGGTGATTCTCTTGCATGCACCAACTACTGCGGACCTACTGTGGACCTGAGCATATAGACCATGTCATGAAGTTATTTGAGCATATGATATACTCTTTGGTACAAAACTTCATTAACAACGACTCTGTGCAATTTCGGGTTGTTCCTGGTTGAGGTATCACGGCTGTAATCTTTAAAATAAGAGCAAAGCTATGTTTATAAATGTTACCCTATATTACAGTTAAATGTAAAGAATTCTCAAAGTTTAATGTTTTTTTTTTATCAAATTAATTTTTCATTTAATTAGCCTCGAATAGGGGGTGGGGGCCAGGATCCCCCACCACATATCATGGCTGGCTAAAGGTAAATTTCACAAACAATAGAAAATAACCTAGTAAATGATAAATATATGGTAAAAACTAAATTTAGGTGGAATACGCCAATAATAGACAAGTAAAAAAATAAGTAATAAGGTAATTTCAGGTGGGAAATCAATATTCAAACGAGCTGCCTAGAGTTACAAATACCTGAAGTTCCGACAGAAATACTATTATAATGTAAAAATAACATGAGGGGCCAATATACCACAGAAATGTTTGGCCACCGATCGCCAAGATACCTCAGCCGGTTTATCTTGCCCGCCTCCCCGGGGTCACGATACAAAGATTGCTGGCAAAGATACACCCTGAAATTTTGGCACTCATGTGCAATCTACCCGCTGGTGTCTTGGCCCGCGGGGGCCAAGCTGCCCAGGCGCCAAGAAATACTTATATCAGCACCGATACAGTACTGCTTGGGGTAAAGTTCAAGAAGCTCCTTCCTCTCCTGACATCATATGAGCATGGGTTTGAGGAAGGGTCTTAGATGCCTTTGTGCGTTCTACCTTTCTATACCTCACCAGTAGTGAGAGTTTCACACCTAAAGCTTTGGATTTGCAGCATTTCGGTCAAAATGACACAGCTGTGATCTGTTGGGTATTTTGGGGTCTGACACAGACCCCCTGACGACATTTTGACAAAGGGTTTATAGGTACAAAGGTTAGGATCCCATAAAACTCATCGGAACTATGCGGAAGGTGCCTCAGAAAGTATGGACATGTCTGGAATGCAACTTTTTGTATTTACTCTGTTATGGAAATGAACTTATCTGGAGCAAGAGACAATTGATGTCAAAGAAAGACCTGGGTTGGCTATGTCATGACTGACATTAGGAGTTTCGTCTCGGTGGCATCAATTCACACAACAGAGAAGCCCAGGCGTTGACAGAAACTAGTTTCCTGTTGCCCACCCCTTTAGTATAGGAACATCCTCAGCTGTTTGTCAAACAATTAAAACAATTCTCATGACTGTTAAATGTAATGATCTTTTCATTGTTTGTGTCGCTGAAATATATAAAACTGTCTATTCACTGTATGTCTTTAGCTGCAAAGTGATTCGCGCCGACTTTGGTATGGTATGTTTGACAACCATTCATACACATAACATCCTTTTGGTCCAGAATTTCAGCTGATTGAGACAGTGATATTAATTGTCAGAAATGAAGAATAAAGAATCTGTTGACCATGCCGATTGCTATATATACTGAGAGGCAAAATTAAGTATACACCCTAGTTCTTTCACGATTTCGGAGAAACCGATTAATAGATTGCGTACGATTTTTAATCGCGGCCGAAGGTATTCGTCTATTGATGTAACCTCAGCCTACCCGTCCATCTATCTTTTCTTTTTGGTGCGACGGGTTTTCATAGCATACAGCGTCATCGAAAAAGTGGACTTAATCGTTAAATTAATGCAAGCATATACATAAACACATCCCCTATATTTATGAATGGATTTTGTTAGAATTTTCACATAAAATGTCTAGTCACCTAGGACTATGCGTACATTGTTAATGCTTTTCTATATTACGGTGCGTCATGGCAAAAAGGGGCTTGACACAAACAAGTTATCTGACATAACATCTTCTAAATTCATTGACGGATTTTGATAAAATTTGCACAGAATGTTCCTCGCTACCTTACTAAGTGTACAGGGTGTCATGTTTCTTTTGCATCATGCTGCGTCATAGAAAAATGGGTCTTAGTACAAAAAAGTTACACGTTGATCAATTCAACCAGCCAGCGAGAATTGTGTGATAATGTTAAAGAAAAGTTAACGTTGTGATTTGTTGCGATAAAGAATAAAGAAATTAAAAACAGATTAACAGCAATATTTAATGCTCCAATAATTCGCACGTGCAAAGTTTGTAAAATCGGCATGTAGCAAGAGTATGGGCAGTCAAGTAATTTCAGGTAAAATTTATCAACACTGTTTTATTGGTCTATAGGTAGAAATAAAATGTACGAACTTTTGAGGCGATATGATAGAAATTAAGAGAGATATTTAAAGACAAAAAGTGTATACTTTCTTTTGCCTCTCAGTATATCATATGGGATTTCTGTACGACACGGTAAAAAGATGTAACTTGACTATTTTCGTCTAAAATATGATTTAGTAGCTTAATAGGAAGCTTTGTTAAGATAGAGTGAATTTGTTAACTTCTCCACCAGCTTCTTTTTAGGGAGATTTCTCGCCTTATCCATAGAGGTCCTTTCAATATGCTGACTAGCCAAAGATATTGCGTCTTGGTAAACATGACAGATTTCACACGTAAGTTTTACTAGTGACTTGAGCCGGCGTAAAATGTGTCGTTGTCGTTTTAAATGTCATCGTTATAAAATTAGGCGATTGCAATCGTGTTTCCAAAAGGAGAGGCGAGACTTTTGATAGGCTTCAGTCTGAAAAACCGAAAGCAGCAATGACTTGACCAGATCGTTACATGACGTTGACGCCCGTACGTCAACGTTTCAAAACTACATCGTTTATGGCGATCAGTACAGCAAGCACATGTAAACAACATTGGAAGTCTGCGAATGCAGATAGACGGCTTATAAGAGATTTGAGACCATTATGTTTTTCATATTATCATGATGCCAAAAACTTACGCTACGCCTGCATTAGGCACATCGTCATCGGCACGGGACGAGTGAAAAATAGACCTGAGTGTAGTTTAGGGCCAAACATCTTTTCCGCCTGAGTTTCGCTAAATTTAGGGTCCAGTTAAAGGAGTTGAAGGACGTGAAATACGTCTTGTAATATGAGCGCAATGAAATTCCAAACGATACAATGAAACGTTATGTTCGATCAATGAGACCACACATGTTTGCCGTCATTCATTGAAGACATGTCACAATAGAAATTGAAGCAGAAATCCCAAGAAAACTTCATTATTTTATCTTCTCACCATCGTCAGCAAGTTCTGTGAATTTTGAAATTAACCCTCAAATATCTTAAGAAAATCCAAAAAATATTCCATTTCACACAATTAAAAACGACTAGTGGAGCGGATAAAGGTCAAAATCGTGCAAATGATGATACAAGCACCAAATTTGGTGTGGTAGTACCTTAAAGCAATAGAAAATTTTTGAATCGATGGGCCATTGAAAAATCCAATATGGCGGCCATTTTTCAAGATGGCCGCCAAGCTGATGCTTAAAAACGGCAGTGTCAATAGATTTGGGTCTAAGGCTATGAGTTAAAATTGTTTCAAAGCACAATTTTGATGCTCTCGTATGTGTTTTGATTTGTTTTCTCCATTAGCACTAATAAAACAACATGGCCGCCTATTTCAAGATGGCCGCCAAGCTGAAAAACTCTAAAATTTCATTTGATGGTAAAAAAACGATGTTTCAATTTCACATTTTACACTGTTTGTTATATTAATGCTATTTGTAGGACTATCTTGAATATGCTTCTTGTGATTGTATATTTAGATTTACATTTCACAAAGTCTAATATGGACGATATGATGAGTGATAGTCGAATAGAGTGAGCGGCAAATTTCTGTAAGGTAATGAATTTTGGAAAAACGAAAACCTGACTCTAGTTCATTGTACAAACTTACTTAACCTAAAACAAACAAGCAGATGCAAAATTGCGTAAACATCTCATTAACATATTGAACGAAAGAAAATCATCTTAACTCTTTCCCAAACAACAAAATCGCACTGCAGTGATTTGGAAGCTGCTTCAGACGACAAGATGAATATCTATTAAGAAAGAATTTGGATAGAAAACAAAACAGAAAATATTGCGACAAAAGAAGTAAGTGATGGTTATCAGCATTTTTTGTCATTTGCTTCAATGATTTCTCAAACTTTAAACATTAGGAACGTGAAAACCAGGTCCTCTTTGGGAATAAGTAAGATTTAGGCTAAGTGTCCGTGGCCAGGGCGAACCTCTGATACAGGGGAAGTCGGCTGTGGTCAGGCCTGGAGAGGGATAGGCTCCACCAGGCATCATTGCCAAAGATTTGCTACAAAATGTACAATACCAGAACAATTTTTAAGCCAACTCGGTCGTCGCCCGGAATATCAAGGACCGCCACAACGCCAGGCACCAGGACGGAAGTGGGAAATATACTACTGGTGCCACCAATGATAACAGTAAAGACGAAATCAGTGCCAGAAACAACAACTCAGTCATTGCTACATGGGATGTTAGGACACCAAATGCTCCTGGCAAGCTTGAGGAACTAACACATAAGTATACTATGAGCACATACAGATGGAATGTTTTTGGAATTTGCGAGATGAGATGGAAAGGCATGGGAGAAACAACGACCCATGAAGGTCACAAGCTCTACTTCAGTGGAAGAGACGATAGCCACGAAGAGGGTGTGTGTTTCCTATGGCATTAAAACTCAGCAAGTTCAGTGATGAGACGTCGACCAATATCCAGCAGGCTCATCACCATATGCCTTAGGTCATCATTTTAATTTTACAATTTAACAAGTGTGTGCACCAACCACTACACACTCTGATGAAGAAATAGAAGAATTCTATGACCAAATACAACAAGCAGTTGAAGAAACATCCAAGAAAGATATTCTAGTTGTCCAAAGGGACTGGAATGCAAAAATTGGAGAAGATGCACAACCAGACTTGAAAGGAACATGTGGACCCTATTGCAACTCGGAGACAAATGATAGAGCATTTAGACTGCTCGAGTTGGCAACACTCGACAATCTCAAAGTGACCAACACGTTCCACCTGCACAAAGCGTCCAGACGATGGACCGGGCACAAACCAATTGGGTCTGACCACCAAATAGACTACATATTGATGAAAAACGTTTCCACACATCAGTCAGTATCGCCAGAACACGTAGATTCCCTAGTGCGGATATCAACAGTGACCATGAGCTTGTCATGATGTCATTCCGCCTACACCCTAAGAAAGCAAAATAGTTAAAGGCTCCCACCAGAATAAAGTTTGATCTCGAGAAACTGAGAGACCCAGAAGTGGCGTGTGTCTTCGAGGCCACTATTGGCGGAAAGTTTGCCCCACTCCTGCTACTTGACATAGACGCAGATACTTTCATTGACACGTTCAACAACGTTGTGACGGAGACGGCCAATGAAGTTCTGGGTAAACAACGGACCATCAAGAAGCCATGGGTAACACCAGACATACTAAAGCTATGCGACCAAAGGAGAGACCTGAAGCAGTCCAAGTATGGAAGCAGTAAAGAAGCCAATAAGTACCAGCAAGCAGACAAACTGGTTAAGATGAGTATATTAAAGGCAAAGGAGGATTGGCTTGAATCAAGTCTCAAAGCCAACAACACCAAAAAGGCCTACAAAGTAGCAAAAGACCTCACCAGTGGGAAAAAAATCGGCAAAGCACCATCCTAAATAAGAACACTTTGAACAGATGGACAGAATATGCCTCGGAGCTGTACTCCTACTGCACAACAGGAGATTCCAAAAAACTCAACACAATCTTGTTATCAGATACAGACAACTTTCCCTTCCTTCGAGCAGAAGTGGAGGAAGCAGTGAAGGCCCTTAAGAAAGGAGAGTCATCAGGAACCGATAACATCCCGAGAGAACTAGTACAGGCTTGTGGTGATGCAATGACCAATGCCCTGGGAAGATCTGTGAAACAGGAGAATGGTCTACACAAAGGACCCAGTCCTTAGTGATCACACTACCAAAGAAAGGCAATTTACAACAATGCAACAATTATCGCACCATAAGCCTAATATGCCATCCCAGCAAAGTGATGCTCAAGATCATATTGAATAGATTGACACCGCAGATAGAGAAAATCGTAGCAGAAGAGCAAGCAGGATTTAGAGGACGTAGCACCACTGAGCAGATTTTCAACCTCAGGATCCTATGTGAAAGATATCTACAGCATCAGAAAGAACTCTACCATGCATTTATAGATTTCAAGAAAGCCTTTGACAGAGTCTGGCATGCCACACTTTGGGCTACTATGGATCATTAAAACATCAACAGTAACCTCATCCAAGTCATACAAAATCTCTACGACAAGGCCAGTAAAGCAGTATACCAAAACGGAGAAATTGGTGAATGGTTCAGAACATCAGTTGAAGTAGGACAAGGATGCCTGCTTTCGCCAACGCTTTTCGACATTTTCCTAGAAAGAATTATGACCGACGCACTTGCAAATCATGAAGGAACTGTAAGCATTGGCGGCAGAACGCTCACGAACTTGCAGACTTTGCTGATAATGTAGAGGGACTGACAGGCTCAGAACAGAAACTAGAAAACCAACACGACAAATCCTCTGCAGACTACGGTATGGAGATGCTACAGAAGACTGCTGGGCATATCTTACAAAGATCACATAACCAACGAAGAAGAAAAAACACAGAATACGACAATCTATAGGTCCATACGATAATCTGCTTACTACAGTCAAAAAACTCAGATGGTTTGGTTATGTAACCAGAGGACAGGGAATTGTCGAGACGGTGCTCCAAGGAACAGTTAGAAGAGAGAGAAAGAGAGGAAGACAGAAGAAAAGATGGAAAGATAACAGGTGCGGATCCAGGCTTTTTTCCCGGGGGGGGGGGGTCAAAGCCCTAATGATGGCTTAAAATGTGAAGTTATATAGTCAAAATTCAATTTTCGGCCAATTCCAGGGGGGTCATGACCCTCTGACCCCACCCCTGGATCCGCCCTTGGATAACATCACAGAACAGACTGGACTGAAAATGAATGAGGCAGTCAAACAAGCAAAGATCACATAACCAACGAAGAAGAAAAAACACAGAATACGAAAATCTATAGCTCCATACGATAATCTGCTTACTACAGTCAAAAAGCGTAAACTCAGATGGTTTGGTTACGTAACCAGAGGACAGGGAATTGTCGGACAGGGAATTGTCGAGATGGTTGGAGAGAACTGGTTGTTAGGTCATCCACAGCGCCCCAACGGCAAGGTGAAGGTGAAGAGTTAGGACAGGAGTGAGGACCAGTGCCAGTAGTCGATCCGTCGGATTGGCTGACTACTGTGTCAAAGGTACTACCTCTACTATGTACCCGACCCCCCCCCCCAAAAAAAAAAAAAAAAAAAAAAAAAAACAAGTACAGAACAATTATTCAAGACCGTCTTAAAATTGAAGAAAAAATGAAAGATAATGTGAAAAAATATCTGTATAAAAGTGAAACATTATTTTTTAATCATTTAATGACATATGAGGACTTTTAATCTTGGCGGCCATCTTGAAATAGGCAGCCGTTTTGATCTATTTATACAAATGGATAAAATAAATTATTATACATGAGATTTTATCAAAACTTAGCTCCATTACTGGTCTAAATCAAAACTTTGGTTCCAAATTTTATGATATAGCCCTTTCAAAGGTTCATTTAGGCGGCCATCTTGAAAAATGGCCGCCATTTTGGATTTTTCAATGGCCCATCGGGTCAAAATTTTCCAATATCCTTCTAGTACCACCACACCAAATTTGGTGCTTGTATCACCATTTGCACGATTTTGCCAAAAAATGGCACTTATCCGCTCCACTAGACACCCACTTATAGGCAATTGAATTATCTTTAATTTGATACCAATTTTATAATATCAAGATTTAATTCCAGTTATTTTCTATGCATACTTTCTTTTTCGACTCAGCATATATTAAAAATGTACTAAATAGCCATTAAAAACATATTTTGTCGAAAATATAATAAAACATTGGGGTTGCGTATCTTTTTTGTCCTGGTATATTTCATCGAAAGAAACGAAATTTAAAAAGTCGATAGTGGAATTGTATTCAAACTGCAGATGTCATCTGTACAGCGAAAAACTCATTCACAGAGGTGTCATCCCATTGCCTCATATTGACGCTTTTTTACGCCTCACAGGATAAGGGCTTTAGAAAACATTGTGGAAAATGAAGAAAGTGTAACAAGCAGTTTTTAATTTGTCTTCAACACCTTTTTATTTGGACTACCATAAAACAGTCTCCAACTGGACATTTGTGCCCCTTCTGCTTTGTTTCTAAATAAAGTACTATGTGATCGAAAAAACATGGCACCTCCTTATGACAAATACAATTATGTTGTAAACTTTTACCTAGGTTAAACGATTCTTAAGTTGGGGAAATGAAATTATAGAAAATGTGTACGGACGGACCGATTGATGGACAGACGGACGGACAGACAAATTTTGTGAGATCAGTATAACCCTCCGTACTTCGTATGTATGTGTATGTGAGGGGGGTATAATAAATCCACCTGCTTGCTTTGTAGCTCTCTTTATTGTAGATGACCTAATGGAAATTTATCTCAGACGCTTTTCACAGACCATTGCTGCTACAGCAATCCTTGAAATGAAAGTATTTACCATTTCGAAAAAGACAAAATATTAAGGCCGTTTAATTTGAAAACTGCTACAGACAACAAATTGGGTGTTGATAGAGATATATTTTGTGATTATTCTTTAGTCCCGATGTTTTTCATGCCTTTTCTATCAGGGACCTCTTGACAATCATGTCGTTCATGTGGTTATCAGAACTTCATTATTTTGTCCCAATTTTGTTTCATACGTTTTCTATTAGGGACGTCAAATTCATTTTTTTATAAGTCAAAGTTTGACTGTTTGTGATTTTTTTAACATATGATTACATAGAGGCAAATATGAATGACCTGCCACCATATTCCAAGTATCTTGATTAATCCCCCAGCTTTCATTTCCATTTCCATTTCGTATTCCATTTCGTACTAATTCGTAAATCTCTATTACTAGGATAGTAAACTATTAAATACCCCCGCCTAGATGACCCCCCTCCACACCTCCACCTTTGGTGAAAAAGAAATCAGAAAAAAACATGTTTATGGTATTTAATTCTACTGTTGTATCAACGTAATCAATATTTGATAACATTTTCTCAAATAAAATCTTGATTGAAATATTTTTTATTAAAAAAAAAAATAGAAAATTCCATTTTTCTCATTTTTCAGCAAAATACCCAATTTTTGCCCCACAATTACAGAAATCCGAACTGAGGGATTCTTTATATTTTTTTGTGTGAAAAGGTAGATACTTCCCAAGTAGAATGGTGCATATTTCATTTCTGTTCAAATTCTGTCCAGGTCAAATCATATATTTACCGGACTAATGATGACCTCAATAAGAATATTGCTGAAGATACATATTCCGAAGAATGTTAGAATGATAAAGTTGGGATGGAAAATTCTACCAATAGAAGAGATTGGTAGTAATAAATCCGAGGAAGAAACTCATATCAGAGCTCCAGTAATTTTTATATGTATCGAATTTAGTTGAAAAATGTAACAATGTTAAACATGCAGAAGGACGTACAAGTAGACATCATTTTTATACAGTTACTATTAGTCCGGCAGATATTCCCCATTTTTTTACTGAACCTTGCAGTGGAGTACATAGTTTTTTTATTTGTTGATTCCTGAAGTAGACATCCTACTGTAAAAGAATCTGACGGGTGACATCGTGTCACCCTTTAGCATTTCGAGAAATTCAAGATGGCCGCCAAGATGGCGGAATACCATATAAATAACCAATGTAAGGGTTATATATGCATATCGAAACTGATTTTTTAAGGCAAGATATCTCTAATGCACTTACTGTTGCCCTAAGAAGGAAGAACAATATAGATATGACACATTTTTGTCATTTCAGTCGATGCTGTTGTGTAACTTACGTTACATTAAGGAATATTAGATTTTTTTATTCACATTTCTACCATTATTTGACATAAGTTGTTTAAACACAACATTTAATGATCTGGTTATGAATTTTTCTACTTAAAGCTTTTGGTTAGAGTAAAACAACAGTTGCATAAATGTATTATGTAACTTACCTTACCTTAATATAAGCATTATAGGTTCATTTGATCACTTATTTCCTATCATTCGGCCCAAAAACCCCCAAAACACAACAAATATGGTTTGCATATTAATTTCTTTACTTAAAGCTTTTGGTAAAGTGAAAAATAAAGTTCCATAAATTATTATGTAATTTACGTTACTTTTATTTCAAGTACTCTTAAATACACTTTTAACCATAACAATAACATTGTTAGTTACACACAAATCCCTGTCAACTGGCTATTGTTAGAAGGATACATCTGTAAAATAGATTAAAAACAAAACAAGGCTATCCTGTAGTAAATAGTTGACACACCAATCTTGTTTTAAAAACAAAAGAATAGTGAAATACGTATTCCTAAGCAGGTGACGATGACTAGCATTGGTACATGAAGACATTTGTTGAGCATTAAATGTAGGGCAAATTCGCCTAATGTGGTATATGGCAAACCTCTGCCTTGGTCAGGACTCATTCACCCATCGAATTTCGTGTTTCTAGATCAAACAGTGCATGAGATATAGAACGGACGGGAATTTTAGACTTAGTGCGCTCAAGCGTGTAAAATATATTCCAATGAGATAGTTTTGGTACACGACAGATTATGACATACCTTTTGGTCATGCCTCGTTAACACATCCAGTTTGATGGCACTAGATAAAACAGTACAATGGGATATGGAGCAGAAGAAAACTTTGAATTAAATGCGCTTAAATATGAAAAGTAGGTCACAATGACTATTTAGTAAATGAGGAACCTGTTGGGTCAAGACACTTCTCACTTGAAAGTGGTGTCTCTAGGCCAAAGAGTGCAGGAGATACGGAGCAAAATAGAGACCGACGGACTCCGACCGCCTGCCTGACACCGAGTATACCATAATATACACACCAAGTTTTCTTGGCGGTATATATATTGTATTTCTACATTGTTTTATTAGACCTGCTCAAAGAAGATATCGTTTGATATTGCACTGGCTTTTGTACAAGACGAGTCAACTTTTGTCAAACAGATTGACATACACTAAAGAGACTTATAAAATTAGTAAACATATTAAGTTAAGATCACATAAGTTATGCTGCGGTATTTCAATAAAATTGCATGTATTTCAATAAAATTGCATAAGATTAATATTATCACCGTTACAAATATTTGTCTGTTCCACACAGATCAATAGATAACATAGTTATTCATAGTTTTCAATGTTTCCATTGTTATGTAGTACTTCTCTGTGGTATTTAAAAAAACACATAACATCCCAGTCTAGCCCCAGCATAACCTTTTCTAGTTGAAAATAGGATACATCACTTCCATTCGTCCATTTGATTATTTGTGATGTACAAGGAGCTACAACTGCACTCTAGGCTAGGGGTTTGAGTTTGAGTTTATTGGGGTTTTACGCCGTTTTCAACTACCAGGGTCATATCGCGGCGGCTGGAGCACCTACCCATGGATTCCTGTTGTTTCTCAAACCAGTACTACCACAACCCCCTTACCGAGCCTCCAGCTGCTCGCCCACTTAGGTTAACGATTTCAAACCCATTGGTGGGAGATAATTTTGTCAGAAAGGGTATTAGCCGCGGCCGGGCATCGAACCCGGGACCTCTCGAATGAGGGTCAGATGCGCTACCAACTGCGCTAAGGCCGCGGCCTCTCTAGGCTAGGGGACAGTGACTTTTACTAGTACTTGATCCCCCGATCCCATGTATGGTAGATTTTCTCTAACAACGTAATTCTAATTTTATGTTCAATAGTGAGTCATTTTGTCCTTATCTGGAAATACTTCTGTAGTTTGAGGGAATGGTACTAGCTTTTCACACACTACCATAGAACCAGGCTCATTGACTGATTGAGGTTGTATCTTCAAGAGCTCATGGCAATATCTTGTAAATGATCTAATGGCAATGTGAGCATTGTGCTTCCTTATTCTTCAACTGTACAGTGTATTGCAAACGCCAAGGGAGTATAGTTTGAAATAATACTCTAAGAAACCAGAAATACGAACGAAAAATGATCTCTGATATCTTTATATGCAACAGAAAAGATTTGGTCACTTAGCAGTTCACCACGGATAATATGTTAGACTTAAAGTAACAGAGATAATATGATTATCTTCTGTTATGTAGTTCTTACAGAACAATATAGAGATTCACCTTTCATAAACTCACCATTTACAAACAAATGCCAATTTTAACCGACTATAAGTTAATTGTATATATATTCTTGCTTAATGAACATTGTTTGGGTTTTATACCCTGCCAGGAAAAATGGCGGAGTATTATGGTAAAGCCTGTGCCAGGCAGCCGTTTTTGGTTACACTCTTTAATCCTTTCCCAAACGAAGGAAATTTTGACTTTTCCACTTAGAAAGAGGCTGCAGACCTCAAAATGGATGTTGGTAAAGGCAGGATCTGTGTAAAATATAGCATGGAAAATATTGAGACAAAAGGAGAAACTGCTGGTTATCAGCAGTTTCTTCTTTTGTCTCAATGTTTTCCCAAGCCTTTTCAATAAGGGACGTCAAAACCAGGTCTTGTTTGGGAAAGGGTTAACTGCTGCGACCTTCTTTTCACGTTTGAGTGCTTAAAATACCATGTACTGTTGATATTAGGGACCCCAAATTTGTTGAGTTGATGAGCCACAACACAAAACGTGTAGTGTACCAAAATTAGGTACAGGACAGGTTGCCTATATTGTACACTTAGGCGCACTTTTCTTGGTGTGTATAGAACATGATGGATGTGTGCATCAGTGGCTGCATACATGTCTTGTTGCATATACTATAAACTAAATTATATCCATTTGACAATTACCAGCTGACAGACTTTTCTGTTCAATAAATATTACTTTTGTAAATATAATGTACTATAGACTTGAAATTAAAGTATCGTAAATTACATAATCCATTTATCCAACTGTTATTTTGCTCACGTACGAAAAGCTTCAAGTAAAGAAATTGATATGCACACCATTTCCTTCTGTGATTCAATGATTTAATGATTCATGACCTAATTGTAGTAGATAAATGAAGCTAATATGCTGATATCAAGATAACGTAAAATACATAATACATTTATGCAAATACTGTTTTGTGTAAAGAATATGATGGGTATGTGAACCAATGGCTACATGGGTGTCTTGATTCACATACTATAAACTCAATTTTATCCAATTAAAATTACCAGCTGATAGCTTTTTCTGTTCAATAATTTAATATTAGTTGATTTCATTATAATCCGAGCGTTTGATTGGCTAATTTTTTTTTTCATAACTCCATGAAAAAAAAATGACATTGACGGAACTTCTTTTGGAATCAACAATATGGATAAATGGATGCACCCTGTACAAATCGGCATATAACGTTCGTTTTGAGTAGTAAACTGCAATTTTTATCATTAAATCGTACGCTTAAATAGATTTTCTAGTTGGAACAAACTCAATTTCAAAGACTTATTGCTTAAAACGCACTTGAGAGGATGGAAAATAACGTTACGACGACTGAATTCGCTGTAAACAACGTTGGAGTACGCGCGCTTTTTATGACGTCATTTAAAGTTTTCGTCACGGAAAGGCACGTGCTTAAGATCTGGATACCTTGGCAGCGACCAGATATCGCACATCTATCCGCTTCTTTGAACATAGTCCGGACAATTTCTCATTTTCTTTAGTCGCAAATATTACTTTTTACGGTAATAAAATGTATTATTAAATTATAAGGAATGAAAGCAATTTTATTTTTTCATGCAGGTATGAAAAATAAAATCTAATCACACTTCTGTATGAACCGCTTCGCGGATTCATACAGTGTGATTAGATTTTATTTTTCATACCTGCATGAAAAAAAAATGCATTCATTCCTTAAACAAATATTACTTTTGTTATGTTTACAAGTACATGTTTAATTATGTAATGGTACTTAGAATTAAAGTAACGTAAATAACATAGTACATTTATTTAACTGTTGTTTTGACCGCCTACAAAAAAATCAAGTAAATAAATTGACATATAACTCAACGTTTATAACTCTAGACTTGTGTACAAACATTAATTTCTTGTTGTTGAAAATGACCCAACACAAACACTTTCTCTTTCGAGAATAAAGGGAAACGAGTCAGGACATTAACTCGCTTGTTTAGCTCACAGTAAATGGTTTGGTAAAGATTAAAACTATGTATTGGTTTAAATTGTGTTTTTATACAAATCTACAGTTATAAACTTTGAGCTATACAATCTATTTCCTTCTGTGTTTTAATGATTAATGAACGAATAATAGTATATAAGGGAATAAACGAAGCTATTATGCTGATATTAGGTAACGTAAATTACATAATACATATATGTAACTATTGTTTTGTTCTTATCAAAGGTTTTTAAAGTAAGGAATTTGGTAACCAGACCATTCATTGCTGGGTATAAATGACTTATGTCCAAATAATAGCAGAAAAGTGAATAACTGCATCGAATATTCCCTAATGTAAAGTTACACAACAACATCGACTGAAATCACAGAAAAATGCCCTAACTTTATTCCTCTTCCTTCTTAGGGTATTAGTAAGTGCATTAGACTTATCTGGCGTAAGAAATATCACTTTCCATATGCATGTTTAGTCCTTTTATTAGTTATTTATGTAAGATTCCGCCATCTTGGCGGCCATCTTGAATTTCTCAAAATGCTAAAGGGTGACACGATGTCACCCGTCAGATTCTTGATCAGTAAGGTGTCTACATCAAGAATCATCAAAGAAAAAAACTATGTACTCCACTGCAAGGTATAAGTGGATATCTGCCGGACTATATCTTAGAGATGGTGAGCAGAGAGTGCAGGTATGTAAGAATACTTTTCTGGACATACTCGCCATCGGAGAGCAAACTGTATACAATTGGATTAATTAAATGGAATGACTAGGTCAAGTCGCCGAAAAAAATCCTTTTGGAAAAAGGTAATAACAAAACAAGAGGGCCATGATGGCCCTAGATCGCTCACCTGAAATTATTTGCCTTGTTGAAATAAACATTTTTACCTGTATAGCAGCAAATTAAGAATTTTGCAATAAAGCCCATTTTCCTTAGTTTTTCAAAAGAATGAAACAAAATTCAGCCTTTTCAAAAGTGTTTGCTCTTTTGCCCTTTTTTCTGATGCCGCTGCACTAAGAGCTTAGATATTAATAAAATTCTTATAACAACTTTGAAAGCCCTTCACCCAAAGATAATTCATGTGAAGTTTTAAGAACATTGGCCAACTACATGTAGTAAGCCAGAAGGTTTTTAAAAGATTTGACTATTTTCCCCTTTTCTCATGCCGCTACAGTCAAAGGCTTTGATGGAATCAAATGCTCTCAAAAACTTTTGAAAGCCCTTCACCCAAGGATCATTCATGGGAAGTTTCAAGAATATTGGCCGACTCGTTGATGGCAGAAGATATTTACAAGATTTGGCTATTTTCCCCTTTTCTTATGCCACGGCAGCCAAAGCCTTTGATGGAATCAAATTCTTTTAACAACTTTGAAAGCCCTTCACCCAAGGATCATTCATGTTAAGTTACAAGAATATTGGCCAACTATTTAGGCAGAAGAAGATTTTTAAAAGATTTGGCTATTTTCCCCTTTTCTTATGCCGCGGCAGCCAGAGTCTTTGATGGAATCAAATTCTTTTAACAACTTTAAAAGCCCTTCACCCAAGGATCATTCATGGGAAGTTTCAAGAATGTTGGCTTGCTAATTAGGCGGAAGAAGATTTTTAAAAGATATGGCTATTTTCCCCTTTTCTCATGCCGCGGCAGCCAAAATCGTTGATGGAATCAAATTCTTTTAACAACTTTAAAAGCCCTTCACCCAAGGATCATTCATGGGAAGTTTCAAGAATGTTGGCTTGCTAATTAGGCGGAAGAAGATTTTTAAAAGATATGGCTATTTTCCCCTTTTTTCATGCCGCGGCAGCCAAAATCGTTGATGGAATCAAATTCTTTTAACAACTTTGAAAGCCATTCACTCAAAGATCATTCATGTGAAGTTTCAAGAATATTGGCCAACTGGTTAGGCAGAAGAAGATTTTTAAAAGATTTGGCTATTTTCCGCTTTTCTCATGCCGCGGCAGCCAAAGTCTTTCATGGAATCAAATTCTTTTAACATCTTTGAAAGCCCTTCACTCAAGGATCATTCATGTGAAGTTTCAAGAATATTGGCCAACTTGTTAGGCAGAAGAAGATTTTTAAAAGAGTTGGCTATTTTCCACTTTTCTCATGCCGCGGCAGCCAGAGTCTTTGATGGAATCAAATTCTTTTAACAACTTTGAAAGCCCTTCACCCAAGGATCATTCCTGCCAAGTTTCAAGAAGATTGGTCCACTGGTCTGGGAGGAGAAGATCTTTAAAGAAATTGTGGACGGACGGACGGACGGACGGCCGGCCGGACGGACGGACGGACGACAGACAACGACCGATCACAATACCTCACCTTGAGCACTTTGTGCTCAGGTGAGCTAAAAACATTGAACAATTCGTAATCTTTCCTTACCTTTTCCAGGCTAACTGAAGTTCTTGCAAAGAAACAGCAGTTGTTCTGGTATCAAGGGTGACACTTTTGAACATGTTTAATGAAAGGTATTTGTCCGAACCGAAGAAAGAAAAGCGCGATATTTGTGTCGGCCTTGAAATGTAGCTTGAAATAAAGCGACCGATTATTACAACGTTCAAATTCAAAGGCAATACATGGCCCGAACTGAAAAGATTAAAGATAAGGAACTTGGTATTGAAGCTGCAAATGTAAGGGTATTTGCATTTGGTACACGGTTTTATTGTGCCCATCTATATACGACAGCTTTGTTTACTTTAAAACTAAACTTGCTTGTCATAATTTCATCTCTCATAAAATAGCATCGAAGGAAGTCATTCGTTATTTCTCGATTGAGGATGAGACGGTTCATCTAATAACGTTGGCAGTTGCATCGCTAGTTACCAGGTGGAGAGTGCTCTGAGCTACGATATTGTAGAAGTGATTATTTATCAAGGCCGGATTCTGTCAGAAAAGGAACGTTGCGCTGTAAAATACTTTTGTACATAATACAACAACATACAGTGCCGCTCAAAATGACCTTTACTCTCCATTTATTTTAGTTTTACTAAGGTAATTCCGAGTGATCCTTTTAGATTCTTTGTTCGTTTTTGTTTTTCTTTTGTTATGCCCCCATATCGAAAGATCGGGGGCATATTGTTTTACTTTTGTCCGTCTGTTTGTCCGTTCATCTGTCTGTCTGTCCGAAAACTTAACATTGGCCTTTTCTCCAAAAGTATTTGACAAACAAAGCTCAAATTTGGTTTGCAACTTCCTTTCAATGATACCCATCTGCTCCATGCAATTTGACCTTCCTCAAGGTCACCCTTATCAACCCTTTACCGTACAACAACTTAACATTTTAGAAAAATGATCATTTCGGGGGCATTGGTATTTCAAAAAACACATCTTGTTGTGTATGCATTAGTTTATTTATACATTACATAATGCAAATCATGAGTATTGCTTGTTTATCAGTTATATAACAGAATCTCACAGAAATCAGTTTTTTGTATAGTGTAAAGGTCATTTTGAGCGGCACTGTATAGTCATCATAACTAAGAGATACCTGAAGTGTGACCACTTAAAAGTCGACTCGCTCATAGCACTATAAAGCGGAAACTGCGAAAGATACCGAAGTTTTACATTTCTAGCAGTAAAATACTCGGATAACTCAGTTAAATAAACTCCATACCATCACGGGTGAATCGAAACACTCATGATATTAACTTAAGTAATTTTCACTCGAGAATATAATCGTAATTGTATTTACTTATCCTTTTTTATTTTTGTTGCTAATTCTGTACCGTTGTAGTAGTGTTCAAGTAAAATCACCACATTTCAAATTGTAATTAATTAAGGTTTCAACGAAAAATGCCTTGATACACCGGTTTTAACAGGTTAAGAATATAATAACGTTGAAAAAATAAATGCTTGCGCTGACAAGATATGCGCCTTTGAATGGAAATGAATTGCTAGGGGATGCCGAAAATGAACAAAATGGACTAGAAGATTTGTCGAGAAGGTTTGAGTTTGAGTTTATTGGGGTTTTACGCCGTTTTCAACTACCAGGGTCATATCGCGGCGGCTGGAGCAACTACCCATGGATTCCTGTTGTTTCTCAAACCAGCACTACCACAACACCCTTACCGAGCCTCCAGCTGCTCGCCCACTTAGGTTAACGATTTCAAACCCATTGGTAGGTGACAATTTTTGTCAGAAAGGGTATTAGCCGAGGCCGGGTATCGAACCCGGGACCTCTCGTATGAGGGTCAGATGCGCTACCAACTGCGCTAAGGCCGCGGCCCTATTTGTCGAGAAGGACTTTCGACAAATTTTCTAGTCCATTTCATTAATTTCCGGCAACCTAGTTGATCAGAACCTCATTGTTTACATGGGTGATTTCAAAAAAAAAGAGGATTTTTTTTCAAAGTGAGCTACAGAAGATATTTTAAAAGCTTTTGGTGAGCTTTTTGTCCTTAAATAAGTGCTGCCTTAGTGTTAAGATATATTCAAAATTTCATGAACATATCTTGATAAATAAAAAAATTATGACAAAAAATGATGCTAAAATTGTCCCTAGTGAAACGATTTTTGTGTGACATTTTCTGATAACATCATTATTATGACTGTTATTACATAAAGTGTAGGTATTTGGTGATGGAAACTTAGTATTTAAATGAAACTTTGACTTATAATCTTTATCTTCGTAAAGGTTTCAGATGCATATTACCTTATTTAGACTATACATTCTGGGTTTATAACATACAACATGCTGACGAAAATTTTGTCGAAATTTACTTGATTCTCAATGTATTTTGGTCTTATTTGATTTCTGTAGAATTGCAACCTGTTAATTAAGTTAATTTGATGATGTTGATATTATAAGATTAAAATAAGCATAAAACTATTGTTGCATGTCTTTACACTTTGATCTGCTAGAGCTATATCTGTAGGTACCCCAAATTGTCCCTAGTGAAACATTTTGTGTTTGGGTGCTTATAATTGTTCCACATCTTTTTCAAATGTGCATTCTTTTATATTTTCCAAGAGATTTTGTGCCAAAAAGATCACCAGCAATAGAATAAATGAGAGGAGGATGTGCATTTGGTATCTGTCATCTGAAAACAAATGTCCCCAGTGAAACACAATTTCGCTGCATGACACTATATCAGTCTAACTGTTTAAAGATCTTAAGTTTAGGATGTTGCCTGGTTACTTCTGATTACTTGTTATAAATATAGGTTATTTTCTAATATTTCACAAGACATTTTTCTTGATATCCCCATGGCGTAGGTAAAATATCAAAGACATCGTTTTCTAAATTTCTGACAGCAAAATTGTACTTATATATTGATATTAAATCTAAAAAGCAATTGCCATGTTTGAAATTATAGAAAAAATGAAATATGAACAATAACAAACTAGTCTTATTTATCCTGAGCCTAACAATTTTATGTCCCCAGTGAAACGGTTTCAGCTGCATTTGTATCTGGTGACTTTTTTTCAGAATCTTTTCCTATTTCAATTTGTATACATCTTTAATTGAGTCTTTGGACAATAATCTTTACATTCAAATTAAACAAGAATCAAATTGAATTCTTCTACCATTTATTTCGGTATCTTAACTTTAAAAATGTAGGTGTAGCTTAGAAATATGTGCCAGTTGGTTGTTTCAAACCATGGAAAGATACCAGAATTTATTAATCTACAAGGCCTTGTCAATGATACATACAAATTTCATGTACATTTTATCAGCTTCTAAACAGAAGAAGGCCTAAAACAATTTTGTTCATACTTTTGTCCCCAGTGAAACGCACTTTCCAGTTTCTTTGGTGCCATGTAAACTACTTGTAGCTACTCGTAGAAAAACGGTTTTTGGCTTATCTATAGCTATGTGTTCATAGTCACATTAGATAGTACTATAGCTATTTTCCTAACATATTGCGTCTTTTACAGAAACTTTTATTAGTGATAAATGAAAAAACAGAGCAAAATTCTACTTCAAATTCTCATAAAATTTGATACATCTCGCAGAAGTAGCAAATTTTTGTATCAGATTGTAGCTTTACCTATGCTACAAACAAATAAGACAAATAATCTTTCAATTATATAACTTTTCCAAGCCTTAAGATGTCTAGAAAAAATCAGATATCCTTAAAAAATGAGTCAATGGATTTGAACAAATTCAAAATTAAAAAGTAAATTGTCTTTGTCCTCCACATTCCCATGTACATTTTCTGAAAATTTGACATATTAGTAAAACATTTCTATAGAAAACATCAGCAAATAATTATTTTAATTTTTGACACCCAATGTCACACTTTATCCTCTTTTTTTTGAAACCACCCACATATGAAGATTCTCGAATTCTGATCCTCTTATTTCTCTCTATACATAATTTCTTGAGATTGGAAGTTTGGTGAAAGCTGCTCAAGTCTCTATATACGAAAAGAATAAATGTATATTAACTGAGAAAGGTATCTGTTTAGATGGTGTACGCGTGCACAGATGGTGCAGCAGTCGTGGTCTGGTGTGGTCACTTGTTTAAAGAGGGATAACAAGTTTTTCACACTAGTTGGCTAAGTTTCGAAGGCTCTGCTGATGCCATAGTAAAAAAAACTCTAGTCAAATATCTGTGATTTTGGAGGAGAAATCTGGCAAAGCACTTACTAAAGTATGGACAAGTCTATCTCTTGCTACAAAATTCTGTATGTGGTTTATTATCTTTCTGACGTTTAAAAGCCCATCGCTAATCTGTTAAAGGTCTATCAGAAAAGTATTATCAACTTCTTAGAGGTTATACCCACTTTAGAAAGCACTATATCAACCCTTTTGGAAGTTCAACAGACAAAAAACGGTTAAGGTCTTACTTCCTTCTGAACAAGGTTCCTTCTGAACCAGTACTTGATGGTGATTGATTGTCTGGTGGTCATACTTTTAGGGATAGTAGTAAACAGCGATCTGAATCTGTTTCAAGTTGTGATCAGTTTGTATTTGGCATGGTTCAGAGTCTCAATGATAGGTTTTGTGAGAATTTGGACAATCTAGTTTTGATATCCTTCAGCAACTTTTCAATCCTTGGCTTGAATTTTCTGACAAAGCATCTGATATCGACCCAATCTCTGATTACCTTGCTGCTGTTGGTATGGCTTGTTACAGGGGTGAGCTTCTGAAATTTGTAAGGTTTGCATTTCAATGTAAGTCAATGGGCAATAAGTCAATCACTTCCACAAGGGACATGGCCAATCAAGATTTAACCCATTACCAGACGACACAATTTTGGACTGTTCCAATTTGAAAGGTCTTGCAGACGACAATTTTAAGTTCATGAAATTTTAAATATCTTTACATTTTGGGTTAGAAAGCATTGTGGAAAATGTAGAAATTGCTTGTTACAAGCAATTTCTTCATTTTCCACAATGTTTTCCCAAGCCTTTTCTTATGAGGGAGTCAAAAGGCGTCACAGTGCAGTAATGGGTTAAAGAATAAGGATGTTTATCCCACTTCAGCTGAGGTAGAAACTAGATTCATTCTGAGAGAAGTTTCAGTAAACAAATTCTGTTCAAAACATGTTTTAGAAATTCCATGTCTTTAAATTTGCTAGAAACCTTACTTAGAACAACAATTGATGAGCCAGTTCTGGATTGGTTTGATTTTAAGGAGAAATTTTAAGGTTTGGGCGAAGGCTCGAAGAATTCTGAATTAAATAGAAAGGTGCTGATCAGAGCTTGGACTATAGATGTGCTCAAGGACTGCGTAGATGTGAATGTGGTTTTATATAATTATGTTTGTGTTTTGTGTATACTATAAATGTGCTACAGACATGTTTTATTTAGACTGTTTTATTGTTGTTATAAATGTATAATAAAATGTGCTATTATTAAAATTAAATATTTCTCTATGAATCGTTCTTTATCCATTAGTCCGGCCCAAATGAAGACAAACTTGCGAAAAAAAGACTCGTAATTTGGCGCATAAATAAAAAAGATTGCCTCCATTTCTTTCAATTTGGGGAAAGTGTCGGCGAAAAGAAATTTTCGTCCAGAGAAGGCACTGTAAATAGTACGAGAGCCAGCACTAGGTTTAATCAAGTGATCGAGGCCAAAAAGTGTGTTCAATTAAAAAATCCTCTGGTACACTAATGTGCTATGCGCATCTGAATATCCACGGGGTAGGGCATATTCCAAAACAGCTAAATAGCCTAAACGGATTTTTTGAAATCCCGATCCTGTAAAGAGCAGTAGGCATTTTCAGTAGAATATTGAACCAGGTGGTTTTGACATAATTCGAGTATGCCGAATTTAGTGGCACTCTTTTCAACGCTGAAATCGGTCAATTTAACCAAATGGCAACCATTTTACAAAATGGTCGCCACAAGGACCCCTTGTAAACCCATATATTAGTCCCTGAACTAGACATGTTCGCTTCCCCCCTGTTGTAAACATAATTTATCTTAAAGACCATTATATTAAAAAGATTTTAAGCTACGTTTGCACTCTGGCGGTTTGGGTTTTTGACTGTAACCCTTATATAAACCCCTAACCCTATCAAATTGTTCATTTCAATTTTCAAAACGTGTTTGATCGTATCTTGATTGAATATTGACTACTGATGTCAGAGTTGTATCACATGAAATCTTATGACTTGCTCTTTTATTTGCAGTTACTTTATGAAAATTAGCTCATTCGCATATATTCATGAATATTAATGCTTTTCCTTAAATTTGGGATTTTTTTGGCGAAAAATTGGTAGGTACTTTCCAAAACAAGACGGTTTTGTTCAAGGGGAATGTTTTAAACATTACTTATCTTATAGAACGTTATATTAGAAATATTTCAAGCAACGTTTGCACTCTGGCGGTTTAGGCTTTGGTCGTAACCATTATTTAAACCCATTACCCTATCAAATTGTTCATTTAAATTTCCAAAACATTTGTTGTCATAGCTTGATTGAATATTAACCTACAGATGTCCGAATGGTATCACATGAAAGCTTGTGACTTGCTCTTTCATTTGAAGTTATTTTATCCAAATTAGCTTAACATGTATGTAGCCCATAGGAAAACGATTAACTACAAAGTCCTGAATGAAGGTAGGATGAATGTTTTTTCGCCCGCAGGTCGGCCTGGAATATTTACCTTAGGAAAATATATTTCCAGTAAACAGAACTTTCTTCCGGTTTGAGAGTATTTTGAGCGAGAGGATGCTGCCTTTCACGAGGAGAATGTCTTCGCAGCTTACAACGTGAGGGGGAACTACGCGGGCTCAAGGACAGAGTGAGACGCGAGGAAGAAAGATTTTAGGCAAGTGCGAGTGGATGGAGGTAACGATAAGAGACGTCAAGGTAACCTTTTGAACTTAGATCCTTTAAGAAAGGACACTGTCTTGATCGAAAAAGCGATGTCAGAGTTGAGAAAGCATGGTTTGGATCTAGCATATTTGTGATTCGTGTTGTCTGAAAGATAGGAAAGAAATCCAGCATCCAGATTGTTCTTCTAGCTGCCCTCATAAAAGGGGTTGGCAATATTCAAAGCCATTTATGCTATTCAATCCAAGAGTGTCGATATGTTTTTGCCTAGTTTTTTTTTGTAAATTCGGTGAAAACATTCAGTACTTTCGCAACTTAGTCCTTTAGAATTTAGGGCACAATTCAATTGTAGATAATAATCAATCGGGAAAACAGTAAAGTTCTCGGAAAACATAACGAAAAGTGTCTTTAGAAGCTGATTGCAGCTTACATATGCAGCTGAATAGAGACAGCCGCAGAAACTTTATGAAGGTCATGTAATAATGATTATCCAACATAGGATCAAAAGTCCTTGCATGATGTTTTTTCCAAAAAACGTTAATGTCACAGTCAATGTTTTAATGCAAAAAAATGATTTCAATTTTTATATCTTCGTTTTTAAATGCATTATGGTTACACAATATTTTAAAATTTCCCAAACGTATATTTATGAGAAGTGCAGATTCTAGCTAATCTAAAGTTTCATGGAAATCTTATGAGAAGAAAATTATGAGCATATAAGGATATTAAGGTTCTTGATTTGCTGAGATACGGTTTCATGATCTGCGTTGTTTGTGATGTCGGTGAAGATTTGTCTGTTGGTAAGGGTCGTAAGAACGGTGCACTAGATTTTCCGAATGATATTGACAGATATTTAATCAAAGATGCGTGCTATGGTAATGGTGCCTTTCTCCAGCAGTTCTTTTTTTCGATGGTCTAAAGTTATCTCCATTAAATAGTAAATATAAATCGAAACCGAGTGAAAGAATGTTTATTTTGGATATAAGTGTCCCGAGGGATGGTAGCAGTGTGAATGATTTTTCTCCAAGGATGTTTATCTCAGAGAGGAAGTTGATTTGAATTTGCCAAACGTTCAAGGTTCCGCAGACTAAAGTCAAGCCAGACTAAATAAGAGTACAGGTTTTTTAATGTTTAAGTTGGACTTAAAACAGCTTATAGATTGATTAGCATTTGCCCATCTGATTATAACTTAAATATAGTTGTCTTTAATTGAAATAATAACACTTTGCTGAAACCGTGTAGTACATGGGTCTTCGGTCATCCGATCATGTTTGTCAGAGAGAGTAAGCAATGCCTTTTCTTTTTTGCTTTGAAAAAATGGTTATTTAGATGATTTTGGAGAAGCTGAGAAGAATAATTAGAATACTCATCGTCATAAGAAAGTAGCCGCTTTTCAAAAAGCCTTATTTTTTCCAACTCCTTATGTCTTTTTGTTTTTACACATTCATATGCATTCCCAATGGTTCCTTTTCACACCTCAATGGTTGAATCCTTTCAACATGTCCGGAAAGATGTTTAGTTGTAATATGGGTTCAAAACATTATTTTAGGAAACAAAGTTCAGTTTTGTTTACTAAAAAGCTGTCATATTCTGTATGAGTTGATGCTGTTGAAACAAAAACAAAAGTCCCATTTCAATTTCACAGAAAATTATTCCATTGAATTTATAGAGGTCTACGAAAATTTAGCACTACCAGTATAGCATGTCTCAATATTACAAGTTTTCTAATAACCGGAAGTGGTTGGTGAGTAAAGTGGAGGGAAAACATTTTCCGAATAAGGAACTTGCTAAAGACCAAACAGAATCAAAGTTTGAATAAATGGAGCATTTGTGAGGAAATTGGGGGTTCGTTGGGATAAAACCGGAAACCGCCATTTTGCAACTGCCTTGGTTGTAATGAAAATCACTTATTAGTCACTAAACATTTTGAATAAAAACAGTATCATTAACACATATGCTTATTCATTTTTGCCCCTTTTCTAGTCCTATACATGGCCGTGAATTTCAGTAGCGTGTTCCGTATCAGTTACGGATTTCCTGGAACTACAACCAAGCTACCATAGCTAATTTAGGATTATTCTACTGTTTTCGGTACTTTCACGAAAGCATTTTTACTTGACTTGTTGCAATGTTTTGTATTCATTTCGATACGTTCATGAATAACCCTGAAATTGCCATTGTCATTTTAATTGGACAAGTGGCTACTTTGTTATGACGGGGAGTATATTTTTGTTTTCTATAGAGTTAGAGAGATCTTTCGATTAAGGAGGCCGCAGGAAGCTTTTGAGAAAGTTTATACACCATCTACTACAAAGATTATATTGGGTGTGTTGTTTGAAAGTGTGAAAATGACTTTGGCTAGTTCCCCTGAAAAAATAGCAATGAATTTTGTGCTAAAATAGACTGTGTCATTGGACATTGTATATTCGTGGAATTGCGCCAATAGTAACGCTCTTCAAATTTTATTATTTGCACAATGTATGCTGGAATACATGTACGTAATGCCGTTGATGTAAGGAAAATAACTGTAAAAGGAATATTTTTGTTGGATTCAACAAAAATAGTTAATTTTGAAACCGCGATTATTTAGCCAGTGTCTACATCTTTTTTTTTGTACATCGTTGCTTAGTGATAAAACACCTGTGAAATAAACGAATCTGATTGGTCTAGATTTTGTCATATATAAACCCTGTGTTTCCCGCTTTGATCACTGTTTGAAATGTTCCACAGAGAAGAGAAGTCAAAACTTGAAGTATTTATGAAGTATGCTGTGATCTACTAGTTATCTCAGTGTTCTAAGAATTATAATCGATTCCAACTGTTGTCGGTGCTGAAATGATATTATACAATCCGGACTTTTGGTACTTCGATTATATTATCGAGATTTAGTTCGAGAGGCACGTCGGAAATGGGTAAGGCACGGCCACTGAGGAAGACCGCCAGACGTGATTTAAAAAAAATCTAGACAAATATGGATTTGACACGAGCATGGGCGATTTAGAGTATGGTATGGCTGGTTCTGCTGGAGGAGAGGATTTCGGTTTGAGGAACGAATCGGAAATGACGGTGGGGACATCGTTGGGTACTTCTGAACTACAACAACAACATTCGGGTTCTCAGTCGGAAGGTGTTGCGGTCGATAAGCTTGAGAGCATGAGAAGAGGGCTGGTGGCGTTGACGAGCGAGAAGGCGAGGTTGCAGAGAGACATTGAGGGGACTAGGTTGCGTAAGTAGCTGGAGGTGTAGAGAGGAAAGATGCAGATACTTAGAGGTAAATGGGTTAAAAGACATTGAGTCAACGTAATGAAAAAGTAACTGAGTTAAGAAATGGCGAACATCTAAGACAGGCTGTACAGCGGGAATTGAGAAATTTTGGAAGAAGTTTGTGTATCTAGTTCTTGGGACGTAATGACAGATACGCGAAAAGATGGAGGAGGTGGTAAGCAGCGGAGGTGGGGAATTCATGCTAAACCATCAGATTGGATACGTTTTCCCCAGAGGTGGCATCACCTTCAATTCGAATTTGTGAACAGGCATATGGAGTTTGATAATTTAGATGGTAAAATGCTGATAGCAAGTGAGCTTGAGATTATATCTGGGGATGACATATCTAGAGTTGAGAGACAAGGGAGACTGGAATTTCTTAAGAATTAATTTACTACAGTAATACATATGAATTTAATGCCTTAAAGGCTTTTCGCACTGCCTGGCTACGAGAAATCGAGTTAGGTAAGAAGTCTTGGGCTGATGATTCACAATGTCAAGAGTAACGCTTCTGGTTTTCTAAAGAGATAAGGGGTAAGTAAATGAGAAAATGAAGAAAGGGTTTGGTTTTGATTACAATAGAAACAAATGTTTGCATAAATCGAATCATCTGCAGGTTGTCTAAGGCAGACAGAGACTTAATTGTCATATATGTGCGTCATGTTGGATGAAGGACAAGAAAAGATGGGAACATCCAGAGTGTTCTTCGTCTTGTCCTCATATGTCAACATGACAAGTTAGTTTTTTTAGTTTAGCATCTGCTTAAAAAACATAATTGGACCAGTCTTAGAAAAGGAATTTTTGACAGACCTTTTTGTTCCAAAATTTTTTAAAGAAAGAGGTTTGAAAGATTTGGCAGGTATACGCACAGATGAAAATGTTAATTTGTCAAATGATGTAGATTTGATGACTATTGAGGAAAATGTTGAGATGATTTCTTTGCAGGTGGATATGGCAAAAGAAAATACTGATATTTCAAAAGAGGTAATCATAGTAAATGAAGGAGATAATGCTGGTATTTCAAATAGTTATAGACATACAATTTGTCATCATTCGAATAAATGTGAACCAAAGCAAATTTAAAAGATCATGATATAGACCAACTTATTGATACTCATCACAAAGTGAAGAATTCTGGAAAAAGGAATTTTCAAAAATGTAGAATTCCTGTGAATAATCGTCTTAATATTAAATTATTGGCGTTCAATGCTGTACTTAGTATGACTTTAAGGATTTTTTTGATTTGTCATTTGCTGGAATTCGGCTTTCCTATTGAACTCAGGTGACTTAAACAATTTTCAAAAATTCGATATAAATTATTGATAGAAATTTAGGATCACAAAGGGGCTGAGGAATTTCTGAATGATATGCTTACGTATTTGGAAAAAGAAAGTTCAAATAAGGATATCATTGGTCCGTTTAGGGAGAATCCATTTGAGTCTGGTATTAAAATTTCTCCATATTCAATTCCTAAAAAGATACTTCAGAAAGAAGAGTAATTTTAAATCTAAGTTTTCCGAAAGGCAATGCAGTTAATGATTTCGTGAGTAAGGATTTTTATTTGAATGAAAAGATAGAATTGGTTTACACCAAAATAGAGGATTTTGTCCAAATTATTAAACAGAAAAGAAGAGGGTGTTTGTTATTTAAAACGGACCTCCGTAGAGCATATAGACAGCTTCGTTCATCTGCGTTTTGCTGCCAATGGTTCATTAATGCCTTGGTTTTCATTATGTTTAAGTATGGATATTTAGATGATTTAGCTTCGGCAGAGAATCCACAGAATACCTGCTTTGCATATAACTTATTGCAAATCGTTCTTGTGCGGTGTGGGGTCGAGGAAGAAAAGAGTAAAGCATGTGAGCCTTCGATTTCTATGTCTTTCCTATGGGTATCGTTTAATTCTCTTACTATGACAATGAAGATTACGCAAGAACATTTGAAGGAATTGATAGAGTTATTAGGTAGGTATGTGGATGCAATTAGAAGTTGATTCAATCAAACAAAAATCCAATCTTTATTAGGCAAACTGAATTTTGTAGCAATTGTGGTTTGTTTAAAATTGGGGCGGGGAGAATTGAAAGGACAGAAAATTCAGATGTTTTGTGATAATGAGGCAGTGTGTCATATCATTAATTTGGGTAGGACCTACAATGATTCAATGCAAAGTTGCCTTATGGTCTTTTAACAGCCAAATTTGAATTCCAATTAAAGGTGGTTCATATAAGGAGGGTGTCTAATAGATTTCAGATAGTTTATCTAGATGGGATGTAGATGAGAAACAAAAAGAAAGATTTTACATTTTGACTAATGCTTATAAGTTACTAGTATGCGAATGTACGGTAACAGATGACGTGTTTTTATTCTCAAATAAAATATCATATATTTAAGTTTAAGATATGCAGTTAGCAGTAAAAAAAAGACATGAATAAATCCAGACGACATGCATTCGCGAAAGGGACGATTAAGAACTTGAGGATTCAACGGGAACTTTTTTAAATGTTTTGTACATATTTTGAACTGTGTTACCTTCCTGTAAATACTAAAACGTTGAGTTTATATGCCCAATTTTTATGTATGAGTTTTTAATCAACTGAAACTATTTAAAAATGATATGAGCGGGGTTTAAATGCTGCATTATATTTCGGGATTTAAAGCAGAAAAGATTAATGAGTTCTTGCTTAATCTTTGCTTTGATGGAGTTTCGAGATTGAATCCACATTGTGTTAAACATGCAAGGACCATAACTCCAGATATTTTGGTATAATTTTATGATCTACTTGATATGAAGAAAACAAAAGATGTAGGTTTGTGGTGTTTATTTTTGTTTGCATGTTTTCTGTTTGCTAGGAAATCAAATTTGGTTCCAAACACAGAAAAAGAAGTGAATAAGGGTAGACTTTTGAGAAGAAATGATGTTACAGTTGATAAGGCACTGGCATGCTGTTAGTTGAAATGCATTGGACTAAAACCATTCAGTGTGGTGAAAGAAAATTGATCACATCTTTACTTCCAATTAAAGGTTCAATACTGTGTCCTGTTTTGGCTTACAGGAGGATGTGTAACAATGCTAGAGTTGATTCTGCATCATGATCCGATGCGTATAAAAATATCTCTCTTTTTCAGTGTTGGATAACGTTAAGGTAGCGGAAAAAATACGTGATAGTACACTAAATGAATGTTGATTGTTAGTATGTTTAACCTCTTTGTGCTTGAATACTCTATTTCTGTTTTTTTTCTCAATTGATGTCTACTTGCCACTAAAATGGTGTATGGTTTCTGGTTGTGAATACTGAGTTTATATTGATCCTCAAGTTGTTTTTTGACGAAGACCTTCATATGTAAATGAAAACACCGAATTGCCTGCGATTTGGTTTTAGATAGATTGTTTTCCAATCCAAATAAGGCAATCATGTGACATCATTTAAGGTGAAAAGCGTGAAGGTCATGTAGCAGTCGATAGGTGTCACTGTTGTCAGTTGAGTATTTCTATATTATTTTAGGGGAATTTTATCGTCCGAGATCAAGAGATTCGTTTTTCTATGCAATTCCTTGAATAGACAGATTTTTTCCTTTACCAATATATACTGAGTCAAAAAAGAAAGTGTGCATACTTCTACTTCATATATCTACGTAACCGCTGCAATTAACTTCACCAAACTTCTACACGGCGTTAAGCTATCAACTTTCTCATGTCTATTGACATGTCAGGCAACTTTAGATGATTAAAATGTCTGGCATGTCACCAAACTCTGTTATCACCTTTTTGCACGTGGTTATCAAAACAAACGTTTCATAATAAACTTTATTGTCTAAAATCTGTATTCAAGGTGTATAAAAGCTAAATCAAACATAAACTTTCAAAATGCTGAATAGCCAAACATGCTACGTCTTAGTAAACACGACAGAATTCACACGTTAGTTTTGCTAGTGCCTTGAACCGATGTAAATGTGCCGTTGTCGTTCAAATGTCATCATTCTGAAATTAGGCGTTTGCAATCATGTTTCCAAAGGAAAGGATACATTTTTGATAGGCTTCGGTCTGATATCCCGAATGTAGGAATGACTAGACAAGATCGTTACATGACGTTGACGTCCTTAGGTCAACGTTTCAAAACTACACCATTTATGGCGATTTAGTAAAGCAAGCATATGTTAGCAACATTGGAAATTGACGAAGGCAGACGGACGGCTCAAAAGAGATTTGAGACAATATGTTTGTCACTTTATCGTGATGCATAAATCTTACGTTACGCCTGCATTAGGCACATCGTCATCGGCACGGGACGCGTAAAAATAAGTCATGAGTGTGGTGTAGGGCCAAACATCTCTTCTGCCCGAGTTTCGCAAAATTTAGGGCCCAGTTAAAGAATTTGCAGGGCGCGGAATGCGTCTTGCAATATGAACGCAATGAAATTCCAAACGATAAAATGAAACGTTGCGTTCGATCAGTGAGACCACAGATGTTTGTCGTTATCCATTAAAGACATGTCACAATAGAAATTAAAGCAGAAATCCCAAAAATGTGCATTATTTAACCTCCTCACGTTCGTCAGCAAGGTCTGTGAATTTCGAAATTGACCCCCATCTCAAATATCTTAAGAAAACACTAGGAAAATTCCATTTTAAACAATTTAAAAAGACACCTACTTATAGCCAATTGAATCATCTTTAACTTGATACCAATGTTTTAATATCAATATTCAAAATTACGATAGAAATTCCGGTTGTTCTCTGTGCACACTTTCTTTTTTGACTCAGCATAGTATTTTTTGTAAAAAAAGGTTATTGTTCAGCTGTCTGTATCAAAACAAATAACTGTGGACAGAAGAGAGTGTTTTCATTAGTGCACATGTTATTCGGATATTTCGGCAATCACCGGTATTTCGCATACGCCGGTATTAGATTTAGTCCTACTCACTATAATGTTAGAAATATGTATTCAGTTTAAAACCTACAAATAATTTCATACCAATGTGTAATTATCACGAAAAATCGAAAAGTAATATATACTGTTTTCCGCGTAATGTTCGTCCAAACGATGGCACCCTAAAGCACAACTGTTACAAGTTTGTAATAACGGGTGTGGCCACCGTGAGCGGCAACGCATGCCTGACAACGACGCCACATTCTGGTTTCTAAACATCTAAGAACATGTTGGGGTATCGCAGCCCATTGCTGGGCTAACGCTTGTTGGATTTCTTCCAGGGTCGTTGGCCCATCGATCCAACACGTCCCAAGCGTGCTCGATTTGATTAACGGCGAACGGGAGGGCCAGACCATAGTCAGAATCCTAGCCTGTTGAATACGTTTCCTCACTAAAACGGCATGATGTGGTCTAGCGTAGTCATCTATAAACGTGTAATGAACCCTAATGAATTACACAGCATGTGGGTAAATCTCTTGTTTAATGTTACATTGACCAGTCAAGTTACCATCAAACCCTTTCCCAAACAAGACCTGGTTTTGACGTTCACAATAGAAACGGCTTGGGAAAATATTGAAACAAAAGAAGAAACTGCTGATAACCAGCAGTTTCTCCTTTTGTCTCAATATTTTCTATGCCATATGTTCACAAATTCTATCTTCAGTAACTTCCATTTTGTCATTTTTTTTGGCAGTTTTTGAAGTGAATCACCGTAAAAAAATTCCGTTTGGGAAAGGGTCAACAATACCAAAATGGTCTTGAGGTTTCCACCCACTCCATGACGCTCCTTCCTCCCTATGGGTCTCGCTCGAGGATATTACAGTCAGCTGACATTTCACTCCTACGTCGACAGACGTGAATCCTGTCGTCTACAAATGATAACTGATGTCGAATTTAATTAGTATAGAGCACTCTGCTAAACTGCTCACGAGCTCGTCGATGCTGTCTTGTTTAACAAGAGATGTTTGTAAAACATATATGCCCCCTCAAGGGCCTACATTTGATGTAGGTCAAAGTCCAAGGTCAGTTTGAGTTTATTGGGGTTTTACGCCGTTTTCAACTACCAGGGTCATATCGCGGCGGCTGGAGCACCTAACCGTGGGTTCCTGGTATATCTCGCACCAGTACAACCACAATATCCAAACCGAGCCTCCAGCTGCTCTCTCACATAGATGATTCACACCCATTGGTGAGAGACAAATGACTTTTGTCAAATGTCAGAATGGATACTGGCCGAGCCGGGGTTCGAACTCGAGACCCCTGGATTGATAGACTCCGACGTAACCGACTGAGCTATCCGGGCTCGGCCAAAGTCCAAGGTCAAGTTAACAAGGTCCAAGGTCATGGTCAAATATAAAAGGTCTTGGTAGGAGGTGTCTATGTGTGAAATATCAAAGCTGTATATGTAAAAGTAAAATGAAACATAGGCCAGGTCAAAGTTTTTAAAAGTAGGCCAAATGCCAAGGTCAAGGTCAAATGTGAAAGGTCTTGGTTGGAGGTGTCCATGTGTGAAATATCAAGGCTGTAGGTGTAAAAGGACATGATATATATGCCTGGTTTCAGTCTTTTTAAAAGTAGGTCAAACTCCAAGGTCAAGGTTGCAATATTCAAGGTCAAGGTCAAATGTGAAAGGTCTTGGTAGGAGGTTTCTATGTGTGAAATATCAAGGCTGTAGGTGTAATAGGACATAAGATAAAGGCTAGGTTAAATATTTCTAAAAGAATGTAAAAATCAAAGGTCAAGGTCACACAGGCCAAGGTCATGGTCAAATGTGAAAGGTCTTGGTAGGAGGTGTCCATGTGTAAAGTATTGAGACTGTATAGGTAACAGGACATGAGATATAGGCCTAGTTTAAATTTTTTAAAAGTAGGTCAAACTCCAAGGTCAAGGTCCAAGGTCATGGTCAAAAGTGAAATATCTTGGTTGGAAGTGACCATGTGTGAAATATCAAGGCTGTATATGTAAAATGACATGAAATATAGGCCAGGTTAATGTATTATTAAAGTAGGTCTAACACCAAGGTCAAGGTCACAAGGTCCAAGGTCATGGTCAAATGTGAAAGGTCTTGGTCGTAGGTGTTTATGTGTCAAATATCAAGGCTGTTTGTGTAAAAGGACATGATATATCGGCTAGTTTAAGTTTTTTTTAAAGTTTTTGTAAAGTCCGAGGTCAAGGTCACAAGGTCCAAGGTCATGGTCAAATGTGAAAGGTCTTGGTAAGATGTGTCCATGTGTGAAATACCAAGGCTGTATGTGTAATAGCACATAAGATATAGGCCCAGTTTATTTTTTTTAAAAGTAGGTCAAACTCCAAGGTCAAGGCCACATGGTCCAAGGTCATAGTCGTATGTGATAGGTCTAGGTCAGAGGTTTCCATGTGTCAAATATCAAGGCTGTATGTGTAAATGGACATGATATATCGGCCAGGTTAAAGTTTTTTAAAAGTAGGTCAAACTCCAAGGTCAAGGTCACAAAGTCCAAGGTCATGGTCAATTGTCAATGGTCTTGGTGAGATGTGTCCATGTGTGAAATATGAAGGCTGTATTTGTAAAAGGTCATGAGATATATGCCAAGTTTATTTTTTTTAAAGTAGGTCAAACTCCAAGGTCAAGGTCACAAGGTCCAAGGTCATGGTTAAATGTGAACGATGTTGATAGGAGGTATCTATGTGTGAGATATCAAGGCTGTATGTGTAAAAGGACACGGGATATAGGCAACGTTAAGAATTAAGCGTAAAAATCAACAAAGGGCAATAACTCCAAAAATTTGATTGGCAGAATTACAGTTCTTGTGCACTGCACCTCTTCATAATAAAATCTATTCACCTGTGAAGTTTCATGATTCTACCTTACATGTTTTTTGAGTTGTGCTCCGGACAAGAATTAAGTTATAAAATCAACAAAGGGCAATAACTCACTAAATTTGATCAGCAGAGTTACGGTTCTTGTGCACTGCACCTCTCCATAATGAGATCTATCCACCTATAAAGTTTCATGATTCTACCTTACATACTTTTTGAGTTATGCTCCGGACAAGAATCAAGTTATAAAATCAACAAAGGGCAATAACTCAAAAAATTTGATCGGTAGAGTTACGGTTCTTGTGCACTGCACCTCTCCTAAATGAGATCTATCCACCTGTGAAGTTTCTTGATTCTACCTTTAATACCTTTTGAGTTATGCTCCGGACAAGATTTGGTCTACGGACAGACCCACCGACCTACGGACCGACCGACCGACCGACCGACCGACACTTGCAAAACAATATACCCCCATTTTCTTCGAAAGGGGGCATAATAACTATAAAAGCTCCCCTTGTTGTAAGTCATTGAGCACATAACCTGTTTCTAACAGTTTGTACACTTACATTGACCCCTCGCACATCTATCAGTCGCTGACGTAATTTTGGGCCACTATCAGTTCTGGAACGCAATGAAATGTTCAAAATGTACATGTAATGAACTCTGTCGCACGCTGGCGTCCCCTGCCACGTCGTTCCATAACTTCACCTGTCTGACGATACCTGTCGTATAACCGACTGATTACGCTTTGAGAAACGCCAAATCTGGAAGCGACGTCAACCTGACGTTCTCCTCTTTCGAATTGACATATGACCTGCCAACGCCGTAGACCTGTCAATCTTCGACGAATCCATTTCAGTTTTGTACTTACAAAATACTACTGTTTGTCCGTAATTACGTCACTGTTCACTTGAAAAAAATGAACTAAAAGTATCAGTATTAGAGTTTGAATATCCTTTAGCCGTAGAGTTTGAATATCCTTTAATTAACAGATTCTCTTAACTGCAGTTTGAATCAAGCCATAGTAACGAGACTTTATGAAAATACGTATGAAATGTTACTGCTTGTCTTAAATTACGTCACGGTTACCGGGATAAGATCCCTATAATACGATTTTGATGGCAATGGATAAAGATAGTGATCATGATAAAAATAGGCTGGGTTATCGTTATGTTTTAATAAATCACCGGTGTTGTTATAAAATCTCGTAACTACGGCTTGAGTCAAGCCTTACTTACGATAATTTTTAACAAGATCTTAGAAAAACTATTTATTTGTCCGGAATTATGTCACGTTTAAGTGGATAAAATCGTTCCCTTTTTCAAACCACTGACCTGCTATCCCTGTGTAAATGACCTAGCTAGTCAGTCACTCTTTTCGATACATGTATATAGTTATACCAGTTGCGCACGTGCAGATCGTGGCTTTTTACATTGGTCACCGGTAAATCTCATGCGCGCAAGTGCAATTCATGACGGTTTATCGATGGAACATTTGTCAATATTTCTGCGGCATATGCCATAAATCCACGTGCATTTCGTGCAGTTATTCAGATCACACTATGATAATGAAGTTTTTGTAAAATAACGTTTAGTTAATTCTTGTGCTAAAAATAGACCGTGTCTACCAAGTTCTACCTGATAATTTGATAAATCGCCGGTATTGTTATAAAATCTGGTAACTACGGTTTCAATCAAGCTGTAGTTGCGAGGTTTATAGACTTGCACAAGCAAAATGCTATCATTTTTCTGGTTTACGATTTCATGGATAAAATCATTCCCTATTGCGCGTCAGCCTTACAGCATATTTTGACGTGATGTGGACGTGGAATAGCAATAGGATTCGGTTTTTCGTTTAAACAAATACGTCATCGTCACGCCTCACTGGTCTAAAAATAGATTGGGAATCCTCTATCGTACAAATATGGCTGTGAATCTCGCGAAGTTTTTCCACGATCAGCTTGCTGAAGATGACGTTCTAAGAGCTGGATTACCGTAATCATTTGTTGAGAAACATTCTAATTAAGAGTTGAGAAGGTTGCTGCACTGTCGTGTACTTTTTAAGATAGGTAACTATGAAAGAACTAGTTGACAAGTAATGTTTACACATACGTTCCTGCCTAGCTTAGATTCGCCGTGCCGCCCGTGCGTACTCGCTTACCCTTTCCAAAACGCCAAATGTCATGTTGGGCCAAACTGAAAAAAGTCTGCAGATGACAAAACGGGTGTGAATTCCTTTAGTGTTTTATGTCAGAGAAAATATCAAGGCAAAAGTAGAATGATCATCAATATCCCAAGAATTTATTCACACTCATTTTGTTTGCTGTGCAGGTCTTTTCAATTTGGTCGATCATCATTTTCTTCTTTTGTCTCAATATTTTCCCAATACTTTTCTGTTGGGGACGTCAAAACCGGTCTTGTTTAGGAAAGGATTTATCTGGGAAAAAACTAGAATTCGTCGCTGAATGTGATTTGATACCCCCATAGGCTTTCAATAGAGATTTACGAATTACATGTAGTACGAAATGGAATACGAATACGAAACCGAGATAAAATGTAGTGGGGGAGGGAGCATCTCAGCATACGTGATGATGGTTCCCCTATTTCTGTGTTGAGTGAAAGTGTCTAAATTCGGAGATGGTGGGTTCAAATCCTACGTTGTCTTTTCTCTTTTTTTTCTTTTTAAGTACCGGTATTCCCTTTTAATAATAGATAGCATTGAAATATATGTGCTAAAATACACTTCAAATGCAAATATTTGTTTAATTTTGTATATCACATTTATTATTTCATCGAAAGAAACGAAATTTGAGCAGCCAATAATTGGATCATATACAAACTGCATATGGCATCTGTACAGCAAAAAAAATCTCATTTACAGAAGAAGAGCTAAACTTCACGTCACAGAAGGGTGTATTTTAAAACAAATTAACATCAGAAGAGGGATATCTACCTCTTGTGTCAATTACGAAAACACGACGAATTGTACCTTTCATGGTGTTTGATCCTGCCCTAAACCATGACCGAACATTGACGGAAAGGTGTCGACTTCGACTTCTACTGGCGGGTTCAGGCATCCTCGATGTACTTGACACAATTATGTTTGTCTCTAGTATATGACCGACTCTAATCTCCGCTCCCGAAGGCAGTCTGGACACTGATTGGACAGTAACATTTGCCAATTGTTACGGTTGCCATTTGTGTTGCTGAAAATGATCTGTTCCGTGAGAGATGAGAGGTTACTGAGCCTGAGTAGTTACCCAGCTATGGATGCATCGAAAAAAGACAATCCCACTGAAAAGTGGAATAACTCGGGCAAGTTTTGATATAGATTAATTTGAGTTTGTTGCTGGTAAAAAAGAAGTTTTAGAATCGTTACTTGGCAGTTTTTTGTCTTACATTGTGTAATCTATGCATGGTTGACAAACCGCGCTAAAATTACGGACTACGGTAGCAAATAGCTTTGGCCGTTTCAAAGACCAATCATCTTGCTTGAATACCAAATTTAGGCACTTCGAGTAAAACATGTCTAAAATATTCATCTTGTCTAAAATCGTAACCGAGTATACATTTTCTAAACATTTTGGTAACGCCGATTACTATCGGTAGTAGGCAATGGGTCCGAATTAATGGATTTGAACACAGACTCCGGAGATCAGTGAAGCACGGCAAAAATAAACAAGTTAATGTCATATTCATTTAGGCGTGCATAGGGATTTTTCTTAGAAGGATAAAATTGAAAAGTATTCGCATGTGCAAAAATATTCACATAAATAAGTTTGTGTTGGAAGTTTGGGTAAATAGAAAAAAAGCACAGTACATTGAATTTAAAAGTTTTATGCAACACCTTTTGACTCGGACTGCCCTAAAACTGTCGCAAATCGGACATTTGCGCCCCCGCTGTGCTTTGTTACTGAACAGTGCTATGTGATCAAAAGCAATATGGCTTCTCATTGGGACAATTATAACAACGTTGTAAAGCTTCATGGGCCTAGGTCGAGCGATTCTTGTGTTAGGGCACGGAAATAAAAAAGGGTCTACAGACGGACGGACAAATATTGCGAGATCAATATCGTCGCTTTTCTGCGAAAACCTCGCATCTGCGGCTTAAAACAAGCTGCAGATACGGGGTTTTCGAAGAAAAGCAGCGATATAACTTTCTCTGATTCGTATGTGTGTGTATGCGGAGGGTATAATTATTCCACCTGGTAGCTATGTAGCTCTCTTTGTTGTAAACTGACACGATTTAAAAACGCAAAAGACATTTTATTAACCATTCTTTTCCTGCTCGATCGGCACCATGATTTGGGGACATGCATAAGATAATGTATACCCCTCACAACCCGGCGATTTTGTGTTGTCTTCTGTAAACTAGCCGGACATCTAAACCTCCGATCACAAAATGCTCTAGTGCCTGGTACATTCCGACCACGTGCAAGATCACTAATTTTTTTTTGTTTAAAAACTGCCTAATTGATTTACTCATTGAAAACACACGACAACTATGGATAATTTTCGTGTGCATTTAATTTTTGGGATTATTTTGACAGACAGGAACCAAGTTTTTGGGCTTTTGACCGGCAGTGTTTCGCAAACGTATGTAGCTAGACGTTTTAATGTAGCCGAGGTAGTGTTTTCAAGGTTACTGAGACGTGTAAACGACCAGAGAACAAATGCAGAACACCCACGTCCCGGTCAGCCGCGCGTAACAACTGTACGTCAAGACAATTAGATACGTCAAAGTCACTTACGCAACAGATTTATGACGGCTCAGTCTACAGCAAATGCTATGTTGGTAATGGAGGATGGCCGATACATCGTAAAACGGTGATAAATCGCCTGCGAGATCCCGGGATTCCCTGTCGTCGTCCTGCTTGGTGCCAGACTCTCACCCAACATCATCGCATTTGGGCATAAACGGGCGTCCATTCAGACAATATTCATGACTATAAAGGTCATTTTCTTCCCTGTTATGTTTACCAGTGCTACATATACAATTATACATAATTATGCATCCGTTATGCAGATCTAGTAGAAACAATCTGTTAAAGTACTTTTTGCGTTTTTAAATCGTGCCAGTTTAGATGACCTATTGACAAATTTATCTCAGACACTATTCACAGACCATTGCTACTACAGTACTCCTTAAAATGAAATAAATACATTTCATTTTTTCAAATACTTACCCTTCCGAAAAAGACAGAATATTTGGGCCGTCTATAATGAAAGCTGCTACAGACAAGTAATTTGATGTTGATAGAGATATGATTTGTGGTTATCAGCATTTTATTCTTTCGTCCCGATGTTTTTCCACGCATTTTCTATAAGGGACCTCAAAATAATGTCGTTCTTGTGGTTATCAGCATTTCATTATCTTGTTCTTATTATGTTCCGTGCGTTTTCTATTAGGGGTGTCAAATCTAGCTTTTTGTGGGCTTTTTTTCGAAATCAAAGTTTAACACAGTATGAAAAACTTGATTCTCCATAGAATTACATAGAGGCAGGTATGAGTGACCTGCCACCATATTCCAAGTATCCTGATACATCCCCCTGATTTCATTTCCATTTCCATTTCGTATTCCATTTCGTACTAACCCGTAAATCTCTAATAGGCCTACAACAGAGGGCAATAACTCATAAAATACGCAAGGTAGAATTATGCTCATTGTACGTTGCACTCCTCCTTGGTGAGATCTATCTACCCGCGAAGTTTCATGATCATAGCTACTTTACTTTTAGACTTTTCGATGTTTTTTCTGATTAAGCTGCTGAGGAATGTCAAGAAAAAACGTTTGTCATTTCTTGTCTGTCTCCGTATCTGGAATCAATGCTGCATGTTGAATATGCGCAATGTTTCGTAGTTTTAGTTCCCGCCTGCATTATCTATGATCGACTAATATCTCGCTTGAAAATGATAATTTTTCGCTAACACTGTTACGAAAAAATTGTCCGATTCATGACCGATAAACAAAATATTAGACTGGTAACCGGCAAACGTTGTTGAGGGATTTCCCATCAGAAATATATTTTTAGCACACGAGCCCGCGAAAATCATTCCTTATCGAATATTGTGCTAAAATATACTAGGTTTATCATTCTATATCGATAAATCGCGGGTATCTATCAAAATCTCGTTCTATAGCCTCAATTAGCTGTAGTTGTGACGTTTTGAATTTTAAACCTGCGAAATACAATTATTTGTCCGAAATTACGTCATGGTCTACTGGGAAAAATCGGTCCCAATAGTAATCTCCTTTTGCCTCAATATTTTACAGGCTTCATTGTACAGAATATCAATCATTCCTTGCATAATTTTATCCTCTGGCACTAGCTTTTAAATTAATTTGGTCTTAAATTCGGCTGTCTAGTAATGGGTTAAGAAAGGTGCAACTCGCCGATATTCTATCATACAGACGGATGAATACTAGCCCCTATAACATTACGGTAAAACATCATTTTCGGTGCTATCATGAAAATGAAGCAATCGCTTTTTTCCAAAAGTGTAAAAGTGTTATGCATTTCAAAAACGCGTGTGATATCCCTTGCTTCAAGTGCGTCCTGACAACGCCTGTGGCTACTACTGATAAGCATTCTGGTATTATATAATTATGGAAATTGATCTGATTCTTCAAGAAAATCATGTCCTGTACAGATGCCGGTTGCACATGGTGTAATGAAAAATCTGTAACATATACCAAATATGTTCTATAGGATTTAGATCCGGGGTCCCGGGTTCTAGCTGGCAATTCCACATTTAAAAAAAATGGGGTTTGTACAAAATATTAATCAGTGATACGGGTTTTCTGTGCACGCGCGTTGTCACCAACAACACATGCATATCGGTGAACGTAAACATCGAAGATCTCGTTAATATAACTGAGAGCAGTCAGCGTGCCGTTGTCAATGACATGGAGGTCCGTTTGGGAACCCGTGAGCACTAAATCCAAACGAAACTATGACTAAGCCCCCGCCAAACCGATCATAATCTGCCACACACACAATGGATTAAAACGTTCCTTTGTCATTCTCAAGGCCCTATAACGTCTATTATCGGTATAGTCCACACCAATGCTGGATGCGTCCATAACATGGACGGGGCCAAGTCATTTGAAATGATAACGTGCTCATGAGAATGTGCTAATTTGTGCTCAATTACGCCTGAAATCGGGTCAACGGAATACGGATAGCAGACTGTCTTTACCCCATGCCAGCATCATACCACCGATTTCTGTTGGTTTGGGTATGTACGTGCACATCAGTAGCATTCTGGCAGTTCCTACGTAACGTTGTTACATTGTCAAATCGATGACGCCGTGTCTGAACTACCAGAAATTGGTATTGAACCACATTGATTGAGCGTTATCTACAGCTATGATGCAAATGCCTAATATTACCAGTCGTTAGAGACTGATTTTGCGTTCTTGAGACTACATTCTAGGACACATCAAGGCCATAAGCAACATGTCTTTGTGGAAACCCAGAAATAAGCAACCAAATGCCCCTATTCGCCAGAAACGTCTATCTGTCATATCAAAATGGAAATCATCCTTAAAGACTTGATAACTTCAAGATGTTTAAAAATGTTCGACAAATGCACCAACGTACTTGACGATAGAGGTAGAATGAAACATGTTTTAACGGATATGTATTTCCCCATCCCCTCGTGCATGATATACATGCCGACTCGAATTTTTTTGCCATTGTTGAACCGAAGTTACCGTGTGCTCATTAGTATTCGGAAGGATATTGACCAATCAGGTCGCAGAATTTCGATGATCCGAACTTAATTTGTTTCCATGACATGTTTTACATATCTCGGTTTAGAGGATTTAATGAATTCTAATACCATGTTTGAATAACCGTTTATTGGCCAAGAAGTCAAAGCACCTTACTCTAGTGCTGATTGAAAATGCAGTCGTGGGTTTGACTCCCGACAACTGCCTAATTTTCTTAGATATTTAATCATAGGTTTTATCATATTGAGCAATTAATTTGGTTTGCAATTTTATATTTTCATTGGGATGGAAATCCCTTTTTTGTATTTTTTGTTTTATAGTAGTCTATTTATTTTTATCGTGATCATATGTTATAGTTTAATTATAGTTTAAAATATAAGTACAGTTATGTACAAAACAATAGATTTAAAATTCTTCTTCGCTGGTCGTCTCGGTGGCACTTCCTTCACTAGCCGTCTCGGTTGCGCTTCCCTTGCTGGCCGTCACAGTAACGCTTCCCTTGCTGGCCGTCACAGTAGCGCTTCCCTTGCTGGCCGTCATAGTAGCGCTTCCCTTGTTGGCCGTCACAGTAGCGCTTCCCTTTGCTTGCCGTCACAGTAGCGCTTCCCTTACTGGCCGTCACAGTAGCGCTTCCCTTGCTGGCCGTCACAGTAGAGCTTCCCTTGCTGACCGTCACAGTAGCGCTTCTCTTGCTGGCCGTCACAGTAGCACTTCCCTTGCTGGTCGTCACAGTAGCGCTTCCCTCGCTGGTCGTCACAGTAGCGCTTCTCTCGCTGGCCGTCACAGTAGCGCTTCTCTCGCTGGCCGTCATAGTAGCGCTTCTCTTGCTGGCCGTCACAGTAGCACTTCCCTTGCTGGCCGTCACAGTAGCGCTTCCCTTGCTGGCCGTCACAGTAGCACTTCCCTTACTGGCCGTCACAGTAGCGCTTCCCTTGCTGGCCGTCACAGTAGAGCTTCCCTTGCTGACCGTCACAGTAGCGCTTCTCTCGCTGGCCGTCACAGTAGCGCTTCCCTTGCTGGCCGTCACAGTAGCGCTTTCCCCGCTGGTCGTCACAGTAGCGCTTCTCTCGCTGGCCGTCACAGTAGCGCTTCTCTCGCTGACCGTCACAGTAGCGCTTCTCTCGCTGGCCGTCACAGTAGCGCTTCCCTTGCTGGCCGTCACAGTAGCGCTTCTCTCGCTGGCCGTCACAGTAGCGCTTCTCTCGCTGGCCGTCACAGTAGCGCTTTCCTCGCTGGCCGTCACAGTAGCGCTTCCCTTGCTGGTCGTCACAGTAGCGCTTCCCTCGCTGGCCGTCGCTGTTGCGCTGCTTTCATCCCCCGAGGTCGTGTCGTCGTGTAGGTTTATGACGCAAGTCAGCCCTGTTCGCTCTCGGAAGTTGTCCCTCTTTTTTGCAACGTCTACGACTCTGCCGACATGGGTTCATGCTGTCCTCCATATCTCTGGTGTTATCTCGGCAAATGCGTTGTGAGCCAGCTGCATCATATCGTCTAATCTGTCATGTTCATTCAAGTGTTCATGTGGCCTGAAGGCAAATTGCTCCTCTCCTTCTTTTCCTTCCAAGAGTTTCGCTCAACGTAGTTGTTTCATCTCAGTAAGAATGCTATGTCACAACTGAACACGGGTGAATTCGTATATGTAAGTATAGTGCAGTAGAAGATTCGCTTACTTACTCGATCACGATTATCTTGGGAATATCAAAGCTTTAAAAATATTATAAAAAGTATAAGAATATGGTAGAGTTCGAACCTATACGACGGAGGTTTGGTTTATTGGGGGTTTTACGCCTTTTTCAACTACTAAGGTCATATCGCGGCGGCTGGAGCATCTAACCATGGATTCCTGTCGTTTCTCATACCAGTAACACCACAGCACCCTTTCCGAGCTATAGCGCACATTGCGAACTATATAATGTAACTCTTTTACCATCTGAGCTGTTGAAACGTTAGAACACTAGGATACTTAACTAAATAAGTACTCGGAAAATCTCATAATGACTTACGGAATTGCCCAATTACGTTTGTTTACAAATATTCACAGCGAACGGTAACTTCGGTTTAACAATACGTGGTTATCAAAATATAAGCCTCTTGTATATAAACACTTTTTGTGGTCGACATCTTTAGTGAATATCGTTTGAGAAAGGGATAATCTCATCTTTTACCCAAAGTCACCAGATTTCGATAATTGAATTGAATTATTTGATTGATGGAGATTTTAACACCTCTTCAAACTGCATATCGCTCGGCTGGATCATCTAATTATGGATAGGATAGTTTATTTCACTTGTACATGGCAAAAGTACATTGTGATACAAAACAACAAATACAAAGACAATATACATTATCAAACAGTGACATGAACCTGATGGAACGTAAATAGAAATATATTGAAATATGTTAATTAATAAGTTAAGCGGAAGATGATGAAGTAGTGTAATATTAACTCTTCATATGAATATACGTATAATCCCTGAATAGACGACTTACTTGCATATCATTCTGTGAACCTAGAAATCATATTGGTAAAGGAGGAAAGCAACTGTTTACATTTCTCCTTTACGAATCATGCTTTCCTTGCACTAGCCTTTAAATGCCGTGTCGTCCATTAAATGAATGTAGTTATTAAAGAGTTAAATAAATGTTGTAATTGACAAAAACACTAGTGAATATTTCTCAATGTAAATGCAGAATTAATAAATTTGCACAGGTTTAAGTTTGTTTTACAATTGTTTGACTGTAAAAGAGATATAAGTTTATACATGCTTGGCTTGACATAGAAGTATTTGCTTATGTATTTTACTCTTAAATGGTGATAGAAAGGACATTCAATTAATAGATGAAATTCGTCTTCGATGCTATTTAAGTTACAATTTTCACAAATTCTTTCACTTTTTGGTATACGTAATCGTCCATGTCTGCCAGTCTCTATTCTAAGGGTATGAGAAGATGTACGGATTTTAGTTAAACAATTTCTTAGTCGTTTGGGAGTTATATCAAGATAATTTTCAAGTTTGAATTCCTGTTTGAAATGCACGTAGAAAGGTTCTAGGACTTTATTATTGGCAATGTCTGCTTGCCATTTTTGTATAAATGTATCTTGCAATCTTTGAGTAAATAAATATATGATTTGATTTTCATTAACATTTTCCGGGTGGTTCCAGACATAAAGGAATCCGTTTTCTGAAAGCAGGGTCTTGACTCTTGACAGCCAGTTTGCTTTCCCAAGGGACATATCTCTTAGCATTACTCTATAAATTGTCTGGGAAAGAATGTTATTGGATTCTGAAACTTTAAAAAATTGTTTTAAAACAAGAATGTACCTTTTAATGTATAATGTATATGGGTTCCTGCCATTTCTCATACCGGTACAACAGCAACATCCTTACCAAGCCTCCGGCTACGCGCCCACATAATTAAACGATTATAAAACTATTTATGGGTTACAATTTTTTCAGAAAGCAATTTCACCGGCAATTCGAGACCTTATTAATGAGAGTCCGATGCGCTACCACATGCACCATCTGCGCTATATATGGTAAACGCCGCACCAACAGTTATTTCAGAGAGCATATTTCTGAGGCATCATTTCTGAACATCTAATGCAAGCCAATAAATGAATCTCAGGTAGGGCAAGTTTTAAAAATGTGACCATTCACTTTTTACATGCCTCGGCTTTTACAGAGAAACATATTCTATCCAATCAAAGCTAAAAAGATGTGTTATTGTGTCTTTATACTGGGTACCAAGTTTAAAGAAAATCGCTTCACAAATAAAAAAGATCTCAGATTTAATTAAATGGTGCGATATAAACGACCTTCAAATGTCAGAAACGATATTGATAAAGTCTAGATCCTAATAGACCATTCCCGGGTGGTATTCAACAACCGGTCTATTTCCAAGTTTTGCTTTAAAATAACATAACCATCCATCAGATCGTTGAGTCATCGGACATACATGTACGTCTCGGCTAATCGTATGGATTATAATGTAAAATAGATATAGGCAATAGATTTAGAAACAATGATGAATAGGCACCAAGTGGATTGCTTACCAAAAAGGCCGGGTCAGGTGTCTAACAAAAATCTAATAATTGAATTTGAAGATGGAATGAATCTTTATTTGTTCTTTAGTTAAAACACAGGTACAATATAAAGAACAAAATAGAAAAAAATAAATCAATAAAAATGATAAAAAGAAGGCGTTATAAATTTACTAAATATCAATGTAATAAAAATATGATTAAAAAAAAAATAAAAAAAAAGCTGAAAAGAAAGCTAAAAATGTAAGCGCAAAAAAGCGTTTCAAATATTAAGAAAAAGTGGTAAATAATAAAAAAAAAGTCAATAACTGAAAAAGGATTGAAGAAAAAACTAACATCAAAATTGTTGGAAGAAGGAAAATAATATATGAAAAGAAGAAACTTGTGTTTTTCAATCTTAACATACATGTACATGTATGTAACGGAATAAAGTAACTGCACAATATTTCTTTTAATATAGTATGTTTACTAATATAATAGATAATATTTTGTTACAATATTAATAACTCATAATTCATTATTAACGTCCTATGATAAAAGAATCATTACCATTCTCGAATTCATTGTTATTTATTCCAAACAGGTGTAACCACAAAATCAAAGTTCAAAAGTCAATACCGAGTGTGACCACCATTGGCATCGACACATGCTTGGCAGTGACGACGCATAGACGCAAAGTTCTTAGTTTGCAGATAGAGCTTGTGGAACGTTGTTCCAGATGTCGATCAACGCCTGTGACAAATGATTAAGGGTGGCATCTCGTCCCAAATATGTTGAAAGAGCAGTTAGTGCGTAGAAGCGACCGGCCAGGGCAAGACATCCATATTGTGCTGAGCCAAAAGGTCAGTTGATTACACGTGCAACATGTAGGCGCGCATTATCATGTCGGATGTCCTTGAAGTTGAACAAATGGCAGTACGTGGGGCTGAATGATCTCATCTCTGTATCTAATACCAGTCAAATTGCTTATTTTCGTAAAAAAAGAAATAAACGATTTCAGAGGAGTTCCCGATCTTTTCACCAAACTATCTCCGTCATTTATATGAGAAGGGGTATAGAAAGCGGCCCCTTATCGCATTTGAGACAAACATGGATTGCCACAGTCTGATCAAGATCTAGGTTGTTCTCTGACAGCTTTTACATCACATATAACAACTCGTAAAGTGTAAGAGAGAAGCATTGATTTTGATCAGACTGCTCAAGGACATAGAATGTTCTACAAGTTCAATGTAAGTCTGAAATACTATTAGGGTCCTTTTATAGTTCCCGGATCATAAATTTCCCTAGTTAACCAAATAAATGAAAGAGAAAAAAATAGTATCATTGTCTAAAAATGAATAAAGAACAATAAATAAATAATGATAATTAGTAAATAAATAAATCATCTGATAGGCCATTCTGAATACGGTTGCCGTTTCATGATCTACTTGGTGCCACACAGATTTCTCAGAATCAGTTTGAGTACTTCCCCATATTCGTAGACGTCCTTCTTGAAATCTTCTTCCTCAGTACAGAATTTAGGGGAACTCTTCAGGGCCACGTCTCGTATCCTCTGTAAATGGCAATAAATTTTGTGCTAAATATAGACAAGATATAACATTATGTTTTTATAGGCTAACCAGTAGGTGTTATTATAAAATCTCGCAACTACGGCTTGTTCAAGCCGTAGTTACGAGATTTTATAACAACACCCACGAAATGATATTTGTTTGTCCGAAATTACGTCACGCTTAACTAAATAAAATCGCCCCCTATTATTGAAAATACACGTGACATGTAAATAATGATACTGTCCACAAAAAAGAGAACAGTTGATTTTTAAACGAAACTTTAACTCAACTCAACTCACATCAACTCAATTTTATTCAGCATAAAATTCTAACAATTCATAGCTGATTGCATATAAGATAAACAAATACAACACATACATGAAGAAAACATACAAACAATCGAAATATATCTAAATTTTCAAGAGAAGATAATTATATAGCAAAAGATCTACTTAATGTATTAGAAGAAAGCCTATAACATTTAGATTAATCATCAAAGGTCACAGTTATGTTTCTTTTCTTAGTTTTAAAGCAGTAAATATGAATTTAGATAATTTAGAAATTGTAATAGGTGATTTTGTCGACATTAATGTTTCGAATTTTTGCATGGATGGCCATTTGCAAAAACATGGTTTGAAATGCTGTTTTCTTAATTCTTGATATTTAGGACAAACTAAAAGAAAATGGTATTCACTCTCATCACGTTCATGTTACATGTTTTGCAAATTCGTTGTTCTCTAGGAACGTTTGAGTGTCTGCCTGTTTCAATCAAAAGGTCGTGTGATGAAAGCCGAAACTGAGTTAATGATTTTCTGTATTTTCTATTATCAATTTGTTCTAGGTAAGGTTCAAGTTCAAAATCGTTTTTTGTATTTATTATAATACTGTAACCTATTTGATTCATTTATGTTTGAATGCCAATTTTGTGTAAAGGAGTCTAAAATGCGTTGCTTGATCAAGTTAAAATCTATGTTCGTATTTCTTTGGTTTATCCATAGATTTCCAAGTCCAAGATCGTTAAGAATAGATTTGACATGGTATGCCCAGTTAAGGTTATTTAACGTGTTGTTATTGTCCGCGTCAATTTTTAACATGTTATATATAGATTTTGTCAACGTGTTATGGTTTAAGTGAACTAATTTTGACCAAAAAAATTTCATCATCATTATCTTTCTTGTTACAAGCATTGGATATCGTCCTAGTTCTCCATATAATCCGTCTAAATTTGTATTTTTCTTTACACATAGAATTTTTCTGATGAATTTGCAGTGAATTACTTCTATACTTTTGCAATTTTGGTATCCGAATATTTCTGCACCATAGTTTAAAACCGGTGATACTAAATTATCAAACAATTTACATTTTGTTTTCATAGTTAAATCTATTTGGTTAAATGTTATAAAAAGATTATGGAGTGAGAATAATGAATGCTGAGATTTTGTTGTGATCTGGCCCAGTTACCATTCTTAAAAAGATTAACTCAAAGATATTAAAACGTTGTTACAAGTTCTAGTATGTTATCTTTATATTTGAAATTATGTTTTGTATGGCGACCACGCTCGAATATCATTACTTTCGTTTTGTCAGTATTGACGCTTAGCACCCATTCTCATTTTTCGGCCGAAAACCACCAGCAAAATTCCAAAATTCCGACTTTACAGAATTGCAATATTTTTATTACAATATGATAGTATAACATCTATACGGTAAAAAATAAATAATGGCCACTCCTTTAAAGGTGTCTGTCTTTACCTGCATCAATAATTTGAAGAACCCCCAAAACTACCATTTAATTTTACGTGACACCACTGTATTATACCAAATCTGGTAAAAAAAAACATTCAAGTAAGTTACTAAGGACGTAATGTTTTGGTAATTCAACAGGCGATATATAGCCGTATAATAGAAATTCAAGTGACTTGCATAAACTCGAGACATGTAAGAACAAGAAGCACCGCGAGTATGGGATTTATTAGAACTAATGTGCAAAAACAGTCAATATTTAAAACACTTGCTTCTAATTCCTCTCGTAACTTATAATGGCAACAAATTAGTTTACAAGACTAATGATTTCTTTAAGCAATATATGTTCTATCAAACTCAAAACAAATTAGCATGTATTTGGTAAAATTAAAAAAATATGTCGACCTAACGAAATTTGATCCTTTGTCACGTAATATTCAGTGAAAGTAACTACTTTAGAATCAAGTCCTGTTTTTAGAGAGCATGGCTCTCTTATTTTATCATGCTTTAATGTACTTTAGATGTACTTTACAAACCGCACAACGAAAATAGTTCCTCCCAAACAAGACAAAAAGATCTAAATGACAAATAGAATAGTCTACGTGTCAAATGTGTCATAATATAAAATAGATGGCATGTATGATCTAAGCAAAAAATCAAGTATTAAACAAATCTTAAATAAAAAAGAGATCTGAGTAGTAATTTGCCATTCACAATTGGGTCATGCAGGTCATGCGGTCAAGTCACGTAGCCTAAATTTTGGACAGTGCAAATGGTCCAAAAATAGAATCACATTCCGCAGACAGAAATTCTACTAGTGGGTGTCTATCTGAGTGTATTTATTGTAAAGCTTGTGCTGTTTGGTGATAGTATGTTGTGTCATGGATAAAGGGGGCATTAGAGTAAATTTCCTATTAACTCATCTTCTCACACATTTATGAATGAATTGATTTGAACTTATCCTTTCCCAAACAAAACTTTGTTTTAATGTATCTATAAGAGCAAGCTTTGGAAAATATTGAGGTAAAAGAAGAAAATGGTGATAGGTTTGGTGATACAATATTGCATCACAGAAAAAGAGGCTTCACTTTATTGTCAATACATTTTTAACACATTCCTCCATTTATGGTTGAATTTGTAAGAAACTATGATGGACAGTTCCTCATTATGCAGCCTTTTGAATGAAGTCATGTTTTGGTGACGTTTTGGTGGGCTTTCTTTCAACCCATTACCACACAGTGACTCTTTTTGACACCCACAGGAAAATAGCCTCAGAAAATAATGTGGAAAATGAAGAAACTGCTTATGACAAGCAAGTTCTTCATTTCCCACAATGTTTTCTATATAGAAAGACAGAAACATGTAAAATTTCATTCAATTAAAATTGTCGTCTGCAACATCTTTGGATTCGGGACAGTCTAAAATTTTGCTGTTGGATTAAAATGTTTTGTTAATACAGCTCCACCTATATTCATGGATTGTTTTGCATGAATTATGTTACCATGCAATATTGTCACAAGATTTCATGTTGTGTCAAACATGCTCTCTAACAGTACTTTCAGTACTTTGATTTAATTGAGTAGTATTATTTGAAAGTAAAATTAGTTAAAAAATAAAAGACAAGCCTTTTTTTTTATTTGAAATACATACTATTTACATGAAATGAAAATTACCCCTACATTGTGGGTTATTGATATTTACACAGAAGTTAAGAAAGAAATCCAATTCAATCTTCTCCTAAAGCATTAAGCCATTTGGATTTCAGTGTGCGATATCGCCTCTTCCTACAATGATATTTCAAATTATCACTATGCAATGAAAACTTACATAATGGTACGGGTTCTCGGTTTTTAAATAGAAACAAAGGCATAGATACCAAGATATAAAGATAAAGATATTTTGTCCGCTACCCTCGTTACTATCGTAATATTCACTGTCTATCACTATTCGAATTCTTAAGGTATAGATCCTTCGGGAATCTTCTATCTGCATTTGGGTTAATGTATTTAAATTTTGCATGTAGCGTGCGTGGACCGCTGGCTCTATCACAGGTCACTGCTAATAGAAATGTTGTTTTGTGACAAGCACATACGGTATGGGAGGGGGGTATACTGCCCATCTCTGGTGCTTCTTGTGTCTCATTTCTTTCTTTACAGCTGTCCTAATTCTTATTTTCTATAGGTATGTCAAGGAATTCATGGAAAGAATAGTGAAAATTGTTTCAATGTCTGAAAGGTTGAGAAGCGGATGTGTAATTTAACTTGACGAAACAGTGAATATTACGTGACGATCCTGATTGCAGCTAAAAGCCTGTTTAAAGGGATAAAGATTCAGAACACGCAAGTGTATCAGAGAAATACTATTTTTGAGTCTTAATGCAAACTTTAAATATCACACCAGTCAGGAGATTATGATATTGAACCAGTAATGTACATGGCTGTAAACCTAGCAAAACCTTCCTTCGTATTCGGATTACTGTCGTTGAATTTCAAAATGAATGGAAAAAACCTTAAACTTGACGCCATAGTACAAGTACAAGTCATGAATAATAATTAGGTTGTTGTCAAACGAAGTTATGGTCACTTTTGTTTTTCAGTGTCACGTTGTATTCAGTCACGTAAAATTAAAACTTACTTTTAAATCAGGATGACTTAACGTGGTTTCAAAATATATTGTCGTACTGTGTGCCAATAGTGTGTATATACTAAAGGCTTTGATATACTTAAAACGATTTAGACATGGTCTTTACCATAAATGAAAAATCGCTGTCACGTACATATTCAAGCAAAAAAGTCCGACACTTGGTGGGGGCCGCGGCCTTAGCGCAGTTGGTAGCGCGTCTGACCCTCATTCGAGAGGTCCCGGGTTCGATACCCGGCCGCGGCTAATACCCTTTCTGACAAAATTGTCACCCACCAATGGGTTTGAAATCGTTAACCTAAGTGGGCGAGCAGCTGGAGGCTCGGTAAGGGTGTTGTGGTAGTACTGGTTTGAGAAACAACAGGAATCCATGGGTAGGTGCTCCAGCCGCCGCGATATGACCCTGGTAGTTGAAAACGGCGTAAAACCCCAATAAACTCAAACCGACACTTGGTGGAGGTATTTCAAATGGCGACCATGAAGTATATACTTCCATTATTTGGATACACATGTTCTGGGGCAATAGCTATATGGATAATTGATTTAAAAAGCGGTAAGTGGTATGAATTTGCTTCTGTTGTTAATCTAGTGCGCATACAAAAAAACATAGTCACGTAGAATTCGCCTGAGTTGTGACAGAGCAAGAAAAGACATTTTTTTCAAAACAGCAAATTTTTTTTTATGATTTCAGGTAATTTAATCATATTCTTATACACCACGTGTCCAATGAAACATATTCTGCGTATATCGCCTTCTGGACAGAGATTTACCAACCTTTTGAAATTCGGAAAATTGGGTTGTGACACTGATTTTTACGGGGGGTCGTGTTATATAATCGCTGGTTAAGATCAAACGGAAGTTTAGATCGCCGTTGTTTAATATGAATTTATCAGATATATGGTTAAGCAAAAATATGGCATGCAGAACAAGTATATTTTACACTAACAATGTCCCTTTCCAATGGTTAGAATGCTTGTGACACGTTTTAGGCCCAAAAAATGAGAATGAATGTTAGGCCCCATTTATCGCAATATGATTGAAGGTTATTTAATAGAGATTGGAGGGCGTCTGGTGTTTCAGCGAAAAGTACTGCGTCATCGGCAAATAGCAAGATGAATAACTTAATTTCTTCAATTGTGAATAATCCATTGATATTGGTGTTAAGGTTTTTTACTATGTCGTTTATAAAGAATAAAAAAAAAGCAGATTGGAGCACGGGTCCCCCTGTTTAACCCCGACATTTGATTCTATGAAGGGAGATAACTCTGCATTGCAACGAACACGTGCCTTTACTTCGTCATACATACTTCTGAGAGCATTGAGTATCTTTGAACTGATTTTTTCGGTGATAAGTTTTTGAAATAAATAAGTTCTATCAATTTTATCGAAGCATTTTTCAAAGTCGACGAATGAGCAATATAATTTTTTATTGTTTGATAATGTTTTAGATATGATAGAATGCAAAACAAACACACAGTCAATTGTAGATTTTCCTTTTTGAAACCCAAACTGATTGTTAGCAATTTTTTCATGTTTTTCACTCCATCGGTTCAAACGGTTAAGAAGTACTTGAGAATAAATTTTGGATAAAATGTTGATAAGGGTAATCCCCCGCTAATTTTTTGGGTCTTCAGCATTTCCCTTTTTAAGGATGGGATGAATAATTCCTTCACCGAAGCATCTAGGGTATTCTCCTTTGCTAAGTAAACGGTTGAAAAGTTTTAGGATAAAGGAACTAGTCTCATTAAAAGAGGATTTGAAAATTTCGGCGCTTAAACTGTCTGGTCCACAGCTTTTGTTGTTTTTCATATGAAAAATAGCCTTTTCAAGTTCATCAATTGTAATACTCTTATCAAGGTCTTCATCGTATATAAGATTTTCAGACTCATTTGTCTGTGCATTTTGATAATTATTGTGTGTTTCACAACTATACAGACCATTAAAATGTTGAAACATGTCGGAAGTGTTGACAGGATAGTCTTTAACTTCCTTTTTCGAATATTGCTCTCTGATTTTTTTCCAGAATAATCTGGGGCTAGTTTTACTTAGAATCGTTAAGCTTGCCTTTTCCTTATTCATATAAATGGACTTGTGTTTTTTCTTAACTTTTTTATAATTGGATTTGGATAAAATGAAATCAGAACGAAGTTTTTCATCGTTTTTATTTTTATTAAATGCATTTCTTACTTTGTTGAATTCTTTTCGTGCATTTGTACACTCTGAATTAAACCATGGCTTATTTGGAGATTTTTAACATACGTCATTATCAGAAGGACTAAAATTATTCTTCTAAATCGAGACAAGTTTCTAAGTTTTGGAAACAGTCTTCACCACGGTAAGTTTCTTCCGATAAAGAGTGCAATGACACAAGTGTGCCGATGGCCACGCGAAAACGAGAATTGTTACTCGGAAATTTCGGGACCAAGCATTTTTGAGAATGACAATATATTCACTTTTCGACCGGTGCAATTAAATTAGAATGATATTGTGGAATGGGTTCTTATTTTGAAGTTTGAAGACTCTACATATCATTATGTTATGAAAATATTCACATAGATTCTCCGCTGGATTACGTTGTAATAAAAACCGCTGAAATGTTAATAGATCCACGAATAATCTTTGCAGTATTAAAGATATATTAAAACGTCCTCGTATCGTCGCTTTTCGTAACGAACCTCGTAACTACAGCTTTAAAGAATGTAGTTCCGAGGAGGCTTTTAAAAAACACGACGAAATACTAGTATTTACCCCGTTTGTTGAAGTAGTGACAACAACTGCTGAAGTGTTTATAGCTCCATGTACCATCTCTGTTGTATGTAGAAGTTCTAGAGCACGACACAACTTCAGCGCAACAATAAACGCCTCCTGCAAATAAGACGGGTAAACGTGTATCAAGAAAGAGGCAATGTAAAGTTTTTTTTATGTCGGCTTTTACTTTATTTACCATCGATGTTTCAGGTAGAATAACCGTAATGTGGCCATTTTAAGATTCATAAAACATTGGATTTTTCCGAGCGGCGTCGTTACGTATCTGAACTTATTCGGGCGCGGTCGTAAACATTCGGCGGTTGAAACTCGTCCATACCAGAGCAATGTCTGAACATAACGTCGTTGTAAATGCAAAACCTCGTATCTCGTCTTTGGAAAATTTCAAAGGGGAGGGAAAAAGTAGAGTAACTTTTTCCAAACTTAAATGTCTTACTTGAAACTTGGACATATTGTTTACAAATAATATGTCAATAATACTGATTAGTAAAAACATATCAAACCCAGTGAGAATCGTCTACAAAGGGCACACAAGTTTGTACTTTGAAAATCGCACCAATCGACATACGAGGTTTTGCATTTACACCGACGATAAATTACATTTTTCCTGAAAACAGAACTGTAGACAGGTCAATAACGAAAGGAGATATTTACTATTTTCCATAAAATATTTCAACTCATTAAAATGGCAAATATAAATGGATAAAGTAACATAAACAACAATTTTCTTCTTTCTTTTTTTATATTAGTCGTTTTCCATATTTTTTACAGACAAATCAAAAGCAGACACTTCACTACCTACCTTATGATTCAGCCTGTGTTGTCCGAGATATTGGTCTAGTGGTATCTTCTGTTTATACACAGGTTTAGGTTGTCCAAACAGGAATAGCTCACTATCAAACACCTCCGTAACATTGATAGTCTTCTCTTCTGTAATAGAAACATCGCTGTAAATAGCACATATATCAATATAAATTCGAGTTACAAATCAATGATGCTTTAATGAAATGCTCAGCTCAAGATTTCTTCACATTATATTTACTTTTTTTTCTTTTATGGAAATTTTGTCAACCCCAATCAGACCATATACGTAGGGATTTCAAAAAGTTGTTAGCCTATGGTATTTAGACCAATTAGATAGTATACTACCTTTACATCTTTATATACAACACTTTTTCAAAAGTAGAAAGAGTGAAGGGTCTTATTGCTAGCTGTAATTTAAATCAAAGTACTGACAGTACTGTTTGGAAGCATTTTTTTCAAAAATGTAGGCCTGTCCAGGCCCCGGTTTCTCGAAAAAACTTAAGTATATTCTCACGAGAACATGCTCAACTTCAAATGGATACTCTCGAACGTTGATGGGTATTCCATTGAAGTTCATGTGGATTTCATGCGATTTGAGCACGGTGCTCAGATTTGAGCATGAGAACGAACTTAAGTTTTTTTGAGAAACCGGGGCCAGAAGTAGAGTATTTTGAATAGGTACTTTAATTATCCGTTTGAATACCTTGAATACTTTGATTCGTATCTAGTACTTTGATTTGGTACTTTGATTATCCAGAATACCTTGAATACTTTGATTCCATGTTGGATTTGTGTCTATTTTTAGCACAACTTCATGCATATTAATCGTTTGTGTAAGCTTTGAATATATTTCATAGTTCAGTAAACTCGAAAGACCCATTTACAAGGAATGTCATTGATCTTTGAACCATAATAAAGCAAATTACTACATCGATCTTTTCTTCTCTTAGAGACATGATAAATTGACTGTTTCATTTTCAGTCACACAGTTCAATAGCTACACATAACTTTAGACTTACATATTGAATATTCGAATGACTGTTACCTCATTAATCTTTGCTTTTGATAGAACTATTTATCGTGAGGAGGACCGGAAGATGTTGTGCGGTATGCAGAGAATGGTAAAGTGCAGAGACAGGTGGCTGCTAAGAGAAGCAAATTTTGCAAAATTTGCTTCCGAAAAAACAAACCCTACCCCAAAATGTTTGGCAAAGTGGACACTTCTTAGAACAGGGTAGTGATTCGGTTTCTAGTCCTTGAGGCTAAATCTGCCACAAAGGTGAAGGAGTGATTGTCTGCAGTTTGTTATGAGTCCCCCCCCCTTCTTTAACTACTATCAAAGTTTGTGTGAAGGAATTCTGGGGTAGCAAGGGAGGTCAAGAAAACAAAAATTAAACTACCAGATTTAACATTTATGTACTATGGGATATCAAACAGAGCCTTACATAGAAAGAATCATCTGTTTGGATTTAAATTGCTTTGATCATCAACATTTGTCTTTTTCCAACTTAACATTACCGTTCCATCTAGATTTGCTACTCATTGATACTGATTTATAGAAGTCCTGGTATCCTAACCGGCTCTCCTAAGAATCAGTTATTTCAACATTTTTCAGGGTTTCTTCCCGCCGGCTCTATTCAAGATAATGAAAAGTACAATTTGACTTACCTTGAATTGACGAAGTCTTACTGAATGATCTTCCTCTCGTGGTCATTCTCTACAAAAATGAAACAAGAGCTTCGCAGAGCGACGCATATACGCCCGAGAGGGACTTGTCAGTAAAATTGGCCATTTTTTCGATTCAAGGGCAGATAATTCAAACATGAAAAGTTGTCAAAATTTTGTTTGCACGACAAGACACCATAGAGATTCATTGTGGCTAGTTCGATTAAATTCCAGTTGAATCTGTAGGAGTTGCGCACAGGAGAAAATGGACATTTTTGAGAAAATGGGCATTTTTTCTTAAATTCAAGGGCAGATGATTCAAGAACGAAAATAGTTATCTAAATTCCGTAGGCGGTGTGCACAACTAGACACCATGGAAATTCATTGTAGCAAGTTTGATCAAATTCTTATCAAAATTGTAGAAGGAGTTGCGCACACAAGAAAATGGGCATTTTTTTAATTCAAGGGCAGATCATTCAAGAACGAAAAGAGTAAATTGAATGCCGTAAGCGGTGCGCACAACTAGACACCATAGAGATTCATTGTGGCAAGTTTGATCGAATTCCGATCAAAACTGTAGGAGGAGTTGCGCACACAAGAAATTGCTAACGGACGGACGGACAGACGGACGGCCGGACAGACGGACAGACAGACAGACAGACGAGCAGGGCAATAACATAATATGACCCTTCGGGCGTATAATAAAAAGGGAAAGCATTAAGGTTTAATCCGGTCACAATATAATGACACATGTTTAACAAGAGTCGTCCATGGACAACGTTGCTCGCCTACACGGGAGTTTGCCACAAAAACATCATAACTCCAAGGTCAATGTCAACGGTAAAAAGGTCATGGTCACAAACGAAAGTTCTTGAGGTATATATGGAGGTATATATGGAGGTATATATGTGTGTAGTATAAAGGATCTAGATGTCTTATAGTGCCTTAGACATAGACCAGGTTAAAGTTTCTTAAAAGTTAATCAAACTCCAAGATCAAGGTCACAGCATCAAGAGTCATGGTCGAGATCTAAACTAGGCCTACTGTGATCTTGTATGTGATGTCTCACATCTGCAAGTTTCGAATCAACGCATGCAAAATTGTACGAAGATTTTGAACGCCTTTCCACTTGCTTACAGAGGTATTATTTGTTACAATCTGCTTAAAAAGCAGACTTCGATTGTTTTTGAATCCTAAAGGAACATATTTCCCACAAAATAAAGCATAAAAAGTAATAATTTGTTCAAAATAAGGGATTTAGACTGAAGTACCAACAAAAAGTAGCTGGGCCGAATTTTGCTATGGCATTCACAAACTTTTTATTGTAAAAGAATGCTGTTGCACAACCTAAATATGATTGGCAGGAGACATTTTTTTTCAATCAGTTGTCTTATAACAAAATTTACCAAAGGATGTAGCTTTAGTAGGACAAATGGGGGTGACATATTTTTACATGTAATTAGTGTTCGTCCTAGTTCCGGACCAATGAAATTGCAGTATATTTGAAAATTTCGGCGCTTTATTTCACATAAACGCACTGCCGGTCAGTTTATACATAGCCACGCCCCCGTTTCCTGTGCAGTTATGAAATATGATGTAATATTTTTGGGAAAATGATGTAATTTTTGGGAAAATGATGTAATTCCAGTAACACGGCCACCAATCCCTCTCATTCATTGCAAAATGCTATGAGCGAAATCTCAGAAGAGGGACTTCCGGCTATGAAGAAACGGGACCCATTTTGAGTAAGTAAACACACGTTGTTACTTTAAATCGGTTATTTTGCTAGTTATGGGTTGAATCTCAAAAATCGCGGAATGCTATTCGATGGGGTAATAAATGATGTATTATATTGCCAAAGCCCTTTGTTCTAGCCTACAGAGTAAACTTGCAATTACTTTCGAAGTGAGTGCACACACTTATGTTTACAAACCAAACGACACATAAACGACATATAAACGACTCCTACGGCGCTATCATATGCATTTTTCGAATGAGACATGTTCAGTTTACTATTTTATGGTCTCTTTTAGTATTCCGCACGTACGATTTTGAAAACCTTTGTTTATTTATGAGAAAAACAAGTAGGCAATGAAGAAGAGCAGTAAGCTATGAAGAAGCGAGAGTAGCTATGAATAAGAGGGAGCAAGCTATGAAGAAGCGCGGACTTCATAATTCTTTCTTGGCACTCACGTATACTGAATGGTTATGCGTTTAGGAAGAATTGAAGACAGAAATTCCAATATTTTTTTTTACAAATTTCCATTTGAAAAATAAAATTCTAGAAGATAGAACGATATTTATTGTTATGCAGCTTAAACATATATTTAATGCCGACCGGTAACTTACAGGCGCGTAGGACTAGAAACATTTTTAATGGGGGGAGGGGGGCTAAAGCCCCTGTTCTGGCTATTGTCGGAATTTTGGAGGAACTGAATTGGATTTTCCCAAAAGATTTCAGTGCAAAATAATGACAATTCAGCATTTTGGGCAGACCTTTTTGGGGGTGGGGGTTTTAGCTCCTCCATTCCCCCACTTGTTACTACGGACCTGACTTATCATCACGTGGAAATGCATTTTAAAAACATACATGAGAATTGTTACTAAAAATAGTAACAAATCGACATTATCTTAACGAGGCTCCCAAAACATGCGGAGAAAACAATGACGTCGCACGTGCATTCAATCAATATACAGCGATAAAGCGCACGTGCATTCAATTACAGTAATAAAGCGAAGTTTTAAGTGGAACAAAAATGATTAAATTGAATGATTTCGTTAATAGCCGGTAAGATGGTTATTTTATTGGATTTACGGTCAACCGTTCCCCGTTTAAAAATTTCGACTTTTGCCTCTAAGGACGACTTCCGGAGGCTGTCGTGTGGGGGGGGGGGGGGGTCTTATAGGAAATAACCTAATTCTGACCAACTTTCAGATTGATCGGACAAAAATGTGGCATCTAGAGTGCATACAAGAAAAAAATAATCGACGGACGCATGACGGATACAACGCAATGACAAAAGCTCGACTGGCCGCTAAAAACATGTAAATAAGACCTGTTCTCATTCAAAATACATGCAATGTATCTTGCGTAGGCTTAAAATTATTAAAATGTTAGGGTTCTTATACGGTTTGCCAAATTTTGCCTAAATAGTTTACAATGACATTGGCGTCCGCATGTGCAGGCCTTTGTTATTTACATAATTATATCATCATTCCAAATATAACCACATTGTATACTGAAAAGTCTTGAAGTAGGCTAATTTGGAAATTAGATTGATCTTACAATCCCAAATGTAAAATAGTATTAACAATAAATTCGTATCACTTTCCGAGCGAAAATTATAGCGAAAAGGCAAAATTAAGTCAAAACCCGACGCTTTGAATATCCCAGCTCTTATTCATAGCATATTATATCTTCTTCATATCTAGTCCCGTTTATTCATAGCTGATCTCTCTTCTTCATAGCGTATTACTTTTTTAGCTTTTTCTCTCTATCAGAAAATCAGTCATTGGATTTTAATGGATATATATATAAGATAAAGCATTCGAAGCTTATGGGACCTGCATAGAAGGGAATTATAGTAGTATTTAAACCATAATTTTTCGATCAATTTTGACATGTCTTCAAAACACAGCACTGTGATCGCATGACAAAGCAGTTTGAAGCAAACACGGCGAGACCATGCCAAGGAGACATACTCCAAAAGAAGTTTAAATATACTCACCATCGAATAGCATTCCCCGATTTTTGAGAATCAGCCAAAAACTGGCAAAATCACCGATTTAAAGTAACAACGTGTGTTTACATTCACAAAATGGGTCCCGTTTCTTCATAGCCGGAAGTCCCTCTTCTGAGATTTCGCTCATAGCATTTTGCAATGAATGAGAGGGATTGGTGGCCGTGAGTAAGATCCGATTGATAGTAGCTCCGGTCTGAGGCGTGGTTTGAAGAGCGTATGTTTTTATTGGTTGACGAACACTAAGTAAGATAGAATCTGTATAGTTGATTCAACGCGACATAAACGTTCAAAGGCTGCGCCTTTTGAACGTTAATATCGCGTAGAATCTACTATACAGCCTCTATCTAATACGTAAAAATCGGCCCCTCCCGGATGTCCTACTATAGCAGCCATAGTAAAACGGATAACTGCATAACAGCCGATACAGTACATGCGGTTAACAAACACGCTCAAAGTTTAGAAAGGGACTTAACATTTATCGAACTTTACCTGTCTAGAGATTGAGCTTCCAAGCGTATATAGAAACGGATTGATGGCGGAATTGATCGGTAACACAAACACAGCGATCCAGGCGTACACTTGGCCAGATATCACGTGATCATTCAGCGCCAGAATTCCTGAAATACAAAAAAGACGGGATCTGGCCTCGGTTTCTCGAAAAAACTTAAGTATATTCTCATGAGAACATGCTCAACTTTAAAGGGATACTCTCCAGCGTTGAACTGTATTCGATTGAAGTTCATGTGGATTTCGTGCAATTTGAGCGCAGTGCTCAGATTTGAGCATGAGAACGTACTAATGTTTTTTCGAGAAACCGGGGCCTGGAAATGGTCCATTTTAGAATTTTAGACTATCTTGTTTCTAGATCAAACTGTGTTTAAGTGAAGACTGGTCGGGGACTTATGGTGCTGTCTTAGATTTGCTACAGGTCACGAAGAAGCTATTTGAGGACATCATCGATTCTGACCACACTAGGCGTATGCACAGGCTGGTCTGGATCGAGGTTGTTCTCAAATACCATAAAGAACATTTTTCAACATCTTTGCTCAAATACAGTTTAATAAATAGCAAACGTTTTATTCCGTTGATGCAAAAATAAGTAAACATCGTAATTCTTCCACGTTTTCTGAGAAAACGATTCATAGATTATGGTCGTTTATTGATGTACACTTCTCCGCCTATCCGTCAGTCTGCCTTCCTTCTTTTGCGAAGGGTTTTTCATAGCATACAGAGTCATCGAAAAGGGGGCGTTTAATCAATTATTAAAAGCAAACATTCACCTTACACAATCCCTACATTTATGTACGGATTTGGATAAACTTTTCACAGAATGTGATCACACACCTAGGACATACATACATTGTTAGTGCTATTCCGTATTACGATACATCATAGTAAAAGGGGACTTGATGCCAACACGTTATTGGACATAACTCCCGCTAAATTTATTGACGGATATTGATAAAATTTGCACAGAGTGTTACCAGGCACCCAACTTAATGCATATAGCGTCACGTTTCTTTTATATCATGCTGCGTCATAAGGAAATAGTTCTTTATGTAATAAATTGACATATTGGTCGATTTCTACCAGCCACCGATAATTGTGATGTAATGTTAGAGCAAATTTAAGGTTGTGATTTGTTGTGATAAAGAATAAAGAGACCAAATGCAGATTAGCAACATTATCTGATACTCCACTAAGTCGCACGTTCAAAATTAGCTAAATCAACATGTATCAAGAGTATGAGTACAATACATTCAAAATTAAACGAGAATCGATACAAATATTTTGGTTTATTTAAAGGTAAAACAGGTATGTTGAAAAACTATTTATAGTAACAACTTAACACATGGATGGTCACTTTACCTACCTGGTTTACCGATATCGGAATCTGGACATTGTCCCTCATTAGTAAAAGATTTTGAATCGATTATACTCAAGAAATTTCACGTAAATATTATCAAATCTGCATGATTGGTTTCTAGGTATAAATGAACAATACAAAATTTTGAGTCTATATGATGTAAATTCAGAGAGATATTGACAAACAAAAAGTGTATACATTCTTTTGCCTCTCAGTATACATACCGGTAGTTTATGCATTAAAGAGACACCACATTCCCATTTCATTTTTGATGTATATCTTGATGACAAGATTGGTTATCCTATGTATATAACTGCTATCAGTTGTCGCTGATAAGCGAAAAACTCGCCTTTATAGTTGAGACAGAAATGACAAATTCCATGATACTTCTTAACTGCTGTATACATCAGTCCACAAGAAAATATGCTCTTTCAGATGAAAACAAATGTAAAATTTGCGAAAAAATATCTGTGAAATGTCACTTTAAGTTACTCGCATTAAAGCGCAGCTTTGCTCTCAAATATCCTTATTTTTGGCAAACAAAGTAAACAAGCCTTCTTGTTCGCGTAAATCGTTTCAACGTCTAACATTGGCAAACGACAATCTGATGACATCAAGCGTAAATGGTATTCTCAAAAGATGACAGATGTTTTTGTCCTATCCTAATTAATAGATATTCACGGTGGATAACCCACGTGACTTTTGGGAAGCGTTAACACCGAAAAAATCGTCCGCTTCAAGACATGTTTTGTTTAATTTCTCAGCTTATACGCTACGGATTTTGACGAGATAAAGTGAACGGAACGCGCATTTGGGAGGGCTATCCCCGTTTGTAAGTCACTCTGCTCCGAATCCCGTGGTTTCTTCAAACATTCGAGCGAAAGTTTTTGTCTGTGCATGTGAACGTTTCCCACTTTCGTTTTGCACTTACAAATACTTTGTCTCGAATGTTTGAAGAAACCACTGGATTTGAAGCAAGGTGAGTTTGAGCCGGGAATAGCCCTCTCAAAGGCGCGTTCCTTGAACTTTATCGCATCAAAATCAATAGAGTATAAGCTGAGAAATTAAACAAAACATACCCTGAAGCGGACGACTTTTCCGTATGGACGCTTTCAAAAAGTCACGTGGGTTACCCACGGTGATATTGGGTAAACAATTATTTTCGCGTTATAAACCTTAATTCCCGTTTTTTGTGGTATTAACACTCGCAGAGCGAGCAAATTACATAAAACACTCGTGATTCGCACTCGGGTCTAACGAGCTGTTTGTCAATATTCTGCTAACGTTAGCGACCTCCGAAATGTGAATAATGTGATTAATAATTTAATGAAAAACAAAAAGAAATCACTGTTTTACAATAAAGACCTCGTAACTGCAGCTTAATACAAGCCACAGTTACGAGGTTTTCGTTGAAAAGCGACGACATACCCATCAGTCCGACTGGAAACCAGCACATAAAGTCCGTAATAGCGACGAAGAAGAGTTTTCTGGCTATGGCCATATCCATACGACGTCCTCGTGAGGCGACCTTCATTCTAGTATTGGAGATCTCCAGGTAAATCACGATCTGGGCGGTGGCTATCAGCACGAAGGCGAGGAAGTTAAACACGATATAGATCCCGATACTGTACTCCCAGCCTTTAGGGCGGTCACGAGTCAGGGGCAGGGCCAGACAAACGGCCGAACGGGAGTAGAACTTGGGGTTTATCACAAGCGGGATCACAGCGAGAAGTACAACACTCACCCACACGAAGCAACACAAGATGAGACTCACAACTTTAGAGATTCTCACATTACCGAATGGAAACTTAACAACGAGAAGTCTATCTAAAGTGATAAGACAGAGAAATAAGACGGAGCCTTCACTAGCCACCGTGGTTATAACTCCGGCCATTTTACACCAGTTACCCGTCCTCCAGCTGAAGTCGTTCCAAACATAAGAACCGCGGAACACAGAATCCGTAATGGCGATAATGATCAAATACACGCCCATCAGGAAATCAGCGATACTGAGATTAGTTACAAATATACTGTAGGTTTTACCCAGACTGTCCCTCTCCACATAGAAGCGGATCACCAGTACCACTATATTACCCACAAACGCAGCAATGCCGATAAGCCAGATAGCAACTCGCAGGATATCGTTCCGCATCAAGTCCTCACAAGACGAAAACTCGTTCTTTGCCGGATAACAATTTTCTTCCAACACTTGAGGAGGCTTTACACAACATAGGGTAAAGACATCAGCGTAGAGAAACTCTAACCGATCTAAACCATAGAAGATATTCTTGCCAAATTCATGAATTTGATTTCCTCTCATATCTAATTCCCTCAAAGTACTGAGTTTTTGGAACTGATTCACCTTTACAGCTTTTAAATCATTGTAGGAAATGTTCAATTTATCAATCGACCTTAGACCATCAAATGTACCGTACTCAAATACCTTGAATGAAAACCCAGATATGTCTAACTTTTTCAGAGAACCAAGAGTGGCGAATGCCATCGGATGAATATGTTTTAGCCTGTTACCTCGCAGATACAAAGATCGAAGCTTCGTCAATCCATAAAATGTGTACTTTTGCAATTCCTGTATCCTATTATAACGTACGTCAATCAGAACTAAATTCTGAGTATGATTAAACTGAAACGAGTGAAGTAATTTGACTCCACATTTTGCCATATTTAAAGTATTTATAAGCGGGAATTTTGACAAAGAACCAGGGTGAAGCTGGAGCTCTCCGTGTTTGATATGAAGTGACTTAATCTTAGAGTAGAAGTGAGGATGACCATGACTATGCATGAACCCATCTACAGTACATGAGATAGAGAAGCCTGTACAGTTACACTGTTTGGGACAGCCGCCAGTACACGGGGACTCGTCATCTCGCAGTGGACAATCTGGGACACCGTCACATATGTGGTAATGTGGTATACATATACGGGAGTCCCGGCATCTGTAGAGACCTTCACAGTAGGTAGTCTCACCTAAAAATAACAATGTGACACATATGTGGTAGTGTGGTATACATATACGGGAGTCTCGGCATCTGTAGAGACCTTCACAGTAGGTAGTCTCACCTGAAAATAACAATGTGACACATATGTGGTTATGTGGTATACATATACGGGAGTCCCGGCATCTATACAGACCTTCACAGTAGGTAGTCTCACCTGAAAATAACAATGTGACACATATGTGGTAATGTGGTATACTTATACGGGAGTCCCGGCATCTGTAGAGACGTTCATAGTAGGTAGTCTCACCTAAAAATAACAATGTGACACATATGTGGTAATGTGGTATACATATACGGGAGTCTCGGCATCTGTAGAGACCTTCACAGTACGACGTCTCACCTGCAAACTCCTTTTAGGACACCATAAAATGCAAAGTAGAGTCTACACCTGTAAAATCAGAATTAAATTTACATCATTGTGTATGTTCCGTATATTGAATTGTGATTTTTCTGGTCTATTGACCATGTAAATTGTACTATGAACGAGACTAGATATGAAAGTGCAGTAGCGACAATTTCACGTATTCAGTGATGTCTTCGCAGAATTAATTGCTCCATAGTGAGTTTTAGCTTGTGTATTTAAACAACTACAGAAAGATAAAATGACTAAATAAATGGAGGGTTTGAAAAAGGTTTGTTGATGTATATTTGGTAAAGAAACAGACCGTGTCATGAAGGTTGATACTTGTCACTCAATGCTTGTATTTCATCTTCTCCGCTAGAACAAAGACATGTATCATACACACGTACCATGTAAGCACAGAGAGGCATTTTGTATACTGAGGGGGTCACTCAAATACATACAGACTTTACTTGCTACATAAGGCTGATGTTAGATATTCCACATTAAGACAAATTGTACTTGTACCATCACAAACGTACATTGAATACAAATAACTAGTGCAAAGGCACCTTATATACTGAGGGGGGGGGGGGGCACTCAGTTATGTTCCTACGTTACTTACCACATAAGGCCGTTAGTTCATCTTCCCCGCTAGGACAGTGGTGTGTACCATCACATACAAACCGCGTAGGGATACAGTAACTGTTGTGACACTTTATGTGGTCCGGCGGACACTCAAATTGATCTTGTAAAACGAGAAAAAATATATGAAGGCATCAACAAAATGGTTCTTATACGAGCAACAATGTAAAATAACTGTTTAAATATGATCAGGCCTTTGGAGAGACAGAGTTGTTCTTTGATTTGTAATAGTCTATTTTGATTTGCGACCACTTTAATTAATCCTTTCCTAAACAAGACCTGGTTTTGACGTCCCTAATAGACAAGGCTCGGGAAAACATTGAAACAAAAGAAGAAACTGCCGATAACTAGCAGTTTCTCCTTTTGTTTCAATATTTTCTATGCCATATTTTACAAAAAATCTATCTTTAATAACTTTCATTTTGTCATTTGTGGCAGTTTTTGAAGTGGATCACCCTACAATTTTGCCGTTTGGGAAAGGGTTAATAGATGATCTTGTATAGCATCTCGCTATCTGGATCTCTGGACGAGACTTACCCTACATCCTACAATATCGCCATACAAGTCTATGTTCATTTTACAGTGGGTGGACGTATAGTAGAGGTTATATGACTGGTCTTATGTTGAAAAGTACTTATATTTATCTGCATATTCATTCTTCGTTATCATTTATATTGCATAAACATATTAGAATAATTTCTTTCCGATGATCTCAATGAGCACTCACTAATTGTTGACAAGTGAGAATGGCTTTATCTGTTGCAATGACCAATTTTGCCAACGGTCTTGTTTATTTCATCTGCATATTTCTTCATTAACGATCATATGGCCAGGATCTGGAAAAGGGTCAACATGGTTCTAGATCACCCTGCGTATACACACAGTCTGGTCAAAAACCGTGTTGTTATTCAATAGCTTTTCACGACCTGTGGCAACCTTGAGAGAGCAGCATTGATCCCTTTCAGCCTCAACACAGGTATGTACTGATCTTGAAACGTTGCAGTCTCAAATGCTTTAAAGGACCTTTGTCCCAGATCCCGGCTTTTATTATTATAATAATTACCACAGTTCTCCAGGTGGGACAAATCTCTACAGCCTACAATGTCTCCATACAAGTTCATGTCCATAATACAGCGGTTAGACATGTGGGTAATGTGGCCGTTCTTACATACCATTAACTCTTGTACAGTAGAGTCAACTTTATCTGCCAGAAGAAAAGTTCAATTAATACAGACATATATTCGCACAACAACGTTTCTCTTGAGGAGACAGAAGAATACCACTTTAGATAAGAAAATTGCAATATGATTCATGATCTAAGTCTTATAAAATGAATGACCTCAAACACGAAGGTATGGCCAAAGTCAGCACATTGTTTCAATGCGTGTTTCAATGTTTTCCCTTTGGGGAGTAGAGATACTACTTGTACTTTGATTCCTTTATGTAAATCTCCATAACATTTAATTCGCTTTGTAAATTTGCGTTTAAGCCTTTAGAATCATAAAAGTGGAGTAGTGACGGTCAGCATTTTCTAAATACCCAAAATGTGTGGAGTTATTCATCCACACATACGTATCAAAAACTAGACTGGAATACCTTCTGTACAAATGAGAGGCCCGACTGTGAGTTGTGCTTCCACTCTAAACTGGGACTCGAGGGAGGGCGTGGCAAACCATTTGACCGGGATCGCTGATTGGTTCCTCAACATGCCTTCGTCATAACGAACCTCGAAATAATCTTCATTGAACCAATCACCATGTTCAATAGTGAAACAATTGCATCTGTTGAATTAACAAATACAAGAATCTTCATATATTTCATGTATCAATGCCTGGTCTTGACAGGTCGACATTTGAAATGAATGACAAAAAATGCTCCTCGCCCAGATTAATTGTATTACTAGTAAAACGCGAGAAAACAAGAGTTGTCCACTGACAACGTAGCTCGCCTATACGACAGCTTGTCGCAAAAAAGGAGTCCAAAGTCAAAGGTCCAGGTCACTAGGTCAAATGTCATGGTTTCAAGGTCAAGGTCATTGCATGGGGTATCCATATGTGAAATATAAATGCTCGGCTCTATCTATATATGATAGTGCTTGAGAAATAGACCATGTTAAAGTTTTTTTTAAAGTATGTCAAAGTCCAAGGTCAAGGTCACAAGGTCAAATGTCATGATTCCAAATAAAAGGTCTTGACTGGAGGCATGCATGTGTGAAATATCAAGGCTGTATTATTAATAGCGGATGAAGTATTGGCCCAGCCAGGTTAAAAAATTTAAAGTAGACTCCAAGGTCAAAGTCGCTAGGTCAAATGTCATGGTTCCAAATGAAAGGTCTTGGCAGGAGGTACATTTATCCATGTGTGAAATATCAAGGCTGTATCATTAATAGTGCATGAGATATTGGCCAGGTTAAAGTTTATGAAAGGTCTTGCCAGGAGGTATTTATGAGTGAAATATCAAGGCTTTATCTGAAATATTTGAGATATAGACCAGGCCCCGATTTCTCGAACAAAACTTAAGTACGTTCTCATGCTCAAATTTGAGCACCGTGCTCAAATCGCACAAAATCCACGTGAACTTCAATCGAATACCCTTCAACATTGGAGAGTATTCCTTTGTAGTTCTAATGAGCATAAACTTAAGGTTTACGAACTGAGAATGAAATGCAGAGCCAGATGCGAAATTTGAAAAGTGCCAGTAATTCCTAAACTGTGTAACAGTTCCATTTCAAATACAAACATTAGCAATTTGTATGGTTTAGAATTTTGAATTAATGCATACTTATGGAAATATTTGACAAAAATGTTCAAAATTACCTCCCTTGCATATGAATATAGATTAAAATAAAATTTGTAAATTATTTTCTTCTTGAAGCATAATCTTGAAATCCGGCACGGTGAATCAACTTATGTGAAGTGTATTTACAAGTGTGTGTAATTTGATGCATTTCGTTTGGCTAGAAAGTGGTGTTTTCATTCTCAGTTCGTAAACCTTAAGTGTTTTTTTTTTCGAGAAACCGGAGCCTGGTTAAATAAAGACGCGACACGACGCTGACGCCGACATTAGGGCTGTGATATTAGCTTCCCGGACTTAAAGTCCCGGCTGGCTAAAAACACCTTTAGAAACTGATTTTGAAACGGCTTTTTTGTAAAGTGGAAAGAAACAAAAATAAATACTAAAAGCTGTTTGAAATAGCAAAAAATGCGTTTCACAAATTTAACGTTAGTTTGAATGATGTGCATTTCTATCACCAATAAAGCTACTGCAACTTCTTTGAATTTTGACCAGCCTAAAAAATGCCTTTTTGGTAATTGGTTAACTTACTTTTTAATGGTTGTGTTACATTTTTCGACATACGGACAGTGACACCTGTCCGTTTGATTTCTTGTTTCAAAGAACGTTCCGTCAAAAGCTATCCACCGTAAATAGAATGTTGTCCGCCCACAGCCAATCTGGAGATACTGTCTGCACGTGCTGATTTGTTTGACCAATCGTATTTGTTGGTCTGTGGCGCCATATCGAAGCTCCGTCTTAGATTCTCCACGATCTTTCAATGTCACTGTAGTTTCCATATCATGATGAATTAACGTCTCAATGGTCAGTTCTCCACCTGCTTCACCAAAACGACACTCTACCTCGAAACTAGCTACATAAGAAAAATACAGGAATATAATCAACCTCTATCGACGGTACAATGAATGTTAATCCTACTAAATAGACAGATGTTGTTCTACATAACGATTTCAAAAATAATAGTACAAGAAAAGCATGAACAGAGAAGCATTTGTTTTTGTATCGCTGCAATCAAGAAAAAGCCAAATTCGTGGTGATCTAAATGCCATAAGGATTCCTTTTCATTGCCCAATTGTACTTGAAACCTACATTGTTTTCTATGTATGTTGCCTAATACAAGTGCAAATGGACTGTGCAAGGCTGAAAACGAAGGTTATGTTTCTATTGGTTCACGAGAAGACAAATAAAAGGCACATTGAAAAGATACACCCGCCTTCACAACTTGTACTTTTTATATTTATATTTTAAAAGAACTTTATGTATAGTTAATTACCTGGTTGATTAAGATTGATCAAGTATGTTCCATTTGATCGTTTACCAAGGGCATACCAATCGGAACATGTTGCTCTGGAATGGAAATAAAACATGTTGGTAAGAGGGGTACATGGCTTACGATTTTGTCTTAACAAAGACGTTAAAATGCCCAATTTGATTGTACCTTCAAACAACAAAATGGATGCTGATATTCAATGTTTTATTGAAAAGTACATAATGGTATCCTCACCTCGTGTTGAAAGTACAGTTTCGGTCTACTTCGTCCTCATGGAACCGTCCAGTACAATCATAGAACGTATCACAAAGTCGTTGTGACGTCACACATCTCTGATCATAACACTGGAATGCTCCACCTTGACACAGAGCTGCAGTGGAAACAATGCTTGGAGAATTTGTATCTTAATAATTATTATATTCCAAACCATTTTGACCTAATGGCACTCAAGGCAGGTCAATTCTTTTGACTGCACATACATGTATTTATTGCTGATATAATGATTTACTGCCCGCGAAGAAAAAACATCAAGAATATCAAGGTATCAGTTTTACGAACTTTAAAGGATGCCCTAACTACATTTTCACGTAGATGGGATTGAATGTATCTTTAGATAAAAGACATAACATTTTTAATGTATCTATAGATGAAAGACAAAATAATTCTAGACTTATTTGATACCTTATGATACAAGCCATGACAGATATTTGATTAAATATGGACACTGTGCACCATTATATGCCAATAAATTTTAGATTGCCTATGTCGAGAGAACGTATGTGCTTATTTTAGCTTTTTAAGATACCACTTACAGTGTTGATGTTACTTTCAATGTCTATAATTGCAATAAAATGTATTTATACACTAGTTGTAAAAATACGGCCAGAGTCACAATACACATTGCCTTTTGAGACACCCCCTTTCCGTTGCGAAGTGTAATGTGGCAAATATTTTGTCAAAATCCGTCAATACTTAGATTTAAGAGGAGCAGTTTTGCTAACTAGAAGTAGACCTGTGTTTATACGGACAGTCAGATAGAAATGATACCAGTATAAGGTCATCTCAGGGGCGTATAAAAAGTAATCCTCAATTGTATTAAAATACTAGTAATGTATTGGGACAAACAACTCACAACATTCCGCTTCGTCCGTCCCGTCCAGACAGTCGATTTTGACGTCACACCGGAAGTCGATCGGTATACATTGCCCGGATGCACATCGCCATTCGTCATATTTACAGGGTGGATAAACTATAGGAAGAGAACAGAGCACTTTATCAGACACTCGACATAATTCATCCTCAGAAACCCCGTGGTCATAGCTACGCTACATGACCCCTGGGGCACTTGGCCAGTTAAACTTTGAATTAGCCGCCGAAAATCGATACGAAACGCGTGAGCGCAAGACCCAATCAAATAACAGCTCTCTTAAGTCAATGCGTTGTCAATTACAACCACGATGGCTGCGCTCATGATAAGTTGTAATTTGTGTGACAACTATATAAGAATTACAGGTGGCTGATATCTTATACGGCTTTAAAATAGAAAGATAGGGAAAGTTATTTAAATGGAAGTCTTTTAAACTCGAAAAAACAAATTTTTCGCACGCTGAACGATATTTATCTTCCATATTGACAACTTTCCCGAAGCGATTTGTCAATCTCCTACGCAGTTATTTACCTTGAATCAGGATTAAATTACGTATCTCTGACGTAATCACTGTTCAGATGTTAGCGATTTGTATCGGCCAGATTGATTGGTCTACTCGCCCATCATGAAATGATGATGGAACCAATGAAACGGCGGCATTTGGGAGCGGCCAATTCAAAGTCTTTCTGGCCAAATGTCCCAGGAGTCATGTAGCGTAGCTATGACCGCGGGGTTGCCGAGGATGACAGAATTCGATTGTATGAAAATGTAAAATGAGGACAAACACATCATCGTTTATTATAATCACATTGTGGACAAACTTTGAGGTACGACCTTGGCAATGCACTTCCTGTATAATTGTAATATTTCGACTTATTCCGTGATGCCCGTAAGCCCGAGCATTTTTAATGTTTTCCGTGTTTCCTTTGTTAATTGATAATGTAGTTTTTGTTATTCTTTATAGATTGTGGTGGGGGTTGTTTTCGTTGTTGGCCTTTTATTTACTAAAGCAATCATTATCATGTGTGTTTTAAGTTGGTCGTGACTGATAACAATCTCAGAATAAAGCTTTGACAATTGACAAACACACGGTGGGGAATCACGAGACTAAAATATTCGATATTCTTTAACAATTGTGTTAAAACAAGACTGATTTGAAAGAGGATTGGTGGAGAGAAGACGATATAATACGAGAGATTCTCTGGGTGTGGTGGATCTTATAAACAGCATATGATAAAAATGGTTTTGACCGCCGTTATTGTTTGTTTGCAAATAATTGTTTGTCAAGTGTTGTTTCTACAATTGTTTTTGTATTGTCACGTGATGCCCCGCCATAATATACATCATTGAAAGAAAGTTCATAGCAGATCGTATAATTATATATGAGCCAGGATCTGGAAAAACGTCCCTTAAGGCTTTTGAGCCCAACATAGATCCAGATCAGCCTGTGCATATGCACAGTCTGATCAGGATCCATGTTGTTCTCTAATAGCTTCTTTGTGACCTTTAGTAACTTAAAGAGAGCAGCATGGATGCATAGTGGACTGCATTTGACAACAGGCTGATCTTCAAACTCAATTTTTAAAAATGCTATAAGGAACGTTTTTTCAGATCCCGGCTCGTATGTATATTTTCTCACCACATCCTACTTCATCCGCTCCGTTTGAGCAGTCCTTCACAAAGTTACACAGCATGTTAGTGTCTATACACTCATCTATACTGCACTCGAACTTGTAATCTTTACACACCTTCTCTGCAATGATATAGATTTTTCAAAATTGGCAAGATTTTTAAAAACGTCAACAGATCTACCATTTAGATCTATAAAAGTAAAAAAAAGTACAGACTTCCGTCATACACACCAAGAAAATTGATAGTGGTAGCTGGTGTATTTATAAAGACGCCATCACGACGTTGCCTCTCCGATTTCATTATCTCTAAGACAATTTGAAGACGGGTTGTACAATGCTGACAGATAAAATCCATTCCAGTCGACCGACCCTGTCGTCTGCATTAGTGCTAGATCTAGCATACACGTACATATGATTTCAATACGGAACAGTTTGAAATGTTGATATTTTGAAAGTACACTATACCTGTATGACAATTTTCCTCGTCAGCCCCACCAAAACACCATTACTCCATCACATACAAATATAGACTTGGTCAACTCTCCACCACTACATGTAAACAATCCAGGGATATTTAGGAAAGTAAACATACCTGTATGTCAATTTTCCTCATCAGCCCCACCAAAACAGTCCATTACTCCATCACATACAATGATACAAATATAGACTTGCTCAACTCTCCGCCGCTACATGTAAACAATCCAGGGATATTTAGGAAAATGCACTATACCTGTATGACAATTTTCCTCGTCAGCCCCACCAAAACAATCGCTTACTCCATCACATACAAATATAGACTTGGTCAACTCTCAACCGTTACATGTAAACAATACAGGGATATTTAGGAAAGTAAACTATACTTGTATGACAACTTTCCACGTCAGCCCCACCAAAACAATCGCTTACTCCATCACATACAAATATAGACTTGGTCAACTCTCAACCGTTACATGTAAACAATACAGGGATATTTAGGAAAGTAAACTATACCTATATGACAATTTTCCTCGTCAGCCCCAGGGTGGTTTCAAAAAAAAAGAGGATTTTTTTTCAAAGTGAGCTACAGAAAATATTTTAAAAGCTTTTGATGAGCTTCTTGTCCGTAAATAAGCGTTGCTTTAGTGTTAAGATATCTACAAAATTTCATGAACATATCTTGATAAATAAAAATTTTATGACAAAAAATGATGCTAAAATTGTCCCTAGTGAAACGTTTTTTGTGTGACATTTTCTGATAACATCATTATTAGGACTGTTATTACATAAAGTGTAGGTATTTGGTGATGGAAAATTAGTATTTAAATGAAACTTTGACTTATAATCTTTATCTTCTTAAAGGTTTCAGATGCATTTTACCTTTTTTATACTATACATTCTGGGTTTATAACATACAACATGATGACGAAAATTTAGTCAAAATTTACTTGATTCTCAATGTATCCTGGTCTTATTTGATTTCTGTAGAATTGCAACCTATTAATCAAGTTAATTTGATGATTTTGATATTATAAGATTAAAATAAGCATAAAACTATTGTTGCATGTCTTTCCACTTTGATCTGCTAGAGCTATATCTGTAGGTACCCCAAATTGTCCCCAGTGAAACATTTTGTGTTTGGGTGCTTATAATTGTTCCCCATCTTTTTCAAGTGTGCATTCTTTTATATTTTCCAAGAGAGTTTGTGCCAAAAAGATCACCAGCAATAGAATAAATGAGAGAAGGATGTGCATTTGGTACCTGTCATCTGAAAACAAATGTCCCCAGTGAAACGCAATTTTGCTGCATGACACTATGTCAGTCTAACTGTTAAAATATCTTAAGTTTAGGATGTTGCCTGGTTACTTCTGACTACTTGTTAGGTAGGATAGGTTATTTTCTAATATTTCACAAGAAATTTGTCTTGATATCCCTATGGTGTAGGTAAAATATCAAAGACATCATTTTCTAAATTTATGACAGCAAAATTGTACTTATATATTGATATTAAATCTAAAATGTAATTGCCATGTTTGAAATTATAGAAAAAATGAACTATGAACAATAACAATTTATCTTGAGCCTAACAATTTTTTGTCCCCAGTGAAACGGTTTCAGCTGCATCTGTATCTGGTGACTTTTTTCAGAATCGTTTCCTAATTCAATTTTTATACACCTTTAATTGAGTCTTTGGACAATATTCTTTACATTCAAACTGAATAAGAATCAAATTGAATTGTTCTACCATTTATTTCGGCATCTTACTTTTATAATATAGGTGTAGCTTAGAAATATGTGCCAGTTGGTTGTTTCAGACCATGGAAACATACCAGAATTTATTGATCTACAAGGCCTTGTCAATGATACATACAAAATTCATGTACGTTATATCAGCTTTTAAAAAGAAGAAGGCTTAAGACAATTGTGTTCATATTTTTGTCCCCAGTGAAACAGACTTTCCAGTTTCTTTGATGCCATGTAAACTACTTGTGGCTACTTGTAGAAAAACGGCTTTTGGCTTATCTATAGCTATATGTTCATTGTCACATTAGATAGAACTACAGCTATTTTCCTTACATATTGGGTCTTTTACAGAAACTTTTATAAGTGATAAATGAAAAACCAGAGCAAAATTCTACTTCAAATTGTCATAAAATTTGATACATCTCGAAGAAGTAGCAAATTTTTGTATCAGATTGTAGCTTTACCTATGCTTTAAACTTAAAAGACAAATAATATTTCAATTATGTAACTTTTCCAAGCCTTAAGATGTCTAGAAAAAATCAGATATCCTTAAAAAATGAGTCAATGGATTTGAACAAATTCAAAATTAAAAAGGAAATTGTCTTTGTCCTTCACCTTCCCATGTATATTTTCTGAAATTTTGACATATTAGCAAAACATTTCTAGAGAAAACATCAGCAAATAATAATTTTAATTTTTGACACCCAATGTCACACTTTATCCTCTTTTTTTTTGAAACCACCCCCCAACAAAACAATCGCTTACTCCATCACGTACAAATATAGACTTGGTCAACTCTCAACCGTTACATGTAAACAATACAGGGATATTTAGGAAAGTAAACTATACCTGTATGACAATTTTCCTCGTCAGCCCCACCAAAACAATCCATTACTCCATCACATACAAATATAGACTTGGTCAACTCTCCGCCGCTACATGTAAACAATCCAGGGATAGTTGTGTTTTTAGTGGTCAACATATTGGGAGCTTTCGCCGTTTTACCTGCTGTCAATTCAAAAAAAGATAGAAATACGAAATTCATGTTGATATATTTCATTATGTGATTACGTCCATAGTAAAAGACGTAAGCTGAAGTCTTTTCGTGTATAACCAGTCTTGTTGCGACGATCTCTCCTTTAACAAATGTGACATCAAAACTGTAATAAAGAATGCCTTCTTAGTTCTCAGGCCAGACTGCAATTTTGTTTTGACTTCGTTCAAAATTCATTGCAATTCGGGAATGATTCGTGGCTACGTTATGTGATATTGTATCAACCTATCGACTGACAATCAAAACAATCGACATGCCAATGAACAGTCAGGAAAATGCCACACACCCAATAATACCGGGGTCAATGGAATTGACCACGGCTTACGGTATTGTGGGCGTATAGATTTGAGCGATTTTGTTACTTTGTGAGTTTGGCTCAAGCTGTCTTAGCCTCGTTTTAAGCTCCTTCCGGCAATCGGATTTCTCGGTACTCTTTTGCCGGGCTTTATCCAAGATGTTGAGATTGTGAATTGGTTTAGTGTAAAATTGCATCCGTTATCTGAAGCTCCGTAACAACAAACTAGATCTCTATCACAGTTTAGTGAACCAGTCAACTTTTTTATTTGTGACGTCACAAAACTAGCCAGTATGACGTCACGTCAATTTTTCTGCGTTCCCACGACGTTGACGTTCCCGCGCATTATCAGAACGTCAAACGACGTTATTTTGCGGGTCCTTTTGCAAGCAAATGGTACTGTTAAAAACAAAGTCTTGTAGAAGGAAATATTGGGGGTGGGGGGAATGTAAGCAGAACTAATTATATTAGAATAGTTGACGAAAGACTGTTTAAAAAAGAAACTTCACGTAGATTTTCTACAGCTACTTTAGATTACAAAGCAGCTGTTGATAGGACCTGTATAATTACTATATGGAAAAGAAAATATTGCGACAAAGGGAGATGCTAGTTATTGGGAATTCATTTTGTATGGATCACGTTTTCTTAAGCTTACTTTGCTAGGGTCTTCAAAATTCGTATTCGTGATATTTTTCTTACCAGTAGAACCACAATATCAAATCCGATCATCCAGCGTCTCTCTCACTTAGATGATTCACATCCATTAGTGGAGGATTTATGACTTTTGTTAGTTGTCAGAGAGTATATTAGCTGACCCGTGGTTTAAAATCGCAGCCCATGGGTTTAAAGACTCCGTCGTCACCGACTGAGCTATTTGGGCGCGGCACTTCTACCGTAGGATTTAGGCCTACATCACTAAACGATGTTTTATAAACTCAAAAGCGTAATTCCGATGTTTCGCTATTTAAAAAAATAACAGCTGTTGACCCCGGTCAGAGGCTTTGCCTTTTTTCATATTATTGTTATTGTTATTGTTTATCTTAGATTCTACGTTTGGTGGAGTGATTTATTGATTGGCGTTTTGGTCAACTCACCATTATCTGCTCCTACATGAATCTCACAGATATAGTTATCAATATTGTCGTAAGCACACGCCACATCGTGCCAGTTGTCTGTAGATAGAATGCTGAACAGTCGCAAGAACGTACACAACTCATTGTTCATTCCGTTTGGTTGTGAGTCACCAGAAGCCGATCCTTTGTACCTTCAATGAATGTACCTCGCATTGTATACTTTTTTAATGTTTGATTAAGCATATCTATAAGAAGCAGTTCAACGATTGGAATGAGTTTGTAATTAATAACACAGCTATCATCATTTCCTCTACAGTTATACACATTGGCTTTGTTATAAATATGGTTATCCTAATTGAAATTTGATGCGATTCATGTCAATCAAACATGACATTCGAAAGATTAAACCCGTATATGTATCATACATGTACGAACGTATATACAGTATCTGTTAATAATTATGTGGTTAATTGCTATAATGAATCAGAGTTGAATATGGTCCCATTTGCTTTTGATGTTTCATTGATCAAACTCTTAGACATAACACATTACAGTATGCAAATAAATATCAGGCCTACCATGCGAGGAAAGTAGCGGGCGACCCATCAGACCATCGATAATCTGCATAGTTTCCACCATAATCCGATTTCTTTAATCCTGAAAATATGATTTGATGAAAGTTTAGGTTAATTTATGGTTTACCTTTCGCATCATTGATAAATTGGATATGACGATTGAATTTTTATATTGTTGTTTACGGTCATATGATGGGGAGGTTTTGATAAAAAAAGTTATCGGAAATGCAGAATGGTAAATAGATCTATAAGGAAACGAAGGAAGTAGGAATCTCATCTGACCTATATAAAAGTCTGCATTGTTTGTCCACACGGTCCATCTCTCTGTCAGCAGGTAGTGTATGAAGCTGACCTCTGTCTGTGATGTCAGACTGACCAGGTGACCAGACATGGAGTTACAATGGTCCTCAGCACTGATCCATGTGATCCCACCTTGTACCGTAAACAGCTGGTAACAACTATCCATGTGATATATCCAGCCCGACGGGCAATCTAAATAAGGAAAATAACTGATATATTTGGGTTGGTATAGGGAAAATGGACACCTATAGTATCAGTTTCCTTCAGGAATCTGATGAGCAAGAGTAAACACGTAGTCCGATTAAGAGATGCCGAAATGTTTTACAAAAATTATATAAAAAAAAAGTTACAAAACGTAAAGCTTTACAAAACATAAAACACATCACTCTTTTACGAACTGTATTCTTTATTTAACTTAATCTTTAGGCTTCTACCAATTCCCAGATAAAATTTGTATTTTTTTCATCTCAAATACTCATCAGTCAAAAGACAAATACCAACCGTAAAATATCAAAATGAAATTGTAGAGAACTAATTCACATATTGAAATGCGTGGAATCACAGGATTGAATATATTCTATAGAAAGATCTACCACATACCAAATTCAGTTGATTCCTGTAGGCCTATGTTCCAACTTTCTCTGCTTGTAACCGAATTCAAATAAGTCAAGTTTTAACAAAACTGATAACGATTTTCTGAATTATTGTATCGCGCCTATGGCGCGATACATATTGTTGTATACATATTCTAATTTTAGAAATTACGTCATGAGGGATAATTATTTGTACTTGAAAGTCGTATATATAACCTACACATAAACTGTTTACACGGTATAATTTTTCAAGCAGTACTATAAGTATACATTGAAGTTCGTTTAATCTCAGACCACGCTGAAAATTCGTGTAAACGAAATTCTAGTATAGTTTTATACTTTGCATAGCAATGGAAAGTCCCTACTTCCGGTTTGCCCATGGTGGACATGTATTTTTCCTATCCGTTTAAATGCAACGCATTTATGCATACCATTTCGAGTTGGACTAAAACACGCAATGGACCTATTTTTGGCGCAAAGGACGCAAAGGACATGAAGGTGACGCAAATGAGATTTATATCAGTCCAAACTCCTTAATCATGATTTTTTTATCGCATTAGATTGTTATATTCGTGTATTTTACGATTAAATCTAGTCAGTAATCTTTGTTTTGGGACATAAAGTGTCTGATTTTTGTGTTGAATCCGATTTAATAGGCTACTCACGGACGAAAAGGAGCTGGCTGCGGCGCAAAGGAGATTCATATAAGCCCAAACTCCTTTATCATTATTTTTTATCGCATTTAAATTGTAATTTTCACGTATTTTAAGATCATATCTAATCCATAATGTTTATTTTTTTGACAAAAGGTGTCTGTTTTCTGTATAAATTCCGATTTTCATATGCTAATCACAGGCGAGAAGGAGCTGGGTGGCGCAAAGGAGATTTGTATCTGTATAAACTTTTTAATCATAGTTTTTCGTCACAATTGATTGTAATATTTATGTATTATTAGACCATAGCTATTCAATAATAATTATGTATTCTTTAGAAAAAAGTGTCTGTTTGTTTTATTAATTCCGATTTTCATAGGCTATACTCACGGGCGAAAAGGAGCTTGCGGTGGCGCAAAGGAGATTCAAATCAGCATAAACTCCTAAATCATGAATTTTTATTGCATTAAATTGCTATATTCATGTATTGTAAGATCATATCTAATCAATAATGTTTATGTTAGAACATAAAGTGTCTGGTTTTTGTATTAATTCCGATTTTCATAGGCTATACTCACGTGCGAAAATGAGCTTGCGGTGGCGCAAAGGAGATTCATATCAGCCCAAACTTCTTAATTTTGAATTTTCATCGCATCAAAATTTTTTAGCCCAACCGTACCATTTCGAATCGCAATAAGAAATCAAAGAACGAGAAGTACCTTACTATTGAATGACCACTACATGTTGAATTTGGACTGGTCAACTTGCATTGTTACAAGGGATCGTATTATCTGACTAGATATGTATATTGCTAGTAGAACAAATGGGTTTTCTCAAGCGTTTTTCAAAATTGCATTACAATGTGAATTCCTACTTTCGGTTTGCCCATGGCCTATCCGATTCACTGCATCGCTTCCTAAGAAATCAAAGCACGAAAAAGACTTACCCGGTAAGTATTGAATGAACACTGCATGTACAATTATGGATGATTCGATTCCATAATTTCAAGGGATCGTCTGAACTAAATAGGCATGAGTATAACTAGTAGAACAAATAGGTTTTCTCATTTTTTTTTCTAAAAATTACAAACTGTTAGGGGGTTTCACATAAAAGAACAACCCAATTTTAATGTCTCAACAGTTTTTGACTGGATGGATTTCAAAACCGTTCAAAAGAATACTTTATGCGCAATCAATTCGCCGCCACAATCAAAACTTTAGTCCTGTACTTTTTGTTACACTCTAGTAAATCTCCTCGTATGTGTCGCTCGTTCTTTGTGTTTTTTGTGTGTGATAAGTACAAATATAGGTCCCGATTTATGACCTGGCAGAGATGATCTGCCGGGTGAATTATTGAGACATATTCATGGTATTGCTTGTATTGTGTTACAGCTTAAATCCTAAACATTAGCGGCTGGTAGTTGTCACTTTATATGGCATTTCTGTATTTATCTTTTTTACATTTAATTTATTGCAAAAGTAATAAGGATCATATCCGTGGCATTGTAGCTGCTGTGCGTTCGTTCATCTATGTCTGTTATCATAAACGTTTCCTATTCCTGCTGTTATCAAACCATTTTTAGATTCCATAGACTAAGATTAGCGTGCACTCTGATCTATTCAACACAGTCTGTTCTCTATTGAATGATTATACGAAGAACAAATAAGCTATAGTGGTCAAAATGTTCCGGTTTGGAAAATTTACTTGATACGATTTTTATATTCAGAAGGCTAATGGATAAACAAGTACTTTTTTCTATTTAATTAAAGTATTTTACCTATTCTGACCAAAGGCTAGCGGGGCTTATGCCACGGTCCTGTTTCCGGCGTGCGTTCATGTGAAAACTTCTCCAAAATTACTAGGCCAGTTTCAATCAAGATTCAAACAGGAATCTTCTAACATAGGAATCTAACAGGAATCTTCCTTGCATGAAGCCTTTCAAATTGTTTTTGTTTTCTTTTCTTTTTTTTTTCGAAAAATATTTTCATAGTAAACTGTGGTTACTATGGTGCACTTTCAATTTATTTGTGTGTGTCTTTTTTTCCTTCTTTTTTTCCAAAGAATAATTTCACGGAGAAACGATTCAGGACCATCTTGGTCCTAATTCCTTGCTGAAATATTCGGTTTCTTTTCTTGTTTAAGTTAATTTTAATCCCCATTTATTCAACTGCAACATTTAACACTTTTGTATTTGCTTACTTCCCCTCCTATGTTGTTTGATTAATGTATAATCTGGCTGAACACACAAAAATAGACTAGATCTAGCACCAGCATATGCAGACATGCAATCCTGTTTCGGTTTTCACTGCATGTTGACTTAACCAGACACTTGTACCATTCAGTACTTTGGTATAATTTTTTAAGCGCGATACAATTCATTTTGCTGTACATTACAGCAATTTTTTACTTGTGTTACTTGATTTCCCACTGCCCCTACCTGGGTTGGTTGTCAGTACAATATCCTGTACATACTGTAAGAGCCGGAACTCAGCCAGGAATCCTGCACCTACTAGGCCACTGTCATCGGCCCCAGATTTAAATGTCACTCTCATAGCCTCCCAGCTCGAGGTTATCGGTTCGAGAACCTGCTGGTAGTCGCAGTATTTGCCAATTTGCATCCACTCGTCCGACAAGGATCGGTCTTCAACAGCGATGAAAATATCTCGGCACCGAGACATGGAGCGAGGGAAAAAGAGAACCTACAAGAAAAAATGCCAATTCGAAAATCATAGGCCGTAATCATGTGACCTACCATAGCACCAGATTAATTTCATAACAAAGGCCCAATCAATTACTCATCAAAGCTGAGAACATTCGTGAAAAGAGATGGAATCCCTTTTCTCAAAAGTTTTCTGCTTCGACAAAGATTTGGTGGGAGATTTTGGTTTGAAAATTAATCAGATGGTATGGCTACTTTGCTAGGTCTTAAAATTCACATGAAACTCGGATGTTAAACTGTTTCTGTGTCAGATAAAAGATCGAATGTAATTATGATAAAGAGAGTCAAAAATACTAGAAGCAGCAGATATACGAAGGATCATTGTCAGTAAAATAGGTACTTTATTAAATTCAATTGCTTAAAAATCCAGAACGACAAGAGTTTTCTTAGTTATAAGGTTACATACACAACACATATGGTACACTTTCAAATGGAATGGAAGAATGAGTAGTACCATTACACATTAATAATTTGTATATCATATTGAAAATATGATAATGACACAATCGTTCGTGGAATATGTAGACGTCAAGACGTCATTGGCGACGTCAACTAACTTAAGAATTTTATCCAATCACGCTTTCCAAGGAAAGATGTCAGGAATTTCTGAAGATGTATCTAGATGAAAATATTGTTACAATCTACATCCAGTAGGGAAGCAAGACCAAATTATTTCAGTATTATTGAGTTATTGCAAAATCTCGTAACAGCAGCTTTAATCAAATTGTAGTTATAAGGTTTTGCAATAATACCGACGAAATACTAATCTAGTAACTTCCTTCACCTGTACTCTGAGTTCGACATACTGCCCTCGCTGTCCCACAATTGTCCAGAAATGCTCCATGTTCTCTGGTATGGATGTAGGATAGCCCGGTACAGCTATATATGCGTGGTCGTGTCCACATGATACATCATGGCCGCTAGACAAAAATCCACAACCCGGAACATCTGTAAACAAACAATGAACAATCAAGTAACCATATTGACCATGGTCATTGTCGTCATATCCCGTGTTATGTGTAAATGCTCTCTATACAACGTCGATGAAAGACTCGCACATAAAAATTAAAAAAGATAAATGCAATACATTTAACGTCAACAGTTTGCAATGTACCTTAATGACATAAAACAATGTCGAGTAACAAAGTTTAAAAATCGCCTTAACCAGCATAAGTTATGTACTTGAAGTATACAAAATATAAAAAGTAAAAGATATATATTGAAAATAGCAACTTTTTTGATAAACGACAAGGTCAGCGATCTTTTGTCACAATCCGAAAAAATAGCTGTCTAAAATGCTATTATGTCCATTTTTCTGGCTCAAAAGCACGTGTGCATTTTAAATAGGGGTAGTAGTCAGGACAAAATTCTAAAAAAGTCGCTTAGTTTTTAAGGTATAGGCATTTTGTGAAGAAAAGGGTTTGAGATCAGTTCTATGGGTATTTGAGTATGCTGAGTCCGAAAAACAATGTTGCCAAGCTGAAAATGGCTCCTTCATCATCTAATTTGCATATTTTCAAAATGGCCGCCAAAACCTAAAATATGCAATAATAATGTTGTTATTTGTCATTTTTTCGACATCTTTTGTCCTAAATATAGCAAATTTCTTGATAACAGACTAAAACTAAATGATTTTTTAAGTAATTCAGAAAACAAACTAAATTCATTTTTGAAAATTACCGTATAAATGGCAATAAACCCCTATTGAAACATCAACATTAATCTACATTTTATTTTCCCCGTGTGAAATGCAGTAAAATTCAAAGTACTATTTGAAAATGTTATGCATTAAAGGTATTTTTAAAGACAGATATGATAAAGAAAACAAATTTGAGCACAGGCCCTTTGACCATATATTAATTCTTTTAGTATTCCTCAAACACGCCAATTTAAAAACCATGTAAATAATTGTTCACATAATTTTGCCAAAATAATGTAAAAATCCTATGCACTATATTGAAATCATGATTCGATTTAACTTGTTGCCAAGATATCCACAATAAATTCTTAGAAATATAAATCAATGTTAAAAAATTTTGAAAATGGTTTACCGTATTCATTCTATTAAAGGATAGACTTAGTGTAGCGTGGGGACTTCCATTTTGTGGAAAATTCCATTTTTTGCACTTTTGCATACACCCATGATCCAAAACCGCTGAAGATAAAGTTTCTAAAATCGTTTTAATTTACATTTTGATATCCATAAAATCAAATTGTGTATAATTATTTGAAATTGCATGAACACATATTAAACAGGCAACCGTCTTAGGCACGGGACAATATTAAAAAGTACAATTATCTTAGATTTCAAAATTTTGTTAGATTGTAAAATTAGTTGAGTGTGGCAAACTTAGTTTACTATGGTCATGTCGAACAATTTTCCAGAGGAAACATTACTTGTTCATTTTGACACTATTTCAAAGAGCCAACTTATTGATCTAGATACGATACAGAGAATACTAGAAACTGGATATAGTGACTGATATACTATAAAATACAGATTTTGTAGTCAACAAATACACGTTACATATGCTTTAATGATTGAATGGGGTTAAATTGTCAGTAACATTACGGTGACTGATGCACATATTCATCATGTTCCTGACATGTTTCGAACAAGTAAAACATCCAATCAAAGTCAATAGCTGCTTATCACATGTACATGTAGATTACATGTAAGCGATTCACCATTTGGTTACACGCCAAAAGGATTTTGCCACATGGGTTCGAACCCACAAGCCCTCAAGCCCTGGATACAGAGTCTCTGTTGTTATTTATTGAACTATTGCAGCTTTATCCGAAACCGTTAGAACTATAACATCTATTCAATAATCATAGGTAAAGTATTGACAGATTCATTGAGAGCCCCTATCGTTGGATGTGCACTGCCGAAGAAAAGACATGTAGCACTTGTATGAAAAACTCCCTTTTTGAGCTGTGCTCATGACAATTGCCATATCATTTGTCATGAATTGTCATAAATATAAAATATGGATTTCTTGGTGTATACTCCATGCGTTCAAAGATGTCACAAATTTAAAATGAAGGTTCAAATATGGACGCCAAACCAGGACATTAATAAAAAAAATGCCTAGGCAGACGCATTGGCGTCTTCAATGCTCAATATTTCTTCACACAAGGCGACCTTAACTGAAAGCTAAGTAAGAAGGAAATGATTATGAGAAGAGAAGTGTTTTTGCCTGATATTACACAGAGACATTGATAGCTTCATTATTATTGACATGACGGAATCAAATTCTGATATTTCAAATTTCGCTTTGTCATATAATTATGTTTGAAGAATACAATCTAAAGCTTCTGTTCAAGTATTAACCCATAATCTGCAGATGTTCACATTAATTTCATCGATTCTCGTGTAAGAATAATCTCAAAAAGGAACACTAAAGTCTCAATATCCAGCTCCATCTGTTACGAAAGTTAATTGTCTTTGTATGTGTACAAAATCAGATTTATTACATAAAAAGAAACATTGTAATAACTTTTTTTTAAACGAGTGTTATGTTTATTTCATATGATAAATTATGCTGTTGTACCGAATACAAATATTCTGTTCAATGTCTTTGATAATGCTGAACTTAATTGCTGACCCAAGATTTGCCAAATGTCATTTAAATGTTGTCGCTTTTAAGATGCGCTTTTTGAATTCTAACAAATACACTAACCAACTAATCTACATGTATAAAAAATGTTGTGTTTGTTTACAACGCCTACGTGACTTCTGATAATTTTAATACTTCTTGAGATCAGTGTAGTCGTCATTTTTTCATGCATGTTTTAGACAACTTCGACATTCTAAGAGGGGCCATGCTAGTATGTCAAACATAAAAGCAGGTAAAATATATTTTCAAGAAATATCACATGGATTGGTCAACCTGTATAGGTAGACACTTACTGTATCATGAAAATTCGCATTGAATTAATATAATCCTTCTATATGAAGTTTGTATCTAACTTTACCTACCGCATTGTTAGTTTCTCATTTAATTTATAGGAAAGTAATCTTTGATGAAAATCTTGGTACCAAGGACATAATCCTTTTTCTGTCCCGAAAATACAATGTGCATACCACTTAATAAACTCTGATTGTCCCCACGTTGTTCCGATGCCAGAAATACCTAGCATGGAATCTTAAAGAAGACAGGGAAATGTCTAATCACCAGCGAGAACATAAATTTTGTACAGGATCGTAATTTGCGCTAGCACTTAACGTTTGATTATACACAGGCAGCAATCTTATATTTGAAACTTGGACATATTCACATTCTTTGGCATGCAACTCAATTTAAAATCCGTATATGGGGTGTGTTATCGGTTTTATTGGAATAAGTACGGTGCTTAGCTCTTTTGACATTTTCTGTTTTCAGATCAATTCTGGAAAAAATGAATTCAGATGATATTTTTCCATAATGCAAGAGGGATTACGGAGCTCATTCCAATCTAGTCATAAGTAGGCCTACCAAAGACGTGTTGAAAAATTCAACTTAACTTTATTTTGGAAATTACCTAAATTATCTTATGTAGGCTAAATCTTAAATGTCCAAGTTTTTTTGGGTAAATCAAAATGTATATGTAAATGTCTAAAATGGTATTGTTGATAACATGTTGTGTGTTTTAACAGCGATTTAAAAAAATGATAAAAAATGATTAAATGAATTCAATGTGAATGTGATATTCTGTATGTTTAAAAAGGTTTTATTGTCAGTAATACGGTAAAAGATTATTGAAAATAGTGTCAACATGGTTCTATTTACTTTTGAAATTATTTACTCATTAGTTTTAAGCAATGTATAGCAAAGTTTCTCAACAATTTGGTTAAGATTGTGCCAAAAACTTGAAACTTGAAAGTGATAATCTGTATGTTTCAAAAGGTTTTATTGTCAGTAATACGGTAAAAGTTTATTAAAAATAGTGTCAACATGGTTCTATTTACTTTTGCAATTAATTACTCATTAGTTTGAAACAATTTGTAGCAAAATAGCTCAATAAACTGGTTAAGATTATGCCAAAAACTTTGATACTATATGGCGGATTTCGTGTTTTTGTCGGCCATTTTGAAAATATGCAAATTAGATGGCGAGGGGGCCATTTTTGTTTCTCATTTACGTGGTAAACCATTTGGTTTTAGTCCGTTAACATGAAAATTGCGATATTTAGAACAAAACACGTCGAAAAAATGATATATAACAACATTATTATTGCATAATTGAGGTTTTGGCGGCCATTTTGAAAATATGCAAATTAGATGATGAAAAGGCCACTTTTCAGCTTGGCAACATTGTTTTTCGGATTCAGCATACCAAAATACCCTTAGAACCGATCTCAAACCCTTTTCTTCACAAAATGCCTTTAGGTGATAACTTTTCTAAATTCGTGCCCTGACTATAGGCCTACATACCTGAGAAAGTAATGTTGATTTTAAACCAGGATAAAGAAGCTTTCGAATATCTGGCACACGTCTTCAGTGTCAGCGTCATGTTCGGTGTATGCGATATGAACAGGGAATTCATGTAGTCAATGGCATTATCTACAGTAATTACAAATTCACCTAGACTCAGACTATCTTTGCAAACACCCGTCTTTACGTCGAAATATCCATTCTGAAAACATGACCGAAAATATTTTTTTTTTGATTATGTCTAAGTCAATAATTTCAAAATATCTTTCTCGACATCCATTTTATAATCTGTAATAATTTTCAAAGCAGGAAGAGTCAACACAATTGCCATCTGCGCACGCAGACTATAAATTCTATATCTAGTTCGAGTACTGTTAACCAACTTTGTACGTTGCTTTTTATACGGACGGACATTATTTCACTCGATGACTAAACCCACGAAAATGAGAAGATTTTTAAGACATGTTACAAAAAATGGGAACAAAAAGGGTGTGTAAACATACAGCGACACAGTGTTACACAATATAATATGGACCACGTAGCTAGAAATCATAATGAGCCAGGATCATGACAAATACACCTATGTACAGCATTTTAAAACAAAATGGATCTATATCAGCCTAGTCCTGTGCATATGCACATTCTGGTCAAGATCCGTGTTGTTCTCTAACAACTTCTTCATGACCTGTACCAATTGTAAAACAATTGCATTGATCCTGGACATACTAAACTTAGAGACAGGATGGTCTGGAAACATGATATTTTGAAATGTCATTGAGGCTATTTCTCTAGATCTCGACTCATAATATTCATGGACTTACTGCTTGTAGTTTAGCGACATCATCGCCCTCTGGAAACTCTAGATGTAGAAACTGTAGCCGTGGATATGTACCGGGCGGGAAGTCTATCGTCCAAACACACTTGGACAGCTGACCAAAATATTGTGGATAAAATGGCGACTCTATTACCACAGGTTCTGTTATGACTTCGTTACAGTCGTCGAAATCACGAATATCTGTACAATCAGAAATTTACAGTTAGATGTCTTTAATATAAAACAAAAGGGCCTTGGAATAGGCAAAGGTTATTATCAAGGGTTTATCCGTACAATCATTTTTACGCCCTTTTAATAACTAAAAGACATTAATCATGTGGATCACTATTGCCCCCAAATTAATGAAGATGAAAAACAAGTTGGGATAGTAAATTTCCTTACTTTCTAGGCCACTAAACTATTGACATTCGGTTTTTTTGTTTTTTTTTTCTACGACTAGTGGATATCTAAGTTTTAAAGCATATCAAGGCTATATTCAATTCAATTCAATTCAATTCTTTATTGAGTAATATGAGGCCACCGGCCCATAATACTTATACAAAACTATTTACAATATATTTTTACAGTAACAATCCCTAAGGTAATTACAAAGACATGTACAAAATGAATAAATATGCAGAAAGATTTTATATGCAGATTTCAGGGCTAAATGTAGAAGTACATACATACATGTAGGTGGTGCAGACAGAGATCAACCATCTTTGTAGGTTGACTGATCTCCGTATGCGTCACCCAAAAATGCATACACTTTAAAACACTGTCTTTAAAAGAAGCATATTAATTTGACACAGTGTAGACAGGATCAAATTACTCTTATGAGCAGTCTTATCTATGTCTTCACAGTCCCAAACAATTTAAATTGTTTTATGAAAGTAAAAGATGGATGTTAAACACTGAACATTATTAAGAACACATTAAGTTTTCCTGGAAATTTTGTCGTTCTGCAAATGCAATAGATATGAATTTAGCTAAGGCAAAAATCAAGTCGTTTCTTTTACATTGCATTATTTCAAAAAATAAGAATTTAGTTGGTAATCCTTTGCTCCATCTATTGGGAAAACACACTTTTCTGATATCATTATATAATGGACAAATTAAAAGGAAATGGAGCTCATCTTCTACAGTATATGTATTATTTTTGAGGCAATATTTGCAAAATCTAAATTGTCTATCAATTTGTTCGTGTCTCCCAGTCTCTATTGCTAAACTATGATTTGAGCATCTAAAATTTGCTAATTTGCGTTTATACAAAAAGGGCATATCAATAGTTAAATAAGTTTCTACTTCTAGAATTGTCTTAAAATCTCTATAGTAATTAGCTTTTGGGCTTTCAAGTAAATTTGATCTCCACTTTTGAATGTAAATATCAGTTAGTCTTTGTTTAAATGATTTAATGAAAAAATCTGCGTTGCCAATTTCATCTGCGATCCATGCGTAGCCAAATCCGTTCTCAAATAACAATGTTTTAACTTTAGTTGCCCAAGTATTTCGTCCGGCTTCATCAAGTTTACGTAGCATGTTGTAGCATTGTTTTGGGTATCTATTGTCAGACATAATAATTAGTTTAATCCAATATTTTATACATTCTGTTATATAATGGACAGCAAGTGGTTTGCGTCCGCATTCACCTAAAACAAAAGCATTAGTTGTATTTTTGTTTAAATTACAAATTCGTTTACAAAATTGTATATGTGTTTTTTCGATAGTGTCGTAGTATTGATATCCCCAAATAGGGGCACCGAAACACAGAATAGGTTTGATCATTGCATCAAATAATTGAAAAGCTTCTTGGTGTTTGAAATAGCCAAACTTTGTTTGATATCTGTATATAGTGAAACACACTTTCTTTGCACGATCAGATTGGTTTTCAATTGTTTTAGACCATCGTAACCTAGAACTTAAGTATGTTCCTAAATATTTATAATATGGGACGACTTCAATTTCAGTTCCTTTAAAGTACCACTTTTCGTATTTACGTTAAATCCCGCCATTTCTAAACACAATAATTTTAGACTTGTCTGTATTTATTTTCATCCCAGTAGAGTCACAAAATTTTTCGATCGTATCAATTTGTTTTTGGAGTAGTCTTACGGTGTCTGAGTATGTAGAAACGTCGTCTGCAAATAATAAAGAAGATAGCTCATCAACATCATTGCTTATATAAATTCCACGATTACATTCCGATTTTAAAAGATCAACTAAATCATTTATAAAAAGAGAAAAAATTATCGGTGAACTCAAACAGCCTTGTCGAGTGCCGATCTCGCATTTGAAAAATTCTGTGATATAAGGGTTATTATCAATTGTAAACTTGACTGAAGAGTTTAATTGCTGGTGCATAGACATAAAAGTACCTAGAAATTTACCTTTCATGCCTTTTCTTCGTAATGATTCCCACAGTTTTTCATGATTAATGCTATCAAATGCCTTTTTAAAGTCAATAAATAAACAATAAAATCGCCCCTTTTTCTTTGAAAGATATTTTTGAACTAAAGCATGGAGAGTAAATGTGTTATCTATAACACCATAATTTTGCCTAAAACCGGCTTGTTCTTCGTGAATGATATTGTTGTCTTCTGTCCATTTTGTTAATCTATCAGTGAGAATTCCCATGAAAATTTTGCTCATACTATTTATTAGTGAAATACCACGGTAATTTCCTGGATCATTGAATGGACCACTTTTGTGTACTGGACTGATTAAACTTTGACTCCATGATGCAGGAAACATTCCGCTGTTAAATATAACATTAAAAATATGAGTTAAAAATGGGGTTACAATAGATGCAGTGTTTTTGATCATTTCGGTACAGATTCCGTCTGGTCCTGACGATTTATTGCATTTTAATTTTTTAATATTACGATGTATTTCATCTTCGGTAATTGGTAAATTTAAAGGTGTGCTATCTTTATTGATAATAATATGTGACAATAGGTTATCGTTTGTTATAGGGTTTTCTAACTTAAATAGTTGCGAGAAATACTCAACCCATTTGTTAGAGTTTATAGGACAAACTTGTTTAACTGGCTTATCTTTTATTGTTTTCCAAAATAAATTAGGTTGATGTCGTACTGAAAGTAGTTTATCTCTATTAGACTTTTCGTATGATTTACGGGTTTGTTTACATTTTGATTTAAATTTGTTTCGCGCAATCTTGTATATCAAAAAATCAGACTCTGCGTTTGTTTTCCTGAACCTTCGCAGAGCTATTGTTTTTTCTTTCTTATATTGTTTACAATTATCGTCCCACCATGGGTTAGATATGCTTTGTGGTTGGCGTTCAAAACGCTGTTTTACTTCAAACGTGACCTGACTGTTTATAAATATGACATAGAGTTTCTAATAGGGTGTTAATATCGTTAATTGGAAATGTAAATGAGTCATAAAATTCTTGGAATAATCGCCTAAATTCTAAAATGAATTCGTGTTTAAGATTTTCATTCCACCTATAATGGTTGTAACTATTTAAAATGTCTTTCGTGTGACAGACATTTTGATCAATGTTTGCATCTTTTCCAAAATTTAGTTTACATACTATTGGATAATGATCAGAAAATTCTTCATCATCTACTCGAAAAAATGACAAATATGGAAATAATTCACTTGATAAAATACAGTAGTCGACTATACTTTTGCCATCATTTGCTGTACAAGTATATTCTCCTTTAATATCGTCTTTGGATCGACCATTTGCAATGTGTATATCAAACAATTTACAAAGTTCGATAAGAGAAAACCCGTACTTGTTAATAACAGTATCTTTAGAGTTTCGATTTAAGTTAAAAGAATCACATGGATAATCAAGATTAGTCTCATTGTGGAAAATGTAATCCATATCATCGTTCTCAATAAAATCGATCAGATTGCCAGTTCTAGCATTCAAATCACCCATAAGTATTAATCTAGCATTCGGATAAAATGAAAGTATATACATGATATTATCTTGTAAAATTTCAATGCCATTTTCGTTATTATCATATAACGAGGAGTTTTCAGGTGACACATAACTAAAGATTATTATAATATCAAATTCAGTTTGGAAAATAGTTTTGTCGAACAGAAGAACAACACATTCAGACATTTCGTCAAAGATGCGTTTGCTCCGACCGATCGACATCAAATGCTCTTTGATAAGAACAGTAACTCCTCCGGAACCTCTGAAGGAGTTACCTCTCTTTCTAACATAATCGTACTGAAGAAATCCATGCAAAAAACACATGTTTTCATTAGCAATCCTTTTCCAAGTTTCATTTAATGCAATTATATCAAATTGTTTGCAGTAGTTAATAAAATAATTGTCATTTTCGTATTTGTTTAAGCCTCTAATGTTCAATGAACAGATATTAAATTCCTTTATTGGTGATAATGATGTTTTGTTAGAATGTGTTTTTATCGTTTTCCCACTATTTTCTGATACAGTTTTTGGGCGTCGGCCGGCATATTATTCACTCATTGGTTCTACTGACTTTTTCTGGCGCACTATAGATTTAGTCTCAGCATCATATATGTGCGGAACACCGTCAATAACGAGCGTATCGTATCGTAAGAAAGCTTTCTTCTTTTCCTCAAAACATTTCATCATGAACGGATATAAGTCTGTTCGAGCTTTCGTAACACGGGCCGGGAAATCCTCTGTGACTCGTACAGGATTGTTCTCGGTTGGGTTTCCCTGAGAAGATCGTCTCGCTCTCGCCCTTTCTCTATATTTAAACAGTATCGCCTCTTTATCTTTGAGGAACGAGAACTTTACGATAATCTGCCTCGATTTCCCTGGTAATCTGTGAGCTCGCTCAATACTTATTCTAGACGAGTCCATGTTCAGATCGTTAGTGATGTACGTTCGGATCTTGTGTTCGGACTCCTCCCAAGATTCATTTGGGCTCTCTGGAATGTTATGAAACTTTAAATTGTCTCTTCTTGATTGAGCCTCAATTTGTTCCATTTTATTATGGTTTTCTAGAGTAAGCGCCTGCATGGAGTTCACTGTTTCATTTAGCATCGACACTTTTTGGTTAAGTTCCTCATTTTCTTTGCGAAGTCTTACATTGTCTTCCTTAAGATCATTTACCTGATCGTTAAGCTGGTCGAACTTGCTGTTTGTATGTTTCACTTCTCGTCGGATATCAAGAAGTATATCTTTGAAATCAGACATTGTCAAGTCTTCGCCCTCGTACTCATCGTCACTAGTATCATTCGCTGTTTCATAGTCATTTTCCTGGTCGGTTTCGCGTACAGTATCATCTAGGTTTCTGTCTGGTTGACTAAAGAACTGATTTATACTGCTCTGATCTTTCTTTTGTTTCTGTTGTGAACCACGCCCTTTCGTTTTTTTCCTTGGATTTACATCTTGTCGCGCTGGTGACTGACTGGGATCAATATTTGCTGACGTTGCTGGTTCCCTGCGTGATGAATTTCTTAAACATTTTGATCCTTCTTGTCTATCAATGTTTTTGTTTGTATTCTTTCTGTCATTGTTATTGTTTGGTCCAGGGTTTGACTCTATTCCATTTACCACTAGTAGTACGAAAAGTAATATTCTAATGCTCAAAGAGAATTTAAAGTTGAAGCAAAACTCTGGATTTTTAGTTCCATTACTCCTTTTCCCACGGTGTATAAATGTTCCAATTCTAGCTCTCCACGCCTGAAGAGTGATTTCCATTTCTACTTTATAACTGAACTCTACTTTCAGATGACTCGGTCACTAATTTGCACAGTGCAGTTTATTGTGTATCGATAAGACCCTTCTCTTTCCCTTTACTTCTTAAACCCCTCTTTGGTATTACAAAACTGCTGGGCACTGTGTGGGTGGGGTAAAGGTCGTGCTGTACAAGTCAAAAGTATGAAGAAACGTCGAATTTGCTGGCTTATGGAGTTACTCTACTCAACTGTATACATTCTCAGCCTTCAAATCGGATGGTTCCTTGGTCCTTCTTGGTATCGACTTATGTCTTCTCGCTTCTTTAAATCTTCGACTGCCTTGTGGATTTTAAATTGCGTCCATTACCAAGGGATGTTACTCTTCCTCTGTATATGTAAATTAGGAATGCTTTAAGAAATCAACACAGTTAAATCAAATGAAATAGTTTACCTTCAATACATAAACGAGTATATAGCTCCATGAAATAATCCAGGTCTCTGACCACCCAGTGTTGATAATGTGGATTATATCTGGTACTGGTGAACAAACTACATTCTCTATTGTTATAATATATGGACAGACACTTGTCGGCACGGTCACATAGCGCCATACATTCAGCCTCAGTTATATTGACGTGGTAGTCGTCACTCTCCATCCAGAATGCGGTCCGTGTTGTCACTTCATAGCCAACGTGAACAGCTGTAGGACTAGAACAGCTGGTATCGCGAACAACTGAAAAAAATTCATACATGCAAAGCTACAGATAAGAGTGGGGTATTTTTAAAATGCAACACGTCACTGATTTGCTCATCAAACCCTATAGTGTTTGTATTCATTTGGCTTGTTTTATTCATACGATTCTAATGATTACCCAAAATATAGGATTTGTATGTAAAATAACAAAATTAGAATACTTCACCACACCTCTTATCTGTTGCTCTGTATATGAATTGGGACGTGGATAATAAAATCAGATGGTACTTTAACCCTTTCCCGAACGGCAAAATTTTAGGGTGATCCACTTCCAAAACTGCCACAAATGGCAAAATTGATGTTATTAAAGATATGTGTAAGATATGGTACAGAAAATATTGAGACAAAAGGAGAAACTGCTGGTTATCAGCAGTTTCTTCTTTTGTTTCAATGTTTTCCCAATCCTATTCTATTAGGGACGTCAAAACCAGGTCTTGTTTGGGAACGGGTTAAAGCAGTTTGCTGTATTTTCCGTATTCATCAACATAATTCGGGCAAATCTAAATTACATAACAATCCATCTGAAAGAATAAGATGTATGTCTTGGTCAATCGGAATTATTGTGCTGGATTCAATGGAGTTTTACGTCCCTCTCAACAGTTAAGGTCATAATTATGGAGACTGAACCTCAGTTTAAAGTCTCATCTGAAATATTGGAGTGGTGTGGATTTGATCCGGAAACGCTTGTTGCAAGTTCAGTGCGTTACCAGTTCACCATGGATTTTTAACTTGAGTACGTAATTCTAAAGGTGGGCATATACTGGGAATAAGACTTGATGAATTACATCTTAGGTTCCTAGCTGATCAACGACGGTTGTCACATGTTTTTAAAGAATCTTAAGAAAACAACGTGCATCTTGATCAAAACATATCATCAGTTCTATCGCAGTAACAAAATCATTTAAAACACATGTAGATCTATCATTTGTATCAATATGATCCAAGTTATTGCTTTAAGAGGTGTAGAGGTGCAAAAATGCGTCGTTATCTTGCTAAGGATAACTGCAAATGAGTCGTAATTTGAAAATCATGATGTCATGTCTTGTCATATACCAACATATGCAAGCTCTAACATTCGTTGCAATTCGTCAACGATAATTATTTCATTAAGTTATTGCTGATCTTTTTTCATTTACTTTTACATCATCCAACCCTCATGTTTTCACAAGAAATTCAATAATTCTAAGATGTTATTTTTTCTGAAAAAGAGATTAGGGTTTATATAATACATATAACCTACTCCTTTTGGGACATCCAATAAGCTCCATCTTCATACACACTGCTGTAAACTCTGGTGACGTCACGATGACGCGGACATAGCGCGCGACAAATGGCTTCATAAACATGAAACGATTTACCATGTCTGGTTTGCCGTCGGTATTTATTCGAAATTTCTGAAAAGGAGAAGTCAATTTGAGTGTACAAAAAGAATCAGTAACATTAAACTTGTATTCAAAATGTTGATCAAATTCATCCTTCACACTACCTTTAAATGAGGTAGATATACTTTTTCTGATCAAGCGTGGCTACAACATTTTATTTTGTGAACTACTTCCTAGAATGGATAAATAGTGGTATCAAACTTTCATGTAAATCTATTGAACATTTGGGCTAATATCCCCCGAAGTTCATAGGGGCTTCTTCGGGTGGAAAAGGATTGTCTTAAAACAATTAACATTGTATCAGATTATCATTGCGATAGGTAGAAAGTTTCTTCTTACCATTGGGTGATTGTTCCCATCTTCGTATTTTGACAATGAGTCTAACGTCATTCCGAATTCAATCTCAACTTCTTCAACATTTTCGTATCTGCCATTTGGTGTGTGCTGGATTTCAAACCCATCAATAACTGTGGGAACTATAGTATCAACCTGTATTATAAAGAATAGTAGGGCAAGTTAATAGCAATTATAACATAAATAATAGCTAAAGGAAATGTTGTCGTGCTTGCTTGTTTGCTTACATGACTAATTGATTTTGTATTGGCCGAGCTGTTATTTGAACTCGCGACCCCTGCCGACAAAAGGTATGTATTACGTTAAGTCTATTTCGTCAAAAGGGGTGGATATTGTGCTTAAGGGACAATGCTCCAGTATAACTAATTTTTTTCCCAATAATAGAATTTTTAAAATTACATTTTTTCTGTCGAAAGACCGAGCTATTACAATCTGAAAATGAAATAAAAATGGATGGCCATGGATCTTATTGGATTTTACCCGCAATCGAACGGTTTACCCTAACAGGTTAAAAGGTGACAATTCCTTGTCCCTTTCAAATATCACGAACATACTCAGAAAATGCTGAATGACCTTAACTCAATCTCGAGAATGGCTTAAATCTAACCTCTTACATTTATCAATAACAGAAAATCCATAATGTAAGATACTAAAAATACGTTAAGATACTAAAAATACGTTAATGTATAAAACAGCATAATCGCAGATTCAGTCACTAGTTAATCCACGAAGTAGAAGCGTTTTATGTCAAAAGCACTCTTTGTTAAAGGGGGAATAACACTTAACATCTAAGAAATTTTCAGAGAACTTCGTGCAAAAAATAAATATATATTATGAAAATATGGCCTTTAAATTGCATCTATGCCAAATCTTAGCTTTCTATCTTGTGTATTGGCTAGGATGTTGACGGATTTAAAACCCCATATGTTTTATTATTATAATTTTTATCCCCCCGACAAAAAATCATGGGGTTTTAAATCCGTCGACATCTAAGCCAATACACAAGGTAGAAAGCTAAGATTTGGCATATATGCAATTTAAAGACCATATTTTAATAATATATATTTATTTTTTGTACGAAGTTCTCGGAAAATTTGCAAGATGTTAAGTGTTATTCCCCCTTTAAATATTTTAAGTTCTGCATACATGTGCAATAGAGTTTTATAAAACACCCTCAATGTATTGAGCCAAATGTCCTGGAAATATTTCAAAAAAGATAATGTATAGGTCATCGCACTTATAAGTGAATTACAGCATTTTTATCAATTGCACATGAATAAAATGACGCAAAATGACACGCCAACGGTCGAAATATCGTGAATAGTAAGTCATGTCTTATTGTCGAAAATCTTGTAGCGAAACATATATGGTGCGAAACATTAAAGTTTTTACAATAACAACCGAGTGTTCCGAAAAACTGGAGCATTGTCACTTAAATAGATCGACTTATATCTATGTGGAACGTTCCACCGCCTCAAGTTTACGACTTCGCCAGAAAAAAAAATCCGACTTCGCGTGAATCTCATTAGGCTTGGAGTACCTTAAAGTAAAATCCACTTACCTGTAAATATTTGGTGACATTGTACTCAAAGCACCATCCTGATCCGCGGGTGAATATACGAGCATCGGCAAACAGGAAGTTGGCTTCGTCCCCGCTCCCGTCAATCTGGAAATCTCGAATATCCCCGGAAACCAACCCGAGACGTCGACTACATGCAATTCCTGTGAGATATAACACGCCGGGGAAACGAGTCACACAACAACTGCAGAAAACCTTTAATAACTCTGGTAATGCTTGACTGATTTGCAAATGATTTGAAGCAAGCGAAATTGAGAAACGACGAAGTAAAATTTCTTTAGTAAAATGGTTCGTTTAGTTGAAATTTAGAATTGTCGTTTTTACTTCCCAGAATTTGGATAAACAACGCATGAAACGAAGGAAATGATGGCTTTCAGCATTCGCGCGTTTTACAACATATAATGTCTTCAAACACAGCTCAGCATTCTCTCTTTTCATTTACCGCCGCTATATAACCATAGCGGTTGAAAAAGACATTAAACCCAATCAACCGATAAAGTAATCAATCAATCAACTATTTATTTAGTCATTCATTAATCCATTCATTCATTCAATTAATCAACTCTTTGTTTAACAAAGTGCTTTAATTTTGACCAGTCAAAATGTTGTTTTTGGTAGAGTTGTTATATAGTTCACGATAATTGAACTGGCAGAACAGCCCTAGCCAATAGGTTTGGATGCTCTGCCAGGTCATTTATCGCGAGGTATACTTACGTTTGTAGTAAACAGTGACCTCTTTTATCTCTAGAAAGTAGTAGTCTCCCCACCTAGTGTCAGGGTCTGGATCGTCAAAGTTCCGGATAGTTACGTACTGACCCACGATAGGCCGGTAACATTGGTACCAGAATTGACGAGCACGTCTGAAAAAATAACCAGGACTCGCATGTTATATGGACTATTCATTATTTTCAAACAATTCTAAGTTGGTCTAACTGTCGGATAAAAAGAATAACTATTTTATTACACACGGTGGATAACCCATGTGACTTTTGGGGGGAGCGTTAACAATGAAAAAGTGCCCGCTTCAAGGTACGTTTTGTTTAATTTCTAAGCTTATGCTCTACGGATTTTGACGAGATAAAGAGCACCGTACGCCCCTTTGAGGGGTCCATTCCCGGATCTAACTACAAATACAATGGTTTCTCAAAGTATCCAAGCGAAAGTGTTTTCGGCAAAAAAAGAAAGTGGAAAGCTGCGCATCTATAGTCCCAAATAGTAAGTTGTAGCTTAACATGTCGATTTTCATGAATAGATTGTATACGCATATTATCGTCTTGTATATAATAATATTTTAAAATCCAAGGGAATTAGTCAGAAAACACGGTGGGGATTGTGCATGATGGGATGGATAACGACTACCGATAATAGGGAACGATTTTATCAAGTAATTCGTTACGTAATTTCGGACAAATAAATAGTAGTTCGTTGGTGTTGTTATAAAATCTCGTAGCTACGGCTTGAATCAAGCCGTAGTTACGAGATGTTATAACAACACCAACGGTTTATCAAAATATAACGGTAAACTCAGTCTATCTTTTGCACAAAATGTCGCCTCGCTTTCGGTAAGACATTTTGCAATAACTCTCTTATTTCTGTGTCAATTTTCAAGCGGTTTGTTGCATGTACCCCGCCTTACTGAACTCTTTCCTCTGGTGTATCACTTACCTGAAACATCCTTATACATTTTGCAGAAATTGATCCCAACCGACCCGAAAAAACGAAAAATTGCCGTGGTAACGTGTACGGCCGTTAATAAAATCAACTCAAAATCACTATTGCAGGGTATTTCACAAAATTTACGACGAGCGAACGTGTCCTATACGTAAAGTTGGCAATAAAAATATCCAAGACGCATTTACTTTTTAAATAAATATGACCCAGCAGTCAAAATATGGACTATCAATTTATGATAACGACTACGGACCCAGACTTGTGATGGTAAAGTGTACGGCATTGTCAATAATTTGACTGGTGAAATATATAGCTAAACATTTTAGCAAATAAAACATTCCTATCCACCTGACGGTACTGTTCTCGCTCCAACTGGAGGGTTATGACTATGACAGGTTTTGGTGGCAAAGTGGCTTTGATGAAGTGCACAGTTTTAAAAGGACATTTCGAAGAACACTTGTCAAGTTATAATTATTTACAAGCAGCTGGTGTCTACTACCGCGAGTTTGGTAGCAGACATTTAACACTTTTAGAATTGCAGTTTGAACTTGTCAACTGTCTCAGCTGACACAGCTCCCGGTGGCAAGCAGTTCCACAGGGGTATAACTAGCCATGCTCTTTCCCACTCGACAAGTCAGTCAATGTCCTCTTGGAGAGCAAGACTATTTGCATCATCAAGGATTTCCTTATATATGACACAATCGTCTGCAAAGAGACACACAGAGGATGTTAGATTATCAGGTAGATCATTAATGTAAATAAGAAATAAGATTGGGCCTAAGACAGAACCCTGAGGGACACACTCTTAAATGTTTTATACAAACTTTCATTAGGTTCCATTGCGAATAGATTAAAATTGACACTGGATAAATTAATATCAAAGGATCAAACAGGTTTTATTAAAGGCAGACGGGTGGTTTTAAAAAAAAAAAGAGGATTTTTTTTCAAAGTGAGCTACAGAAAATATTTTAAAAGCTTTTGGTGAGCTTTTTGTCCTTAAATAAGTGTTGCCTTAGTGTTAACTAAGATATCTACAAAATTTCATGAACATATCTTGACAAATAAAAATTTTATGACAAAAAATGATGCTAAAATTGTCCCTAGTGAAACGATTTTTGTGTGACATTTTCTGATAACATCATTATTCGGACTGTTATTACATAAAGTATAGGTATTTGGTGATGGAATCTTAGTATTTAAACGAAACTTTGACTTATAATCTTTATCTTCTTAAAGGTTTCAGATGCATATTACCTTATTTAGACTATACATTCTGGGTTTATATCAAACAACATGCGGACGAAAATTTAGTCAAAATTTACTTGATTCTCAATGTATTTTGGTCTCATTTGATTTCTGTTGAATTGCAACCTGTTAATTAAATTATTTTGATGATTTTGATATTATAAGATTACAATAAGCATAAAACTATCGTTGCATGTCTTTACACTTTGATCTGCTAGAGCTATATCTGTAGGTACCCCAAGTTGTCCCCAGTGAAACATTTTGTGTTTGGGGGCTTATAATTTTCCCCCATCTTTTTCAAATGTGCAGTCTCATATATTTTCCAAGAGAGTTTGTGCCAAAAAGATCACCAGCACCAGAATAGATGAGAGGAGGATGTGCATTTGGTATCTGTCATCCAAAAATAAATGTCCCCAGTGAAACGCAATTTTGTTGCATGACACTATATCAGTTTAACTGTTAAAAGATCATAAGTTAAGGATGTTGCCTGGTTACTTCTCATTACTTGTTGTAAAGACAGGTTATTTTCTAATATTTCACAAGAAATTTTTCTTGATATCCCTATGGTGTAGGGTAAAATATCAAAGACAAGATTTTCTAAATTTCTGACAGCAAAAATGTACTTATATATTGGTATTAACTCTAAACAGTAATTGCCATGTTTGAAATTATAAAAAAATGAAGTATGAACAATAACAAACTAGTCTTATTTTTCCTGAGCCTAACAAATTTTATGTCCCCAGTGAAACGGTTTCAGCTGCATTTGGATCTGGTGACTTTTTTCAGAATCTTTTCCTATTTCACTTTGTATACACCTTTAATTGTGTCTTTGGACAATATTCTTTACATTCAAACTAAACAAGAATCAAATTGGATTCTTTTACCATTTATTTCGGTATCTTAACTTTTAAAATGTAGGTGAAGCTTAGAAATATGTGCCAGTTGGTTGTTTTAGACCATGGAAATATACCAGAATTTATTAATCTACAAGGCCTTGTCAATGATACATACAAAATTCATGTACATTATATCAGCTTCTAAAAAGAAAAAAGGTTTAAGGACAGATCCTCCATTTATTTCCTACGGTAAGATTTTTTTTATTTTTCTGTACTGATATTTAAATATATGAGAAGTAAAAAAATGACTTAAAAAATATAGGTCACCAAGCGAATTAAAAAGTTATTGGATTTCAAGGGAGACAAATCTTGTCTAAAATTGCAAAAATGAGGTGTTACTTAAATACCCACAAAAAAGGTGTTTGATATGACTAGGATTACATAAATTATTCTTTATTGTGTTCAATATGTTTTATTCTGTCTAAATGAGTATCAATTTGGGAAAATTTAGTGATGATTTTGAAATTTTTATTGAAACATTCTTTCAAAAGTAGCTGAAATTGCTCTTTTTTCGCAATGTTTCTGATAATAAAAAATATTCCAGCGGTAAGAATTTTTTTCTTTTTTGGTATAGACATAGTGCTTGGTCATACCTACAAAAACGAAAAAAGAAAAATATATCAAACCAAGCGTTTTTCTTAGTTATAAGTAAAATTTGGTTTACTTTTTGCAGCTCAGTCCGAAATTGTTTCACTGCTTTTATCCATTTTCTTCCTTATTACAAGCTTTAGATAATAAAAAGAGTCATCTATTGTGTCCCTCTGAAGCGGACTAGCTCATAAAGACGCCACTTTGCTTTTGTTGCTCCGTTTCCTATCGCTAACGCCACATGTTGAACGCGTAACAAAAAGCGAAATGTACCATCCGAGTACTATTACACTTTAATTGACCAAACGGAGAAAATTGAAATAACAGAAAAGGATCGTGTCATTTATCAACCAAACATTAACTAAATGTAAAAATACATTTGCTGAAAAAGGCCAATTACTGAAAAAGCTTTATTTCGTTATTTAGGATATGCGCAGTAAGTTGCGCAGTAACAACTGGAGGATCTGTCCTTAAGACAATTTTGTTCATATTTTTGTCCCCAGTGAAACGGACTTTCCAGTTTCTTTGATGCCATGTAAACTACTTGTGGCTACTTGTAGAAAAACGGCTTTTGGCTTATCTATAGATATGTGTTCGTTGTCACATCAGATAGAACTACAGCTATTTTCCTAACATATTGCATCTTTTACAGAAACTTTTATTAGTGATAAATGAAAAACCAGAGCGAAATTCTACTTCAAATTGTCCTAAAATTTGATACATCTCGCAGAAGTAGCAAATTTTTGTATCGGATTGTAGCTTTACGTATGCTTTAAACTTTAAAGACAAATAACATTTCATTTACATAACTTTTCCAAGCCTTAAGATGTCTAGAAAAAATCAGATATCGTTAAAAAATGAGGCAATGGATTTGAACAAATTCTAAATTAAAAAGGAAATAGTCTTTGTCCTTCACCTTCCCATGTATATTTTCTGAAATTTTGACATATTAGCAAAACATTTCTAGAGAAAACATCAGCAAATAATAATTTTAATTTTTGACACCCAATGTCACACTTTATCCTCTTTTTTTAAAAAAAAAAATCACCCAGACATATTGGAGAAAACACTAGTTTAATACACACCACAATGCAGCATTGTGACCAAAATATGATTCCAGAATGTTCAAATCTATCGAGGAAACCATGTCTTTTTTCAATTTTGGGAAAATGGTAAAAAAAATGGACTAGACTCTTTCTGTACGATACAGGGGTTTCTGTAAACTTTAAACTTTATATTTACAATCACAAATTTAAAAGAGTACCCACACGAAACGGCTTCATACGACACCTTAACCTCACTCTTGGTATTATCAAGCAAACAAAGAAAAATGAAAATTAAAAGGAAATTGGACAATTGTAGGGAGACTGGTACAAGATCAATAATAATCTAATATAATATCCAAAAGTATTGCATTCTTTAGATGTTTGTGTTTCTTTTCACTTTCTTTAATCCTTTCCCAAACAAGACCTGGTTTTGACGTCCCTAATAGAAAAGAGTTGGGAAAACATTGAAACAAAAGAAGAAACTGCTGACAACCAGCAGTTTCTCCTTTTGTCTCAATATTTTCTATGCCATATTTTACACAAATCCTATCTTTAATAATATCCATTTTGTCTTTCGTGGCTGTTTTTGAAGCGATCCACTCTAAAATGTTGTCGTTTGGGAAAGGGTTAAAGGGTATCTTTAATACCACCATTACTGGTGAAATTAAGATTTTCTCTTCTGTTCCTTCATATCACTGATAATATATTGCATTTTTCTAACCCAAGAAACTTTTCCAAAAACTATCAATCAAAAGAAAGCATGGAGAAATTGAATGAAAGCTTTGAACCTTGACTTTTATCTTTCGTTATAGATCGTTATGACTCCAAAAATGCTTGTGTCTGGTTTAGTGACAAATGATACATTGAATACTACTCTTAAAGATAGAATGTATATGATGTCCTGCATAAGGAAATCTTTAATGAAGCAAATAGTCTTACTCGTCGAGTGAAAAAGAACCTGGCTAATGATATTAAATGCCCCCAAATGTCATACACTTAGTGTTTCATCACACCAATCCAGAGACGTGTTTTCGGTTGTATCTCCAATATTGGTATATGGTCACAGTTGTGCTGGACGGAGTTACTTCTAATTCAGCTCCGGTATTGTCTGGTGTCCCTCAGGGTCGAGTGGGAAAGAGCCTTTTTTATCTTTATCTTTCAGATAATTACATCGTTTACCAAGTTTTACATGATACATTTAGTATTACAAAATAACAAAAGGGAGAAGACATACATTCATTTGTTTACAGTTGACTATATCATATATATTCTATCTTTAAGAGTAGTTTTCCGTGTATCATTGGTCACTAAACCAGACACAAGCATTTTGGGAGTCATAGCAATCTATAACGAAAAATAAAAATCATTGTTCAAAGCTTTCATTCAATTTCTTCATGCTTTCTTTTGATTGATAGTTTTTGGAAAAGTTTCTTGAGTTAGAAAAATGCAATATATTGTCCGTGATATGAAGGAACAGAAGAGAAAATCTTAATTTCACCAGTAATGGTGGTAAAGATACCCTTTAAAGAAAGTGAAAGGAAACACAAACATCTAAAGAATGCAATAGTATTGGATATTTTATTAGATTATTATTGATCTTGTACATGTACCAGTCTCCCTTCAATTGCCATATTTCCTTTTTATTTTCATTTTTCTTTGTTTGCTTGATAATACCAAGAGTAAGTTTAAGGTGTCGTATGAAGCCGTTTCGTGTGGGTACTCTTTTTAATTTGTTATTGTAAATATAAAGTTTAAAGTTTACAGAAACCTCTGTATCGTACAGAAAGAGTCTAATCAATTTTACCATTTCCCCAAAATTGAAAAAAGACAAGGTTTCCTCGATAAATTTGAAAATCCTGGAATTTTATTTTCGTCACACTGCTGCATTGTAGTGTGTATTAAACTAGTGTTTTCTTCAATATGTCTGCCTTTAATAAAACCTGTTTGATCCTTTGATATTAATTCATCCAGTGTCAATTTTAATCTATTCGCAATGGAACCTGGTGCAAGTTTGTATAAAATATTTAAGAGGGTGTCCCTCAGGGTTCTGTCTTAGGCCCAATCTTATTTCTTATTTACATTAATGATCTACCTGATAATCTAACATCCTCTGTGCGCCTCTTTGCAGACAACTGTGTCCTATACAAGGAAATATTTGATGATGCAAATAGTCTTGCTCTCCAAGAGGACATTGACTGACTTGTCGAGTGGGAAAGAGCATGGCTAATTATACCCCTCTGGGACTGCTTGCCACCGGGAGCTGTGTCAGCTGAGACAGTTGACAAGTTCAAACTGCAATTCTAAAAGTGTTAAATGTCTGCTACCAAACTCGCGGTAGTAGACACAAGCTGCTTGTAAATAATTATAACTTGACAAGTGTTCTTCGAAATTTCCTTTTAAGGTTTACAGACCCTAAAAAAATCACCACTTTCTAGCCATACGAAATGCATCATATTACACATATTTGTAAATTAACATTATGTAAGTTGATTCACCGTGCCGGATTTCAAGATTATGCTTCAAGAAGAAAATAATTTTGAAATATTATTTTACTCTTTATTCATATGCAAGGGAGGTAATTTTGAACATTTTTGTCAAATATTTTCATAAGTATGCATTCATTCGAAATTCTAAACCGTTCAAAATGCTTATGTTTGTTTTTGGAATGGAAATGTAACACAGTTAAGGAATAACTGGCACTTTTAAAATTTCGCATCTGGGTCTTTGGTGCTTTTAAGGGGTTGGATACCTTAAAACTGTGCACCTCATCAAAGCCACTTTGCCACCAAAACCTGTCATAGTCATAATCCTCCAGTTGGAGCAAGAACAGTACAATCAGGTAGATAGGAATGTTTTATTTGCTAAAATGTTTAGCTATATATTTCACCAGTCAAATCATTGACAATGCCGTACACTTTACCATCACAAATCTGAGTCCGTAGCCGTTATCATAAATTGATTATCCATATTTTGACTGCTGGGTCATATTAATTTAAAAAGTAAATGCGTCTTGGATATTTTTATTGCCAACTTTACGTATAGGACACGTTCGCTCGTCGTAAATTTTGTAAAATACCCTGAAATAGTGATTTTGAGTTGATTTTATTAACGGTCGTACACGTTACCACATCTTCGCTAGCCAAGGTTGAACCCACCTACGTTTGTATTCACCCTTGGCGGATTTAGTCCGATTTTCTTGAAATCGCGAAGCGCCGCCTAGCGGTTGTTCTGCTGGTTGTTTACGTCCATTATTGATGACGTCATTAACGCGCGTTGCCTTTCGCGTCATACGTCATGCGGTTTATGTAAAAGTAAGCTGCTTTTTTGGTCGAATTGTCGAAAGTATAATAATTCATCGATTAAAGTTAGGGAATTCCTGTCTATTGCAGTGAAATTCTTAAGAAAAATCGCACATCTTCGCGTTTTTGTGTTGCAAATGCAATGCTTTTTCCCGCCCGTTGTCATGATTTGGTAACTCATAACAAATGTATCAGTCGACAATCTGATTGGTTCCAGCGAGACCTCGCTGGAACCAATGAAAACGCTTTCAAGGAGGCCAAGAAAATCGGACTAAATCCGCCAAGGGTGAATACAGAAACGACGTTACGTCGTAGATGTCACCCTTGGCTTGCGAAGATGACGTTACCACGGCAATTTTTCGTTTTTTTCGGGTCGGTTGGGATCAATTTTTGCAAAATGTATAAGGATGTTTCAGGTAAGTGATACACCAGAGGAAAGAGTTCAGTAAGGCGGGGTACATGCAACAAACCGCTTGAAAATTGACACAGAAATAAGAGAGTTATTGCAAAATGTCTTACCTGAAGCGAGGCGACATTTTGTGCAAAAGATAGACTGAGTTTGCCGTTATATTTTGATAAACCGTTGGTGTTGTTATGACATCTCGTAACTACGGCTTGATTCAAGCCGTAGTTACGAGATTTTATAACAACACCAACGAACTACTATTTATTTGTCCGAAATTACGTAACGAATTACTTGATAAAATCGTTCCCTATTATCGGTAGTCGTTATCCATCCCATCATGCACAATCCCCACCGTGGAAAAGCTCTTATCATCATGTTATCAGTAGAATAAGGAAATGTGAATTTTACTTATCACATCATAATCAATGCTTTTCTTGCATCTTTGAATTCGGACAAGTCTAAAATTGTGCCGTCTGCAAATCGGATAATTTACCTTGGAAAGTTTTTCTCCGTACATTGTAAGGCACCATGTGTCAGAAAGTCCCATCTGTGTGGACTGACATATAGTCCAGGACGCCGCAGGTTGTTCGGAAACCACACTGCAAAAAATATACAAAATTGTCAGAGCAACAGAGCGCAAAGACATTCTAGAGTTGCTTGTATAAATCCAAGCCCTATGTTGTGGGTACTCATTTTAATCGTCTCGAAGAGACGATTCAAATGAGTACCTACAACATGAAATATTAACAATATATAATTATAATGAAATATGAAAGTCCCATTTAACATACAACCATGGACGAGCTTGTTCGGAAACTACACTGTACAGAAATTGACAGAATAGTAACAGAATACTATTATGTTTTACAGTCGTAAAATCCATCAGAACCGTTAATCTATTTCTATCGTCCAAACATCTATCAATGCAGAAGTATCACCTTGATCAGTGTGGTTTCGTGGTAATACTGGTGTTGGATTCAAATACGTTCATAGACCCATTGTCGTTTTCAATATACAAATGTCTTCAAGATTTTGTTACTTACATATTTTGCTCTTTTGTAAAAAAGTATGTCAATTTAAGGGACGTCTTTGTATAAATATTCAACAATGACATTATTGTACCTGTGCAATCAATTTATTGCATCTTTATTTTTCAGATCACTTGTCATTGGAATAACGTGCATTCAAATACATGATAATTATAGTCAGAAAAGCTACAATTTGCTCTATCATGCGTTAATATCAATTATTTACCATATTCCCTCTGTATGTATATGGCATGGACCTCAAGATTTTCTTCCAGATCAACCTGCAACCAAGGCTTGTGTTTTGGTCGTTCTGATACGAACTGTTGTGCTGAAAAAAGACAGATTCAAAAGTATATATTCACAATAGGACATGTTTATCAATGTTCTGTAGTGATTCACAAAAACAATTCAACGGAAGAAGACCTGCGCATAGAAGAATTAATTAAAATGGTATTTTCACACAAGCCCGTGGGCACAATTTTAGTTGTTGAAAAGTTTACACAGGTTATAAACAATCTTCTAGAGAATATTGTGGATCTTGATCAATCTACGTATGCAAATGAGCTGGGATCTGGAAAAAACGTCCCTTAAAGTATTTTCAAAAAATGAGTTTCAAGATCATCATGTTGTAAAATGCAGCCCAATGTGCACCCATGCTTCTCTCTTTAAGTTACTACAGGTCACGAAGAAGCTAATGGAGAACAACGTGGATCCTGATCAGACTGTGCGTATGCACAGGCTGGTCTGGATCTATGTTGGGCTCAAAAGCCTTATGGGGCGTTTTTCCAGATCCTGGCTCAAATGCATTTGCTGGTTGTTGGCCATGTTGGTCTAAAATGCCGAAAATACACTTTATCAAGATTTCATATTATAACTAAAATTTCGAATATAATTATACTCGTATAATATATAATGTGAATGGCCGAAATAATTAAACAGAATAACATTTACCAAATATCCCGTCTACGGCATTCTCGGGTTCTTTGCCCGGTCTGTAATCCACTGAGTATACTGGTTTATTGATGTCTACAGCCTCTAGATCAGGGTCTATCTCTGAACGAAAAGAAATATTCAGAGTGTTGGACAAAAACTGTTGACAAAATTGACCTTATCTGAAGAAAGCTTGAACCATACTCACATTATTAAACATTATCAAGCCAAAACAATAGAAATGATAGGCGTTTTGGGAAACGATATAGGCGTAAAATCTGAGTTTAGGTGGTCCATCCCTTATGAAATTCAGGCGACGTCAGACTTATTAGGGCCACAAATTTTGTATATTTGCAAAAATAAATACTTATTCTGGTTCAAATCTGATGTTTATTTTCTTTTTCATGACGAAGTCAACATAGGCAGAGCTCTTGCTTATGTTCTAGTCGAATTACTTAGGATGTGGCTAAAACTTGGAACATCTCGGGTTCTACCTGACCTTTAGATAGTCACAGTCTATATTGTATATATATATATTGAGTACCTACCACATAACGGTATATCACACGGCTCCACTATAACATCCCCATTGTGATCCTTCACCGGGCACCAGGGATGTGTGTTATATTGTCCCCAGGGCCAATATGTCCGACAATAGTTATGATCAAAGTCGCCCACGTAGTCTCGGTAAGGATCGAACCTTTCGTTGTAAACAATTGAGTTTCCTGACGCCTCATACCAGTGTAGACACGGATTGCCGTGTATGGACGTGTTCTGCCGACCTCGATACGAAAATCCTCCGTCCATCTCGAACATACACTCTCGTCTTGCTAAATGGTGAAAAAGAACGCATGATGAGTACATTGCTGCTTTCCAACAAAAAACCTCGTAACTGCAGCTTAAAACGAAAGTTTTGTTGAAAAGTGACGTCATGTTTTAACAGTACGAGTATCTCATGATCATGTAGGCAGCTCCTGTCACTTGTCGTGATTGGTCGTATTTTATTCCCCTTCAAAACAAGACCATCGAAAACTAGCCTTAAAAAATACAAGGAGATATACGTTATACGATATGCATTTTTTTCATTTTTCCTTCAATATTTTCTGTGCTTACTATTTATTCAATTGCCATTACTATTTTTCCTTTTATCATATGCTACATTATTTTAAAATTGGAGCAATGTAATTTTAGTTTTTTGTCATATCACGTGATTCCCCTCGAAGGTGAAAGGGTACATTGCTGGCTATCAGCTTCCTCATCCAGACTTTATTATATCTATCTAAGATTCTATTGTTTTATGAGATTTTAGATATAAAAAAACGATTTTATCAATAGTTCAAATCATTATTTTCCATGATAAATAAAAGCTATTATTATACAGAGTGTACAAAAAAAACGGAACCCTATTTCAAAGTCAAATATTTTTTCGCGTAAGCAAAGAATCCAAATTTTGAATTTGCAGTACTTAAGATACACTAATTTTGCATGTGTTCTAAATTTCACTTAAAAATATGTATTGGTTCAAAAGTTATATGCAATTTAATAAAGATACTAAAAACCCGTTTTAACACGAAATCGATTTTTGAGTCTTATTTGTTCGTAAAAGCGCACTGGCGGTCAGCTGTTAAATTCTTTACTGTTGTACAAGTACGCACCAATATTCTCAAAATTTAATATATACATGTGACGTACGTGCAAATTGAGTCCGTAGGGTGGTTGTTTGAAATAATTTTAAAGTATCTGTCATTGAGCGCTGATCGGCATATGGGACAGTAATAAAATGACTGCACATGGTTACTCGTATTATGAATCTGCGATACACTTTGATTTGTTTGTATTCATTTTTTGTTTTGGTAACATCGCAGCTCTACTGTAACAGTTTATTCATTAGCGGAAAAGATGAATGAATATGCACTATTGTAAGTAAAATGTTTCAAAATCACTTTTGTGTTGTATTGAATATATAAGACAATTTTGAAGCGTCAATTTATTCAATTAGTGTAGGCGCGCGAGGTAAAACGGAAAGATCAAACATCGTATTAAAATGGTTTTCCGAGTGCATTCATTTGAATGCCAATATTTTCAAAACTAATAGACATTTTTCAACCTGTCACACTGTCGTTTCTATTTCATATCTAAATTTGGTGGAGACATATTACTTGATACATGAGCATTTCATTTTCAAAAATGGGTTCCGTTTTTATTGGGACACCCTGTAGTTTTACTGGTGTTTTTAAGCTATATAAAGTATCTCACCATTGCTGGCATAGAAGCACATATGAAGTCGTTGATATCCATCACCTGTATCAGACAGCACGGTCGTGTTGCCGGCAGACTCGAACTTGTGCAGGTCATCTACCAGATCAAACCGTTCTTCACTAACTGACATGCCAGCTACTTCAGCACACACACTCGAGTTGGGCTGGAGGGTAGTTCGAAAAATGACATTTTTTAAATCTATTTAATGGTTTGATTTTAGGCGAATGCTGATATATAATATCAATAATATCAATCGGGTTTCCACGTTTTACCCCCTTGCAATTTTATCTTTGCATTTGTTAATGTTCAAGACAACCGTATTGTAAAGAATATGGAAAAATATAGATCTAGATATTTATAACTTCATTGAAAAAACATTTGGATGTTACTTCACACAAACGTGAAGTCTTTTTTGTCGTTGTCAAATGATTTTACTGTTTTTAAAATAACATTGACTTCTATTAAAGATTGTACGTTTGTCACAAGAATAACGTATCAAGTTTTTGCAAGTGCTCGTACGCGGGATCCCGAAGCTGATGTCACCAGGAAGTTCCACGCCGTTAAAATCTTATCGTCGCTAGACTAGGCCGAAATTGCTAAGAATAGTATGACATCAAAATAATGTTAATATTCTGAGGTGGTCCCCGTATGATTGCATCTATAGGAAATTCTTGATAGGCGTATGTGCAGACTCCCACGGCCACCGACGCCGCCCTTGGAACTAAATTACACTAACACAATATTGGAACGCTGTTCCGTATGTTCAAATTGATTCTTTAATCTAGTACTGCACAGTGACGCCTTTTTGACTCCCTTATAAGAAAAAGGGTAGGGAAACAGCCTAAAAAATGAAGAAATTGCTTGTGACAAGCAATTGCTTCATTTTTATAATGTTTTCTAACCATAAATGGAAAGGTTTCTCAAATTTCAGCAATTTGAAATTGTCGTCTGCATTATCTTTGAATTTGGATCGCCCAAACATCTTTCCGTCTGGTAAAGGGTTAATGACCAGAAGAGTGGGCGTGGATCTTAATGCCAATGAAGGCCACGCGCTTGATTTTTTTTTTTTTTTTTTTTTTTCAATATTTTTTCCTGTCGAGTATAAAATGTTCATTAATTTTCTTCTGTATTGAGGTTGACATTTATAGGTCGCTTCATTCTAAAACAAATAGGCTATTATGCGAGCTTTATTACTCAACGTTGGGTAATTGGTGGCTCAAATAACATTAGCATGTAACGCAATATAAACATATATCTGTAACAAAATGCTTCTAAATGTCTCAATTTTTCGCTTTAATTCATCACAGATATGCAATAGATTGATCCCCTGGGTACCTTTAACGTCTGTAGAAGTATGTATTAAACCGTGGTAAAATGGGGGTTAATTGCATTATATCGAAGCCACTGTTCGTTTGTACAGGTCGTTCTGTCCATAAATATCTGGTAGGCAATAATTGCGTTTTAACGTAGAGTAAATCAGCAAAAGATTCAACAGTCTGGAACCGAGTTTACGCTTTTCGAGTCTTCAGCATGACCGTCGTTCCGAAATAGCATGGCTAGCAGTCTTTACAAAATTAAGGCTAATTGTACTTTCAATTAGAATACATTGAATTTTTGCTTGTTCACTCCGAACCTTTTATTCTGTACTTTGAAACTTATTCAATGTACCCTTTTTTGTCACATAATAAGCAGACTCTATTATATAATTGTTAAATGTGCCGTTAACCAACCAATCTAGTAGATCTATCCCCCTTTTAACATGATCGCATTTGATGTTGATATACAAATGTCATGAAAATTTAATGTCCTCCTCTAAAGCTGTCCCTGTGGGAACATGGGATTTTTCTGTTACAAGGACGATACTCCCATATCATCACACTATCGCATAATATCAGTTATATGATCACATAATAGAATAATAGACTTTCACGCGCTCGTTAAATTACACCAATCTGTCATCAATTCTAAACGATGTCAATGAAAATGGATTTAATGTTTAAGTCCTGTCACGATGTTTTGGCACACGATTTTACATGTGTAAAGGAAAAGAGTTATCAATACAAATTACAATGTAATTTTGAATGCGTTGCTTCGAATCCAGTGCGACCGAGTTTGTTTCTACTTCTAGCATTTGAACATCTCACATCTGAATGACAACAGAAATAAAGTATTCACCTACCATGATCATAATGTATTCACCTACCATGATCATAATGAAGGGGTAACTATTCGGAAACATGACGTTTGTTTCATCCTGCTCGTGTTCACTGGTATGGCAACAAAAATAAAACGTCGGGACGCCTGTTGTTTCGTTCTCTATAGTTATATGCGGTAATATACCATCTGTAGTTGACCAGGCCAGTTGATACTCGCCGAATTGTATGGAACTGGATTCAAATCCTATAGTAGAGATATGCGTACAAGAGTTGAGATACGATAAAATGCATGTAGATTAGTGACATTTGATACAAACATGGACCCATATCTGTCTCTGACGTCTGATCAGGCTCCTTCGTGCTCTCTTAGTGCCGCCCAGTAATAAATAACCAATAAGAGTCTTGATCAAACAGCTATCAATGATGGCGTCAAAGGTCACATTTCCATATAGAGTAGTTCACGTGTATTTAAATGGCATAAACGACAGACTGTCCAAATTGTGCAATAAATCGAGATTTCAAGAAAAAGTATGTAAATTAACGTACTGATCACCTTATGGTGGTCAAAATAATAATCATTTGGGATTCTTGTAAAGGCACTGCATGTTTCTGGTTACGTTCAACTTGATTGCGGCGTCATCGTTTTATGACAAATCATCGCATGCCAAGAATAAATCCCACTACGTATGTTTTACAGAAATCACATCGCGTAATGGATACCATTGGCTTCTGAAGTGAACATGGTGTGAAGTAAATCACACTTTGTGTACTTTTTTTAAAGAAAAAATTACTTGGCTTATTACCTTAGACCTCGCTAAGCTACGTCAGCGGTCACGGTCATGGCCACTCTCTATCACAGAGGCTCTTGCATATCGCCTCTGTTATGAGATCGTAAGAATACAAAGATAGTGCCATTTTAATTAGGAAGAATAATAAAATAAACCCATTTCAATTAGATCAATATTTAAATTTGAGAGCACTTCTGATGCAAACAGAATAATATTTTCTTTCTCTAATGTATAATTCAAGACATGAAACAGTTACAAAGTAACTGAATACGTTATCCTTCGGTAGACCACGATTCGTGGACTCTAGCCGAGGTAGCCCCTTGCAGAGATGATATTCGAAGAGCAACGAACGATCCCTTTTCGCGGAGATTTAGTCATGGCACACTCTCTGACATACATTTCCCACCAAGGGGTGGATAATGGTAACATTAAGTTGGTATTAGCTGCTGAAGGAAATAATGTTGCCGCAGTATTGTTAAAGAAATCGAAAGGAATCCGGGCATTAGTGCTCGAGCTCACGCGATCACTTAGTCTTTTAACAATACTATTTAAAATATGGTTTAAGCCCACTAAACTAATCACTCACGCAATCAATTACTCAATCAATCAATTGAGACGTTAGCATAACTTAATACAAAAATGTTATTAACACGGTACGGAAACTACAGAGACAGAGCCATTGGCTCTGCCGCTTAAATCCTCTGGGGCGCTTCCGGCCATGTGTGGCTCTGTCTCTGTGGTCGCGATTTTTTGACAAAATGTATTCATGTACATTTCAACGGTAAGTAGCCAATTGCTGCAGCCAAAACATGTGATATACTAATCGAGGGATAATCTCGATCAGACTTTGCTTTCTCATGTAACAAAACCTTAGAAATGATTGGAAAACGTCAAGTTTGAGCAATTTCTATCGGTGGCTCTGTCTCTGGCGGCTGGCCCTGTCTCTGGCGGCTGGCTCTGTCTCTGTGTGCTTGGTGAAAAAAATTAATCTATCACAAAATTCGTGTCTAAGTAATTTACTCACACACTGAATAGATCATATTGTGTATGGCGAATGGTTCAGTCACCGATTAAACCCTTTGCAAAACATCGAACATTCAGCGTTGTTCAATTTCAAAGCTACAATTAAACAATGTCCTTTGAATGATCAAAGATCAGCGAGTCGAAATTGACGGGGGAAGAGGGATTTCGATTTATGTAAATGTATGTGACTCGGAACCGAACATACTGTGATAAAGACATCGTACTATCTGGAGACAGCTACTGAACTCTCAAGGCCACCGCGCAAAATGTGCCATTTTTCGCTTTTATTCAGTGGGAAACATGCTTCTCTTCAATTTACATGTATTGGAATATACACTAACCTTTCGTCACGGCTCATGATTCTATGTAGTACTGTACTTAAGGCGACAAACTGGGTGTAGACAAAGAAACAATTACACGATGGGTAATCCACGTGATTTGGGGAAGGGTCCACACCGAAAAATTGTCTGTTTCAAGTATATTTTGTTCCATATCTCAATTTAGACTCTACGTATTTTGATGAGAAATTGCACCATACGCGCCTTTGAGATGGTCATTCCTAAACTTCTTTATGCATAGAATTCCATAGTTTCATTGAAATGCAACCAAAAACATTTATTTTGAATGTTTCGAGAAACCATGGGATTTGATGCGGAGTCAGTTAGAACCGGGGAATGTCCCTCTCAATGACGCGCGTGCGGCGCACTTTATCTGGTCAAAATCCGTCGAGTATTAGCTGAGAAAATACACAAAACAGACTTGAAGCAGACGATTTTTCGGTGTGAACGCTTCCGGAAAGTCAGGGGCCTGTTTCATCAAAACATTTAAGAAGTAATTTTGACTTAACGATGTCTTAAATATCGGTTAAAACAACAATCGCATAATCCAGGGGCTCGTATTTTCAACGATCTTACGACCAAGTTTTTGTATAAAATGTGTAACAAAACATCTAAGTGAACGAGAAATCAGATTGGACCAATCAGGTTTGTTGTTGCAAGTAACTGCGCAAAAATTAAGCGTGCGAGCGTTGATAATACGGGCCCAGGTCTAGATAAATTGGCGATACGCGTTTCTTGTCCTAAACTTGTCGTAAGTCATCGGTAAGACAAAAAATACGTCTTAAAAATGAAACTGGCCCCTGTTTTTTTTTTATTATTATTATTTTGCACCAATATATCCGACATCTTTCCATTTAATCCTTCTCAAGCAAGACATTTTTCTGGTGCATTGCGAGAAAAGAAAATGACTCATAACCAGCATTTTCATATTTTTTTCTCACAGATTTCAATGATAATTATTACATATTTGATACTTCAGAGCTATGCGCAGATACATACATTTCTCACTCATGAGGGGGGGGGGGGGGCATCTGCATCCTTGCATGTCTGGACATCATTTTGAATTGGAGCAGTCCTAAATAAGATGTAAACGGAGGGCATGGGGTTGGGATGATAAAGCATTTCAGTAAAAAACCGCGTAATAGAGGAAAACGAATACATATTTTGTATGTTCGAACCCCATCATAGAAATCCCGGATCCGATATATAGTTTCACTTGCTTTTTTGCATACTTAATCTTAATGCCAAGCTTTCGTGAGAAAGTGCATATCAATTATATAAACGATGTTATTTCTTAAAACATTTCTAATCTGCAGCCAGCCACACCACCGCCACAACCATCATCATCATCATCGATTCGTTCATCATCTGCCGTGCTAGTCCGCAAAGAATCTCTCAGCTACTCCAACGCACTAAACAATAGGCTGATATGCCTGTTCTATTTAAAAGTTTGCACTTGAAACTTGTTACAAGTTTGCACTTTGTGAATCATTATTCTAATGTTGACAAAAACTCCTCAATTAATCTAATGTATACCATGTTTAAGAAAACGACAAAGAATATTTGCGAAGCACAAACCGAAACGACTAGCAAATTCTTCAGTCTTTGCTTTGTTGGGTGGTACAAATTAAACACTAAATATTGATCAAAATGAGGACGTGGTCACTAGGCTAACAGTACATAAAGCGAATGCGTCACATGGTTTTATTTGAGTGTGTGTGTAATGATAAGCGAAATCTCCTTAAAAGTTAAACCCTTGGCCTTTATAAGTCATCATATATTGCACAACAGGCTAAAAACTAAAATTAACCGACAGTTCAAAACGGAGCCAGCCGCCAGAGACAGAGCCAGTCGCCAGAGACAGAGCCAGCCGCCAGAGACAGAGCCACCGATAGAAATTGCTCAAACTTGACGTTTTCCAATCATTTCTATGGTTTTGTTACATGGGAAAGCAAAGTCTGATCGAGATTATACCTCGATTAGTATATCACATGTTTTGGCTGCAGCAATTGGCTATTTACCGTTGAAATGTACATGAATACATGATGTAAACAAGAAAAAATCACATAGGGTCGACCCACGACGACAATGATCCTGTGAAAACCCTGCCGACTTTGAAGCCCAAAGAATTAGAACAGGCAGATAAATGGTCTTAGGGGAGCATGACATTCCCGGTTTTTCGATTTTTAGCACCAGAAGAAAATAAATGAACAAAAAAGTTGGACACTCACCTGTTTTTGTAAAAAAAAATCGCGACCCCAGAGACAGAGCCACACATGGCCGGAAACGCCCCAGAGGATTTAAGCGGCAGAGCCAATGGCTCTGTCTCTGTAGTTTCCGTACCGTGTTAAACAACATTCTTGTTTTGCATTTAGTACATTACCTTAAGAAATTGGTATATACACTGACCAAAATAATTAAAGGAACACGTAAATTCAAATGTTTATAATTATCTAGTGTATCGTTTAGTCTCGGGAAAACTGCAACATCCCACAATACTGATAGTCTTATCAAGTATTGAATTTGCACAAAACTGCATACGCTTGCATGCTTTTAAAGCTGGTAAGCCCTATTGTGGTGAATCTTGCGCTAAAGTTTTAAAGTTTTTTTTTTCTTTTCAAGAATATAATTTCTTCCTTTTTATAATTACTATAAGCAGAAAAGTAAACCACCGTTGAAGAAAATTTCAAGATCTAACCCCCTATGGAAGTCCATGTGGCATTACAAAAATGGTGCCTTGGCGAAAAAGCCTATACATAATCTGAATACATTCGGCATTGGTAAATGATTCATAATTCGACACAGGAGAAGCTAATTTATTATCAGAGCAGAAATTTAAACAAATCAACATTTACGGACACAAATGCCATACAATCAGAAACAAACTTTTTGTTCCTTTAACACGGTGGGGATTGTGCATGCTGGGATGGATAACGAATACGGACAAAAATAATAAAATTTCGAATCTTGTCAAATATTTTGCAGTAACTCCTTTATTTCTTTGTCGATTTTCAAAAGGTATGTTGCATGTACCCCGCCTTGAAAATATCTTTCCTCGGATACATGGATTATTTTTGGTATCCTTTTAGTTTTTCCAAACTTTGATCCCAACTGACCAGAAAACGAAATGATAACGACTACGGCAAAATAAGCCATGCTTCAGGTAGGAACTTGTGCAATAATTTTCTTATTTCTGTGTCAATTTTAAAGCGGTTTGTTGCATGTACCCCGCCTTACTGAGCGCTTTCCTCAGGTGTATTACTTAATTGAAAACTCCCCATATTTTTCCCAAAAATTGATCCCAACTGATCTTAAAAACGATCAGATTTTTTGTCGTTTTTCTGGTCGGTTGGGATCACTTTTCGCGAAAAGGACAAAAAGGTTTCGTGTAAAGCATACATCGGAGGAAAGAACTCAGTAAGGCGAGGTACATGCAACAAATCGTTTTTGAATTGACGCATAAATAAGTTATTGCAAAATGTCTTACCTGAAGCGAGGCATTTGTCCGTAGATTTACCCATCCCAGCATGCACAATCCCCACCGTGTTAATTAGTTTGAGCAGTGTATATGGGCCTGTATAGACTCCTTTCATTTATCGTTTAGTCCGTAACCGCAGAACACTTCCGGTAATCCGAGTCTTCTCTGATGAAAATTCGCTCGTTGATATTTGGATGTCGCTATTTACAACAGAGCGCTGTCCCATTCAAAAACAAAAGAGCAATCCGACAAAGCGACATAACTTTTGTCGGAATTTTCTTTTGTTTTTTTAATGGGACAGCGCTCTGCTGTAAATAGTGACATCCAAATATCAAAGAGCGAATTTTCATCAGAGAAGACTCGGATTAACTTCCGGTGGCAAACAATGGGTTTATGTAAAAATTAACATTGTATATATGAGAATTGTTACTAAAAATTGTAATAAATCGACATTATTAAAATGAGGCACGAAGAACACAATGACGACGCACGTGCATTCAATATACAGCGATAAAGCGCACGTGCATCCAATATACAGCGATAAAGCGAAGTTTAAAGTGGAACAAAAACTATGAAATAGCGTTCGGTTTTCCGTGCGAACAAATACGTCATCGTCACGCCTCACTGGTCTAAAATAGATTGGGAATCCCTTATCGTACAAATATGGCTGTGAATCTGGCGAAGTTTTTTCACGTTCAACTTGCCGAAGATAACATTCCAAGAGCTTGATTGCTGTAATCATTTGTTAAGAAACATTCTAATTCCGAGTTGAGAAGGTTGCTGCACTGTATTTTTTAAGATCGGTAACTATGAAATAAGCAGTTGACAAGTAATATTTACATATACGGACATGTCCTGACTCCATCGTGCCGCTCGTGCGTGCTCGCTTACCCTTTCCAAAACGACATAATGTCATGTCTGGCCAAATTGAAAAAAAAAGTCTGCAGACGACAAAACGGATGTGAATATTTTTAGTGTTTTATCTCGGGGAAAATATTGAGGCAAAAGAAGAATGATCATCAATATCCAAAGAAGCTATTCACACCCATTTAGTCTGCTGTGCATGCCTTTTCGATTTTGTCGATCATCATTTTCTTCTTTTGCCTCAATGTTTTCCCAAGAATTTTCTGTTGGGGACGTCAAAACCGGTCTTGTTTGGGAAAGGGTTGATATAGAAAAAACTAGAATTTGTCGCTGAATGTGATTTGATACCCCCATAGGCCTTCACTACAACAATGGGCAATAACTCACAAAATAAGCAAGATAGAGTTATGTTCCTTGTACGTTGCACTTCTCCTTGGTGAGATCTAGCTACCAGAGAAGTTTCATGATCATAGCTACTTTACTTTCAGACTTTTCGATGTTTTTTTCTGGTTAAGCTGCTGAGGAATCTCAAGAAAAAACGTTTATCATTTCTGGTCTGTCTCCGTATCTGGAAGCAATGTTGCATGCTGCATATGCGCAATGTTTCGTAGTTTTAGTTCCCGCCTGCATTATCTATGATCGACTAATATCGCGCTTGAAAATAATAATTTTTTGCTAACACGGTTACGAAAAATTGTCCGATTCGTGACCGATAAACAAAATATTAGACTGGTACCCGGCAAACGTTGTTGGGGGTATTCCCATCGGAAATCTATTTTTAGCACACGAAAGCGGGAAAACCGTTCGCTATTGAATAAATTCGTTAATAGCCGGTAAGATGGTTATTGGATTTACAGTCAACCGTTCCCCGTTTAAAAATTTCGCATTTTGCCTCTAAGGACGACTTCCGGTGGCTGTTGTGTGTGGAGGGGTCTTCGTGGAAACTTGTCTATTGTCCTCTACAAATACGAACGACCTCATTATATGACAGTCCAAGTACAAATGACCCACCCAAGAGACACATTATGGCTAACTCAAACAAACATTATTCCCAAGACGCTCATTTAACCGTATTGTCCATTATTTTATCTGATTCAACAGAATTACTTTGTAACACATTATTTTCTTCCGTAAATGTTTCAGGTCGAAATTGACCTGTTCAACTATTTCAAGTTTTATCCTTTACCACTGCCTGTGTGATCTCGGGATAAAGTTCGGAAACATGTGGGGAAAAGATAAATAATGCTGACAATGGCTTCAACAACTCTTGATGTGGACAGGAATACAACTTAGTTGTTTGGGAAAGGGCTTACTTTGATCATGAGGACTGTTTCTTCATTTTTTACAAACTTTTGGTGACCTACCTGCTGGACACACCATACCAAAGTGAAACACACAGTAATCTCCGGTCGGCCACGTGACCTCATTCTCCGTCATGACGTCATATTCTTCAGAATCACGTCGCGTACAGAAGTTCAGTTGTAACGCCCTGCGTGAATACGGGCCGCGTATATGTGGATCAACCGGAAACACGGGAGTGTCGGGAGGTTTGGGCATCTTCCATCGCTGCTCAGGCTTGTCGTCTGCTACCGTCATGTTCACGTAACCGCTGTAAACAAGATCGAAAACTATTCTTATTATATACCTACAGATTAATGTTGAAGAAAGTCAAAGACGAAAAACTATTTGCCATTTTATTGGGTATCTTCCAATAAAACACTTAGGTCTATTGCGGAAACGACATAATCTGACTAAATCCGCCAGGGCTGAATACAAACATGTCGACGTTTCGTGGATTTCACCATTGGAACTCGAAGATTGCTGTATGCCTGAGAATATAACCACGGCGGGAATCACGTGACACAATCATTGCAGAAAATCTCTTCAATTATTCTGTTGATGTGTTACAAATTTTCAAAATGTTTGACATGTCACGCGATTCCCTGCCATAATTTTTATTTCAGATAAAGCAGAAATTGTGTTAAAGTTATTATCGATAGCTGCAATCACCAATAATAATTGCTTTATAAATTAATTGTCTTCGATAGAGAAGACAATGCAAAACGATTTTATTGATCAAAGCACACGGCACCGTTTGAGTAACATGCGCTATTGAATAATCTTGGAAAAGTTTGAGATGAAATATTGAAAATTCCCCGTATGCCATTTCAGACAAATATGAATACACGTGAGGTTGGCAAACGCACATTCCTTCGGTCATGACCAAATTGATATGTGTTAAAGGGCGACGGTAACAGATGGTCTAATTGCAAAAAATGGAATTTTTTGAAAAAATATGCAAAACTTTTGTGTTGACCACCTCGGGATGGTTAGTAATATGCGATTCAGACAGAGAATGACCCGAAATTACAAGACAGATAGCTGAATTTAGGGAGAATCCAAACCTAAATTCAACCCCGTCTCAGATGGGGTTAGAATTATTTTTAAATTGTTGCGCATGCGCATACAGCGCGGACCATGATTCAAACGAGATTCATACTTGAATTTCAATATGACGTCATCATGTATGTTGTGACGTCATTTAAGAAAGTCGCATGTCCTACTGTTTTGACCTACTTTCGACATCGCTTCATGAATTTGGTATCAAATTGCGAAAAAATGAGTCGTTGCTTCAATAGTTTGTCGTAATCATTTAATCAGGTCATATAAAGCTTAAAAAGTGTACATTTCGTTTGTATTTGACAATTTTTGGGTCCAAATCTGGGAAAAAGTAGCTTTAAGGGGACATAAAATTCCAATTTCAATATTTTAAAGCGTGTCTTAATGCAAAGATTAGTTATTCTAATGCGTAGAAATGTTATCAGTTTTTTGAAGTTGTTATTTATAGTTATTTATAGCCTTCAAAGTTTAGACAGAAATGACAAATTCAATATAAATCTGAACTGTTGTCCACAACAATTTGTTTAATTAATTTAAGCACAAAATATGTATTTCTCTTAGACGGTGCAAAATTTTGTCTTGAAATTTTCAGTATTTTCATAAGAAATATTATAATGCTCTTTCAGATAAAATAAAAGTGGACTTTATGAAAAATAATCGTGAAATGTCACTTTCAGCATTTTAACAAACAGCCTTAAATCCGACGTTAACTTTTCAGTAATAACTGAGAGGCACCGATAAGGGGTCATCCACCTTTGTTCCGATCAACTCCAAAGGTTCTGAAAGTGGCAAAAGCTTCACCGTGATGACATAACATTATAGTGCAGAATTGCCTGTTTGTTATGGGAAACCATATACGGATCTTGGCGATACTTGATGTTCCGGCCATAGAAGATACGCTCTTGTCGATGCTTGTCAGATTTAATTGCTTACACTGGTTTTTAAGAGCTGTTTTAACCAGGTGTGTCTGCTGCAGCCGATGAAGGTTTATAAATCTCAAAATGGCGACATTATGGTATGATATAGGTTTGTCGACACTTACGTGTGCCAACCATAGCTGGAATCCTCCGGACATCCGAATACCGAGGACAACAAGCTGTAATGTCCTTTAGGCCATGAAGTCTCTTTTAGCTCTGAAATAACAAACATGTGGAATGTCATTCTAAAAGAGGGCATCTTGAAAGAGTGAGAAGAGTCGACAACTTCAATTAGGCATATCATGTTGATGCGTTACAATTTTGAATTCGGATTAAGAAGAGAAGGCGGAATTACGTCAAAATATTACAAAATATTTTCAGTCTCTTCATGGTCCCTTTTTCGACACAAGCCTCATTATAGGATGGTCCTCTTGGGTACCACGGTACTTAATGGCGTCCTGAAAAATTAATAATGAATTGGGACATGAAAACATTCCATAATTTCTCTTTCTAAAGTAAATCAAATGCAGCCGAAATTATAATAAAAGTAATCACCGAAGTCTAGAGTAAATGATTTTGCTTTTAGTTTTGCTAAAGCACGTAGTTGGTAGGTGATTCTTCGTCTGCAAATGAACACTGTCCTATATAAATTACAGATATCCTTTGACTCTTGTCGCAGATCATTTATAAATGGGATAATGTAATATTGATGGTAACTTTGTTATGAATAGAATATTTCTAAAGTGCATTCAGTTTGTCTGCATTGATTTTGCATTCTACGCTCAAATTGTTTCTGCTTTGCCCTTTCCCTAACGGTATAGATCTGATTTCCGGGCAGTTGAATTCGAAAACCGTTGAAGATAACAAAATTGATATCAATTAATGAGGATTTTGTGCTTATCTTAGGCCGGAAAATATTGAAGCGAAATGAGGAAATGCTGATTATCAGCATTTCCTTTTTTGTTTCGGTGTTTTCCAAAATATTTCCTACGTGGAACGTCAACATCAGGTCTTATGTGGGAAAGGTTAAAATGTAAATGATTATGCAAACCAATAGTAAAAGTATAAAAAAAGAGAGAAAATAGAGCCGTAGATGATTGGATAGATTGGATAATTGGATAGATTCACGAACTCCCAGACAAGACTTTGGGCTCGTATTATCAACGGTCGTACGACGCATTCACCATTGTAAATTGACGATCAACTTGATCGTAAGATCGTACATGATACGTAGATAATCCCTGTTTTTATGTCATTTGTTAGAAAAAAGATGGGAAAACATTGCGAGAAAAGAAGTAAATGATAATAATCAACATGTTCTCCTTTTGCTTAAATATAATCTCTGCCATCGTGTCTGTAAATTACTAGAGCTAACATTTTTTTCTGTCGTCTGCAATAGGTTCGCGATTATTTGCGTTTTACATGTTTTAAAAAAGATTAAATCATATTTCTATGAACCGGTCTTGACATCTTTGCGACTTAATAATATTAACCTTTTTTTAACAGGACCTGATTTGACGTCAATAACGCAGAAATCTAAAAGAAATTGAAGGAAAGGAAGTAAATGCTGATAGTGCCGTGATTGTAGTCCGCAGCTTCTGTAAAATTTGACAAGTCCAATTTTTGGTTCTTTTCGAGAAAGAATTAAACAATGAATACCAAGCACTACGCCAACATTTACCTGTCTCGCAGAAGAAGCCGGTGAAGCCTGGCGGACACACGCACGTACACGTTGTGTAGTTTATATGACCTCCATGGTGACAGTCTATACCCCAACATTCTAAGAAAAATAAAAATCTATTATATAATTATTAAAGGTATCAACATCCTTTTTAGCTGTCAGTTCGGACCAGCACAAATAATAGCATACACATGTCATGTACACGTTCCCAAGTTGAATAAGACTTTGAACTGGTCGACGTGAATGCCGCTGCATGTTTTAAAATGGATGAATATTTATAATGAAACGAATTATGTACAAGTACAGAAAATTACGGGTATAAAGAAAAACCTGTTAAATATCGCCGGTTTGTTTTATAACTCTAGCTATTATATAGAGACGTCAAAACAAAGCCTTGTATCCATGGGAAATGATTAAATGTAACTTTGCAAGTAGTTGCTCAAAATAATGCCACTTACCCGGCTGTTGTCCGTTGTTAACGATGAAGCTACGGACCTGTGACAGTCACAGCACGTGGACGATAACTGTACCAACTAACTTCATGCCTCTACCTGATATTCCTGACACAAGCGGCTGTTCAAAGTACGACCACTTACCCGGCTGTTGTCCGTTGTTTACGATGAAGCTACGGACCAGTGACAGACACAGAAAGTGGATGATGACTATACCAACTAACTTCATGTCTCTACCTGATATTCCTGACACAAGCGGCTGTTCAAAGTACGACCACTTACCCGGCTGTTGTCCGTTGTTTACGATGAAGCTACGGACCAGTGACAGACACAGAAAGTGGATGATGACTATACCAACTAACTTCATGTCTCTACCTGATATTCCTGACACAAGCGGCTGTTCAAAGTACGACCACTTACCCGGCTGTTGTCCGTTGTTTACGATGAAGCTACGGACCTGGGACAGACACAGATAGTTGATGATGACTGTACCAACTAACTTCATGTCTCTACCTGATATTCCTAACACAAGCGGTTGTTCAAAATACGACCACTTACCCGGCTGTTGTCCGTTGTTTACGATGAAGCTACGGACCTGGGACAGACACAGAAAGTGGATGATGACTATACCAACTAACTTCATGTCTCTACCTGATATTCCTGACACAAGCGGCTGTTCAAAGTACGACCACTTACCCGGCTGTTGTCCGTTGTTAACGATGAAGCTACGGACCTGTGACAGTCACAGCACGTGGACGATAACTGTACCAACTAACTTCATGCCTCTACCTGATATTCCTGACACAAGCGGCTGTTCAAAGTACGACCACTTACCCGGCTGTTGTCCGTTGTTTACGATGAAGCTACGGACCAGTGACAGACACAGAAAGTGGATGATGACTATACCAACTAACTTCATGTCTCTACCTGATATTCCTGACACAAGCGGCTGTTCAAAGTACGACCACTTACCCGGCTGTTGTCCGTTGTTTACGATGAAGCTACGGACCAGTGACAGACACAGAAAGTGGATGATGACTATACCAACTAACTTCATGTCTCTACCTGATATTCCTGACACAAGCGGCTGTTCAAAGTACGACCACTTACCCGGCTGTTGTCCGTTGTTTACGATGAAGCTACGGACCTGGGACAGACACAGATAGTTGATGATGACTGTACCAACTAACTTCATGTCTCTACCTGATATTCCTAACACAAGCGGTTGTTCAAAGTACGACCACTTACCCGGCTGTTGTCCGTTGTTTACGATGAAGCTACGGACCTGGGACAGACACAGATAGTTGATGATGACTGTACCAACTAACTTCATGTCTCTACCTGATATTCCTAACACAAGCGGTTGTTCAAAATACGACCACTTACCCGGCTGTTGTCCGTTGTTAACGATGAAGCTATGTACATGGGACAGACACAGTAAGTGGATGATGACTGTACCAACTAACTACATGTCTCTACCAGATAGCTCTGACACAAGTGGTTGTTCAAAATACGGTCACTTACCCGGCTGTTGTCCGTTGTTAACGATGAAGCTATGTACATGGGACAGACACAGTAAGTGGATGATGACTATACCAACTAACTTCATGTCTCTACCTGATATTCATGACACAAGTAATTGTTCAAAATACGGCCACTTACCCGGCTGTTGTCCGTTGTTAACGATGAAGCTATGTACATGGGACAGACACAGTAAGTGGATGATGACTATACCAACTAGCTTCATGTCTCTACCTGATATTCATGACACAAGTAATTGTTCAAAATACGGCCACTTACCCGGCTGTTGTCCGTTGTTAACGATGAAGCTATGTACATGGGACAGACACAGTAAGTGGATGATGACTGTACCAACTAACTTCATGTCTCTACCTGATGTTCATGACACAAGTAATTGTTCAAAATACGGCCACTTACCCGGCTGTTGTCCGTTGTTAACGATGAAGCTATGTTCATGGGACAGACACAGTAAGTGGATGATGACTGTACAACTAACTTCATGTCTCTACCTGATGTTCATGACACAAGTAATTGTTCAAAATAATGCCACTCACCCGGTTGCTGTCCGTTGTAAACAATGAAGCTATGTACATGGGACAGACACAGTAAGTGGATGATGACTACCAACTAATTTCATGTCTCTACCTGATATTCCTGACACAAGTAATTGTTCAAAATAATGCCACTCACCCGGTTGCTGTCCGTTGTAAACAATGAAGCTATGTATCTGGGACAGACACAGTAAGTGGATGATGACTACCAACTAATTTCATGTCTCTATCTGATATTCCTGACACAAGTAATTGTTCAAAATAATGCCACTCACCCGGTTGCTGTCCGTTGTAAACAATGAAGCTATGTATCTGGGACAGACACAGTAAGTGGATGATGACTACCAACTAATTTCATGTCTCTACCTGATATTCCTGACACAAGTAATTGTTCAAAATAATGCCACTCACCCGGTTGCTGTCCGTTGTAAACAATGAAGCTACGTATCTGGGACAGACACAGTAAGTGGATGATGACTGTACCAACTAATTTCATGTCTCTACCTGATATTCCTGACACAAGTAATTGTTCAAAATAATGCCACTCACCCGGTTGCTGTCCGTTGTAAACAATGAAGCTATGTATCTTGGACAGACACAGTAAGTGGATGATGACTATACCAACTAACTTCATGTCTCTACCTGATATTCCTGACACAAGCGGCTGTTCAAAGTACGACCACTTACCCGGCTGTTGTCCGTTGTTAACGATGAAGCAATGCACCTTGGACAGACACAGCAAGTGGATGATGACTATACCAACTAACTTCATGCCTCTACCTGATATTCATGACACAAGTAATTGTTCAAAATACGGCCACTTACCCGGCTGTTGTCCGTTGTTAACGATGAAGCTATGTACATGGGACAGACACAGTAAGTTGATGATGACTGTACCAACTAACTTCATGTCTCTACCTGATGTTCATGACACAAATAATTGTTCAAAATAATGCCACTCACCCGGTTGCTGTCCGTTGTAAACGATGAAGCTATGTACATGGGACGGACACAGTAAGTGGATGATGACTACCAACTAATTTCATGTCTCTACCTGATATTCCTGACACAAGTAATTGTTCAAAATAATGCCACTCACCCGGTTGCTGTCCGTTGTAAACAATGAAGCTATGTATCTGGGACAGACACAGTAAGTGGATGATGACTGTACAACTAACTTCATGTCTCTACCTGATGTTCATGACACAAGTAATTGTTCAAAATAATGCCACTCACCCGGTTGCTGTCCGTTGTAAACAATGAAGCTATGTATCTGGGACAGACACAGTAAGTGGATGATGACTACCAACTAATTTCATGTCTCTACCTGATATTCCTGACACAAGTAATTGTTCAAAATAATGCCACTCACCCGGTTGCTGTCCGTTGTAAACAATGAAGCTACGTATCTGGGACAGACACATTAAGTGGATGATGACTGTACCAACTAATTTCATGTCTCTACCTGATATTCCTGACACAAGTAATTGTTCAAAATAATGCCACTCACCCGGTTGCTGTCCGTTGTAAACAATGAAGCTATGTATCTGGGACAGACACAGTAAGTGGATGATGACTACCAACTAATTTCATGTCTCTACCTGATATTCCTGACACAAGTAATTGTTCAAAATAATGCCACTCACCCGGTTGCTGTCCGTTGTAAACAATGAAGCTATGTATCTGGGACAGACACAGTAAGTGGATGATGACTACCAACTAATTTCATGTCTCTATCTGATATTCCTGACACAAGTAATTGTTCAAAATAATGCCACTCACCCGGTTGCTGTCCGTTGTAAACAATGAAGCTATGTATCTGGGACAGACACAGTAAGTGGATGATGACTACCAACTAATTTCATGTCTCTACCTGATATTCCTGACACAAGTAATTGTTCAAAATAATGCCACTCACCCGGTTCCTGTCCGTTGTAAACAATGAAGCTATGTATCTGGGACAGACACAGTAAGTGGATGATGACTACCAACTAATTTCATGTCTCTACCTGATATTCCTGACACAAGTAATTGTTCAAAATAATGCCACTCACCCGGTTGCTGTCCGTTGTAAACAATGAAGCTATGTATCTGGGACAGACACAGTAAGTGGATGATGACTGTTCCAACTAATTTCATGTCTCTACCTGATATTCCTGACACAAGTAATTGTTCAAAATAATGCCACTCACCCGGTTGCTGTCCGTTGTAAACAATGAAGCTATGTATCTGGGACAGACACAGTAAGTGGATGATGACTACCAACTAATTTCATGTCTCTACCTGATATTCCTGACACAAGTAATTGTTCAAAATAATGCCACTCACCCGGTTGCTGTCCGTTGTAAACAATGAAGCTATGTACATGGGACAGACACAGTAAGTGGATGATGACTGTACCAACTAATTTCATGTCTCTACCTGATATTCCTGACACAAGTAATTGTTCAAAATAATGCCACTCACCCGGTTGCTGTCCGTTGTAAACAATGAAGCTATGTACATGGGACAGACACAGTAAGTGGATGATGACTAGCAACTAATTTCATGTCTCTACCTGATATTCCTGACACAAGTAATTGTTCAAAATAATGCCACTCACCCGGTTGCTGTCCGTTGTAAACAATGAAGCTATGTATCTGGGACAGACACAGTAAGTGGATGATGACTGTACCAACTTACTTCATGTCTCTACCGGATATATGTATTCCTGACACAAGCGGTTGTTCAAAATAATGCCACTCACCCGGTTGCTGTCCGTTGTTAACAATGAAGCTATGTATCTGGGACAGACACAGTAAGTGGATGATGACTGTACCAACTTACTTCATGTCTCTACCGGATATATGTATTCCTGACACAAGCGGTTGTTCAAAATAATGCCACTCACCCGGTTGCTGTCCGTTGTTAACAATGAAGCTATGTATCTGGGACAGACACAGTAAGTGGATGATGGCTGTACCAAATAACTTCATGTCCCAACCGGATGGCTCTGAAATAACAAATACTCAAAATATGTGTCAGTTTGATGTATCCTCATCCGATTTTTCTCTGATGAAATTCGCTCTTTAATATGTTGATGTCGCTCATTTGTAAATGAGCGGCATCAACATGTAAAAGAGCGAATATCATCAGAGAAATTTCGGATTAGATGTATCTGTGCTGATTGGGTCCGCGTGCTAACGCTTTTCTAGACAACATCTGCTTTTAACGTCCCGTATACGGCCATCGTAGAAAAGTCTTGGAAACATTGATGCTATAAATGCTATGTCACGTAATCCCCGCCGTGATACCGAGTGCTAACTATATTTATATACTAAGCACAACAATATAGGGATATCGAAATTGGTTTAATATTTTACCACGAAATTTCCAAAATTTACTCAATTTTCTTCAAAAACCGTGTTCCTTAACATCTTAAAGAACAAAACTTTTAAAGGTTTTCGGTCGATCTACTGTAGACTGGTTAATCCCCGGGCGTATGTAGCAGTGCCGTCTGTTTCGAAAATCGCATAATAGTGTCAATACTGTGTATACGACTTGTTGGGTCCGAATCTGTGTTTCTTTAGATTTTTCCTGTATTTGGATGCCTGCATTTTTAAAATGGTCCTGAAAGATCCCGTTATGTTGATGCCAGTTATTTTCAATGAGTGACCTTAAAACCTCTATGATAGCGAAAGAACGGAATGACACGCCGATCGGTTGCTTGGTCAATGCAACCCCACAATTATACGCTTTGTGACACAGTTATCCTCAATACAACATTAGTTTGGTTAACTGCAAGCTCGAGCTTTCCTACATCTGCAAGTGTTGGCGGTCGGTTAGCCGACAACGTTGAACCATTTTTCACAGCTAAGGACTTGTTTGCGAGTATGTACTGTTTAGTTTTCACCCAGAAATGCGGAAATCGCATGTGTATACACCAATTTGACCCATTTGTGATTTTTCAACGCTGACCCCTCTTTAGTGTATATGCCTATGTTATGAAATCAAGAACCTGTGACTGCACAATATTTTCAAACAAAGCAAAAGTAATAATAGCTTTATCAAAAAAATTACAACAGCTTCCCAGAAACTTAAAATTTCAAATTTTATTTATCATTGAGTTTCATTATCCCTATATTGTTGTGCTTAGTATATATAACTGGGAACTATATTTTTTGTCTAAGCCATTCAGCAAACATTCAAGCAAAATAGCAAGAATGTAAATGTGACATATCGGAAATAATTAATTGCACACTTTTCAAACAACCCTTTTGTTATTCAAACATACAAAGTTTGCTTTGGAAATGATCGAGACAATAGACGATTTTGCCGATGTCGTGCTGTACCCAATTTTCGTCCTTTTGTCCCATTTTTTTATTATTATATTATTATTATTATTACTATTATTTTAATCTATTTCAAAATAAGTTTACCTTCGGTTTCATCTTACTTTGTTTTATTGTCAGCAACACCTCCCAAGTCTGACTTATTCAAAATATTGTTTAAAATATCATTTACATCAAATGCATTCCAGATGGCGAAAGAACTACATATAAGAAACAAACTTACCAAGTCAAGTCCAGTTCTGAAACAAATGTAAACCAGGACTGTATTAAATAGATATAGCCAATTGATAATCACATATATAGACAGTTGACAGACACTAGGTGACAAATTAATTGATCAGTCCAAATATCAGGTATAGCATCTATCGGATATTATTGGCTAGGAAAACGGAGTTACAATTCAATTGATCAGATTAACTATCGGGTCGACCATCTATCGGATGCCATGATTGGCTAGTATTGTATGATGCTGAACCGCCTCCGTCTATGGCGAAATTATACTGTCGATCAAACAAGATCGTTTCTGTCTAAGGAATCGACACATGGATATGACTATTTAACTGTTATCAGGTTATATAAAAGCAGCGTTGATACCAACAGGCTATGGTAGCTGGTACCGAAAATAAATGGTATCAATATTTTCTCCAAGTGTTTGCAGTGAAGATGAAAAGCTTTACATGCAGTTTTGGTGGATGAATGGCAGGCTACTTGTGCAGATTATCGATGTGCTTAAACACACTTCTGGTGGGAACAACATGTCAGACCGGGCTCCGGTTTCCCAAAAAAACTTAAGTATATACTCATGGGTTCATGCTAAACTTCAATTGAATACCAATCAACGCTGATCGGTTTTCAATTGAAGTTCACGTGGATTTCGTGTGATTTGAGCATGATGCTCAGATTTGAGTCTGAGAACGTGCTTAAGTTTTTTCGAGAAACTGGGGCCGGGGCATTTGTAGATTGAAATACCGCCCAGAAGATCGTGACGGATAATATAATTTTGAGGGTAGTTGTGCATGTAGAGAAATTGTTGAAAATTCCCCATATCTTCTCTTTTTGTTTAGAACGTTCTCCATCGCTGTAAACTTAAACAATTAAACGGAAAATGGAGATGGTCAGTTAAACCATTTTGAGTTAGCCCTTTTATTTATTTATTTTTTTTTTATTTATTGATTTATTCATATTTATTTATCTAGTTAATTCTATTAACGTCAAAATAAACTTTTTTGGAGGGAGGTTTCATGGAGGTTTCAAGTTAATGTTTCATGCTAAATGTACGATGTCCTTAGTAAAAGCAATGCTTTTTATTTTGACCTATTCGGCTCTGATGGTATCTGGTGGTATCTTTTCAAACATCACTTTCGACAATGTCGATCCATATTGTCAAATGGGGCATTGATTATAACAACATTTTGTTGATAGAAAATGTGAGTGAGCATGCAACGATGAAGGTTATCGCTGCATTTCTTCCAAACCCTCTTATCTGACAACAGTTAAAAGATAACGTCGCTTTTCTACGAAAACTTCGTAACTGCAGCTTGTTTTAAGCTGCAGTTACGAGGTTTTCGTTGAAAATCAGCGATAAGCTGCAGCTACGAGGTTTTGGAAGAAAAGCGCCGTTATTCTAATCGAGCACACTATCGTTGGTAGTATTTCGTCCTCGTCTGGCTCTGTTCATCTTAGTAGTGGTTTCTAGTCTTACCTGGACACAAGAGTTTAGTTGCACCAAGAATCGGGAAAGATATCGGGAAAGATAACTCATTTACCAAGTGTACTGATGAAATATGTTAACTTCAGTCCCTTGCATAGGACCATCGGTATTTGTTGAGAAATCATCTTCAAATATTCTACCCAACCTCCGCCTCCCATCCGACCCCACCCATCCACACTTTGTACTTTACAAAACATTTGTGATCCGTAGCGCTAAAAAGGACCTTATCGGGTGTGTGAAAAATATCGACCCTAGTCAGTCTGCGCAGTCCGCGCAGCCAGACTAGGGCCGACACTTTTCACTTTATGTAATTTTCTAAATCTGGAATGTTTTCCCAATCCTACTATATCTTCATTTTTCGCAAACGGGATCTCGTTGGCCTGTGGTGAGTCTGACAAGTTTGTTAAAATTTGGATTTTGACGGGTCACAATTTTTAATACGAAATAGTGGGAGTAGAATCCTTGTCTTTCGAAAAATACCCAGCAACAGGTTCCGCGAGTCTGGATTAAAGATTTTTTAAAAAATTGAAACGATTTTCTACATACAATATAAAAGCCAACAAAACTCGACTGAGACTAGTCTAGGGGTTTTCACTTATCTTCAAAAATGCGATATATTCTTGTCAGACAGGTTTCTTGAAAACGTACAACAAAGGAATGGATGCACGAATATCTCATATTTCAAATTTTACAGGAATTATTTCTAGTATCGTTTGCCTTATCAAATTCACCTTAGTTTCATGTTCGTGAGCTTTTATTTCAATTAATCTAATGTGTTGTTATTTGACAAATAGCTATATGCGTTAAGTTTCAGATAAGGTTTATTATTTTTCTTTTCTCGAATAGATAATGTCATTATGCAATATAACCGGCATTCAATCCACGTCCACTCACCCTTTCCTTAACAGGGTCTATTTTTAGTTAACCGATGGAACTAATTTGCGGAAACATTGAGATGATAGAAGAAATTAATGATGATCAGCAATTCCTTCGTTTCTCTTACTATTTTTTATATCATACCATTGAATTTTTACTTCAGATATCAATTATTTGTCATCCGCTTGTAGCATTCTAAACGCTTACCTAAACAAAACCAGGTTTTGCTGTCCCTAACAATATAGCTTTCAGAAAACAATAATTACATAGAGGCAAAAGAAAAAAAATCTCATTCTCGTTTTACCTTAATGACAGTCGGTGCTATATCGCTCATAAATTCAACTTTTTTAACATATATTTTGTCGTCTGCAACAACATCAAATTGGACAATGCAATAATTTTACAGTTTGTGAAAGGGTTAAATTTGGACGCGCTGTTACAGGGAGACAATGGCAACGAATTTTGTGCTAACAATAGACTAGGTTTACCGTTATGTTTTGATAAAGCGTCGGTGTTGTTATAAAATCTCGTTACTACGGCTTAAATCAAGCCGTAGTTACGAGATTTTATAACAACATCTACGAAATACTATTTTGTTTGTCCGAATTTTCGTCACGATTAACTGGATAAAATCGTTCCCTATTGAGAAATTCTGGAGAAACTCGAACCTTAACTTTTATCGTTTTATTATTCTGTATGATTTTTAGGCATAAGGATGAGCCCATATCAAAGTTGAAAAATGATTTACAATTACAATATGTATATGTTCATTGAAGTTAAATGAAAATCAAAATTCCATAACTGTATCCTTTCTTTCGCTTTTAAATATATCAAAGAAATGCACACTGGCTACATAACTTGTAAAGGTATTTAATTTGGAAAACACTCTAATCGATGCTCAGCGAATTAGTACGGTGCGTTGTGTAATTCTGTTTGATGTAAATGAAAGAGGTTTAAATCAAATAGATTCGTAAAAAGGATAGGTAGACATCGCCAAAAAAAGTTTGATGGACAGCCGTGGGCCTTAAAATAAACTTTATATACTCAGCCAAAGAGCTAACGCATCACTTTTTAAAATTGCATAACTTCTTTATTGTCGAAGATTTAGAGTTATAATTTGGCAAATCTTTATCCCAAAAGTTTCTGCACTCATTCATAAAACTATTTCTAAGTTTTCCTTCTTATGTGACCGTGTCATACGAAAGGGGGCCAAAACAGTTTTTCGGCTCGTGTAACTTGTGATCTTTTTCAATCATTTTTGTTTGAATTGATTTTGAAAGCTGGTTTATTGTGAAATTAAAGTCTGAAAAAAATGATTTTCTATCTAACATAACAAGGGCTGTTCCGGGACAACATAGCTAGCATAGATTCACCTTTTTGGAAGAAAATGTCAATTTTTCAAGGTCAAGGTCACAAGGTCAAATTTTGTAGTTTCGGGTGAAAGGTCTTGCTGGGGCCTGTCTATGTGTGAAATATCAAGACTGCATCTTATACAGTTCATAAGATATGGACCGATACGTTTTTGTCTACGTAACCTACGTCGCCGTCGACGCCATCAATGATACCTAAGGCACCAGTGATGTAAAAATGCCTCTGTGCGAATACATTACGCGCCTATAAAAAGTTCAAGCCGTCGGTTTGTTTTTTGAAGGGTAACTTTTGTAAACAGAAACACTTTCAGCCTATACAAAAGGTTTGAAAGAATTCTCCATATTAATCAAATTTCAGACTTTATGAATTTTAGAATTAAGGGTGTCCTTATAAAAAGTTCAATATTTTACAAGATACGGTAACATTTACTATGGAATTTCATAGATCTCTTATCAAATGGTGGTAGTCGGCATGTGCAAATTTTGAAGGTTTTCTGTATATTCGTTAAAAAAAATATTAACAAAGATCTGGGTGATGCGTTAGCAGTTTTGCCGAGTATATATGACGTCATAAAAATTACGTTTTTATTTAATGCGTTCTTCTTTAGTTTTCCCATATAATTTCGTGTTCACCTAATTATCACATCAATGGAAACTTTTATGATATGTTGTCCGTATCTGATCTCCCCATATTACATATTGGTTGATTGATTGAAGCAGAAAATCCTGAGTTATCTGCCCTTGAATGTAAAAAATAAGTGTTTTGTCTTTTTGTTCACTATGACATCTACAAATCTAAATTCGCTTTTCGGCCTTGTTGTTACTATAACAGCCAACACTATTGACTAATTAAGACGAAATTCGGAAGAAATATTGGTGACCGTGGGATCTTGCTATTTAAGGGCGATTTTTAGCGTGATTGGAATCAAGCATTCAGAGTTATGTGCCTTGATTTAGACAGAATTGCATAGACGGCTTTACTTTAGCCACAAATATTGGTCAATTATATAAAACGTAACTTTAAGATCTTTCAAACATGTGATTCTTTGGCTTAATTGGAACATCACAGCTAGAATTATATGCCATTGAATTTGACAAAATTGCCTTTTCGAGCCACACATATTTACCAATTGAGATGAAACTGATAAGAAATGGGAAGCTTGCGATTTGCGATTGTTAGCTTGATCGGAATCAAACATTTAAATTAGAATAATTTGCTCTTGAAACTTTACAAAATTGCATTTTCAGCATTTTTTTTTCAGTGTAACAACTACGAATATTGACTGATAAAAAGAAAATTTATACATGTTGATGACCATAAAAGCTTGCATCAGTGAAATTTTCATCTGAATAGCAATGTCACGTCTAGAGTAATGTGCCATTGAATTTTTCAAAATTGTCGCTTTCAACAAAATTTTGACAAAATGTTGGGGACCATCTGATCTTGCATATGTGCATTTTTATTGATCGGGATCACACATCTAAAGTTAATATATAATTTTAAATTGCCATCAAGGTCTAGTCTTTGTCTTACATTTTGTGGGACCTCGATTATTATTTAGCACTCTCCCTAAGAATCATGCAGGCTCTATAGAAAAGGTTAATAGTGACTTTTTCAGAATTGAAAAAAATGCTTGCCCAATTGATTCCTATTGTCATAAAAGTTCAAAAGCCGAAAGGAAAGTGCTGTAGCTGTGCCGTTACCATGGCAACGGTCAGAGAAAGATTTTCTCCCCAAAGGCAAGATTTCCTGTTTTTGAAACAAGGAAAAATGTACATTTTAAAGATATTAGTATATATTTACATTTAGATACACAATGAGTTTTTCTGATTCAGAACTTTTATGCTTATGTTTACTACAAATTTCACGAATGAAAAAGCGAAAATAATTTCACATAATATGTTGCCATGGCAACAACCACAGACTGTATTTTGCATTTTCGCTACCATATTAAATTAGCAATTTTCTGTTCAAATTATCTCCTAACAGCATGGCTAGGATACAAAGTTACAACAAAGGGAATATACACTGATGTCCCATGTCGTAATTAAAAAAATAAAAAAGTCGAAAATGTTGCCAATTCATGGTATCCATGGCAACCAAAGTGACATAGAATTAGTAAAAATGGAAAATTGACATGTTTTAAGCCATAAAATTGCAAGCAAACACATAAAAACTAGCATTAATTAATATGTTATTTAAAGCATTGTTTCAAATATGCAAATGTGCACATTAGAATTTTTATTTTTCTTTCTCGATTTGGTTTCCATGGCAACACGAAAACAACACATAAGCGTAAAATCACATTTTTTGCTTATTTTAAAATCATATATGAAGGAAATATGTTGAGTGAAGTGAGATAATTTAAGCATAGAAACACCCTTTCATGTTATGCCTAAAAAATGAAAAATAAAAATATTCTCAAGTTATTTAATTTATTTGGTAACTATGGCAACAAACACAGGCTATGGATTGCATTTTTGCTACTATATGAACAGAGCAAATTTTTGTTCAATTTTTTTCCTTACAGCATGGATAGGATACAAAGTTTCTCCATTGGGAGTATACACCGATGGTTCATTGCCTAAATGAAAAAATAAAAAAGTCCAAAATGTTGCCAATTCATGGTATCCATGGCTACCAAAGTGACATAGAATTAGTAAAAATGGAAAATTGACATGTTTTAAGCCATAAAATTGCAAGCAAACACATAAAAACTAGCATTAATTAATATGTTATTTAAAGCATTGTTTCAAATATGCAAATGTGCACATTAGAATTTTTATTTTTCTTTCTCGATTTGGTTTCCATGGCAACACGAAAACAACACATAAGCGTAAAATCACATTTTTTGCTTATTTTAAAATCATATATGAAGGAAATATATTGAGTGAAGTGAGATAATTTAAGCATAGAAACACCCTTTCATGTTATGCCTACAAAATGAAAAATAAAAATATTCTCAAGTTATTTAATTTATTTGGTAACTATGGCAACAAACACAGGCTATGGATTGCATTTTTGCTACTATATGAACAGAGCAAATTTCTGTTCAATTTGTTTCCTCACAGCATGGCTAGGATACAAAGTTTCTCCATTGGGAGTATACACCGATGGTTCATTGCCTAAATGATAAAATAAAAAAGTCCAAAATGTTGCCAATTCATGGTGTCCATGGCAACCAAAGTGACATAGAATTAGTAAAAATGGAAAATTGACATGTTTTAAGCCATAAAATTGCAAGCAAACACATAAAAACTAGCATTAATTAATATATTATTTAAAGCATTGTTTCAAATATGCAAATGTGCACATTAGAATTTTTATTTTTCTTTCTCGATTTGGTTTCCATGGCAACACGAAAACAACACATAAGCGTAAAATCACATTTTTTTGCTTATTTAAAAGGTATATACGAAGGAAATATGTCGAGTGAAGTGATATAATTTAAGCATAGAAACACCCTTTCATGTTATGCCTACAAAATGAAAAATAAAAATATTCTCAAGTTATTTGATATATTTGGTGACTATGGCAACAAACACAGGCTATGGATTGCATTTTTGCTTCTATATGAACAGAGCAAATTTTTGTTCATTTTTTATCCTTACAGCATGGCTAGGATACAAAGTTTCTCCATTGGGAGTATACACCGATGATTTATTGCCTAAATGATAAAATAAAAAAGTCGAAAAGGTTGGCGATTCATGGTATCCATGGCAACCAAAATGACATAGAATTAGTAAAAATGGAAAATTGACAGAATATAAGTCATAAGGTTGCAAACAAACACGTAAAAACTGGAATGAATTAATATGCTATTTTAAACATTGATACAAACATATACATGTGTACACTATGAATCTGACTTTTTTCTCAATTTGGTTTCCATGGCAACACAAAATCAACCAAAAAGCATAAAATCACATTTTTGCTTATTTTCAAAGCATAGTTGAAGGGAATATGTAGAGTGAAGTGAGATCTCTTAAGCTACTCTATCTTATTATGCTTACACTACAGTTATTCATTCATATTGTAACCATGGCAACAAACACAGGCTGTATTTTGCATTTTTGATAGTACATGAACTTAGGAAATTTCTGTTAAAATTATCTGGTAACAGCATGGTTAAGATACAACGTTTCAGCATTGGGAATATAAACTGATGTATCATGTCCCAAATGAAAAAATAAAAACATGCAAAATGATTCAGATTCCAGGTATCCATGGTAACCAGAGTAACATAGAACTAGTAAAAAAATGGAAAACTGACATAACTAAAGCTGCAAAAAAACACATTTAGATAAGCATAAATCAATATGATATTTGAAAAATCAGTACAAACCAGAAAATGTGATCACTAGCATGTTTGATTTTGTTTTTGAATATGGTTTCCATGGCAACATGAATATCACCACAAAGCATGAAATCAGTTTTTCCTCATTTGTAAGCGCAATTTAAGGGAAAATGATGTGTGGATTGATTTAGATTCAGTTTAGATGCATAAAATTATTATATGCCTTCTAAATGGGAAAAAACTTTCATAATCTAGTTATTTAATTCATCTGGTAACCATGGCAATGTATAAGAACTATATTTTGCATTCTCGCTACTATATAAACTTTCTGATAATCTTTCCCTAACAACAAAGCTAGGATACAAAGTTTCAGCACAGGCTTTATAAACTGATTCACCATGTTCTGCATAAAATAGTAAAAAGTCAAAAATGTTTCAGAATCATGGTATCCATGGTAACCAAAGTGACATAATTGGTAACTAGACAGCCCTGGCGGTCTGGAAGCGCTCCACAGGCCTGATGGTTTGTCTTGTTGAATGCAATTTCAAAGGTTCAGGCTGCACAAACAAGCAAGCTGAAAATTTCAAGCAAGTAAGATTTTATGGTCAGTAAAACTCTGTGAAAGTTATTGTATAGATTAATTAATACCAATGGTTGTAAAAGTGAAAATAAAGCCGAAAATGGCAATTTTGTCAATTTCAAGGGCACGTAACTCATGACTTAAAGTTCATATCAAGCTAAAAATTATATCAAGGCAAGATCTTATAGTCACCAACATTCTGTACAAGTTTCGTGATGATTGGTCAATATTTGTTGTTACTAGAGCGAAAACAAAGTCAAAATAAAGCCGAAAATGGCAATTTTGTCAATTTCAAGGGCACATAACTCATGATGTAAAATTCAGATCAAGCTGAAAAATGAACCAAAGTATATTCTTATAGTCACCAACATTCTGTACAAGTTTTGTCCTGATTGGTCTATATGTGTAGTTGCTAGAGCGAAAACAAAGTCAAAATAAGCCGAAAACGGCAATTTTGTCAATTTCAAGGGCACATAACTCATGATGTAAAATTTAGATCAGGCTTTTACCCAGGCAAGACCTTATACTAGTAGTCAATTGTGACATTGACCTTTGACCTTCGTGACCCAGAAGCAATAGGGCACCTCCTTGGGTTAAGGGCAACAGCTGTGTAAAGTTTCATGATCCTAGGTCCAACGGTTTTCAAGCTAGAGAACAGAAACGAAAAGTCTACGGATGGACAGACGGATGGATGGACGGACGGACAGACAGACATACATGGCAAAATCAGTATACATTCTCTACTTCTTGGGTCATGGGCAACAACTCTGTGAAGTTTCATGATCCTAGGCCAACCGGTTCTTGCCTTAGAGCACGGAAAACGGATTTAAAACAAAGTCCGAATGTGACTTTGACCTTTGTGCTTGGTAACCCAAAAATCTCAGGGCACCTTCTTGGGTCATGGGCAACAACTGTCTAAAGTTTCATGATCCTAGGTCCACTAGTTGTTGACTTAGAACACTGAAATGGACGGACAGAAAGACAGACATGGTGAAACCAATATACCCCCCTCTACGTAGGTGAAAAGAGTATTATAAAGCATTATGCAACATATGCATTGAAAATAGGCGCCTTTATTATAAGGAGATAATTCAGTATAGTTCCTTATTTTTGTTGCCATGGTTACAACAAAAAGAAACATTTTGAGTTTTTCTTAATTCTCTGTATTTATAAAACAATTGATAACAATTAAGGCGATGTAATTTTGTTTTATACATGTTTTGATTTTGGAGATAATTATATTGGAAAAAGTCGTTTTTGGTTGTTTCCTTGTAAAATCGTTGACAGTTTAATAACATGATTACCATGGTAACAAGAATTTTAAACAGTTTGTCATTTTTCCTTGGTATTTAAAAAGCATAAATAAGTCAATATAGCAACATATACTTTGTTTATATTCATCTCTGAAGCCATGAGATAAGATGGTTTGAAAATATAATTTTTGCTAGATTGCTGACAGTTCCATGGTTTTGTTGCCATGGTTACGAAAAACAGAGACGTTTTAATTAATTTTGATATTAGCTTTTAAAAGACAAGCCCATTAAGGCACTATGTGCATTGTTCATGTTCACCTTTGTTGTCAGGAGATATGTTGGTTTGAAAATGTCATTTTTTTGTAAAAATTGGTGATTGTACCATCATTTGGTTGCCATGGTTACAAGAATTAGATATATTTTGAGTTATCTTATTAATGGCTTTTTAAAAACAACTACTTGCCATTAATGTACCATATGCATTGTTGATATTAAACTTTATTGAAAGAAGAAAATTTGGTTTGAAAATATCATTTTTTGTTAAATTGGTGACATTACCATCCTTCGGTTGCCATGGTGACGAACAATAGAAGTGTTTTGAATTATTTTATTCTTTTCTGTTAAAATGCATGTGATGACCAATTAGACAGTATATTCATTGTTCATAATCAACTTTGCTGTAAGGAGATATTTCAATTTGAAAATGTCATTTTTTGTCAAATCGGTGATGGTGCTATCATTTGGTTACCATGGTTACAAAAAATAGAAACATTTTGAGTTTATTTATTTTTGTCTTTTAAAAACAAGGATTGATCATTTATGCACTATAGGTATTGTTCATATTCATCTTTTCTTTTTATGAGATATTTGTGATTGAAAATGTCGTTTTCCGTGAAATTGGTGACAGCTCCATTATTTGGTTGCTATGGTTACGAAAAATGGAAACATTTTGAGTTATTTTGTTCTTTGCTTCTTAAAAGCAAGTTCTGGCCATTAATATTCTGTATATATTTTTTCATATTCACCTTTGTTCTTTAAAGATTTTTAGGTCTGAAAATGTCATTTTTTGTAAATTTTGTGACGGTTCCATGTTTTGGTTGCTATGGTTACAAAAAATAGAAACATTTTCAAAAATTTTATTCTTGATTTTTTGAAAACAAGAGTTTGTAATTTAGAAACCATATGTATTCTTCATATACAAGGATGCTGTTAGAAGATAATTTGGTTTGAAAATGTCAAAAAATTGAAAACTGAAAATTTGATTTCAGTGATGGAACTTCGGTTGCTATGCAACATAATGTAAAAGATACTTTTGATTTTTCAATACAAAAACAAATGCACCTAGTGTCATACTTGATAAAATAATAATAGAACAGACAATCTAAACAATTATCATATCTCAAACACAAACCTCAAAAATGTTAATTTCCCAATTTTCATTCAGGGGTTTTCATCCAATCTCCGGAAAATTTTATTTCTTGGTTTCCATGGCAACGGCTGTCAGAAAAAAGGAACTCTCTTGGTTTTTCAACATATCTGATTAAATGAAGGTAAAATGAATGATTTCTGAGAGTAGTCACTATTAACCTTCTGCATGATCCTTAGGGAGAGTGCTAATTATTAATGCAATATCTTGAGCTCTACGTGGATTTTTTTCGTCTGATAGAATAAAACACCACAATTTCCCCACCCACCAATCTTTTTCTCTCTATTGCAGTCTTAGTACAATACACAATGTCACGATTTTTTGTTTTTCCATATTGTCCGGCCTTTGGCTAATATTCTGTGACAATTCAATTATTTCAAATGCAATATTTCGAGCTCTAACTCGAATTAGAGCTTTTTGAGCTTTGCTTATAGAGCAACCTCTAAATATGAAAATTGCCGAAAGATAATTATGGCAATCGGTGTGTTCTATTTCTGTAAATGTACATGTCAAATTTTGTAAAGGTATGATGGTTATTAAAAAAAGTTATGCCCATTTGTAAAATTACGGTTTCGAAATTTTGTAAATTTAAGTCACCATTTTTCCTATTATTTTTGATTTTACAGCTGTCCATCAAAGTTAAATGATTAGAGCAATGTCTTAAGATCATGAAAACGTATGATGGATACCTCTTTCACTTACATCACGCAGAACCTAAAAATGGACATAACGCACCGTACTAAATACGTAGAAATAAAGTTAGAAAAAATATAAAATGTTGGTTATATATGTAAATGTGATCACGTATTGTTTTTTTATTGTTGTAAATAAAGTCAACCTAGATGCCCCTAGACACTAATTAGGTAAGACAAATGTTAGTAATTGTTAAAACAAAGAAATCATTATGTAATCGGTTCATTAGTTAACCCTTTCCAAAATAAGGCCTGATTGTGACGTCCTTAATATTAAGTTTTTAGATCATAATAACACAAAATAAGTAAATGCAGATCTATAATCAATTATATTTTCTCATTTTACAGGAATATTTTCTATAATATACTTGCTTCGTTGTTTCGTAAACAAATCCATCTTTCTGAGATCTAACATCGGTTCTGCGTCTGCAGCAACTGTAAAATGAGCACAGTTTTATATTCATTTGGTTATTTGTAAAAGGATTATACCTTTCCCAAACAATATCTGGTTTTGACGTCCCCAATTGACTAGGCTTGGGAAAACATTAAGGCAAAAGAAGAAACTGCTGATAACCAGCAGTTTCTCCTTTTGTCTCAATGTTTTCTGTGCCATAGCATACATAAAAATAATTATCAACATTCATTTGTTGTCTTCAGCAGCTTTTGAAGTGGATCACACTAGAATTTTGTCGTTTGGGAAAGGGTTAAAAATAATATAAGTACCAATATTGTTCAAACTAGTTGTGTAACCACACAATGTTGCCGACTTTCTGTTTTCATGCAAGGTTTCATCATTAACATGTATTTAGCCATTGTTGTTGTGGCCATTTTTGTCACTCTAAGCAGTTTGGATATAACAAAACTGACTACGAGACCAAGAAGTCCGCGGGGTTTTAGTTTACATAGGGTAGGTCGGACACTTCTTGGCTTTCTTATTGTTTTTTTTTTACCCATACTCATACTGGTTTGATTCCAGTTCAGTCTTACAGTCTAGACTTTAACCCTTTCCCAAACAAGAATTGGTTTTGACATCGCTAATAGAAAAGGCTTGAGAAAACATTGATACAAAAGAATAAAATGCTGACAATCAGCATTTTCTTCATTTGTCTTATTATTTTCAAATAATACGCAAATTCCATCCCTAGCAACATCCATTTGGGCGTTTGTAGCTGTTTTCAAATTGAACCATTCTCATATGTTGTAGTTTGAGAAAGGGATAAAACTACGAACCTTATGCAGATATCTGTGTCTGTCGAATGGAATGTTATGAAGTCATACTACTAAACAAAAGCCTTTTAGCTACCCCATAGGTTAGTATTGGGAAACACTGGGGAGAAAAGGGAAAATCCAAAATTAGAATAAAATGGATGCTGATAACAATAGGGAAATTAGAAAATGATGGTTATCAACGTTAAAGCTGTTCATTGTCTTGCTTCAAAGTTTCTAAAGTCTGCTGAACGAGGGGCCTGGAGTTGTTTGAAAATGGTTATTTATTATTCTCCGTGGAAATCTATTAATTCCAAAGTATGTTTATACGTGTACATGCACTTTAATGATTATTTAACACATCACCCCACAGTGACACTTTTTGACGCCCGACAAGAAAACGCATTTGGAAAATTTTGCGGAAAATGAAGAAATTGCTTGTGACAAGCAATTTCTTCATTTCCCACAATGCTTCCTACCTCAAAAGACTAAAAAATGTAAAATTCATGCACTTCAAATTATCGTTTGCAACATCTTCGAATTTGGGCAAGCTTAAAATGTTATTGTTTGGTAATGGGTTAAATCTGTATTCATCAGTATTTAGGTAAATGGTACCTACAAGCTCGTCTGAAGCCATGTAGTTGGTCCGGATCAGACAAGTTCCAGGAATGGACACACACCCTTACTAAACATGACGATCAACTCATGGCCACAGAATACTGGTTGTGAGTAGTAGACCTACATGTAGTACATGTAGTTTAGGATGTTTAAAGCCTCTCCAAACGACAAATTTAGACTGTTTAAATGTTTAAGTTGCTTTACACTACAAAATGGATGCTGATAAAATGCATTTTTCTACAATATGAAAAAGAAAATATCGAGGACAGTGCCAGAGACCTCAAGATTATTTATTGCTTGGAAAAGGGATACTATATCTTACTTTCGTTCTGATTGACTCTATTATGCAGACCAAATTGTCGTTGACTAAAATGATGAGAACTGTGCAGTACGTATATTTTTGTAAAATTTTGGATGAGTTAAGTTATTTTTTTTAAAAAAAAATGACGGAAGCATACATTCTTTTTCTCCACAATGACAAAAATCAGTACCATACATATCTTTATAAACCTAATGAAAGCCCGTGCTCATAAATGCAATAATGCTAATTTATCAAATTTCGATTGATCGACGATTAACAGGTTTCCCAGCAAAATCAAAATTGTTAAAGCTACATTTACTTTTTGGAAAACATGAAGGGAAAAAAACGTTCAGGCCAGTAGTATTTCGCTGCTTTTCAACGAAAACATCGTATCTGCAGATTGTTTTAAGCTGCAGATACGAGGTTTTCGTTGAAAAGCGACGATTTTCTGCTTCTACATCAATATTCCGTGTGCAATAAAATTCAGCATTCAAATTATTAAAGTATAAAAGGAGTATTTTGCATTATTTCAGTAACGATGTCTGTGTGAAAACATCAGCAATTGTAACCCAACAACGTGGGGGTCAAGGTTATTTCACCGCCAAGGATTCATTCGGTAAGAAGCATTACCTAATTAGAATGGGAGCCAAAACTTGCAATAACGACCCTTATCGTAAATCGTAATATATATCGTATATCCTAATTTGTAACATATATAATTATATATGGGTCATGATCTGTTTGTGTATACGCACAGTCCGTGGTGATATCGTCGCTTTTCAACGAAAACAAGCTGCAGTTACGAGGTTTTCGTTGAAAAGCGACGATAAGTTATATGAAGTCTCTTACGCCCACTAGAAATGTGAGAGACAGTTTAAGGTTTACGAACTGAGAATGAAAACATCACTTTCTAGCCATACGAAATGCTTCAAATTACACACCCTTGTAAATACACTTCACATAAGTTGATTCACCGTTCCGGATTTACAGATTATGCTTCAAGAACAAAATAATTTACAAATATTATTTTACTCTATATTCATATGCAAGGGGGGTAATTTTGAACAGTTTTGTCAAATATTTCCATAAGTATGCATTACTTCAAAATTCTTAACCATACAAAATGCTTATGTTTGTATTTGAAATGGAAATGTAACACAGTTTAGGAATTACTGGTACTTTTCAAATTTCGCCTCTGGCTCTGCATTTCATTCTCAGTTTGTAAACCTTAAGGGACATAACATTCCTATTTCACTTTTTAAAGATTGTCTTGATGCAAAGACTGGTTAATCTAATGCGTATAAATACTATCAGTTTTTTTAAGTTGTTATTTATAAGTGAAAAATATGCCTTTAAAGTTGAGACAGGAATGACAAATTCCATATAAATCTGCACTGTTGTCAAAAAACAATTTGTTTATTTTAGCACAAAAAATATATTTCTCGTAAACAGCTCAATATTTCGGCTTGAAATGTTCAGAATTTTCATAAAGAAATCTGCTCTTTCAGATGAAATTAAAATTGAAATTTATGAAAAATAAATGTGAAATGTCACTTTAAACGTGACCAGACTAAACGTAGGCTCAATTTGGTCTGGTTCCACTTTTCAATTGTGACATAGGACATAGCGTGACAAATCAATTTCAGAAAATCTTTAATACTTTTTAATACGCAACCAATCTGAGTACGAATTGAGGCAGAGATGACGGAAAGACGTTGGGAATTTGATATATTAATCCGGCAGATATTCCCCATTTTTTAGCTGAACCTTGCAGTGGAGTATAAAGTTTTTTTCTTTGCTGATTCCTGGAGTAGACATCCTACTGTTAAAGATTCCGACGGGTGCCATCGTGTCACCCTTTAGCATTTTGAGAAATTCAAGATGGCCGCCAAGATGGCGGAAATTATTTAAATAACCAATGTAAGGGTTTTAAATTCATATGAGAACTGCTATATTTCAGGTAAAATATCTTTAATACACTTATTATTGCTCTAGGAATGAAAAACAATAAAGATAAGACATATTTCTACCATTTCAGTTGACATTTTTGTGTAATTTACGTTACATTATGGGATAATTGCTTCATTTATTCACTTATCCCCTATTATTTGTACATAAGTCATTTAAACACAACAGTGATAATTGATATTTTTGATAATTTTGTGTAACTTACGTTACATTATGGCATAATTGGCCTCATGCATTCACTAGAATGCTACCACTTGACCATACGTCTTTTAAACACAACGACAAATGGTTAGTCTATTGATATCTTTACTAGACGCTTTTTTCAACAGAATTTCCAAGATTTTATACATGTATTATGTAATTTACGTTACCTTAATATTAGCACATTACCTTCGTTTATTTACTTATCCACTACTATTATATGACCACAAACATGCCACAAACCATTTAAACACAGCAGTGAATAGTTTGCTATCAATTGTTTTACTAGAAGATTATGTTAAGAGCAAAACAGTAGGTTGTATAAATGTATTATGTAGCTTATGTTACCCCAATTTCATGTACTGATACATGTTTTTGTAACGATGATAAGAATACCGTAACTCGGAGGAAATGCAACTTTGCTAACTTGTGTAAGTAGGGTAAAATACCGGTATAGATAAAGTATATGAAACAAGACACACATGTAGCCACTGATGCACACACATTATGTTTTAGACAGAGCAGAGTAGTGAACCAAGTGCACACAATCGTAAAAAGTAGGTCTCAGCGATCTGGTTTTGGTACAATGATACACGACAAAGCTTTGGGTCATGGTGCATCTACACAACAAATTTGGCGTCCCTTACATTAAACAGTACATGAGCTATTGAGCGGAAGAAAATGTCTAACTAAGAGCAACCAAAGTGAAAAGTAGGTGATAGCAACCTACTTTTGGTATGGGACACACATCAAAATTGGTCTCTGTAGGTCAAATTGTGTACGAGATATGGAGCGGAACAGAAGCGGACGGACCAGGCAACCTTACGCCCCGCCAATTGACCAAACGCCGGCTGTCAATCAAAACCATCGATAAACCCATGGACGATTAGAAAAATGTCACACACCCATTGTTTGTCTTAAATTCTTCGTTGGGCGGAGCGATCAATCGATTGGCGTTTGGTCAATTAAGTTTGATACGTTTAACCCACTGTACATTTCTTGGAGGTAAAAACGTTTGCTTTCCATATAGTGTATTTCTGGTTTCCTACAGTATTCAGTATTACACAGCACACCTCCTCGGCATGTACTTTGTAACATCCCATTCTAGCATTATCACAACTGCATTTAGTAGAAAAACTAGGTCCATCTCTTCCACACTGACATTTTATCATTTTGAAGAGCTACACCTTCAACTTTGAGGTCAATCAGTGATACTAGAAGGAGATCAACTAGACGTGGGATCAAGGGATAAAGTGCTAGTACAACTGACTGTCCTAAAGGCGAGTATGTAGCTCTAGCTCCTGGAAATAACGATTTCTCGAAAATGACAAAATGGCAGTGAGGAAGTGATAGACCATGTTCTTCAACTAGATGTAGTTGTGCTATGCTAGAAAGGGATGTGTATTGCTTAGTAAATGCCAAGGAGGAATGCTATGTAACAATGAAAGCATAAAAACCCAGAAATACGAATACACAATGAAATCTATTGTTTTATATAGAACATGCACGTAAGTTATTGCCCCTTAGCAATGTACCACCGGTATAATACAAGACTTTGGCGGAGAAAAAATATATATCATCTTTTGATTGGCTTGGTTTTGTTCATTGCGGTTTAACGCCATTTTCAACTGCTATGGTCATATCCTGACAATTGAAGCGCCTAACCATGGACTCCAGTCGTTTCTCATACCAGTACTATCACAACATACTAACCAAACCTCCAGATGCTTGCCCACATAGGTTAACGATAACAAACCATTGGTGGGAGACATTTTTTCTGAAATGATATTTACCGCGACCGTACACCCTGGACTATTGGAACAATGTAAAGAAGCACCTTACATATCATACACATCATTTACAAAAAATGTTAATTTTGATAAGCTGTTAGGAATTGATATCTTGTGCAATTGAAATTGTTTAGTTTGTATAAGTCGTCAAGAAAAAATGCTGGGGTATTATCGTAATACTCTTTGTCATGCGATCGGGCAGCCTGCGAACGTTTCTGTTCCGCTCCATATCTCCAGCACTTTTTACCTAGAGACACCAAATTTAATATAAGACGCGCCGTGACCAACAGAAGCATTATGTACCAAAACGAAGTCACTGTGACCTACTATTCATTTTGAATCTAATTTACTTAGTTCGAAGTTCCCTTCTGTTTCATATGTCAAGTACTGTTTGATCTAGAGATACCAAATTTAATGTACAGCTATGTCATGTACGAAAATCAGGAGTGACCTACTTTTTGTGCTTAACTTCGAAAAAAACTTTCCATTCCATTTCTCGTGCCGTTTAGAGACAGTAAATGGATGAGTCATGACGCAGGCAGGGTTTGTCATGCATCAAAGCTAGGTAACTATGCACTTCTTTTTATGCTAGTCAAAGGATTTTCATTTCCCAATACTAGTCATTGTGCCCTAATTGGATACGTTTAATTCACTATTCCTTTGTGTCTAGAACATGATGGGTTTGTGAATCAGAGACTACAAGTGTGTCTTGTTTAAATTACTGTTAGTTAACTCTATTTTTTCCCACTATAACCAGCTGTTGGCGGATATTCTGTTCAATTTATGATAATTTTTTTATAAATATGTAACAGTACATGAAATAAAGGTGACGTAAATTACATAATTCATTTATACTACTGTTGTTTTGCTTTTACCAAAAGCATAAAGTGAAAAAGCTGGTAGTCAAAATATTTACTATTGTTTTTCACGACTTATGGCTGAATATTAGTAGATAAATGAAGCTAAGATGCTAATTTTTTGAGGTAACGTAAACTACATAATACATTTATACAACCTGTTGTTTTGCTATTACAAAAAGCTTTAAAGGGAATGAATTGATAACCAGACCATACACTGTCGGGTTTAAACGACGTTTAGTCAAATAATATAAGATAAGTGAATGAATGAAGCTAATATGCTAATATCAAGGTAACGTAAACTACATAATACATTTATACATCTCTTATTTTGCTCTCACCAAAAGATTCAAGTGAATGAATTGATAACAAAACCACTCACTGTTGTGTTTAAATGACTTATGTACAAATAATAGGGGATAAGTGAATAAATGAAGCAATTATCCCATAATGTAACGTAAATTACACAAACATGTCAACTGAAATGGTAGAAATATGTCTTATCTTTAATTGTTTTTCATTCCTAGAGCAACAGTAAGTATATTTCAGATATTTTACCTAAAATGTATCAGTTTTCATATGAATTTAAAACCCTTACATTGACTATTTAAGTAATTTCCGCCATCTTGGCGGCCATCTTGAATTTCTCAAAATGCTAAAGGGTGACACGATGGCACCCGTCGGAATCTTTAACAGTAGGATGTCTACTCCAGGAATCAGCAAAGAAAAAAACTTTATACTCCACTGCAAGGTATAAGTGGGTATCTGCCGGACTATATGTACCGAGAGTACTCACGGTTGTTAATCACATGACTCAGATTTTCAAAAAATAATCAATATGTTTGATAATACTTGACCAATTTAAATCCGGTTTGCAGCAGAAAAAGGTGGGGAAATGATAGGAATAAGCTGGACGTAGGGATTTTTGAAAAGTTCAACTAATAAACAAGAGGACCATGATGGCCCTGGGTCGCTCACCTGAATTTTTTTGTTTTGTTGAAATTAAACACTGACCTGTATAGCAGCAAAATAAGAAATATTTCAATAAATCCCTTTTTTCCTGAGTTATTCAAATGAATGTAACAAAAATTCAGCCTTTTGAAAAGTTTTTGCTCTTATGCCCTTTTTCTGATGCTGCTGCACTTATAGTTTAAATATTAATCAAATTCTTCTAACAACTTTGAAACCCTTTCAACAAAGGATCATTCATGTGAAGTTTCAAGAATATTGGCCAACTGGTTCGGCAGAATAAGATTTTTAAAAGATTTGGCTATTTTCCCCTTTCCCATGCCGCGGAAGCCAGAGGCTTTGATGGAATCAAATTCTTTTAATAACTTTTCAGCCTTTCAGCCAAGGATCTTTCATGTTAAGTTTCTAGAATATTGGCATTCTAGAATATTGGAATATTGATTGATTTATCTTCAATAACTTTTTTATCAGCTGATTTTTCAAATCTCAACCACGTCCATCTAATGTTTGAAGCCTGTCAATTCTCTCTGCTTCAAGCCCAATTCAAATCGGTCCCGTTTTACCAAAATTATCGAAAGTTTTCTTGAATTGTTGTATCACGTGATTCACATTGCAACGATCCTAGAAGAGGACAAAATTATAATTCAAGTACATCTATACTTACGGAGTAACAAAATAAAATCGAAATTTCTCGAAACAACTAAACGTTAGATTTACATACCTAGTGAAATTTATACTTAAAACGAAAGTTTTTGTGCAATAACCATTTCCCTAATGGACTGTTTTAATGTTAAATGTCCTATAGACAACAATTGGTTGGTGATTATAAAAAATAACTCTGCTTGAATTATGGCATGAGAAATAATAGGACAATGGGAGGAAATGCTACTATCAACAGTTTATGTTCCCCTGTGTTTTCCAAAGCCTTTCAACGTAGGATGTCAAAGTCGTATCTTGTTTGGGTAAAGGGTGAAATGATGGATGTTTTTTGACGCTCTTATAAAATGTTCAATTATTTTGAGAATTATATTGGTTCTCTCGATATAACAAACCGTCTGTTTCCCAAGCCGCTCAAAATCAACCGATTTATCTTTTCAAAGATAATGCAGACGACATATAAAGCCTCTCTTACATTCGGTCGTATGGCTCCTGCATGCGGTTTGTGTCTAAAACGTAGGCATGGTAGTGCGATGCACGCACGTGCAACGTACGATTTTGGTAGACGCAACCACGACGCAGACTGCACGTAGCAAAGAATTGACCGGACAAATGTTAAAGCCTCTCTTACAACCCGTCGTGCGTCCTTATAAATTGTACGTTTTAAAAATCTCCGAAAACGCACGATTTACAAAGACGCACGACAGGTTGTAAGAGAGGCTTAATGTGTTTCTAAAGAATATTGGTCTTCGAACAGACTGATAACAATATTGACGACCAACTATGATTTTTATATGTCGTCTATAACTTTTTTGTCATGTGCTGTTCAAATGTTCCTCTATATCCAGCAAATCTCAGACATATTAATATTAATTTTACTCTGCTTCAATCCCAATTCAAATCGGTCACGTAATTACAGAATTATTTTTGCAACGATATTGTTATTGTTTGATTCCCCTCCGTGTACATTTTGCGTTGACACTAAGCTGTCTGATAATAGAACTGTATGCATTCACAGTTGACACATCTATACGTTTCGACAAAGACGGTATTTATTTCCGTTGCCAAAATCTCGAGTAGGATGGGCAAAGTACCAATTTTCTTTTATCTCCATATGATTAATAGCGCTTCATGAAACGTACGTTTGAAATATATTACAAGCATATGCTCATGTATTATCTTAGAATGTTAAAAAGTATTAATCATTAGATGGGGAAGTTTAACCCTTTCCCAAACAGCAAAATTTCAGGGTGGTCAAATTCAAAAACTGCCAAAAATGACAAAATGGAAGGTATTAAAGATAAAATTTGTGTAAAAGATGGCTTAGAAAATATTGAGACAAAAGGAGAAATTGCTGGTTGTCAGCAGTTTCTTCTTTTGTTTCAATGATTTCCCAAGCCTTTCCCAATTAGGGACGTCAAAACCAGGTCTTGTCTGGGAAAGGGTTAAATTATTGTGTTATCGTAATTATTGCTTTCTTTATCATTTTACATTATTTTATTATTTTACATCTTTACAGGCGATGTCTGGTCGGGCGATTACGTCGTTGTGGCGACTGATTATAAAACATACGCTATATGCTGGGGATGCACGAAGCCGTCTGTCTACAGAACGAAGTGTGATGATACCTACGTTACTGTAAAAACGAGATCGCCGTTACCCAAACCTCGAACATGGAAGGTCATTGTTAGAAAACTAAAGAAGTTGTTTGATATTTCACTGACAGATATGCGACGTATTAAGCATACAAATAACGAATGTTCATTTTCTGATTGAATAAACTGTAATCCCTACTGTTATATTTGTACTGTTGGTCTTAATGAAAAAAATGTAAGGGATCTTGGGAATGGAATCTAGTACGATCACGATATTATAGCACCTGTTTACAAAATTTACAATTGTAAACAACAGAATATCGAATTCTAAACTACTGTAATTTTGCACGTGGTGATTCGAATCTTGTAGGTTACTTGTAGGTATCTTGTAGGTATCTCACAACTGTAAGATCCCAACCGACGCATGATAAACTGAATTGAGACTATGAACGTTTTCTCCATCGTTTACATAAGTTAAAATTGTACACATGAGCTATAATATCGTGACTCGACTAAAATCGATTCCTCATTCTTTTGTTTTACAGGAACTATTCTCGTTTTCTAAGTAAACAAAAATCTAGGTGGTCTCTAGTCGCTACCCACTTTGAACAGTACTCTTGCGAAAGAAAGAGTCATAATGAATAAGAAGCACCTACGTAAGAGACGAGACCTAGATCTCTCGTGATAAGTTGATCGACAAGTACGGATCGTATGCAATGCCATTATCGCAGATGGTTCTTAATAGGTCTGGGATATTCCGAAACTTTTTTGAAAAATAGTTGCAAAAAACGTCGATTATTTTCTGGGGTTAGTTTATCTGCTAAAATAGGAACGGCTTTCTGGATAGCAAGATCGATATTACTTCAAATTTTAACGACAGGGAATCACGTGACACAATGTTTTCGAATTTTTGGCCGAAAGAAAAGGGATAAAAAGATAGGAACAAATCAAAGAAAAGGACCAGAGAGGCAGCGGGGTAAAGATATTTCTTTTTCAAAATGCAATATTCTATTAACCCTTTCCTAAACAAGACCTGGTTTTGATGTCCCTAGTAGAAAAGGCTTGGGAAAACCTTGAAGCAAAAGAATAAACTGCTGATAAACTGTCTCAATTTTTTTCTATGCCATATTATACATTAATTCTGTCTCTGATAACATCCATTTTGTCATTCGTAGCAGTTTTTGAAGCAGATCATCCTAAAATTTTGCTGTTTGGGAAAGGGTTAATTCATACCGATTTGAAATAACAAATTTAGAATTTCACTTTCCCCTCCTTTCTGCTGCTCTACATATCCCGTTATGCATTTTACAACGTTAGTGCAGGTTGTTCCTTACACCCTGACTATAAACAAAGAAATAACTGCTGTTTTCTCGACAAGATCGAAGCTGAAGAAGACACGAATGCAGGATACGAATGCCTCTTTACTCGCGTATGACCCGAAGAAACCATTGATGTTTTTGTTCCTGCATTTAAAACCATCGTTGCACCACCAAAGGGTGGCTGTGTGGATTCCAAACCATTCAACGTAAGCATTGTCCTTACCTTAACATGCGAAGAAATTGATATAACGCCCCTTGTGCCTTATTTTCCTGTCTATTCTAGGGAAACAGACGATGTATTCAAGATCATTTTGTGTGCGCGTTACCAAGGAGTCAAAATAACCGTATCATTCCGACCAATTCTGGGCTAGGAAAATACAGTCAAAAGGGGTTCGGGTAATCTGTCGCTGTCGAGTATTTTGAGCTTTTTTTGGAATCAAAAGCCCTATCTGCATGGTGCCATGTGGGTTTCAGGTTCATCGACATGTCTAGTCTAGAAGGAAAACGCTGTAACAAAAGCGTTACAAAAAGGTAATCAGCACATATAAAACTGGAAACATACTGTACGAGTTGATCAAAAAGAGATTATTACGGATTTCATTTGACCTGACACTTACCTTTACTTAAAATGTGTTCATAGATCGCATATAGCGTAACATTCTTCAAACATGCGTTTATCACAGTACACAGATATAACGGGTAAACACGAAAATATCACTGAATCGTTAATTTGATAAAGCTTGGGCGTGTAATTTATGATAATTAAAGCTATGGCTGCGCCATGTGAAATGAAATCTGTAATAACTAACTGAACAAATGTGATATGAAAATTATTTCACGAGAATGGGGTGTGATGCGGTTGAAAAAACGAGTCCGCTAGGACGAGTTTTTTAACCGCATCTCACCCCATTCTCGTGAAATGATTTTCATATCACATTTGTTCAGTTAGTTAATCTATTTATTACATACCTATTTTGGGAATTTAACCCTCAATTTGGGGTAAAATCTTTTAAAAAATAACGTTCTTATTCCAATCTGAACCAAGGCTTTACACCGCGCATGTATACATGTTATTTGTGTATCCAGAAAAAAGGCCGCCATATTGTTTAAATTTTGAAGCGAGCAAAGAATGAAGCATCTATCCGGACATTAAATTATCAAAAATAATTGTAATGAACGAATAAAAAGCGAACTGAATAAATTTCAACCTTTCTAGTCTAAATTTTCCAAATGTCCAGTCTAAGTTACCAATAAAAACAACAACAACAAGGTCAACATCTGGAATGACAGATTCGTTAAAGAAACAGAATTTTCAGCGGAAAACTATTGATTTAGCGTGTTTTAGACAAAAAGGGATGGTATAGCAACAATCTTTATCCAATTCTGTGATGTGACGTTCGGTTGCTTTGAGCAGGCGTGAAAACAACAGTCTGTGTCAAGTGATTTGAATATAGGCCTATCACGGAACAAATTCCGTCATGTTTCCCTTTAACACTCCAGCGCTGGATAGATCTTCGCTTCCATGATAAAATTGTAGAAAAAGGGCAAAAACAAAGAATATGGGTGAAGTTCAAAAAAATGAAGTTTTTATTGAAAACAGAGCCTGAATGAATATGTTCTTAAGAATAATGTTCTTTTTGGATTAAAACTATGCATTTTGATGGTGTTAAACACCATGGAAAATTTCATGAAAATCGAACCATCCAAACCAAAGTTACGGCGAAAAATATGCCCAAAAATGTCCCAAGTGCAACATAAAAAGCGTGACATTTTGATACATTCATCAATTTCAAACGTTGTTTTAAGAAAAGCGTGATGCTTCATGTACCTAAAAGATCCTGCAATTGGAAATCCATCAATTAAGCTCAAGGTTCTAATGTAATTCAGTTATGTGGCACCATATTTGCTACTTCAAATTAAAGCATTAATGATGATACCCCATGTAAAAAATGTATCCTTCTGAATAACAAATTAAGAATTTGATCAAGTATATTTCATAATTTATCATCAATATACACTTTGAAAGGTATCCGAGGCATAGCAGTATGTCTTAAGATTAATTTTCAATTGCAAATAAGCTAATCTGGAGCAAGATGTGTCTAAAAATGGCGTCTTTAAACTGCTACCTGAATTTGTCCTAAGTGCAACGCTTTGAGGTTTTAGATCCATAAAAGAAGCATTGTCTGTCTAACATGTTGTTTTTCCTCATTTTTCAGATCAGCAAGTCAGAAAATATAATTCACTGGTAATTCTTTGCAATTCTTTGCATGCTGTCTTCCTAAATTTTGCCGAAAGTGATGTCACAAGTGCAACGCATTTTTCTATGCAAACTCAGAGCATTGTGAAACTTTAAAAACAAACTGAACTTGCCATACTTTGGTTTTATCTTATTGTTAAAGTATACATCTATCAAGTAACAGCATTGGAAAAATTTTGTTATGTCGTACGGAGAAATTATTTGGAAATGAATTGCTAATTTTGGCGAAAAATATTTTCAGTGAAGTTTTTTTCATGACTCAAAACTTGCAAAACATACTTTTTTGCTTTCATTTATTGCTCATTCAATGTAGCTGTCAGACGCAACAATAACTTAAGCTTAACTGTCTGTGGACATGTGTACGCAACTGTTTTACAACGAACATTGAAACGTTGCACTTGGGACAAAAAAAAATTAAAACAAGAAACTCCATGCAGGAATCTTTATTTTTCTAAAGAAATTGAGCTGATACGCAAAGAAAATGAAGAAACTAACTAAAAAACTTCCCTTTAAAGGAAAACAACTGGACACAAAATAATAAAATGAACCAATCAAGACAAATATTTGGTTCATATTAGGTTTGTGCCCGCTTAGAATGAAACAAGTGTCTATTCATGGTGCTGAATATGTTTTAAATGGCGTAAATTATGTTTGGTATTTCTTATGGTAAGAGATAATCTCAAAGGAACACAGTTGTTACTTTTTAGATGATCAATACAACTACAGTTAGACCGTTGCACTTGGGACATAATTGATATTTACGCTTTTTACTATTTTCAGTACAGAATTTATCAATCTCATCAATTGATTCAAACTTTGTCGTCAGATCATCCAATTTGTCCTATATTATGACGTCAATTACTGTGTCATGTTTGTTATTTGGCATTATCCAATGAAAGTCTACGCCAATGGTAATCACATACTCTGAGTGACATACATCCAAACATTTATAATCATCGGATAAAATCAAATTTTCTTGTTCGTCAATTCAAACAATTTACTTTTATGAGTTAATGGTGTCACATGAGCATTATAAACCCAGTAGGAAACTGTAAAAGACTTTTAATTTTTATTCCATTGACAGCTTATGACTCGGCAATGAAATCTCTTACTGGTCACAAGATTAGGCAAGATTGGCATCGATTAAAACGTTCACTTATGTGCAGAGAGTATCTTTTTTCATAAGCCTGTAAAATTACTTTTTTATCAATAAACTAGACAAACGAAGCTTTTTAATCGATTCTATAATACACAAACTTCAAAATGACGCCTTTAAAGAATATTTTGCATGGTACCAAAGGCAACCTAAACTGACATTATTCCACACCTTACATTTATCATCATTCATTGTGTTACCCTCACTCATTATCATGTTTATATAAAACAAAAATATTATCTTTTTAAACTAGGAAACCTTAAATTCGAATAATCTGTTTTTGTCCCAAGTGCAACATTTTATTACCAAAGATATGTTGATGACGAGTCTTAGGATTTTCTGAGGTTCATGGAAAATATCAAATTTACAATATTATGACTTATTTCTTTGATTTACTATCATTTTCAAACCAATGGAAAACAACTAGCGTGATAAGCATACATAAACTTTGGCATTCAATTTTAAGGGAATAAGTGTGCTATTTTGAATATTTTTCATGCTCAAAGTTTAAATTTCTTACATTTATTAGTTATTCGACATACATATGGCACATAAGTACTAAAATATTAAGCGAAAGGTGTTCTTTTTTGCTACAAAAAGCTTTATTGACATATTTTTGTCCCAAGTGCAACGCATTAAGGCAAAATGGGCAGCTTTTTTAAGGTTATGTTTTACCAGATTTAATCATTGTATCACTACGAAATTTTCAGAGCTGTTTCGGAGTGTATTGAAGTTCAATAACAATATTGCAAAAATTGCAATATATATGGAGAAATCAAATGAGTGGGATAACTTTTATGGGTAGAAACAAGGAATTTCAGGTAAAATGTATGAAAAAATGGCGAAAAAATATTTTTTTCAAGGAATTTGCTGATATTAAAGTTTTAGAATTATGAAACAAGATATATTCATTTGAACTTGACAAATGTTTTATTTCAAATGTGTATGTAACAACTTTGTGGCGCTCTGCTTAAGAAGTACTGTGTTTTGAAATAAAGTGCTATTAATGACAAAACCATAGGAGTTGCAGAAACATGGATACTTTCAGAGAGTGTTCGCTATTAATTTCTGAAACTTCAACATCCTTAGAAATCATTTATACCAAAATTAAACAGCTCCAAGGCTGTTTGATTTTTTACCCCAATGTCACACTTTGACTTCATCCATATACGTTAGTTCTCTTTAGATGTTTTTCTTTTTTACAGGTAGATCTTATTTGACATACATTACCGATGTTATGCATGCACGAAATCTGTGAAGGATAATGAATTAATGGGAAGAAAAGAATAAAAAAAGTAGTTTCGACAGGAGTGAAATATTTCACTGCAGTGAAATATCAAAATTTATTTCACTGTGAAAATCCAGGATTTCACTGCTAGGAATGTAATAAAAACTGACAACCATTGACTTTCATACCATCAGGTATTCATTCGTGTGAAAGTACATATTCATGAGTACACGCTCAGCTTCAACGGTATTCGATTGAAGTGCGTTCATGTGGATTTCGTGCAATTTGAGCACGGTGCTCAGATTTGAGCATGAGAACGTACTTAAGTATTTTCAAGAAACCGGAGCCTGGTCTTGTCTACAGGAGCGTTTTTTATTCCCTTTGTCACGGTGGATTATTACGTGTTACAGTAATTTCAGACAATATTCAATGATTTTGTTAATACGGCACCGATTTGAATTTGGTTTCAAGCAGAGAAGGTGAACAGAAATCACGCATTAGATGGACGTGAAGGATTTGTGAATATTAAACTGATAAAAGGGTTATTGAAGAAAATATAAACACAGATTTTTAGCCAATATGAATGATAAAATTTGTTGAAAATTTGATAAAAATGGTTCATTCCATTTTAAGTTAGTTCCAAAAAAGGTAAGTGTTGCGTTGGAAGTGTCTTTAAGTGTACGTCTTCAAAATTCAGCAAAACGTGGGTATTTATTTTACAGGGTCAGAATAAATGCAAATGAGCCAGGATCTGGAAAAACGTCCCTCAAGGCTTTTGAGACCAACATAGATCCAGATCAGCCTGTGCATACGCACAGTCTGATCAGGATCCATGCTGTTCTCTAGTAGCTTCTTCGTGACCTGTAGTAGCTTAAAGAGAGCAGCATGGATGCATATTGGACTGCATTTGACAACAGGCTGATCTTCAAACTCAATTTTTGAAAATGCTATAAGGGACGTTTTTCCAGATCCTGGCTCAAAGAAATCTTTTGTCCTACTGGAGAAATCAGGGATTAGAATGTTAACTGCGTGCTTGTTGGTATTTTTCTGAACAGTGACGTGAAATTTAAACCCAAACTACAGAATGATTTCGACCAACTTGACGAAACAGACAAAAATATTTTGGTTCAAAGTATCTTGAAAGGTAACCCATGACTGAAGGACTGGACGGTGAAAATCATCCATGAAAAAAATGACGACACAGTTTGTGACGATGGAGCTGTCATCCTTGCATGCCTTCTTCCCATTGAAAAAAATACAAAAGCAATATTCCACGAAGTGAAAAGGTTCCTCAAATTGCATTGGATTCGAAACGGAAAGAATACAACCAGGATCCTCTTACAATCATTTCTAGAATATGCAACAAGTATAGCTTTTGACAAAAATGTGGCTGCACCGAATCGTGTGGCTTCTTGGAAAACTATTCCAACTGAGCAAGATATGATAGAAGACTACTTCAGCTGCGGACCGATAAAGTGGAAATTGTCATATCAACCGACAGGAATTCGACAGCCGTCCCTCAACTAGATTCTTCTACAACCACACGAGTTTATGCTGGGACCCGGACGAACCTACCTGACCAGTAACCTGACAAAACGAGCCCTTCATGACCAGGAATTCGACTTGATTGAAGATACACAGGGCAGGATTCAGGCAAGGGTGTGTCTTGCGGACACTATTTTTACAACAAAGAAATCAAGTGGCGGAAACATGCTTTGCAACAATTTTGTGACCTCTATGGCTGCGATGTTTATACATCTGATCATCGTCTGTTAGTGAATATTCTTTTCCGAAGACAGTCGCGTTTAATGCGCACGAAATCATGTGATGTTGATGAAACACAACTTTAAGCCTGTCAATTTGTTAGACTATAAACTTATCTTGACTGTACGATTCCTATGGCTTAATTCATGAACCTTTATCTGAAGTAACCTTAACTAAAAATGCAAGATTTTTTTACGTTTTATTGTGCAATTTATTAGATTTTGCTCTTGAGGACAGGTTAGTATTCAGAGACATAAGGTGGGTTTGAAGCGACTAATCTTAGTGAGGATTACTAATGACAAGGAGGCCGGATATTGAAATAAACTCTTGTTTATTTTCTCCTACATTTTACAGACTTCTTTTTGTTCAATTTTACACAAGTCCTGTTTCAAATGTGCTGCAACTAACATTATAACTAAATAATTTAATATAAGTTGATTTCATTGAAATCCGAGCGTTCTGATTGGTTGATTTTTTTCATAACTCCATGAAAAAAATTGACGGAACTATTTTCCTGTAAAACACACCACCTATCTTTCCTAAAAGTCTAGAAGTGAAACCCTACATCTGAATCAGATTTTACTTAATGTAACAGGCTAGTAACAGCTATAGAAAAGTACACAAATATGAGAATTTGAAAAAAAAACCAAAACACCAACAAAACATGAATGAATCATGCACATCTATGGTTTCTACACTTGAACTGTTGAACTCGCTGCTGGAACCTGCCCACTGTAGAGATGCATTACTGACGACCAACATGCCAGGCCTCTTCAGCACCAACTATGTCTCCTATCGCTGTTATTGTCTTTTAATTGCAAATACTGGATTTTTTTTACTGTTGACCCGCCATGCACTGGAGTATTGTAACCCAGTTCGAGTCCAGGCTCCACTACGGAAGAAGACAAGCCCTATTCAAAAATGTATTACAAATTAGATTTATCTGCAAAAATTAGATAAACATGAACAATCTACAGAGAACTTACCTTATCCTTTCATGATTTTCGTCCATTATCCATTGACGGGAGCATGAGATGTAAATGCTGAAAACGTTGATATTGTTTTTAGAGACATTTTCAAGTCACTCGACACAGACTGTATTTTTCCCGTCTGGTCAAAGCAACCCTAAGACACATCACAGAATACGATAAAGATGCGATCCGATCAATGGCGATTATCCTCCGTGCTTAAAACACCTGCAATTCATTAGTTTCCTCTGTTTGTTTCTGTATTTTTGCTTGTTTGTTTCGCTTTCTCTCTGTCAGAAGCTGTCTTACTCATTTGCAATAATCTCCCTTGTTTAGACTTGTCATTTAGAATGATCATAGACTAGAACATTTCAATTGTTTACACTTCGTTTTACCCTTTTCTCATGGTCTCATTTGACGCTTCAAAGGTCAAGAGGTGTATATAGTGTACATATCAAGAAATCTTCCACTGTTGGATTGAAGTCTTATTTGATATTTAGAGTCTTTTAATATCGCAAGTTTGTACAAAAGAAAAAAAGTGTCAAGGAATGGTAGTGCTGAAGGGGGTGATTAGGGGGTGGCATTATTAGTTAACTTAAACATTTTTCTTAACAGTAAATCCATATTTTTTCTGCTCCTTTGATTCAGGTGGTGACAGATGATTCTGGGCCTCTTGTGAATTTTAATGTCATTTTATATGTAACGAAACAATTTATTTTTCAATTTACAATTATGACATCTCAGCGCAAAATAATTATTCATCAAACTTCTCCTACACTTGCTGTATCTGTTTTATTATCGATTAAGGTACAGTTGATCACTTGTGGTTTAGATTCAGTCTCAACAGTGATGTCTTTGGTCCTTTTTTCGTTCTTCTATCCTCTGCACATCCCTGCATCATAATGATCATTCCTCGGGTATGATACTTTTAATTTCGTCATCTAATAGCTGTTGGACGTGTTTAAACTAAAACGGTGTGTTGGTTCTTGGTTCTTTTCGCTTCACACTTACCCAGATGAGGTCGATGGGGTTAAGGTCAGCGTGGTACTGTGGTACTACTCAAAGAGTTGTGTCAATGGGCACGCAACGAGGCATTCAAGTGCTAAAAACCATGGCTCAGGTTTTACTTTTTGCAAATATCCATGTAATGTATATGCTTTCAGCATATCGTTTGTGAACGTGATATCATTTCTTGTAAGCATGGCCCTGATTTCTGATTGTTTGGTTGTAGGACATCCGATAGATTAAGAATAAGTTTCTCGTTGAGCCATTTAAATTTATGGTAATCTCATCATGTAGTCTCCGCTCGCAGATTTTCCCGTGAATAACAATTCAGCTCCATTTATAAAATCCTCGTTGAATCCAGTTTGAACAACAATCAGATTTTCTCCCTTGGGGAATTGGGTGTTGAAGGAAGCATCGTCTGACTGCCTGTAGCTGAGTGTAAAATGTGGTGAATGTTTCGTCCCGATATACAATAGGCCTTCCTTGGTCCCGATACTTCTTAATTTATCGGAGATAGCGTATCCTGACCAGGACGCCATCTTGTATTTTCTTTAGGTCCCGTCTGTTGGATTCACACCGCCTCCACCTAAACTGTTTCAGTGTCTTCCTGAGGCCAGGGAATGCTTTCCTTCTTGGCTCTGAATACTCTGTTATAGCTGTTGATGAATATTCATTGTATCTGGTAGAATATTCTGCCTTGTGGTGGTATCGTTCACGGTTCTCCTGATGATATCTAAATCAAAACTGCCAACCCAAAGTGTGTTAGGACCATCGCATGTGCAAAAGGTTTATCACTTTTACTGATGAATTTCAAGCTCCTTTCATTATTATTAATGATGTTTTACAAAGTTATATGCCGTGGCGATTAAGTCTGTACAGTGTACTTCATTTTTGTCAAGAGCAAAATTAAAAAATTATGAAAGGTGGTATCGTGAAACTTCATAGGTCGATAGATCTTATTATGGAGAAATACAGTGCCAAAGAAGTGTAACTCTGTTGATCATGCTTTTGTCCTTTGTTGATTTTCATACTTATTTTCCTTCGGAGCATAACTTAGTACGTATGTTAGGGTAGAATCGCGAAGCTTCGTATGTGGGCAGATCCTTTTACGTAAAGTGAAGTGCACAAGAACTGTTACTCCCCCGATCATATTCTAACGAAAGAATGAATGAATGGAGTTTTAAGGCCCGTCGACAACTAAGGTCATATTGGGCGCACTCACGTTACCGCACGACAAGATGTATTAGGATATGTATTAGTTACATAAACATCTAGTGGGGATATGCTTAAAAATACTGGCGGCCGAAGAACTGGTCACTGGTTACCAAAATATGTCTTTGAAGAAGAGACATTTCACCTTCGGTTATTGTCAGGATGCCTTTTCTCGCAAGGAAAATTAAATTGAAACCGGTAATTGAAAAGAGGGGAAAAGTCAGAAATTCAGTGAAAACAATGTTATAATTTCACCCTGGCGTTTGCAGGCCTCTAATAGAATTTTACAGACTCAAATAAATAAAATTACAATTAACAAAAGTTTACAATTTCCAGTGTGTGAAAATAAATATAATATCCATTAGATAACCCAACCCTAATCCGTTCAGTAAGTTTCTATATTAATTAAAGTGTCCACACCTTTCGAACCACTCTCTCCACAATTCAAACTTCTCCACTCTTATCAGCGTCTGTTCTCTTTATATGTCGGTCCTTCTCGTCCCAAGCTTAGTCGCGTCTGCTCGTCGTTGTGTCATCGATGTGTCGGGGTCGGTCATCTCTGGAACGGCTGCGTCCGTTGTTGTTTCGGGATCGGTCGTCATCGGTTCGCATGCGGTTGTCGCCAGACTTCTTGCGATTGTCGTCGGTACGTTAGTAATCGTCTCGTGAACGACTGAGGTCATCACCTCTGCGACGGGTGTTGTTAAACCGAGGGTTGTCGTTCTCGCGGGCTCGTTCTCTATCAATACGGGCACGGTGATCACTGTGCTGGGGACGATTGTGAGTGGCGGAGTTGTGATCGTGTCGTCAGTGATCTCCAGAACGCGGCTGGTCCCTGTTCTCTCTTGATTCTAGTAGAATCCTCACTGTGGTCGTCAGGTCGCTGATCGCACGCGTATGTCAATATAGACAACATTTTTTGACGTAATCTTTACAGATTCTTGTCACATATATACAATTTACAAATACTAACAAATCATTTTTTACTTATAGTCAATTTTCAATTCATTCGATTCACGAGATGCAAAATAGTTTTTCATTTCTGAATGGAAAATATTTGGAAGATAAGCTAAATTTCATAAAAATCGATTGCTCAGCGCCAAACCATTGTAAGTGCATATGGGTTCACATCCACCTAAAACAGTTCACGACAGAGCTCTCGATATATAATTTGGTTAATATTCTATATCTTGTAGATGTAGCAAATTCTAACGTGCATTTTTTTGTAAAAGCTTGCGAATCCGAACCAGGAGGCATGTGTCATCCCTTTTCTGTTAAAAAAAGATGACTAGTCTCCAGGCTCGCAAACAAAATTGTAAGAAGTGTACAAGAGAGAGTCACATTTTCCTTCCAAGAAACGAAATAGGAAGGTCATGAGACGGACTCTTGCACCGATTTATAAAGAATAATATGCACAAAAAAAACTGAATTAATTTTTCATTATTACATAATACAAAACATAGATGAGAGATAATTCTATTCTTATTAGATTATATTAACCTCACTTTGGATCATGAGAGAAGCAATAAGGAAATGTGCCCAGTGGCACACCTACTCATTTCTTCGACGTGATTCAGTTGTAGATAAAATGTAGTCATTAAACATTAACGTTATTTAGCAAACTTTATCTGCGTGTAAAAGATTCCTTAATGTATTTTGCAAGATTTAACAAACATTTTTTAATTTTGCTTTGAAACAGCAACGTCATTTTATACATACTTTGGCGAGTGAAAAACTTTTCATTTATATATAATTGTCTTAAATCAGCAAAAGCTGTACAAATAAAAAGAAAATGAAATTCATTTTCAATTTCGTTACTATTGCATAGTTGACAAAGGCGTAGATTTCTATCAATTCTGTTGTTACCATATCTTCCTGATTCTATTCGTAGCGAATGAGATGAAAGTCGTATCTTTGAAATGTAGTTAAACCATTTGAAAGGTAAGACATTCAAATAATTCTCAATACCAAGACTGGTTTTGATGTACTTATAACTCGATAAAACCGTACTGTTATTAATATATGAATACATGTTTTGATAAAATTTATCAACAACTCTAGATTGAAATGTTTTATAAAAATGCTTGTGGTTGACGCTAGATGTATAATATGAGTAGATGACTTCGACGAACTCGACGAACGCAGGAGATACTGATCGCGGTGTCTTTCTTGGCGGCTCCATCCCTATACTCCTCTCAATGTTCTTCTCCTCCCCTTGTCCGAGGATCTGGGGTAAGATGTTTTCTTCTGGAATGTCCTTCATCCATTCATCCACCGATCTCGAACTTGTGATCGCCGCATCTACCAACATCTTCGTCTGCTCTGTTATCTGCTTGGCCAGCTGCACAACTGACGACTGGCCCCATGTTGGCTGTGGCTTCCTTTTCACTGATAGAAATGGTGAAAAAATATTGTTTTCAAGGAATTTTCCAAAATTAACGGTTTAGAATCATGACCCGAGATATGCTCAATTGAAATTGACAAATGTTTTTTCTCAAAAGAGTATGGAACAACTTTACGGCTCTATACTACGACAGTTCTGAAATAAAGTATCATTAATGACAAAACCGTATAGTGAAATGTAGAAACATATATACCCTCAGAAAGTTTCCCTGTTTACTTCATAAACTTCAACATCCAAAGTAATGATTTATATTGAAACTAAACAGCTATAGGACTGTTTTATTTTTTTACCTCAATATCACACTTTGACTTCATTTTTTGAACTTCACCCTTATTGACTTTTGTTGATTTTTATACCTAATTTTTGTCTGGAGCATAACTAGAAAAGTTTGCAACTAAGAATCATGGAACTTCATAGGCAGATTAATAATGGAGAACCGTAACCATATCAATCAGTTTATGGAATTATTGTCCTTTGTTGATTTTCGTACTTGACAAAACTTCTACATTTGCTAGAAAGGTATGTACATCGAAGGTATTGGGGGCGGGAGCATATATCTTTTACAAACATATCTTTCATTTAGTATATATATTATGTGTAATATATGTTTGTATGTTAATAAGTCCATGTTCGTGTATGTGTCTTGTTAAATTGCGGAGTTAAAATAGAGAAATAACATTGAACCTATTGAAAAAATACGAAATGCATCAAATACTCACATTTGTAAATACACTTTACATTAAGTTGATTAACCGTGCCGGATTTCATGATTATGCTTTAAGCAAGAAGAAGAATATTTCGATAAATATGCAATAATTCAAAATTCTAAACCATTTAAAATGCTTATGTTTGTATTTGGAATGGAAATGTAACACAGTTTAGGAATTACTGGCACTTTCCTGCCTTTGGCTCTTTAGTGCTAATGATGGGTTGCATACCTTAAAAGAGAGACAAAATCATAGGTAGTTTTAAATCAATGACCGAAAAAAAAGGGGGGGGGTCATCCGGATACCACAATCGGTATCGGTTTACTGTTCCTAGAACTTAATTCTATTGGTTTTACGATCTTAGATGTTCTTTTGCATGACGGGTTACATCTATTTAATATTTTCTTACTCGGTAAGGAACGCTCAATACATGCGCTGAAGATTTTGAAACAGATGGTTTGGCAATATTACGGACGCGCTGTTGCAAATATACGGGATTAAGGTAAGGCGTATTTCCTTATGTACAAGTACGTTAAAACGCATGTTTAGTAATATTTTATAACTAATATACATGTATGTAATGAATGAATGTATTTTTTCATATAGGCATGAATAAACCAAATACACTGTTTATATCCGCGAAACAAAAGTGCATTGCAGTTTTAGATTCATACCTGCATAATAACTAGAATTACATTTATTCTTTATAATTCAATATTCAGCAATTAAATACAATAAGACACACATTTTTATAATTACTTTAAAAATGACAGGTTATTGATGTGGTGTACAGTCATTCTCAGAATATGTGTACAATTACGAAGAAAAAGGTGAAAATTTGAAGACTTGCAAATTGTCAAAAATGTTCTTTTGTATCGTTGTCTGTCTGTTGTATGTGATATCCTGAAAATTTGGCATATCCCTCTTAAGATACTATTTTTGAGAAATATCACAGGAAAATTAGAATGCATACTCCGTAGCGGATATTAGAAATTAAAAAAAAACTACCCAATGTCCATAAAATAGATAATAATTAACGGAATGATTAGGATCTTACTTTCGACAAAATAAAACCACTCAATAAAATAAACACTTTGTGTAAGAAAAAAAGTAAAAAAATCCTGCTTTTTTATCGCAAACAGCGTAAGAAAATGAAGCAATATTTCGTTACGGAAATAAGAATTTACAATCATTATTTAAATATTCACTATTTACTATATACATGTAAATCATTTCTAAAATAGCCACAACCCTTTTCAGCTTTCTTGACTTTTTGCAAGCATTTAGATAAATTGCATTTACATCCTCATAGCGATGATCAGTTTTGATTAGATAAAAGGACTTCAAGTAAAATTCTGAGATTTTTTCAGGTTGAATTAAAAGAAATATTTTGTTAAACAACAACGAAAAAATATACAGTACTATATGAGGTCAAAAAGCGTATCGTTACGGAAAATAAGACGTTACGGGAATTTAAATTTTTTTCATTACAATTCAAAATAAAGTGTGGAATTGTAAAAAAAATCGTCGATTTTGTGGTTAATTTCCTTATCAATGAGAATGTCTTTCAAAAAGTCCCAATCATTTTGTATATAACAAAGCGGTTGCTTTAAAAGTGCCGTTATGGACATTAGAATGTTTCCTTTGACAAACTAACGAAGCGTACTTTCGATGAAATTAAATGTCTATCTGTACCAAATCAATTAGAAAATTGTACATTATCATGAAATTTACATTACATTTATTCAAAGCAAACATATTTCAGTAGTTTAGTAAATTCCAATATATCAAAACGGGAAAATCAAATGTCGTAACGGAAATTAGCTGACACTGGCGGCAACGTAAATTTGACTACGAAAAAGTTACAAATTAATGACACTACGAAAAACGATACAGAATTATGTCTTCTTTCTCTCATATTGTCAAAACATATACTAAATTACTTCCTGTTGTGTATCGTATGGAAACAACAGTACTTCATTATTCGAAAAAAGACTCGCAATAGGCAAATTTCACCACCCTATCAAAAATACAAGCTAAAACCACTACAAAAATCACACTTTTGGACAAAAAAATGTACTCATTGTACGCATTAATGTATGACTAAGTCCAATAAATATAACACGACTCAATGATACACGGTGGAGATTGTGCATCATGGGATGGATAACGAATACGGACAAAATAATCTCGATTATGGTAAGATATTTTGCAATAACTTCCTTATTTGTGCGTCAATCTTCAAAAGGTTTGTTGCATGTACCCCGCCTTACCGAGCTCTTTCATCGGATATATAACACATTAGATAACTCATGGTACCTTTTCCGAAATATTGTCCCAACCGACCAGAAAGCGAAATTGTAACGACTACGGCCAAATGAACCACGCTTCGGGTAAGAATTTGTGCAATAACTGTCTTGTTTCTGCGTCAATTTTCATGTGGTTTGTTGCACGTTTTACTGAGCCCTTTTCTCAGATGTATTACTTATCTGGAAACTCCTTGTACTTTTCGCAAAAACCGATCCCAACCGACTAGAAAAAGGGCCTGAATTTTTTGTCGTTTTTCTGGTCGGTTGGGATCATTTTTTGTACAAAGTACAAAGATTCTATGAACAAGTCATACATCTGAGAAAAGAGCTCAGTAATGCGGGGTACATGCAACAAACCGCTTGAAAATTGACGCAGAAATAAAACTATTGCACAATTTCTTACCTGAAGCGAGACAAATTTGTCTGTATTCGTTATCAATCCCATCATGTACAATCTCCACCGTGTGATAGCTCATACTGTAAAACTGTATAAATAATAATCGACACTATCGAGCGGCGACAGGTATTTTCTGCAATTGAACCCATTATTATTTTTTTTTTTTTTTTTTTTTTTTTTTTTTTTTTTTTTTTGCTTGGTCGTCCATGAACGTGTTTTCAGATCCATTTTGCTGTTTAAAATCTACAGGTTGTGGATCAATCGCGAGGTCAATAAAACGTTGGCCAGTCAGAGTGTCATTTAGCATGAAAACGTTTGTCTCTAGATTACGTAAAATTCACGTCTACTCAATAGCACCCCCGCCAACATATCGTTAGTGGGGAGTCAAAACCTCGTAACTACAGCTTGAATAAGCTGGAGTTACGAGGTTTTGACTCCCCACCGACGATATGCGTCACGTTTCAGGACATTGCACTCGTATTATCTCTCATTTTTATATCGAAAAAACACGAAATCTGCTGCCAAAAGGTACCAAGCGATGCATCATAAACGATCCGTTATACTTGATCGATTATTTTCGTGAATTGCTACGATGTGGCGTTAGACTTGACTCCACCCTCAATCACTGGTAATAGGCCTGTCCCACCTTACCGAATATTCGTTGCGAATTCGTACCGAACGTCAAGGGCGAAATTCGCAGAATTCGTTGCCATTTTATTCGGTGAACTTTAGTTTTCAACGATTGTGTACCGACCATAGAACGAACACGTAACGAACTTGTAGCGAATGTGTCGAACAGCCAACGATGATTCTCCGAAATATACCCCAATTCGTTCCCAAATGATGATTTATTTAACGAAACAGCTCAGAATATGCTTTCATGTGAAAAAAAAACAAACAGCACGTAAAGAACACGTTAATTTTATTTGTTGAATAGCTGTAGAACGTTATTATCCCCCAATTTAATTGATTTGCATACTACAGTACAGAATTTTGAACAGTTCAATCAAATTATGACGTCTTAAGTATGCTATGTGGAATTTGTCGTACATCGTGCGCAGCGTCAAACAAACGAGTGCGTTTATTAACCCTTTCCCAAACAAGACCTTGTTTTGACGTCCCTAACAGATATGGCTTGGGAAAACATTGAGACAAAAGAAGAAACTGCTGATAACCAGCAGTTTCTCCTTTTGCCTCAATGTTTTCTGATCTCTTTTATTCACAAATCTTACCTTTAGTAGCATCCACTTTGTCGTCTGCAGCAGCTTTCAAATTGGATCACCCTAAAATTTTGTCGTTTGGGAAACAGTTAAATACCGACTTCATTAGAAAGGACTAAATGGCCTTCATTTGAAGTTTCTTTGGACAGAAATACTACATGTATAACTATGCTATGTATCATTCGATACGACATTTCTTTAATATTTTACATGTTTGAATGTTCGACAACCTAGCATTGCTCCCTTTAATGCAAAAGTTTCCGATTGACACAGTCTCGTGGAGGCAATATATGCTTTCAGAATGTGATAAAATAGAAAACAAGTATTATAAAAAATGTTAGATGATCTGATAATTTCTCTTCAAAATTACAATAAATCAATGTATTTGTCAACCCAACAACTTGTTTTAAGATAATTTGAAATCAAAATAAATTAATCTCAGTTTTAACGGTCATGCATAAAGACTATACATGTTTTCTCTAGTACATATTATATTTTGTGTAACACAAAATAATATGCTATATGGTAATCGAGTGCTCCTGATGATAATAGAATTCTCTTCCATGTGCCTATGTCTGAGAAATACTGGATACATAAATAAATGAGCCAGGATCTGGAAAAACGTCCCTTATAGCATTTGAGATAGCCAGATTTCAAGGTCAGACTGGGCATTAATGCTGTCTAACCAGCATCCATGTTGCTCTCAAATGGTTGCTACAGACCAAGTGGAAGCTATTGGAGAACAACATGGTTCTTGTCAGACTGCGTGTATACGCAGGCTGATCTGGAACCATGTCGTTCTCAAATGCTATAAGGGACGTTTTTCCAGATCTCAGCTCAAATAAATGATGGTGAACACGAAAATGACATTGGGTCAACTCACTACAATAATGGTCCGGTGACATACCTGCCGAATTTCAAGCCGAAAGAATTAGATCAGACAGATAAATGGGGATAGCGGAGCATTCTCGCTTTCAATCACCAAAAAATGGACAAAAATGAGAAACATGTACGAAAATGGTGCCTACAGAGATGATACGATTGTAAAAACCATTGGCTCTGTCTCTGCCATTACCGTACTGCGTATATATTTTTGAAAAGAAACGCGGGGTGTGAAGAGCCGATTAAAGTACACAAAGTGACCGTTTAAATTATCTTTGTATAACTATTTATTCATGGAGAGTATTTAATTTCAAATTAAATGACATGTAATGGCAATCATACTTATAAAGGACAAACGAGCACAATGGTGTGTCATATCAGAATTTTCAAGCAAAAAAGAAAATGAAATTAAAAAAAAATGAAGCTTATTTAGATTTCATTTGTACATTCCTAGAACATATTATGAAACAAAAAAATAGTGCAAAATAAACTGACGCGCAAAAGACAGTTAGCATTTAGGAAAATATTATTTAAAGTGACATTTCACATTTATTTCATTTTTTAAAAGTATGTCTTGGTGCATAGATTGTTTATTCCAATGCGTAGCAACGCTACCATTTTTTGAAAATGTTATCAATAAGCGAAAAATACGCCTTCAAAGTTGAGAAAGAAATGACAAATTCTATATAAATCTGAACTGTTGTCCACAACAATTTGTTTAATTTTAGCGCAAAAATATATATTTCTCGTAAACGGTTCAATATTTTGGCTTGAAATTTTCAGAATTTTCATAAGAAAACATGCTCTTTCAGTTAGAATAAAAGTAGAATTTATGTAAAAATAATCGTGAAATGTCACTTTAAAGACACATTACATTCCCATTTGATTGGTTATTCTAATGCGTTCAAATGCTATCAGGTTTTTCTTCCTTGCAGCTAATAAACAAAAACAAACGCTTTTAAAAAAGGGCGGAACAAGACAAATTCCAAGTACATGTGCATTGTATTCCTTGTAAACGGTGCAATACTTTGGCTTGAAATTTTCAGGATTTTCATACGAAAATAATTATGCCCTTTGAGATTAAAATAAAAGTAAAATGCGGTATAGAAAAGGTATTCGCTGTAAGTAAAAGCAGACTCGTGGTGTTTTGGTCATGTGGGTTTTCCGTTCTGGTGGACATCGTAAGGCGTTGTTACAGATGGTTAAAGTTAAAACCTGGGTGACCTTCCTGGGCACTTCCTGTTTAATCGTTATAGTTCGGCTTATCCCGTGACGTCCGTAAGTCCGACTAGTTTTAAACTACCGTTAGATGCAATATTGCCTGTTTCCATAACAAGGGAATTAATTGGGCGTGCTCAGATTTCCGGGGAGTATTCTTCACAGTTTTGGTGAAAATGTTTCTAAATTGTATGAAGAGTAGTCAAAAACCCCAACAAAAGTCAAAAATTCAAAATTTGTGAGCAATGAAAATTACCTCCCTTGAGATCGTTTATTCGCACCATACAGGTTTCGTACCATAACTGGTCAAATAGCCCATTACCCAGGTCTTACCTTAAAACACTTACGTTCATTGATCCTTCGACTTAAGGACACGACACAATTTTAAAACATCAAACAAGTATTCTGAAGTACTGGACAATAATACGAATTCCCATGCCGGCTTGATTATATTTATCCCTATGATTATAAATTTATAATATGTTATTTGTACGGAAGAATTTAGACAAAAAGTCTATCTCACTGTAGTTTTCTAGTAATCTCCAAAGTCCAGCATCTGTATATTCGTCATAAATCAGTGGACAAAAACAAAACTCCTCGTTATTCTCTAACTCATTTTTGCAGGTCACATACCTAAATTAAAAATACATATCAGCGTTTTAAATAAAACAGAAATCGGAATATGCCTACTTAAATATCCTAGTAGTTCTCAAAGTCCATCCGTAGTATTCTCAAAAGTCACTCTCAAGCTTGTTCTGTAACTCATAAATGATGGTTAACTTACCAAAGGTCATCTAGAAATACCTTCCGGCGTTTAGAAGATTTAGAAAACTGTAATTTCCTAGTATTTTTTTCTGAGTAAAAACCAACAATAGACCTGAGCGAAACCCGCGCGAATTTACGATGCGCACTGATTTACCAAAATTCAGCTCAATACCTGTTTAAAAAGTATAAATCTTAAAAACAGAATACAAATCTAACATCCGCTTTGGCTTCGCCGGTAGGGGACTACATGTAATTACTGTCTAAGTAACAAATGCAAAAGGAAATCCACATAAACAAAATGCCACAAGTTTGCATACAGTTTGAAGTTTTATTTTCACAAAACGACGTTTCCTCTATTTGGCGTCGTATTCGTGACCCTTATATCTGGAAGGGCTACATGTATACTGCAAGTTATATACTTTGCATGCTTTGTTCTTATGAGGTCCCTCATATATGTAATAAATGCCAAAAAGTTGTTGATAAATGTATATTTCACAAGCCTATTTTCTGTACTTATAATACGCCATAAGATTGCAACTCTGGCGCTCTATTTGTCATGTTATGGGACAACGTCAGTACAGAAGCCTACTTCAGAAAACGCCTCAAGAACAGCTGATCGATATGCTTGGTGGACTTGCGCAATATTTTGAAAATACTGCTCAGGTAGACCAAGCATTATCCTATATATATATCCTGCTTTCCATCAAATGCTTTGATCACGAATAATGGTAACAATGCATCAATAGCTTTATTCGAATGACAAGAATTTCTACAGTATGTTATCACAGAATGTTATGTGAATATGAATGTACTTAGTAACAATTTTCAGTATGAAATGAATAAGCGTTGTTCATAATGACTGAGGTGTCGTAACTGGGGTCTATACAGGCCACTTTTTTGTCATTTAATTAGCAATGTTCCAATAATTGATATTAGATATATAGCTTTGCATGCATTCATGCATGGATTGTCCCTTCTTTTTCTTTTCATTTTTTGTCGGTCACTTTAAATTATTTTGTATTTGTCTGTATTGTCTTGTCTGTTTGTATGTTTGTATTGTCATGCTCTTCTTTTCAAGGAGGAAATAAAAGAATCAATCAATCAATCAACTTTTAAATTCTAATTGCAAACTAGCTTTTACGTTGTTCCTTTTTGTAAATTTTGATAACACATACGACCAATATGATTAAAACCCAGTGTTCATTTATAGTAACATCTGACACATTCAATTGGAGATATAAATAACTTATTTGAATAGTGCCCGAATCCAGTCTTATATGGACGTCTCCATTTCGTCGTACAACAGCTTTCAAATTAGAACTATCCAAATACTTGCAGTTTGGCAAAGAGTTCATGTTTATTGTAGGTACGAAAATGGACAAGCTTGTGTTGGTCAGCATAATCCTACAGGTATTTTACTTCTCCGATGTGAACACCATTGCTAAGCCACAATCCAAAATTACAGAGAATCCCTTTGTGATAATGAAAAAGACAAGAGTGACAGGACAAACACTCGATATAAGGGAAGACATCAAGAAGATTGTTGGGCACTTATGTCCCCGTGTAGACATATGCACGACCAATGCAACAAACGCCGATCTGGAGCAAAACGTTGACTTGGGAGTAGGTCGCGTTTCTTGTTGTAGAGGTATGTCAATATTTACCCTCCCTCTTCCTTGGTTTGTTAATTCAAACCAAGAATTGCCTAAAAATGTAAGAATATAATGCTGATATCACATTTTTTTAAGTTTTCTTCAATAGTTTCATGCGACAGATGTCTGTGACTTGCAGATTTTTTTTTTTTTTTTTTTTTTTTCGTTTTTGGTAAGGTGTAATATTTTACACGGAATCTTGAAAGAAGCTCATCGTATTCATCCATTTGCACGGGATCCCATAAAAATAAAACTCCCATTCAAAACTATATTTTTGTACTGGAACGGGCATAATAAAGACCAAAGCAACGCGATTTCTGACAAACTCAATGTTGAGCTTCACAACAATTACATCTATGGAGACATGTTGTCAAATACAAAGACGCGCACAATATCATTTTTTTTTATTTTTTATTTTTTTTCTACTTGTCACGAAGAGAAGTCGTTCTTTTGGTAGCATTCTTTTCAAAATTAACAAGCACTTTTTAGTAACATTAAAAAATCATTTTCTTTCGAACAAAATGCTGTTTTCCCGTGAGTGTTTTTGGAGCAAGTAATGTAAGGCAATTAGCTAAAGACAGCTTTGACGTAAATGAAAAGGGAGCCAATATGAGATATATGTTGTGCATCTTAATAGAGACCATCCATGGAAGGTATGAAATATGTAACGTGATCTTAGCGCTAAGGAGACATAATTCAAAACTTAAAAGCGAAATTTAACTTAGGTCCTGATGTCGACACTAATAACTTCAAAATACCGAAAGTCTCCACTGAAGACTTCCCCGTGGTAAGAGCTGGTAGATCGAATGTTTGTAATGTTAACGGCTAACATTCACATATATCATTAGTATAAAGTCACCTGGCCTTGACACCCCCTTGGGGGAATCCTAAATCCGCCCTTGAAAAGTGTTATAAAAGTTAGTGTAATTTACAATATACACTAAGTTGCATAGTCTAACAATTGTAAGATACTTATACCCAATTAATAACCAAGGACATGTTTCATCAAATGATTCAAGACGCATTTTTGACTTACCTATGGCTTACGAAGCGCTTAAAACAACAATAGCATAACCTATTCCTGATTGAAGGGGGCGTTACGCGACTCTTGTCCTAAATATGTAAGGGATTGATAAGTCTAAAATATGTTTTAAGAGGCCCATACACGATCAATATCATTAACAATATTATTGAGTCATAAAATTGACAATATTATTCTAGCCACCCATACACGATCAATATTATTGACAATACTAATTTAGAGAACAAACAACCATGGGTAACATAACGTCAATAAAAAATATTGAAGAAAATATTTCAGCGATCGCAGATATTCGTCAATATCATTGACAATCCTTGAATATTGCCCATTCACGGTCAATATTATTGTCAATAGCAACTATTGACAATAATATTGTAAATAATATTGATCGTCTATGGGCCGCTGATTTGATGAAACTGGCTCCTTATTAGGTAAATAGATCTCTCTCATTCTTGGTCAGTCCCTCGTTACTGTACATCTACATACGATTTTGGCTGATCAACTTGCATAATTTCACGGTCCGTCTCCACTGGTGGTGAACACGGCTAAAGCGATGTATTCCGTCGGTGTTGTTATAAAATCTCGTAACTACGGCTTCGATAAAGCTGTAGTTACGAGATTTTATAACAACACCGACGGTTTGCCAATACATAACGGTAAACCCGGTCTATTTTTATAACAAATTCATTGTAATTTTTTTAAACTCACATTTAAACGCAAAATATCTATACCTTGTTGTAGAGAAAAACGTCCCTCGCTTTGGCCGAGTTCACCACCAGTGGTCTCTATCTGATTACACTAGGCTTGTGAGATTTTTGGTGGGACATACGAGTTTCCCCAAACTTTGCAAAACGTTTACCTATTTCTAATTACTGAGTACAAATGTTTTGGCAAACATTGGTAAAAGCATATATTCATCAGTCAATCAATTCGCCGCTGCGCTAGATAGTACTTAAAAAAAAGAAGGTAAACGTATTTCAAAATTAGCGGAGACTAATCCACGATCATTATGGAAAAATATTACATCACAGTATAAAAATGACGAAAGTCCAGAAAATATTACAATAGAAGAAATGTTTCAACATTTTAACGACCTTTATCACTCTGAACCAGCAGAAAATGATCCTGAGCCAGACACTGGCAATAACGATCACATACATGTATATGATGAAGAATTAGACTCAAATTTCACTGAAGATGAAATAAGAAACGCAGTATTTGCTCAAAACAACTCCAAAAGTCCGGGAAATGATCATATTATAGCTGAAATATTTAAATGTACATTTGATATTATATCACCGTTTTTTATAAATCTATTCAATAAATTACTCTCCGAAGGAAATTTTCCACAATGTTGGGAAGATGGAATAATTATTCCAATATTTAAGGGTGGTGAACACAAAGCCAAAAACTTCAGAGGTATTACGTTAAATAATATAATCTCAAAAATATATTCTAAAATTTTAATCAAAGATTAACCAAATGGTCAGCGAAACATGAAAAACTTTTAGATAACCAGTTTGGTTTCCAAAAAAATAAATCCACTATAGACTGCATATTTATACTCCACGCAATAATCGCAAAAACATTGTCAAGCAAACAAAAGCTATATGCCGCCTTCCTTGACTGGGAGAAAATGTTTGATACTATAAAAAGACGATATTTATGGCAAAAGCTGGTCTCGGAAAACGTAAGCACAAAATTAGTAAACGCCTTTAGATCTATGTATAATACTGTGAAAGCTCCTATTCGATATGGCACTGATGAATCAGATTATATCCATTCACATATAGGTGTAAAACAAGGAGATCCTGCCAGTAGTATACTTTGCTTATTTTTCCTGAATGACATCATGTCCACTATCAACTCTAATATAGATGGACTTATTACAATAAATGAATTAAAACTGTTTCTTCTTCTATTTGCAGACGATGCAGTAGTCTTTTCCAAAAATCCATTATCTCTGCAATCAATGTTAAACCTCATAGAAAAATACTGTAATGATTGGAACTTACGCCTTAATGTGAATAAGACAAAAATTGTAATATTTGAAAAGGGTAGACACACTAATTATGACTTCTTTTTGTATAACACAAAATTGGAAGTCGTTTCATCATTTAAGTATTTAGGGGTACATCTATACAAAAATGGTAGTTGGAATAATACGCAATCTAAAATAAGCCAACGAGCTTCATTTTCACTTCATAATCTCTTCATTGTAATGAACCAAGTTAATCTCCCGACTTCACAAAAAATTAAACTATTCGATAGTCTAGTATCACCAGTCCTTAACTATGCAGCCGAGGTTTGGGGTCACCACACAGCAAATGAAATAGAATCAATTCATACTAAATTTTGTCGCAAAATCCTATGTGTTAGGGGTTCTACAAATTTGGAATGCTTGTATGGAGAACTGGGAAGAATCCCGATGGTTATACATAGAAAAATACTTTTGATCAAATATTGGATAAAAATTTTAAATAAACCTGAATCTTCGCTTTTATATAAAACATACATCATGCTTAAAACCGATCTCGAAAACAACATAACATGCAATAGTCAGAATTGGGCATATCAAATCAAAACAATACTTGACACATGCGAACTTTCAAATATCTGGGAAAACCAAATGAACAGAAACCGAAATGTAGACTTTAACATAATTAAACAAACAATCTTAGACATATACCAGCAAAATTTGTTTGAAAAATATCAATAATTCTACACGTCTCACTACATACAAAACAATTAAAAATGTCTTAGAATTTGAAGGTTATCTTGATTTCATAGACGACAAAAAATTAAGAATAGCTTACACAAAATTCAGACTATCGGCCCATGGTCTAAATATTGAAAAAGGACGTCACCAAAATATCCCGCGTAACTCTAGAATCTGCTCTAAATGCTCCTTCAACATGATCGAAAACGAACATCACTTTTTATTAATATGTCCATACTACTCTGACATTAGGAAAAAATATATAAAACCTTATTACTTCACCTGGCCAAATTTACAAAAATTTAGAAACCTACTTATCAATAAAAAGCGGCAAATAGTAATTAATGTATCAAAATTTTTACATTTCGCCTTTAAACACAGAAATGAAACATAAAGTTCGATGTGAATTTGTTTTTCTTGTTTTTCTTTATCAGATGTTTTCTCTTAATTTTTGCTCTACAGTTATGTCTTAGTATGAATGTCAATAGATAATGCATTCTTGTGTTGTTCTTCTGTAAACTCATGTCTTTCGCTTGTCGCGAATATATGTATTCTTTGTGAATTGCTATAAACATGTATTTGTTTGATGCAATAAACTCTTTGTATTGTACTTAGTACCTTTATCGCCGTTTTTCTATCGTTATCATTGATACTTGTATCAAACCATAAAATGTAATATCGGAAAGGTTCCATTATGACATTTGATAGAATCCAGATAAGTTTGTATGAAATATCAATATGATCATTACGTTGCAATTACTAAATCTTCATTGCCCATAGACACTGACTGTATGGAGAGCAGCTTAAAGTGATATTTCATATATACTTTCTTAGCTCGCCTGAGCAACATGCTCAAGGTCAGCTTTTGTGATCACCCGGCGTGCGTCGTTCGTCGTCCGTCGTAAACAACTGCTTTAAACATCTTCTTCTCCTTAAACACAAGGCCGATCCTGATCAAACTTGGCAGGCATGTTTCTTGGATGGCCCCTTTTAAAAATTGTTCGTGAATTTTTGATTCGCCAAAAAATGTGGGCGTGGCAGGGCGTGGCGTATCAGACTTACAGAAATCATTAGGTAATTCTTCGAAAAAACTTCTCCTCCTCAACCACTGGGCCAATTCTTTCCAAACTTGACAGGAATGTTCCTTTGGTAACCCTTTTCATACTTTGTTCGTGAATTATTGATTCGTCAAAACTTTTGGGCGTGATAGGGCGGGGCTTATCAGACTTAAAGAAATCATAAAGGTAATTCTTCAAAAATCTTCTCCTCATCAACCACTGGGCAAATTCTTTCCAAACTTGACAGGAATGTTCCTTTGGTAACCCTTTTCAAAACTTGTTCGTGAATTTTTGATTCATCAAAAATTGTTGGCGTGGCAGGGCGGGGCTCATCGGAAATCATGTTAAAAATCTTTAAAAATCAATTATCAGGCCAATTTAAACCAAGCTTGGCATAAATGTTCCTTGAGTGACTGTATTCAACACATGCTCATGAATTTTTAATTGGATGAAAATTGTGGGCGTGGCAGAGGGGGCTTTTCAGACTTCAAAAAATTGTTAGGAATGTACCTTGAGTTACTGTCTTCAAAACATGGTTTTGAATTTTTGATTTATTGAAAAATTATGGGCCTGGTAGGGTGGGGCTTGTGGATTTTTAACTGATCTATGTCCTTTTGTTGAAAATTGGCATTTTTGCAACATTTACATGTGTTATTTGGTCTGTTGCTTTTTTAGCTCACCTGAGCAACATGCTCAAGGTGAGCTTTTGTGATCACCCTGTGTCCGGCGTGCGTCGTGCGTCGTGCGGCGGTCGTCGGAGGTCGTCAACAATTGCTTTAAACATCTTCTCCTCCTCAACCACTGGGCCAATTCTTTCCAAACTTGGCAGAAATGTTCCTTGGGTGACCCTTTTCAAAACTTGTTCGTGAATTTTTGATTTGTCAAAAATTGTGGGCGTGGCAGGGCGGGGCTTATCAGACTAAAAGAAATCTTTAGGTAATTCTTCAAAAGTCTTCTCCTCCTCAACCACTTGGCCAATTCTTTCCAAACTTGGCAGATGTGTTTATTGGGTGACCCTTTTGAAAACTTTATCGTGAATTTTTTATTCGTCAAAAATTGTGGGCGGGGCAGGGCGGGGCTTATCGGACTTAGAGAAATCATGTGAAAAATCTTTAAAAATCAATTATCAGGCAAATTAGAATCAAGCTTGGCAAAAATGTCCCTTGAGTGACTGTTTTCAACACATGCTCATGAATTTTTGATTCGTCAAAAATTGTGGGCGTGGCAGGGCGGGGCTTATCAGACTTGGAGAAATCGTAAGATAATTATTCAAAAATCTTCTCCTCCTTAACCACTGGGCTAATCATTACCAAACTTCAAAGGAATGTCCCTTGGGTGACCCTTTTCAAAACTTGTTCGTGAATTTTTGATTTGTAAAAAATTGTGGGCGTGGCAGGGCGGGGCTTATCGGACTAGGAGAAATCATGTGAAAAATCAATGGGGGGTATGATCACTTTCAGTGATATTCTAGTTTACAATAATTTAATTTGACATAATACTGACATATATATTTGTTTACAACAAAATTTATATTGTACACAATCAAATACACGAAGAACTCAGGTGAGCGATATCAGTGCCTGTCAGGCACTCTTGTTTGTTTGCTCTTTTTCTCAATTGATCAGCTCACAGTTCAATGTACTTCTTAGAATGCACAAAAACAGTGCTGTTGGGGAGAATGATAATTTTCAGTGATATTCTAGTTTACAATAATTTAATGTGACACATTTTACAACAAAATTTATATTATACACAATCAAATACACAAAGAACGCAGGTCAGGTGAGCGATATCAGTGCCTTTCAGGAACTCATGTTCATTTTTTTAATCTGAAAGAGCATTTTTATGAAAATTCTGAAAATTTCAAACCAAATTATTGAACCGTTTACGAGAAATTGAACATATTGTTGTGGACAATAGTTCAGATTTATATGGAATTTGCCATTTATATCTCAACTGTAAAGGCGTATTTTTCGCTTATAAATGACAACTTCAAAAAACTAATAGCATTTCTACGCATTAGAATAACTAACAATGGCGGATCTAGGGGCGGGGTCAGGGAGTGGACCCCCCCTGGAATTGGCCGAAAATTTAATTTTGACTATATAACTTTACATTTTTACACATTTTACGCCATCATTTGGATTTGACACCCCCCCCCCCTCTCCCGGGAAAAAATCTTGGATCTGCCCATGACTTATCTTTGCATCAAGACATATATTTTAAAAAGGTAAAATTGGAATGTTATGTCCCTTTAATTAAGTTTCCATATCCCATTATACACAATCACGGTGGATAATCACGCGATACAACATTTTCAGAAAATCTTCAATAACTTTGTTGATACAGGATCTACGAGGGTTGTCCCAATAAATCGTAGACACATTAAATAACTTACCTTATTAACGTCGCATAATGTTTATTTTCCGTATGAACATTGTTCGTCCATTTTTGAATTAATTTTCTTTCATTAGCTGTTCATATATCTCCTTTATATCCAGTTCTACCCGATTATTTTAATCGCGTAGTGGTCGCGCGGCGCACGTGAAAAATATTGCCTTTCACGCTTGTCGTTCCTGATTAACTGTCGTGATAAAAGAAATCTCGTTTCTATTTTCAGTCAAAAAAGTTACACAGCCGGATCGAGTAAATTATGTTTTGTGATTGTGCCAAATTTCAAAGCATTGGCGTTATTTGTATTCGAAGAAAGATGTTTTAAAAGAGAACGAATAACAATTTCGTTGACGTAAAAAGACGACGTTGCTGAAAATTGCGGCGCACCGTAAAATTGTCCGTTCTGCGATGTGAAGAGCAGTATGGCACCTTGAATCTTTAATGAAGATGAAAGGAATCAAAACACATTGCCACGTGTCTATAGCACATGTATGGACAATTTTTTTGAAAGTCTCAAAAAGACATTTCAATATTGTCCCCGATGAAGGCCAATATTGTGTAGAAAAACGGGCGTGAAATAGTAAAAAGAAGTCACTGATTAGAATAAACGGAAAACGCACAAGAGTATGGCGAATAAAACGGACTTTGAGATGTAAAATATATTTGATCGAATTGATTTAATAATTATTTATTTTAAAATTACTTGAAAAATCAAGAGTATCTGGAATATAGGCACAACGTTCAATCATAAGGCAAGAAAATGCAATTCGGTTTCCCGTTAAAATGAGACGTTAATACAACATGACGTTGTGACGTGCGCCGCGGGTCGGTGCATGCCTTTGCAAAAAATTCTATATATTCAGTATAAGGTAAGCATTTAACTTGATTTTTTGTCAAAGTGGCGTCAAAAAGTGTGGGTTTAAACTATGGAAAAATTAGAATTATCTGTGGAGTGATTTTTGATTTATCGACGTTGTCTACGATTTATGGGGACAACCCTCGTATTTGAACTCGGTTTGAAGCAGAGGAAGTGGACAGACGTCACACATTACATAAACTTGTTGGATTTTCTAAAATTCAACTGATAAAAAGTTATTGAAGATAAACCAAACTTTCTTATCAGTCGATTTTTCAAAAATCTACTACGTTCAGGTTATTCCTGACATTTTTTCGCCTTCTCTGCTTCAAACCGAATTCAAATTGGTCAAGTATTGACAAGGTAATTGAAGATTATCGGAAGATATTAGTCACGTGATTATACACCGAGACAATGTTAAACACAATTTTAACACAGGTTGTTCCTGCCATCCTGACTGTGAACAAAGAAATAACTGTTGTTTTCCCGACGACATCGAAACTGACCAAGACTTGACTTCTGGATACGAATGCCTGTATACTCGCATAGGACCCGAAGAAACCATTGATGCCTTGGTTCCTGCATTTAAAACCATCGTTGCGACACCAAATGGTGGATGTGTGGATTCCAAACCATTCAACGTAGCTCCCAGCATTGCCCTTACTCCAACCTGCGAAGATACTGATGTAACGCCCCTTGGCTCCTATTTTCCTGTCTATTCCGGGGAAACCGGAGAGATATAATTATAAAAACATTATGTGCGCGCGCTGTCATGGAGTCAAAAGAACAGTGTCGTTCCAGCCTATTCTGGGCTGCGAAAGTACTTTAATGCTGACGAAGGCAAATGTTTTGCCGTTGACGGATATTCTGAGCTTTTTGGAATCGAAAACCCTTTCTATAAGTTGCCGTGTAGATTTCCAGTATGCCGAAATGTCAATTCTGGAAAGTAAACGTTGTTACAAAAACGTAATCAGCTCTTGTAAGGCTGAAAACATCACAGTTAGAATCGAACAGAAGCCGACAAAACTTGATGTTGATACCATCAAGGAGTTGTGCGAAAGTGGCTTCAATTCACCAACTGTGCTAGCGGAAACTGGGCTAGTCTATAGAAACGTGTTTTGTTCTCTTTGTGGACACTACCGATACAACCTGTCTGTCCCGTCACTCTGTAAAAGTAACGACAATGGAAAAACGAATGTAGCATCATTTGCCTTTCTACTAAATCCCAAAATCATGCACACGCTTGGACAGGTGCCTACACAGAGAAGACAACCAGAAGTTTGTTTGACGAAGCCAAAGATAAATGTACGTAGCTTTGGTAGCAAAATCATTTGAAACCCTTTACGACAAACGTGTAAAATTCATTCCAATCAAAGGGTTTGATTTATTTGGGTTTTGCGCCGTTTTCAACTGCTATGGTTATATCGTGACGGCTGGAGCACCTAACCATCGATTCCTGGTATTTCTCTCACCAGTTCTACCACAACACACTAATCGAGCCTCCAGCTGCTCCGCCACATATGTTCACGATATCAAACCATTGATGGGTGACATCCATTCAAAGGGGCTGCAGAAAACAAATCAAATACGATTTGTCTACGTATTGCTGAAAACAAAAAAAGATGGATATCTGGATTTTCTTTATGCCATTGAAGGGCTTTAGCCTACACCAAGAGGGATTCAATCGACTTTCAGTGCCAGTTGCAGACTAAGGGAGATGTTACTCTTAACAGGTTAAATTAGGCGGCCATATTGAAATTCGATATGGCGGCCATCCAGGAGTTTATTTTTGGGCTCTGCCTACCACATCATTGGTATAAGTCTACACATGTGCCAAAGTTGGTGCTTTCCGGAAGAAAATAATGATCAAATATCCGATCCGCCTAACTAGGCCATGGTGTAGACAAGACATTGTTTTTCGACCAGCCTCAATGTGAGATATTATAGTTACTCGTCGCCTGTCTGTTTGTTTGTCCGTCCTTCAACAATTTCTTCAAGCATCTTATACATAGGACGAGTCATGACCAAAATTAACAAGTAGGTCCTTTTTGTTACCTATTTTTAGCTCACCTGAGCACGAAGTGCTCAAGGGAGCTATTAGGATCCATCAATGTCCGGCGTCCGTCTGTCTTTCTGTCCGTCACGGCGTCAACAATTTCTTTAAACCACATCTCTTCCTTAATGTCTGAGTCAAAATCAACCAAACTTGGCAGAAATGGTCCTTGGTGGTCCCTTATAAAAATTGCTTAAAGTTCCAATTGAAATCTATGAATGACTGAAAATGGGAAATTTCACAAAAGCTCAACAATTTCTTTCAACAACATCTCATCCTAAACTACTGGGTAAAAACAATCAAACTTGGCAGAAATGTTCATTGGGTAGTCCCTTATAAAAGTTGCTAAAAGAATTGAAATCCATGAAAAACCCTGGTTGCCGTGGCAAGGGAAAATGGGAAATTTCTTTAAATCTCAACAATTTCTTTAAATGACATCTCCTCCTAAACTTCTAATTAAAATCAACTAAACTTTGCAGGAATGTTCCTTGGTGGTCCCCTATAAATATTGCTAAAAGTTCTAATTGAAATCCATGAACAACTCTGGTTACCGTGGCGTCGCAAAATGCGAAATTTCACAAAAGCTTAACAATTTCTTTAAACGAGATCTCCTAAACTACGGGGTCAAAATCAACCAAACTTGGCAGAAATATTCCTTGGTGGTCCCTTATAAAATTTGCTAAAAGAAATAAAATCCATGAACATTTTTGGTTGCCGTGGCATCGGAGAATGGGTAATTTCTTTAAATCTCAACAATGCCTTTAAACGACATCTCCTCCTAAACTACAAAGTCAAAATCAACCAAACTTGGCAGTAATGTTCATTGGGTGGTCCGTTATAAAAATTGCTAAAAGAATTGAAATCCACGAAAAACATGCTGTATTATCAGAAAATGGGCAATGTCATAAAAGCCGATCAATTTCTGTAAACAACATCTATTCCTAAACTACATGGTCAATTCTTCTCTGGGACCACAATGCGTACATTAACATATGCAAAGTTATTTGGCATTATTGAAAATGGTGAATGATTTAGGGCCCTCAGGGTCCCCTTGTTTTAGACTTTTTCAAGGATGTGTTTCGTATAAAACGTGAGCGTAACAATGTGGGGCTTATCCGACTTAGAGAAGTCCAAAAAAAGTTACATTTGTATTTCAAAATTGACCATTCGACCAATTAAAAATCACCTTTCGAGAAACTTTCTTGGTGACTCTTTCACGGTGGGGATTGTGCATGATGGGATGGATAACAAATACGGACAAATTTGCCTCGCTTCAGGTAAGAAATTGTGCAATAATTTTCTTATTTCTGCGTCATTTTTCAAGCGGTTTGTTGCATGTACCCCGCACTATTGAGCTCTTTCCTCAGACATATGACTTATTTGTAAAATCTTTGTACATGTACTTTGTCCAAAAATTTATCCCAACCGATCAGAAAAACGACAATAAATCAAGGTCATTTTTCTAGTCGGTTGGGATCGATTTTTGAGAAAAGTACAAGGAGTTTCCCGATTAGTATTTACATCTGGGGCTCAGTAAGACGGAGTCCATGCAACAAACTGCATGAAAATTGACGCTAAAATAAGAAAGTTATTGCACAAATGCTTACCTGAAGCGTGGTTAATTTGGCCGTAGTCGTTACCATTTCGCTTTCTGGTCGGTTAGGACAATATTTTGGAAAAAGTACCACGAGTTATCTAATAAGTCATACATACGATGAAAGAGCTCGGTAAGGCGGGGTACATGCAATAAACCTTTTGAAAATTGACGCACAAATAAGGAAGTTATTGCAAAAAATCTTACCAGAATCGAGATTATTTTGTCCGTATTCGTTATCCATCCCATCATGCACAATCCCCACCGTGTCTTTTAAACGGCTGGTCATGTATTTTTCAATTCGTTAAAAATGTGGGCGTGGCAGGGTATGGCTCTGCCAACTTTTAGAATAGATTGGGATACAACTAGATTTTACTATTTCATCAGGACTGATCGGGGTTCTTCCTAAGAAATTCAATGGAGGGAAATGAAAAAAGATATAGGCTTCCTTTTCAGTATTCTGAATCCATAGCCACCAAATATCCACGATCGAGGATATTATATTGCATTTTGGGCGTTAACGGCATGTGAATTTACTGAATAATGCACGTTTTTAGCTCACCTGAGCACGATAGTGCTCGTGGGGAGGTATTGTGATACCGCTGTGTCCGGCGTCCGTCGTCCGTCGTCCGGCGTCCGTCGTCCGTCGTCCGTCAACCTTTGGCTTGAGTGCACTCTAGGGGCCACATTTTTTGCCCAATCAACCTGAAATTTGCTCAGAATGATTGTCTTGATGGAATCTCGGACAAGTTCGAAATTGGGTCATCTGGGGTCAAAAACTAGGTCACGGGGTCAAATCTTAAAAGAAAAACATTGTGTGCACTCTAGAGGCCACATTTTTTGCCCAATCAACCTGAAATTTGCTCAGAATAATTGTCTACATAAAATCTTGGACAAGTTCGAAATTGGGTCATCTGGGGTCAAAAACTAGGTCAAGGGGTCAAATCTTAGAAAAACCTTGTGTGCACTCTAGAGGCCACATGTTTTGCCCAATCAACCTGAAATTTGCTCAGAATGATTGTCTTGATAAAATCTTGGACAAGTTCGAAATTGGGTCATCTGGGGTCAAAAACTAGGTCACGGGGTCAAATCTTAGAAAAACCTTGTGTGCACTCTAGAGGCCACATTTTTTGACCAATCAACCTGAAATTTGCTCAGAATAATTGTCTTGATAAAATTTCGAACAAGTTTGAAATTGGGTCATCTGGGGTCAAAAACTAGGTCACGGGGTCAAATCTTAGAAAAACCTTGTGTGCACTCTAGAGGCCACATTTTTTGCCCAATCAACCTGAAATTTGCTCAGAATAATTATCTTGATAAAATTTCGAACAAGTTTGAAATTGGGTCATCTGGGGTCAAAAACTAGGTCACGGGGCCAAATCTTAGAAAAACCTTGTGTGCACTCTAGAGGCCACATTTTTTGCCCAATAAACCTGGAATTTGCTCAGAATGATTGTTTTGTTGAAATCTCGGACAACTTTGAAATTGGGTCATCTGGGGTCAAAAACTAGGTCACAGGGTCAAATCTTAGAAAAACCTTGTGTGCACTCTAGAGGCCACATTTTTTGCCCAATCAACCTGGAATTTGCTCAGAATTATTGTTTTGTTGAAATCTCAGACAGCTTTGAAATTGGGTCATCTGGGGTCAAAAACTAGGTCACAGGGTCAAATCTTAGAAAAACCTTGTGTGCACTCTAGAGGCCACATTTTTGCCCAATCATTCGACAATCAACCTGAAAATTGATCAGAATGATTGTCTTGATTAATTCTAGGTCACAAGGTCAAATCTTAGTTAAATTTTGTGTGCACCCTTGAGGTCACATTTTTTGTCCAATCAACCTGAAAATTGGTATACAAAAAGTTATATTATATCAGGTGAGCGCTTCAGGGCCAATGGCCCTCTTGTTTAACAATATCCATCCGATTTCTGTTTATATTCCGTTGTTTTTTCAACGGCCCAGAAACACATTCTTTATGCAATAAGACAGGATGACCGCCCGAAAAAAGGAATAAATCTAAATACTCTTACTATCCTTTATTTCTTTCTCTGTCGTAACTTTGACATTATTTATAACCTTCCTTTTTGTGAAATCATGTTTGACTTTTGACAAAGCTTTCCTTTTGAATCATACTGAACTTATGGGGAGGGGTTGAGTGTACATGTATTATATCTATCCATGATCTCATTATATATCCTTACTGTAATATTTTTTATGTACCCCGAAAAAATTTCGGGGGAGCATATAGTCGTCACGCTGTCCGTCCGTCCTTCCGTCCGTCCACAGTCAGATCTCAGTAACCCTTGGACCAAATTCAATGACACTTCACTTGTGAACTCCCTGGGATAATCCCTATGGATCCCTATGGACCTTTTTTCTCCGTTTTTTTAGCTGCGTCATGGAAAAAGGGGCCCTAGTGTAAAAATTGTTTTTCTCTAATTTCTCTTTATCTAATGGGCAGACTTTAATGAAATTTTGTGTGATAAATATGATGTTCTAGACCATTTTCTATAAATAATGTGCGGACAAAAAATCTGTCATGGGAAAAGGGGGCTTAATGTATGATAGTTTTTATTTTGTGACAAACACTTATTCGGGGAGCATATAACCGCGTATGACGGCTCTTGTCTTAATCTGTTTAAAATCATTGCCGGTTTTTATTGCAAATAAAACCCGATGTAGTTCTTCTTTCGCTATATATGGATTTTACGGAAAAGTGTTATAATGTAAAATGACCCCGGTCAGAATATTATAACAAGGGGGTCATAGTATATATTTAGTCCAAGCTGGTTGCGATTGTTCTGTGTAGCAAATGTAATATCATTCAAAGTTCCTATTCAAGGTAAGGTGTGGCATAAACCATGACAAATAACTACAAAATGTTTAAAAACCACTTTAATATTACTAAAATATTGCTTTGTGTATAGAATTATGCCTTTGAAACATGTTATCATTTCAATCGGCAAGCCAGTCGGCCATCTTGCTTTTGTGTAGAGTTGTTGGAAATTTGGTTGGATTTAAATGAAACAAGCTAAATTCTTATTTTAAAATTATACTGAAGTGAAAAACAAATGATTCGTCTTTCCATTCATAAAATTTCGATTTCGTAGGTATTAGATTGACAGGTAAACTTCCGCCATTTTCCGTTCTCGAAAGTGCTATAAACAAAATGGGGGATCTGATAAGACCCGACATTTACGGCAAAGATAAAATTATGTCAGGGCTTATAAATAGGACCTCTCCCGTAGAATTGTGGCCCCCATAAAATAACGACCCGCTCCCCCCATACACACAACTAAACGCTTACTCTAATCTTAACTATACTTAGGTACACGTACATAATCATATCCATCGATTGGTTCAGGAGATGTAATGGCACCTGTCCGTGCATGCGTTTGTCCGTACATACAGGTAGGTTTGACTGCAACTCTCCATTCATTATTGTGCGTACTTGATTCAAACTGGTTGGCTTATTTATTTTCACCCGTGTACGCATGAACCGTTTTTACCGACAACTGCTTTCGGCGTTGCTTTTGTTTTCTTTGATATTAAATAAACGGTTTTTCTAAAGTAAATCAAATGAACTATTTCAGGATTTGATGCAGACGCCACATAGTTTCATCTTTGACTGCTAAGAGTTACTTAAAGCCTTAGCTTTTTAGCACAATGATTCTAAAGGGGTTCGTGCTATTTACAGTCAACACTCGTTGTGTCTAAGTCAGAGGGGCCATCAAAATACCTCGACATATCCGGAGTTCGAGTCATCCGATTTTATTTTGTTACGATTTATTAAATGACATTTGACCATTCTATTGTTCATTATAAGCATTCATAATTGAAATATAGTAGGAAAAGGAAAGAAATTGCTCGAGGCATATTTATTTCATAATAATTTTGTTTAAACTTTTTTTAAATTCGTTGAAGAGGACGGGACCAAACATTCACTTCGACTTAAGCGGAAATTCGACTTATCCGATGTCGACATAACGAGTGTTGACTGTATTTGGACAGTTAGAGTTCCCATGGTTACGTAGTGTGTTGCATTATCTCGGGCCAAAAAGAAAGGATTAACAAGCCCGAAACTAAGTTTTTAACTATCTATTGAGGTCCAGTTTCCCATAAACGTTTGTTATGTTACTATGAATTGTAACTTGTGGGTATGCAAAGTAAGATAAGACTTGAGTTATGACTAAATGAACTTCAATAGGAATTTTCGTGGTCAGAAATAATCTATCCATATAGGTTGAACAATCCATACAATATTTCTTGAAAACGCCTTTAACGGTTAGTGTGTTCGGCAACCAAGCATGGGTCATTTAAAGCAATATCACCGCGGTATAAACATAGGCTATCAAAGGTCAGGCGAGGTAGAACAAAATGTTGCCTTTAAGTTGAAAAGAAAATTAGTAGGCTCCAGTAGACAACAGCAAATAAAAACGGGGGTGATTTGAATCAATATACGTATAGTGTTATTATGCCCCCGTATCGAAAGTTCGGGGCCGTATTGTTCTACTCGAAGCTGTCTGCCTGTCCGTCTTTCTGACTGTCCGTCCGTCCGTCTGTCTGTCTGTTCAAAAACTTAACATTTGCCTTTTCTCCAAAAGTATTTGACACACAAAGCTCAAATTTTGTATGCAGCTTCCTTTCAATGATACATATTTGTTCCATGCAATTTGACCTTCCTCAAGATCATCTGTTAACCCTTATAAACCCTTTACTCTACGAAAACTGAACATTTTACTCTGAAAACTTAACATTTGCCTTTTCTCCAAAAGTATTTTACAAACAAAGCACAAATTCCTTTCCTTGGTATCTTTCTGTTGTTCCATGCCATTTCTTCTTCCTCAAGGTCATCAGTTAACCCTTATTATTGCCTAAATAGTGTGTTTTTGGGCCGTTATCGACATTGAATAACCAGAAGAAACCGGGCAGATATCCAGAGAAATCGTGCATTAATCGGCAGATTCACGTGCGATATCGGACCGGTTTTGCACTGAAATATCCTCGATGTGGCCCTTCAAAATAAACAATTGTCTCTTTCCCACAAAATTCTCAACGTCTTATGTTAAATAAGCGACGTTCGCCTTTTGGCGCCAAATTATGACGTAACGTTGTTTTGCCGACGTCACGCATAACAAAAAATTCTCGGAAGATTTATCAGAACAAAACAACAATGGCGGACATTTTCTTATCTCACCTCGGTTCATTTTTCGCACTCATCAAGGGGTTTGGGGAAAGTAATTATTGGAAATTTGTGCTTTTTATGCAATAATAGCGTCAATTCACGTATTTTTCGGTCGTTAACATTCACAGAGGCCCGCAAAATACGAAAACGACCCTCCTGCTTCGCAGTCGGGCGTTAACGTATTTCTTGGGCCTCTGCGAATGTTAACGACCTCAAAAACGTGAATTAACCCTATATTATTGCATATAATGTTTGTTTTCAGTCCGTTATTAGCATTGAATAACGGCAAGAAATCGGTCCGATATCGTGAAAACCGGTCTATATTCAGTGCGATATCGGACCGGCTTTGCATTCAAATATCCTCGATAATAAACAATTGTCTCTTTTCCCGCAAAATTTTCAACGTCTTACGTTAAATAAGCGACGTTCGCCTTTTGGTGCCAAATTATCACGTAACGTCGTTTTACCGACGTCACGCATAACAAAAAATTCTCGGAAGATTTATCAGAACAAAACAACAAATGGCGGACATTTTCTTATCTCACCTCGGTTCATTTTCGCACATATCAAGGGGTTTGGGGGTAAGTAATCATTGGAATTTTATGCTTTTTAATGCAATGATAGCGTCAATTCACGTATTTTTCGGTCGTTAACATTCGCAGAGGCCAGCAAAATACGAAACTGGCGTTAACGTATTTCTTGGGCCTCTGTGAATGTGAACGACCTCAAAAACGTGAATTAATCCTATATTAACCCTTTACTATACAAAAACTTAACATTTTACAAAAATGGCCATTTCGGGGGCATTTGTGTTTCACCAACACATCTTGTTTGAATTAGCAATAAGTTTGATGGGGTCAATATTTTATATGTACAGTAAGGGGGTCGTTATTTTACATGGGGGTCAGTATTTTATAGAGAGGGGTCATTATACCGTATAGAATAAGGACCGGGGTCATTATTTTGTGAGGATCGCTTTAAAATGTTACACCGGTCGTAAATTCCCTGAAAAATTGAAAGAAATCTGAATCTTTGAAAAGATTACGGTCTGCAATTACATTTTGGTTGTAAAGTCTAAATTCAGATACATGTGGCAAAAAAGAGCATGATGGTCTTCTTCTATATATTGTGGCCTCAGCAAAATGTCTATATTTTACAGAGCCAGAATGAATGCAAAAAGATATATTGCGCTACTGGAGAAATCAGAAATGAGGATGGTGACTGTGTCTTCGTTGGAAATTTTCTCAACAACGAAAGGTTTATGGTCCAATTAAGATTAACACCTGAACTACAGAACAATTTTGACAACTTTGATGAAAAAACAGACAAAGATAATTTGGTCCACGGCATAATGAAAGGAAACCCATGGCCAAAGGACTGGAGTATCAAAGCCATCGAGGGGAGAAATGACGAGACAATTTGTGACGAAAGAGCTATAGTCATTGTTAGCCTTCTTTCTCGCGAAAAAAGAACAAAAGCAATTGTAGATGATGTAAAGAAGTCCCTCAAATCGCCTTGGATTTTACATGGAAAGAATACAACCGCAACTCTCTATCAATCATTCCTACAATATTATAGAATCACAGTATTTAACATATCAACAACGAAGCTTGTGCCTTCCTGGCAAGCTGTTCCAACTGACCCAGATTTTACAGAAAATTTCTTCGGCTGTGGACCGATCGAGTGGAATCACTTATACGTATATCTAAATGAACCATTGATTTCTGGGCAACCGTCCCTCACCAAGCTGTATGTTTGTGACCAGATTCAGCTACTACCAGACGAGTTTATACTGGGACCCGGACAAGTCTATCTGACCAGTAACCTGACAAAACGAGCCCTTCATGACCATGAATTCGATCTCATTGAAGATACACAGGGTATGATTCAGGCAAGGGTGTGTCTTCAGGACACTATTTTTACAACAAAGAAATCGAATGGTGGAAACATGCTGTGCTGCCTTGGTGTTACCTTTTTGGCTGCAATTTGTATATCTCTGATCATCCTTTATTGTTGACAAATATGTGACAGTCTGGTAACATGCGCTCGGGATTAGATTATGATTACAAACATATGTTTAAGCATATAAACCTATCGAGGTAGAGATGGAAGTCACCCCGTCACAAGTAGTTACTGTATAATTCTTGTTACCTTTGCGAAAATTTCGTTTTGATCTATCTAATATATAATTACGAAATTCACGGGAATCAGTAGATTTCGCGATGACTTATTTTATTTTACTCATAGATAACAATTATAAATACTTTATTCTCCATATTAAAAGACAAACCAGAGTGTTCGCCAAACTCTCCGGTTTATTTCAATAACAAGGGTTATCCTTAATTTCTTCTCAGCTTTGACAAGAAACTGGTGAGTAGTCTTGGTATCAAAATAAATGGGTAGATTCCAGTTTAGCGGTCCGTAGACTAAATGGCCGCCACTCTGTTACCGCACATTAAGAACTTTAGTGCTAAAATAGTGTATTTTCCGTAATTAAAAATTGAAAATAAGCGGAGTGAGGGGGCGGCAGTCCCTCCCAAACACTTTCAAAATGATATAAAGCGGGGATGTGAGGGCGGCAGCCCCCATAAATATTTTCAAGTGGGCAAAGTTAGTGGACTCCATTTTGGTAGGGACCGATAAACTGGAAATGTTCGAAATAAATCTAAGAGAATGGCAGATATTTTGTGTTATGTCTTTCGATATTGATTGCAATGTATTTACATAAAATATTAAGAAAATTGAATGTTTGTTTGTGAAAGTGTAGTAAAACACTACAAAGTCACATGGTTTCCGCCCGTTATTTTAAAAAATGATTTTTCCGTGTTGTTTTGACATGTGAGGAAGCTCTGGTGATGTCTATCTGGAACTAATATTTATCTATCTTGGAATAGAACAAGCAAAGCTACAGATAAGGGGTAAATGCTTTTTAAAGTGGAAAATATGGCCAAATCTTAAGGAGAGTATGGAGAGCGCCCACGTGACTTTTTCGAAATGTTTATTATGCGGCTACCGCTTTTCGTAGACTGGATTTGGTAACTAGGCCAGGTATCCTAGTCAATGGAAATAAACCGGACATAAAAACAAAAATGGCGGACCAATTGATCGACTGAACAATGTTGACAGTCGATTGTTCTTTATTCTTTGCCTTCGGTTGAAAAATACGAACTTCATAACGCATTTAAATCTTCGGCTAAATGGAGTAATATGTAATTAAGGCAAAGCCTTAAAGCGAGCGAAGACCAACTAAACATACCAGTTCACTTTCTGACCGACAAAACTACATTGTATAGATCTATGCATTAATTCTTTTGAATGATTGCGGTTCGGCGATTTACCGAAACGTACTGAAACCGACCGAAACCAATACCGAAACGGGCCGAATTGTACCAAAACGGCAAATGGAGACACTCCACAACGGGAAATGCTTCCGGGTCGTAGTATACAAACATAGTTCCGTCAAAAATGGATTCGCTCATTTTGTTGCATTGATTCTGTGTTTATAGAATAGGCAGATGCATGAAATATGGTTCTGCATACTGGCAGACCATCTGTGTACTGCTAGGATGTGTTTTAATGAATTTGTCGGGAACTAGTTTCTTGCGCGGTCAAGGGTGGCTGTGTTCATGGGTGCGTGATTTTAGCTGATGGTGCTATTGATATCAATTTCTTGGTAGTAAATTAAAGACAAAGAAATGGTCTGTCAGGCAGACTAAGTAAAACATGCCACAAAGACTTCTGAGAGGAGCTAGAAGCTGCCAAATTGGCCCATTTTACTATATATTTAATTGGCCCGTTTCGTTGAGGAGTGACACCAAATAGAGGGATCGATTATAAAATAAATTAATGTTTACAAATTTTACAAACCCCATTTATTGACCATATTTTCTATATTCCTAAACAACGACCAAATTCGTGAAAACGCAATTGATCCGCAATCACAAAACCTGTTTAAACGTCCCTAACAAGTTTCAAGTTCCATAGTGTATCAAGACCATTCAAATTGGATTTGTTAAAGAGGATGTACTTGTGTGTATAAGTCTCTTTGAATAAACTTGAATAAACTTGAAACTTGTGATATAATTGAAATAAATGTTAATGTTACTAAATAATTTTATAATAATGATGATAATACTACTACTAATAATAATAATAATAATAATAATAATAATAATAACAATAATAATAATAAAGACTTTATTTAACGAGGCTTCACAGTTGGGATAATACCCAGTCTGCCCTGTGGGCCTCTACAAATATTTACAAAGACAAAGCATAAAACAAATGCAAATAAATACAACAAAAAACTTTTCTCAAACAAGACCAGTTTTGAAGCACAATGATAAAATTAATGGTAACAATTGAGGGAAAAATGTAATCAGCATGTTTTCCTTTAAAATGGATACGAAATAGACAAATTCACATTTTTATATTTAGACAGAAAGTATAAGCAAGGAGCAATTGGACAATGAATACAAAATGCCTTTATTAATGCCTTTTGTTGTCTTGAAATCTTGAAAAGGCTCTGGTCTCAAAAAGGACCAGTCTAACATATTTCTATTTGGGAAATAGCTCAAAGATCGTGCATCGATCTTCAGGAAAGAGGTAAAATTTCCAAACGCGACCATTCATTTGAAATCTGCAGGACACGTGCGTCATTGGAAAAGTTTAAGACAAATGATTAGGGCCTATCCCTTTTAACAGCGAGTTTGGAATGCTTGTGAAAAATAATCTAATCACCCGTTTAATCTAACTACACCATTCATTTTAATTACACTAGATTTATCCAGTTAAGCTCTCTCTCAAACAACCGATTGACGTGTCAAATTTCAAAAACTAAGCCTAAAACGCATTGAGAGATATTTTGAAGAGAAAAAAAACTATTTTGACAACTGTAACTCGTTTCATATTAGACCAGACTAAGATTGGACTACACCCTGATGAATTCGCTATATGTCTAGATGAAAACAGTTTCATGTTTTGATACCGTTTCGCTACAATTCGGCCCGTTTTGGTATTGGTTTCGGTACATTTCGGTCGGTTTCGGTAAGTTTCGGTACGTTTTGGTAAATCGTCCTACCCGTTTGGGCTGATATGAATCTGCTTTGCGCCACCACCAGCCCCTTTTCGCCCATGAGTTTAGCCTATAAAAATCGAAATCAACACAAAAACCAGATACTTTATGTCCCTACATAAACATTTTTGATTAGATATGATATTAAAATAAATGAGTATTGTCATTTAATGCAATCAAAATTCAAGATTAATAGGAGTTAGGCTGATTTGAATCTCCTTCGCACCATCGCAAGCTCCTTTTCGCCCGCGAGTATATGAAAATCGGAGTAAATACAAAAACCAGACACTTTTTCTAAATAAAAATGCACACTGTTGAATAGATATGATCTGATAAAACATAAATATTACAATCTATTGCGCTGGAAATTTATGATTAAAAGTTTATACTGATACAAATCTCCTTTGTGCCGCCCAGATCCTTCTCGCCTGTGAGTAGCATATGAAAATCGGATTTTATACAAAAACAAAAAACACACACAAAAAACAAAAAAAACAGATACTCTTTGACCGAAAAACAAACATTATGGATTAGATATGATCTTAAATTAATTAAGATACGTGAATATTGCTATTAAATGCAATAAAATATCGTTACAAAGGAGTTAAGGCTGATATGAATCTCCTTTGAGCCACCACTGGTCAGCTCCTTTTCGTCCGTGAGTGGACTACGAAAATCGGAATCAACACAAAATTCAGACACTTTATGTCCAAAACAAACATTATTGGCTAGATTTAATCGTAAAATACATGAATAAAGTGATTTAATCACAGGACTTTTAGACGAGAAAATATTTAGAAGTCATGGACGCGTAAACCATAGATCACGAAGAATACAGCTGATTACGGATTTTTCTATAGGAAACGAAAGTGATTTTGTGGGGTTTTTTAATGAACTTTTAGTGTGATCATTACAAAGTGAAACAAGACCTGTTTTTGAGCAAAGGAGATAAGAGGGATTAAGACCTTCTAAATATTTATTGCAATCCCCAACCCTAGTATGTTGTGGGTAGTAATTTAAATAATTTTGAGAGACTATTCCAATGGCAATGACTTTTGTGCTAAAAATAGACTTGGTTTACCGTTATGATTTGGTAAACCGTCGGCATTGTTATGAAATCTCGTACATACGGCTTGAAATCCCCAACCCTATGTTGTGGGTATTAATTTAAATAATTTTGAGAGACTATTCCAATGGCAATGAATTTTGTGTTAAAAATAGACTTGGTTTACTGTAATGTTTTGGTAAACCGTCAGCATTGTTATGAAATCTCATACCTACGGCTTGAATCAAGACAGACAAGCCGTAGTTACAAGCTTTTATAACAACATCCACGATTTTCTATTGTTTGTCGGAAATTACGTCACTGCTTGCTAGATAAACTCATTCCCCATGAATCAGATCATCTACCTACAACACAGGGTTTTATGGAAATCTAATATTTTGTATTTTGAGAATTCAATACCCATTTTCAGCTCTGCCAAGATTGAAAGTCTATAAAGAAACATTGAAAGAGTCTATAAAGAAACATTGAAAGAAATTACTGATTTTCATGAACTTCTTTTCTTTCATTTTTTCTATCCTTTGCAGTTATAAATAGTTTTACAGAGATGCAGAATAGAGGCCTCCAGAGCAGAGGTGATACAGGCTTACTTCTTTTAAAATATGGTTTATCATTTATAGTTCAGCAAACTCTATCTTGTTGGTAGTCATTAAGACCATCTCCTCAAGAATATTTAAATGAGTACACACAACATAGGGTTTTGAGTTGAAATTCCTAAATTGTCCTTTACCAAGAGCAACAGATGAGAGCGTGTGAAGACATTCTTAATTTTCTATTTCAAATCCAAACCCTATGTTGTGGTTACTCCACGAGACGATTCTAATGAGTACCCACAACACAGGGTTTGACGAACATTTAGTGAAATTGTTCATTTTGAGAAGCTATTTACTCTCTGTTATTTATTGCTCTGCTGATATTTACAATAATTTTGATGTTTGCAACTACTTTCAAATTTCAACTTGTATTCTCAGCCTACTTTTCACACTAAAATATTTCAAACCGACTGTCATTGCAAGCTTGCTTGTCATATCATTGAGACATCTGCCAGACTCTGTTACAGTCAGCACTAGTTATATATAAATATCAACATTGGAAGAGTTCATTTTGAGCAATTTCTTTCCTTTGCCTACTATATTTTAATTAAGAACAAACTAGATGAGCAACAAAAATCTGATTTCAATCAAAACTGAACAAAATCGGATGAGTCAAACTCCGGATATGTCAATTAATTTTGACAGGCCCTATGGCTTCGACACAATGCATGTTGAGTATGTGGACTGTTACATTTAACCCTTTCCCAAACAAGATCTGGTTTTGATGTCCTGTTAGAATTGGCAAAGGAAAACATTGACACAAAAGAAGAAAGTGCTGATAATCAGCACTTTCTCCTTTTGTCCCAATATTTTCTGCGATATTTTTAGAACAAATCCTCTCTCTATCAACAACTATTTTGTCGTCTTCGGCAGCTTTTGGATTGGATCACCCTACAATTTTGCCGTTTGGGAAAGGATTAAAGCTGTAATCCATAATGCATTATTTTTGCATTATGTTTGCTTGATATTCATTTGCATTGAATTTCCTAGCAAAGGAGCAACTTGCATTTATTCATTGCAATTTGATTGGCCAAGTTGAAATCAAGTCCACAATAGTCTTTTTCATTTGTCACTTTTGTAATCAGTATTATTTCATTGTTTTTTGGGTTTTTTTATATTTTGTTACCATTGACTGATGATGATTTCCTGAATAAAGTTGTTAAACTGATTTATGACTCTTGTTAGTTGGTACATTCTGTGAACGTTTGTTCAAAGAGTGTATTCAGTGCCTCTAGTTTGTTTGTATGAAAAACAAAGTTGTCTGTATATTATGATTTTGATTGATACCTGCATGTGCAGATCATGGGATGGGGCCTGGTCCCCTCAAACTTGTAAAAAAGGCTAATCAAAGTGAATTTCAGGAATTTTTCATGCACCAATGCAGTCAGTCCTTGAAAAGACGACCCCCTCTAGGAAATTTGTCTGGATCCATGCATGGTCTGTTTATGCTACATTCATTCGCGAGGCACTGTATTGATCTGATTTCACCCCTTTAACCCTTTACCACACAATGACTCTTTTTGACTTCCTACAAGATAATGGCTTTGTAAAACATTGTGGAAAATGAAGAAATTGCTTGTAACAAGCAATTTCTTCATTTCCCACAATTATTTCTACCCGGAAAGATCAAAAATGCGAAATTTCATTCAATTCATATTGTCGTCTGCAGCATCTTTGAATTTGGACAAGTCCAAAAATTTGTCGTTTGATAATGGGTTAATCTATTCACGTGCAATGTCTCTCTTTGACTCCCTACAAGGTAATGGCTTTGGAAAACATTGTGGATAATGATGAAATTGCGTGACAAGCAATTTCTTCATTTCCCATAATGTTTTCTTCCTAAAAGCCAAAAACATGCGAGATTTAATTTACTTGAAATTATCGTCTAGAATATCTTTGAATTTGGACAAGCAATTTTGTTGTTTGGTAAGGGATTAATTGGATGATTGGAAACTGGATGTGTGACCAATTGCATGACCATGGTTCGAGTAGTTCCATTGGATGTTGAATAACGGCAATGATACTCATTAACTCTTTCCCAAAAAAAACCTTGATTTGATTTCCCGTACAGAAAAAGCATTGGAAAAGATTGAGACAAAAGAACAAAATGCTGATGACCAGAATTTTCTCCTTTTGGCCCAATCTTTTCTGTGTTGTAGTATACACATTTTCTACTTTTGATATCACCTATCATGTCAACTGCAATACCTGAGGCTTTGAAATTTGAGCATGTTAGAATTTTGCTGTTTGGCAAAGCGTTAATAAGGTAAAAATGTTGTTAAAATGACCAAATCAATGCCCCAATGACAGATGAAATCTATCAAAAAAAAGCTGCATGGAGAGTATTCCAATTGTTGCAGTCAGCATTTTCTCCTTTTGCCTTAACCCATTACCACACAGTGACGCCCTTTGACACCCACAAGATTAAGGCTCAAGAAAAAAATTTGGAAAATGAAGAAATTGCTTGTGACAAGAAATTTCTTCTTCCACAATGTTTTCTACCGTGTTAAGGGGGAATGCTCCAGTTTCCCAAATTTTTTCCCAATAATAGAATTTATTTATATTTTGTATGTTGAAATTACATGTTATTACCAATTGAAAAATAAAATAAAAATGGATGGTCAGCGATCTTGTTTGAATTTTATAGGCATTCGTATCACATACCCCTACATCGAATAAATGCAAAATTTCTTGCACCTGTCCAAGGTCACTAAAATGCTAATAAAATGTTGTATATTCATCGTTTAGTCCCGAAAACGGATTTAAAGTAACGTCTTACATTTAACAAGAACAGAAAACCCAAAATATGTGCCATTATAAACGCGTAAATGTATAAAACAGCATGTTCACGTGTTCAGGTAGATCAACGAAGCTGGAGTGTTTTATGTCAAAATTTGCATATTTTTTTAAATATTTCAAGTTCTACATAATAGAATTTGATAAAACTCCCTCATTGTATTAAGCAACAAGTCCTGGTAATAATTCGAAAAGAAAATGTATAGGTCAGCGCACTTATTAGTGAATTACAGCAATTTTTATCAGCTACACCTGAATAAAATGACGCAAAACAGTGGTAAATCCATACACACTTACGACTGTCTTGCTCTACATAATCGATATCCATCTTGGGGAAATCAGTTTCGCATATTAAATACACTTTTACCGTCGAAAATGGTGAATTGTAATGATGTGTTATATTATTGAAATTATGGTAGCGAAAGATATTGGTACGAAACATTTAATTTACTACAGTAAAGACCGAGTGTTCCGAAAAACTGGAGCATTCCCCCTTAAATTCCATGTATCTGAATAATCTGATATTGTTGTCTGCAACACCTATGATTTTGGAAGTCTATCATTTTGCCGTCTGGGTAATAGGTTAATATTATCTGAGCTTTTACATCTGTAATGGAAAGGGATTGGGAAAATATTGAGACAAAAGAAGAAATTGCTGATGGTCATCATTTTCTCCTAAATTGCCCTATAATATTTCTAAGGAAATTAATATTATAGAAAATTCCTGTCTAGTTTTGTCATCTGCAGCGTCAATTTAATTTGGAACTGCCCAAAATTTTGCCGTTTGGGAATGGGTTATTCATTATAGATTTAATCGCCTGTGCAGCATCTTTACCCTTTCCCAAACGGTCAAAATTTAGACTATATCAATTCAAATGCTGCTGCAAACAACAAAATGGCTGTAGATGAACATGAAATGTGTCCATTGTAGTACAGAAAACATTAAGACAAAAGGAGAAAATGCTGGTTATCAGCATTTTCTTCTTTTGTCTCAATGTTTTCCAAAGCCTATCCTCATAGGAACATCAAAAGCAGGTCTTGTTTGGGTAAGGATTAAGTTCAGAAGACCAGAACAGTCAAAAATTCTGCCATTTACAAAAGTTCATATGGTATCGACTCCGAATCTCTCTCATGAAGTCCCTTGTTCGATCCCCAGTTGCAGCAAATATCCTCTCCGACATTGTCTTCCAACATTGACTGGATAATCTATTTTGGAGAGCAGCTGGGAGCTCAGAGAGGATGTTGTGGTGATAATGCTGATAACATAGGATTCGAGTACATCATTATAAGAAAATATTGAGGGAATAGAAGGAAATGATGATGATTATCTTTTTCTTCTTTTTTCTCAAACATTCTTCAAAACCAGATCTTGTTTGGGGAAGGGCTAAAGAAGATGAACATTCAATGATAACATCTCCAGCTTATTCTAAAAATACACCCTGGCAGCCCTATTTAGGGGATTAGCAAAACATTAAATGAAAAGAAGAAAAAGTATATTGCAATCAGATCATTCTTTTAAAATTTTTTATTAGCCATTATAATGTACAAACTTCCTGCTTATATGTGACCTGTCACGCTAAAAGGGACCTTGGAAGAGTGAACCGTATCGGTCAGTGTCAGTCTGCACAGACTGGTTCTTGTCGGTACTTTTCATTCTAATGTAATTTTCTGAACCTAGAATATTTAAATCCTATCTTACATGTCAAATTTTCAAAAGAAAGTATCTGGTTGACCTCTGTTGAGTCTTGTACATAATTTCTCAAAATTTTGTTTTTGGTAAGGGACATATTATCAGAAGGTCCCTTTTAGTATGACAGGTCACATGTCTTAAAGGGACTAAAACTAATAATTCAAAAATGCAAATAGATTAAAGAGTCTGATACTTTTCATGGAATTTCATCATCTTGGAAACGACAAAGCCAAAAATCCAGTTTTGAATTACAAACAAATGCATTGGCAGAATAAAAATAAAAATAAACTTGGTGTACAGTACATGTATATTGATATATAGTCAGTGTTTTTATAAAATATCGTAACTGCAGCTTCAATCAAGCTGTAGTGGCAAGTTTTTGAATACGATTACAACCAAGAATTACTGTTGTTTGTCCAGAATTATGCCAATGTTTACTTGATAAATTCGAGCCCTATTTGCGTTCCTTTTTGCAGATGCATTTGCAGATATCATTCTGTTTAGAACTAATAAATTTTCACACATGGTCACATTGTAAAACAAGTTGCCTCAAATATCATTAACATCTTCCTCAATCCTGTCTATTGATTAGCTGTCGAAGAATGAAATACTGCAAGCTGTTTGTCAAGTTGTTTTCAGCATTCAATTGTACACAAACACCATATAGGCAGATCTAGAGGGGGTCCGGACCCCCCTGGCATTGGCAGAAAATTGAATTTTGACTATATAAATTTAGTGTTACGTTACATAACTACTACATTTTAAGCCATAATTTGGACTTGGGCCCTCTGGAAAAAAAATATTGGGTTTGGACCCCCACCCACCCCACCCGGATTAAAAAAAAATCCTGGATCCGCCCTTGAACACTGTACACCACGAGACTGTCAGACGCCAGATTTAGTTTCTTTCTGTTGGACTAAAATGTACATTTGATCTTCTGTGGATAAAATCACAGAGCAAATGAGGCCTTCCAATGAATCCATCGCTTTAATAATGATAGTGAGTTCTGACGAAAGTCCCATCCTAAAATTCACAATTTTTTTATGAAATTACAGCTAATTGAAGACACTCTGGAGCTCATAGAGGACAACGCAGTTCCAAATATTTCATGTTTCCATCATTCTCGTGTGTAGGAATTGATCCCAATCCAAATGTGTGCTCGTCGACTCTCATTGGCCTGGTTTTGCGTGACTCGTAAAACCTAGTAATTGATCATAACAAGATTCTCATTGGTTAATAGCTTTCTGTATTCTTACGCCGTTTCAAGGTCCGGCACTATTTGCAGTCTTTCGTCACAGTATTGTCGATCGTTGTCGGACGAGCATTGAAAAGTTATCGAAAAAAATTGTTGATGGAAAGCGTGGTCTTGACTGTGGCCGGCTCCTTTTGATGCTGTATTTTTCGTTGGTGCTGGGATACTATTATTTGAGAAGGGCTTGAGTTCTAATTGGACTATATTTCTGAATGTGTGGGGCCCTCCATGGGGAATTTCCCAGCCATTTTAACCTTTTGTTGACGTTCTGTCTGAAAATATCGTTTTGTTGGCGTGATTTGGACTTGCAGTTATGGCGGAAAGACAATCGTCTAGAGAAAGAAAAATAGTGGATTACAAAGCTATGCATGAGGGTAGATCAGATGTATTTTCTCCCGCTGTGAGCCCCTCTAAATCTAAGCCGAGCGGGGAAGAAGATGACCGGGTGCCAGCTTGCGCACCAGCTTCCGTTTCCGGTTATGCAATTAGGGACCATCTGGCTGCTCGAAAGGATAATTCGGGCGTTCTGGAGAGTTTTGAGAGGGAAGAAGCCGCTTTCCAGGAGGAGAAGTACGTGTTGGAGCAGCGGCTTCGCAGTATCGAGCGAGACAGAGAATTGCGGGAGCTCCGGGACAAGGTATGACGAGCTGAGGCGCAGGAGTCGTTAGACGCGAGGCGACAAGGTGAGCCGTTGGCAGCTTTGGCAGCTGATAGATCGGGAAACCAAGGTAACTCTTTGAATATAGATACATTGAGAAGGGACGCTTTGCTTAAAGAGAAAGTTATGCGAGAGCTGAAAAAACTGGGTTTAGATCCAGATAGTGACACAGACTGTGAGATTTCTAGTCCCTGTAAGATATCGTCACCTAAAAAGTCCTCAGATAATAGTGTTTCTTTGAAGTCGGGTATTTGTGCCAAGTCTAATGAGGCTGTGGTTAATCCGCAAAGATATCCACAGGCTCATTTGCGGTTTGATTTTGTCAATAAGTCTATTGATTTCCAGCAACTAACCTTAAACATGTTTATTGCAGGTGAGATGGAAATAATAAGTTTGCTTGGTTTGTCTACAATTGAGAAAAAAGGTCGTTCAGAGTTATTGAGACGATTAATGTATTCAAATAATGCATATGACTGTTCAGTCCTGAAGTCTTTGTATGCTGCAATTTTAAGAGAAATAGAACTTGGATACAGGAATTGGGGGATGATTTTAAAAATATAGAGAGCACTGTCTTGGCGACTAGCAATGTGAGTCTGATTTCTCCAATGGAAGCATATCCCCACAAATTTCTTTTAAAGAACCCCATATACTTCAAGTTAAAGGAAAGAATAGATTCGTGAAACACATTTGCGCTTCCTGTTTGATAAATGACAAAAAGGAACTTCAACATCCGGAATGTTCCTCTAGCTGTCCGCACAATAGAGATTGACAAGGTCTGAAACAGAGTTTATCCGTATCATCCAAAAATAAGAGTGCTGATATTTTTTGCCTAGTTTCTGTAAGTTTGGTGAAAATCTTCATTGTTCAATGTTGGATGGTTCTAGAGTTGGGAGGAGTCAACATGGTAGTTTTGATTTGAATTCTAGTGGTGATAATTTTTCACCATCTTCTGATCGTATTTTCTCTAAGCATAGAAATTGTTTTGTATGTAAGAATATTTCTCCTGAGTTCATTTCTTCTTCATGGAACTCGTTATGGCTACATAATGTGGTGAGATTTTCAAAAAGATATAATTATCAAGTGTCGAATTCCAGTCAATTTTAAGTTCGATGTTGATTTAATGAGGAGAATGTTGCACGGATACAATGATCTTGAGGTTTTGGATCTGTTGAGATATGGATTTCCCATTGGTGTTACTCATGTTTTAGGTGAAAAAGATTTGTCATCTAGCTTGAGGTGTAAAAATCATAAAGGGGCGTCGGAATTTCCCAGGGAAATAGATAGATATTTGATAAAGGAAAAGGAGGCTTCCTATGGTGCGATAATGGGTCCTTTTTCTAGCAACCCTTTTTCGTCTGGTCTAAAGTTATCCCCTTTGAATTCAGTGCCGAAGGCGAATCCTAATGAAAGGAGAGTTATATTGGATTTGAGTTTTCCCAGGGATGGTACTAGTGTGAATGATTGCATTTCGAAAGATTTTTATCTTGGAAATGAAGTTGATTTGGTTTTTCCAAAAATTCAGGACTTTGCTGATTTAGTTAAAAGTAAAGGTTTAGGTTGTTTAATGTTTAAGTTGGATTTGAAAAGAGCTTATAGACAGATCAGTATTTGCCCCTCGGATTATAATTTAGTTACATTTAAATGGAAGAATCATATTTTTTCGGACACAGTTTTGCCTATGGGTTTGAGATCTTCAGCTTATATTTGTCAGAGAGTGACCAATGCCTTTTCTTTTATGCTCTTTAACATCGGTATTTCTCTTTTGAATTATTTGGATGATTTTGGAGGAGCAGAGAGACCTGAAATTGCCTCTTTTGTGTTTAACACAGTTAGGGAGGTTTTTCAATTGAGTGGTTTAGAGGAGGCTTGTGAAAAGGCTTGTCTTCCGTCTACTTCAATGATTTTCTTGGGAGTATTGTTTGACAGTGTAAAGATGACCATGTCTATTCCTCCTGACAAGTTGATTGAGATTGCAGAACTTGTTGCTTTGTGGAAAACCAAGAATGCCGCTTCCTTAAAAGAAATTCAGAGGCTTTTGGGTAAATTAAATTTTGTTGGAACTTGCGTTAGATCAAGTAGGATATTTATCAATAGGATTTTAAATTGGTTGAGGGAGTGTTATTCATGCGGGGGTACTGATAAATTATTCCCTATTCCTAATGATGTGAGGAAGGACATAGATTGGTGGGCTTTTTGTATGCCTCAACTTAATGGTATCTCTTTGATAGATCGTGGGGATTGGTCTGAACCTGATGTTGTATTTAGTTCAGATAGTTGTTTAACTGGTTGTGGTGGTCTTTGTCGATTGCATTTCTTTCACACAGAGTTCCCCGATTTCATTTCTGCGCAATGTTTGCATATTAGCGCTTTAGAATTGCTGTCAATTGTGGTTAGTCTTCACTTGTGGGGTCATCTGTTGAAAGGCAAAAAGATTCAGGTTTTTTGTGACAATAAGGCGGCTTGTATCGTAATCAATTCGGGCAAGGCTAGATGTACCTTTATGCAAGGGTGTCTTAGATAGATTTGCTACTTAGCCTCTCTTTTTGATTTTCAGCTGAAAGCTTGTTTTCTGGAAGGGGTTGAGAACAGATTGGCTGATTGTTTGTCTAGATGGCATACAGATAAAAAATTTCAAGATTTATTTCTCTCTAATTTTTCCAGAGATATAGATTTGTTGGAATGTCATGTTGTAGAAAGTTATTTCAAATTTTCTCACAATTGGTAGGTTTGGTTTTTCGTTTCAGATAACGAGTTGAAGATTTTAAAGAGTCAAGTGAACAGATCTACTAGATCGGCCTTCGCGGAAGGAACTCATGCAAACTTGTTGGTTCAGTGGAAAGCCTACTTAATGTTTTGTTTACATTTCAATATTAGTTATCTTCCAGCATCCTCTAATACGCTGGCTTTATATGCTCAATTTTTATCTCGCTCTTTTGACTCGGTTAGTAGTATTAGAAATTATTTGTCCGGGGTCAAGGTTATGCATGCGATCCTGGGGGAAGATATTTCTTCATTCACTGATTATTCTCTTTCTCTTACTTTAAAAGGTTTGACATGGGATAACCCTCATATTATACATAGGGCAGAACCAATTTCTATGGAGTTATTGCAAAAGATTTCTGATAGCTTAGACATTTCGGATAGAGACAATTTAATATTTAGATGATTATTTTTATTTGCCTTCTTTTTGGCAGCAAGAAAATCAAATCTTGTTCCTACTTCTAAAAAAGATATTGAGGATGGAAAATTTTTGCGTAAAAGTGATATAGAAGATTATGGGAATTTTTTAGTAGTTAATTTCAAATGGACCAAGACCATTCAGTATGGCGATAGAGTATTGAAAAGTCCTTTAATATCTTTAAAGAATAAGTCAATTTGTCCCGTTCAGGCATATAGGGACTTACTTCGTATAAGTTCTGATCAGAATAATTTGTTTGTTCTTAAGGATGGGACTATTATAACATATCGTTTGTTTCAGAAAAAATTTCGTGCTTGTATTGAACAATTGGGTTTGAATGCTTCTAAATACTCTACTCATTCATTTAGAAGAGGTTTCGCCACTTTGGCTTTTCAGTCTAATCTCCCAGGAGAATATATCCAATAGTTGGGACATTGGAAGTCTGATGCTTACAAATGTTATCTGGAATTGACATGGCGTGATAAATTATCTATTTTACAAGGTATGTTCAAAGGTTGTTGATTCTGAAAAGTTTAATGTTTAGTTCCAAAATTTTGTCTTTGTAGACTTTAAATGGGGATTTTTCGGTTTTCTATAGTTATCTGTTTGGTCTTGTATTGATTTTTTTTCTTTTTTTTTTTTATAAAGTTTGATGTACAGTCATGTTATTAATTAAGCACTATATCTTGTTTTTTATTGATTTTCAAATTGATATCTTTTTGCTGCATCAATAATGTTATAACTATTAACTATGTTTTCGTTACTATAAATGAGCAAACGAAATAGTAAAATGCTTTTTTTTTATTTCGATTTCAGATACTAGTAGTCCGATAAGGGTGATATTGTTGTCAGACTCAATTGCTAAACGGGTTGAGAACGGTGCCCTCAGTTAGTTAAGGCTGAATTTTTGATCATTCATGTAGGGACTAATGATATTCCCTTTCTTACAGCACCTGAGATTTTGGCTAATTTCACCAATATGGTTTGCATAATAAAAAGAATATCTAATTGTAAAATACTTATTTCTAGTATTTTGCCGCGGCCTTTAGATCATGATAGATTCGGTCTAAAGGTAAGGGATGTTAATAAGGGGCTGATGCAATTATGCCAGGATCAAAATTTGCAGTTTTTGCATTCATTTCGTCCGTTTCGCAAATTTGGAAAACCAAATAGAAATCTCTTTGCAGTCAGAGACGGAGGGCTCCATTTAAATTCTGAGGGCACTAGAAGACTATCTGTATTTTTAGCTCACCTGAGCACAAGGTGCTCAAGTGAGCTATTGTGATCACCTTTTGTCCGGCGTCCGTCCGTCGTCCGTCGTGCGTCGTCCGTCGTCCGTCGTCCGTCAACAATTTCTTTAAATGACAGCTCCTCCTTAACTACTTGGCCAATTTCAACCAAACTTGGCAGGAATGTTCCTTAGGTGACCCCCTTTCAGAATTGCTAAAAGAATTGAAATCCATGAAAAACTCTGGTTACCATGGCAACAGAAAAGGAGAAATTTGACTGAATCTTAGTACTATCTTTGAATTACATCTCCTCCTAATCTCCCTGGCCAATTTCAACCAAACTTGGCAGGAATGTTCCTTAGGTGACCCCCTTTCAGAATTGCTAAAAAAATTGAAATCCATAAAAAAACTCTGGTTGCCATGGCAACAGAAAAGGAGAATTTGACTGAATCTCAATACTGTTTTTGAACGACATCTCCTCCTAAACTACTGGGCCAATTTCAACCAAACTTGGCAGGAATGTTCATTAGGTGACCCCCTTTCAGAATTGCTAAAAGAATTGAAATCCATAAAAAACTCTGGTTGCCATGGCAACCGAAAAGGAGAAATTTGACTGAATATCACTACTATCTTTGAACGACATCTCCTCCTAAACTACTAGGCCAATTTCAACCAAACTTGGCAGGAATGTTCCTTAGATGACCCCCTTTCAGAATTGCTAAAAGAATTGAAATCCATAAAAAACTCTGGTTGCCATGGCAACCGAAAAGGAGAAATTTGACTGAATATCACTACTATCTTTGAACGACATCTCCTTCTTAACTACTTGGCCAATTTCAACCAAACTTGGCAGGAATGTTCCTTAGATGACCCCCTTTCAGAATTGCTAAAAGAATTGAAATCCATAAAAAACTCTGGTTGCCATGGCAACCGAAAAGGAGAAATTTTACTGAATATCAATACGATCTTTGAACGACATCTCCTCCTATACTACCAAGCCAATTTCAACCAAACTTGGCAGGAATGTTCCTTAGATGACCCCCTTTCAGAATTGCTAAAAGAATTGAAATCCATAAAAAAAACTCTGGCTGCCATGGCACCAGAAAAGGAGAAATTTGACTAATTCTCAATAATTTCTTTGAACAACATCTCCTCCTAAACTACTTGGCCAATTTCAACCAAACTTGGCAGAAATATTTCTGAGGAGGTTCCTTTTAAAAATTGCTAAAAGAGTTGAAATCGTTTTAAAGCTCTGGTAGCCATGGCAACAGTTAAGGAGATTTTCCACCAAATCTCTATGACATCGTTGAATGATATCTCCTCCTAAACTAACATGCTAATTTCCTCCAAACTAGGCAGAAATATTCCTTAGGAGGTCACATTTTAAAAATTGCTAACAGAATTGCAATTTATATAAAAAAAACAAACTCTGGTTGCCATGGCAACAGAAAAAGAGAAATTACACGAAATCTGTCAGAAGCAATTTCTCAATAACTGCAGAGCCAAATTTGACAAAACTTAATATTTGCATTGCTTAGGATATTGCTAAGAGGTACTTTTCTTTGCTTTTCAATATGAAACCTTGTCACAGAAAAAGGGGACTTCTTGTAAAAATCTGCTTATCAGGGGCATAGCATCTACATTTATGCATGGATTTAAAAAATGTATGGGTAAATGTGTTCTTTATCATGAGTAGATGTTCTATTTGAAATATATATTTAGGTAGGTTCAAGGTCATAGATCTAGGTCAATTTGTAAATTTCTGTTTGTTAATTTGTCAGTCTGTATGTTTTATTTTAATTCCATCTGTCCAAAGCAATTTCTCCATAACCACATAGCCGAATTGGATGAAACTTCATATTTGATTTACATAATATGATATTGCACTAAGGTAGTTTTCTGGGTTTTCTACGGTTTGAAATCGCATAGCGGCGTTCATATGATCTTTGACCCTTTATTGCATTACCTGTAAGAAATCTGATCTGTTATAAAACCCCATCTCAGGTGAGCGACCTAGGGCCAACGGCCCTCTTGTTCATTAAAACCGTTGCTCATTTATTCAAATCGTCAACAGTTTGAACTAGTTACTCCTCTCATATGGGTTCTGGGAGGGTCCCTGTTTTAAGAAGGCTTTTTACTTCTTTCTAGGTTTTATTCAGGTCGACAGTAACTTTGTTATACTGTCGCTGGATAAGGGGTTGGTTCTAGAAATTTGGTTACTGGTTGTAATCTTGAAAGTACTTTTCTTTGCATTGAGGGGTTTGTGTCATGAGGGGTTGTAATTATTTCATGCTTTTGAGATTCTCATGTTGTTTTCACCTTTGTAATCTCCTTTATGAGGATTTCACTACTTCATTGGAGAAGCTTTTCATAATAGTAACTCTTAACACTATTTGAAGGCAATATTCATTTTGTATTTGATGTTGTGTATATATTGTCTTTCTGTTTCTTGTTGGTTTATGTTTGATGTGGGCTTTGTAACGGGGGTGAGGGCTTGGTTTTTGGCCGTTTGATCATTGTGCTCAGAGCGAAATATTTCCATTTCTTAAGTCATATCCATGTTGTAAATCTTCATCATCATCTTTCAATATTCGCTCTCGGGCACTTTGTGTGGTTAGTTATTGGATTGGTGTATCTTGAGCTGATCCCAATCTAATAGCTAGTATTAGAACTGATAACTATTGAAAAATTGCTTTCTAAATTGTTACTTGCTATTATTCTGATTGTATTGTCCGACATCGAAGTCAACTTAAATCTATATATCATCTCCTATTTTGAGTTTGTTGTTTCTTGGATTCATGATCAATTGGCCTGGTTTTGCGTGACTCGTAAAACCTAGTAATTGATCATAACAAGATTCTCATTGGTTAATAGCTTTCTGTATTCTTACGCCGTTTCAAGGTCCGGCACTATTTGCAGTCTTTCGTCACAGTATTGTCGATCGTTGTCGGACGAGCATTGAAAAGTTATCGAAAAAAAAAACGCCCTTCCTACCCGATTTCAGATGTTTAATTCAGTGTAAGTTTGATTGTAAAAGATCAAACTATGTTCACTTATCACATCTCAAGTTTGGTTACTTCTTATTAATTGATAATTTCGGAACAGATTGAGTATTCAATTAATTTCTGAAATGGAAAATTCTATTTATCAATTTTCTTTTTTATCCTGATTCATATTAATGTGGAATAGGTTTCATATAATCCCTTTGTTGCTGGTCACTTGCATAGTTGTTGTGGTTTGAAAATTTGATGGCCGTTTGATCATTGTGCTCAGAGCGAAATATTTCCATTTCTTAAGTCATATCCATGTTGTAAATCTTCATCATCATCTTTCAATATTCGCTCTCGAGCACTTTGTGTGGTTAGTTATTGGATTGGTGTATCTTGAGCTGATCCCAGTCTCATTTGATTGTTTCTAGTCTACTTTTCCTTGACGATTTAAACCGAGAACATGAATTTCACGTGGTCTGCTTAGTCTTTTCTTTGTTGAATTGTCTGTCGTCGGCAAATATCGATCCGTCGTATTTGTAGGCTGACCGCTGTAGCAACAACAATCGCGAAATTGTGATCAATGGGTCGAGTTTTGTTGGGGACGAATAATTTTGAAACTGGAAGCCAACCAAGGATGTTTATTTTGCGGAGTCTTATGCCAAATGTTCGATTTTGACTTTCTGAATTTAACAAGATTACTTTTGTTCATGAAGACGCTTTAATGTTCAGACTTTATTTTTGCATTGAAATTGAAAAATAAATCGTTTTCACAAAAATATAATGATTCAGTGTTAAAAATAAAAGTAATTGCTGGAAAAAAATACAAATTTATTTTTTTAGAAGTAGATCTACCTCACTTTTAATTAAAAAAAAAAGAAAAGAAACTTAGTGAAATTTACACCACGAAAGTACCTGTTTTTGGAGATTAGAAGTTATTCAAACACTTAACATTGTTTCTAAAAGTATTCCAGTCTAGAACTTTCTGTTAACTTAGAAATCTGATACACAATGGCAGTGGGTGGGTGGGGTAAGATTTCACAGTTCTAGTTGCTGTAAAACGGCAATGCGAAAATCTAATAGTGTCATTTAGACAACTTGTGCTAAATTTTAACGATTGCACCTGTATTACAATATTTTTTTTAATTACAGTTAAAAATAAAGCACATGTAGCAAAACAGTGATTTTAATGATTTTCACCCAAAATTTGACATTAAATAGCTCTCTTATTTGCTCGATGATGTATGCTGATTTTTTGTGTAAAAATAGCTGCTGGTATCATCTTCAAAATATCCAAAAACAAAAACAATTCATTGGGTAATTTTTCTGTAATTAAGAAAAAAGTTGCAAATTTTTTACAGAAAAACATAAAAAAAACGCTATTTTTCATTTTTCCCTTTCATTTTTTCATAAAGAATATTTGAAAATAATTCTTTCAATCATATCATCAATTGTGTACATATGTAAGGTCTCTAAATATATATAACACTATGAATAATCCATTCAGAAAAAACTTGCTACAAGACTTTAAAACACATGGGTAATTTTTCGAAAAATGGCCATTACTAGTCAAGGGCAGATAACTCTGACACAAAAACGAGCTCGATGATGTACCCTTATTTTTTATATTTTGTTCGGGAAATATTAATTTACAACATATGTTAAAATAAAAAAGATTCATTGGGCGGTTAAAAAGTACCACCCCTCTCCATAGTCACCTTAATAAAAACCTATTTTGTGGGTATTCATTGGAGTTGTCTCTTCGAGGCAATGCAAGTGAGTACCAACGGCATAGGGTTTGGGTTTGGAAAAAAAAAACAGATCTAGAACGCATTTATTCCCTCTTATCTGTAGCTCTGGACCCGGGATCTAAAAACAGGCCCTTATGGCATCGGAGACGACATGAAAACAATGGGATCAATGTTTTTATGACTATCAACATGACCATTAGCATTTTTAAGATAGCAACCTGACTCGGGATCGGACCACACTTAAGTTAGATTATAAATATTCAAAGGTGATAGCGTGTGTTAAGAAAGGTGCAGTACATATTAACAAACATTTACAGTTGGCGCCACATCGTTTGGCATATGTTTACATTTTGTTTGTTTATTATTTATTATTTCAATCTCAGAATCATACAATTATTAACATGATTAACATGAGAGAATACATTACACAAACTTTTAACAAAGCTGATGGCAAATAACATATATAGAGAAAAAAACAATAATGATCAAATTTTCGACGTAAAAAGTTAAAGACAAAATTGAAGATGGTAAGTTAATTATAGTGTCAAATAGAGATAGGTATAGTGGAAGACGAAACAATTTAAGTTTGTAAGAGGGAAAGAGTTAATATATTTTTCTTAGTTTCAAATTATCTTTTGAAGCTAGATATGACTGTAGAAATGAATATACATGTACTGATTTTTGTCAAATTATCGTTATTTCTGAATTCTTCTGGTATATATCTTTTGCGAAGTTCTAAATATTTCGGGCAATGGAACAACATATGAAATTCGTCACCTAGTTCAAACGTAAACAAAACATTGTTGTAGAACACATGGTTAAACCCTATAAAAGTAGTAACCTAAATAATATGTGCCTACATTTACATAGTATTTATGTCGCTACTTTTATAGAATTTAATCATGTTTTATAAAACAATGTTGTTTTTTACATTTGAACAAAATGTAAACATGTGCCATACGATGTGGCACCAACTTGTAGTTTACATAATCTATATGTTAATGAGTTGTCGACTATCCTGCATCCTATCTAAGATGTCATTTGGTAGTCACCCAGCCGGTTTGGTATTCAGTCTTGGAAACTCGAGTTTACTCGATTCTGCTTGTCCATTTTATTTGTCATAACTTTTCCCCCTTGGCCATATCTCCTCCCCACGCTGTGATAGACCACTTGTAAACAAGAGTTGTCCGCGGACAACGTAGCTCGCCTATACGGGAGCTTGTCACAAAAACAGCAATTTTTTTAAAAGTAGGTCAAACTCCAAGGTCAAGGTCACAAGGTCAAGGGTAATGGTCCCAAATGAAAGGTCTTGTCGAGATGTATCTATGTATGAAATATCAAGGCTGTATCTCTAATAGTGCCTGAGATATAGGCCAGGTTAAAGTTTTTCAAAAGTAGGTCAAACTCCAAGGTCAAGGTCACTAGGTCAAAGGTCATGGTCCCAAATGAAAGGTCTTGTTGAGATGTATCTATGTATGAAATATCAAGGCTGTATCTCTAATAGTGCCTGAGATATAGACCAGGTTAAAGTTTTTCAAGTGAAGACGCGACGCGACGGGACGGGACGGTACGGGACGGGACGCGACGCCGACACTAGGGCTGTGACATTAGCTCCCCGGACATAAAGTCCCGGCTCGCTAAAAAGGAAATGCATTGAGAACAGATGGTGTTTTGACAATATTATCCTTTGAGTAATTTACCTTTGTTAGCTCACTTGAGCTTGAAGTGCTCACGGTGAACTATTGTGGTCGCTTTTTGTCCGACGACAGTCTACCCGTCCGTCTGTTCACAATTTGTACTTGGCAAAATTGTAAGTGACCAAAACTTCTTGAATGAGAGTAATTTTCAGTTCGAGTTGACTAAGAAAAGAAGCATAATGTTTATTTGAATGTGACATAATTACCGTTTTCGACTTCATTTTCACTCTAACAACTACAAATATTGACCAATTAGGACAAATTAAGACAAAACTTGACAAAATTGCAAGTGACCATAACATCTTGGTTAAGTATAATTTTCAGTTCGATTTGACTATTAAAACAAGCATATTCTGCCCTTGAATGTGACAAAACTACCGTTTTCTACTTTATTTTCACTCTAACAACCACATATATGGATAAATCAAGACACAACTTGGTCACAATGCTGGTGACCATAAGATCTTAGATGATTTTTTTTCTCAGATTGATCGGACCAAAAAAAAACAACATAACTTGGTGATGAGGTTGGTGACCATTTCATCTTGGATGACTTCATTTTTAGCCTGATCGAACCAGAAAAAAAACAAAGTTAGGTACCCTTGACATTGACAAAAATGTCGTTTTCCATTTTGTTTTCACACCACAAATATTGACTGATCGAAACAAAACTTGGACATAACGCTGATGACTAAAGGTCGATCAGAACTTCATGTTTTGAGTTATGTGCCTTTGACTTTGACAAGATTGTTGTTTTCTTCGCCTCGGTTTCACTGTTACAGCCACAAAAATTGGTCATTCAAAACCAATGAGATCATGTATACAATTCTCAGCTGGGTAATATTCTCGCATATTATTATTATGTACACTTGAAGTTGACAAAATTGTGACTTTCACGCTAGTGGTTCAGGTCAGCGATTAAGGACCATCATGGTCCTCTTGTCGTCTTTTGCTTCAATGATTTTCCTATGTATTTTCTACAAAAGACGTCAATACAAGATCTTGTTTGTGAAAGGGTGAATTGACTTTCTATAGACTTTCGAATGGATCAGTTTAAAACATTAATGATTGGGAAAATAAAAATAATGGATCGGAGCGATTATCCCGTTGTATTTGTGAAAGGCTTTTTGTGTGTGTGCATGTAACATGACGTGCACTGGCAATCATTTTATCCTATATTCCGTTTTTATTCACCTGAAAGGGTGTGGCTAAGTAAAGAGGTTATTCGACGAGTTTACTTCTCGATACCTTGGTCGATAGAAGAGAAAAAACGTGCGGCACGAGCATGAACATATTTCGAAATTGAATGAATTCGCGATTATAAAATGTGTTGTCATAAAACCTCGTAACTACAGATTGATTCACGCTGTAGTTATAATGTTTTGCAATAATACCGACGATTTACCGCTAACCGAGAAGGCTGTTTCTCCCCAAGCTTAACCCTTTCCCAAACAAGACCTGGTTTTGACGACCCTAATACAATTGGCTTGTGAAAACATTGAGACAAAAGAAGAAACTGCTGATAACCAGCAGTTTCTCCTTTTGCCTCAATATTTACTTGGCTATATCACTCTCAATTCCAATTTTTATTTACATCCATTTTGTCGTCTGCAACAGCTTTCGAATTGGACCACCCTAAAATTTTGTCGTTTGGGAAAGGGTTAAGGGTTTAGAAAAGTCCAAAACAGGTGATATTGTGTCGCTCGGACTCACTCCTGCCAACAATTCAAACAATTGTTTCAATGAAAACATGCTATATGCATAGGTCATTTGCCAGACAGAGCAAAACAGAGAAGAAAAATCAAATGAAAAAGTCGAAAAATTGGGATTTCTCCCAAAACCAGCAACTTTTTCCCCATAACAAATTTTCTCCATTCAAATGTGTCAATATAATGTGCAAATTCTAATTGAGGTACTACTACCATCGGACACAGAAAAGGGGAAACGGTAACCGAGATATTCACGAAAACGCATGGCATGCCAAGATTTTTGGGTCGGCCATTTTGCAAAAATTGTTTTCAAAATTTGCACGATGTAATTCACAAGTACTTATAAGGTTTACACAAGCTATTGCATTGCAGCTGTCATACCTGATATCTGTAGTGCGTGTTTCAATGGCACAAAGCAACGATCCATGGACAGTAAACAACTTTTTCTGTTATAAAATGAGTCTACCTATTTTCATTTTCGGTTTCCTTCTTGCTGAGTTAGACGAGAAAATTAATCCGCAAATTCGTATCTTTAAAAAAATAAAACATTTGACAAAACATCGCACAACATTGATAGACGATTGTATTGATGATAAAATGTACAAAATTTAGGATAGAACCGATCGTGGAATTTGATACTTGACATCTGAAAAATACGGAACTAATTACTAACGCGCCTTACTCATATGCCGTGTGTAATCCGCCGGACGTGTAAACAATATGAAAACGGATGAAAACATTTTACAGATTGGGGTTTAAAAAGGTATTTATTCGCTGGAAATTGATCAGAATTAAGAGCATCTATAAGTTTAAAGACAATGAATACACGATCCTTCTTCGATTTTCAAAGATTATGGATCGCGTCATTTGTTATTATGAATGACAAGAAACCGGAACTCGTGTTTGTTGACATTTTGAAAATTGGTTTAAAAACTAATTATTTCGTAAATAAACAACTTCCACGCATACTAAACACAATTTAAATGTCTTCTATTCCCATATTTACATTTTAAATGAATTATTAATTGAAATAAGATTTCAACTTGAATTAAGAATTGTATGGTGTACAAAGTTGGTCATTACAAAATTTTATTTTCCAGTAATGTATCACGTTTTTTTCTGTATAGTTTCAATGCAATTACTGAGCAATACTGCTTAACAATCAAAGGGAATATTATACTAACTGTTGATATAATTTTGACAACAAAGAACTTTTATAATGGGTTATACTTTTGAATTTATGGGATAAAACTTGATTGCATGTAAATTGAAAATTAAATAAGGCCTAAAGTGTCAAGTGACATATGTTGTGGCTGTGGCAACAATTTTAACTTGAATTTAATCGACAGGCTTAGAATAAATGATCATTTATGATAAAACCGCCTTTGACAGCTTGAAAAATGACCCCATTATCTAACCATACCTCATGTACCAAAAAAAATAGTACCACCTTGAATTACATATGAAAAATAAAGAAATGTCAAACTTTTTTTCGTAAAGGCAGATTTTCTGAATAAAGAAACTTCATGTAAGTAGTAGTACTACCTAGATCAGACCTCTGTGTATGTTTTTGTGAAAAACTAGCTAACTTCATTCAAGGATAACTACGTTCTCGGTCTTCCAAGAAGTTGTCCTTTTTCGCAATATTTAAATTATGCTGTACAAGGTAAACCAGAATTAAGTCGCTTAACATCTTCTTCTCATGTAGAGCTTTAATTTAATATGTAATATGGCATATACATGTTAAGAATAAATGCAAAAATCAACTTGGAATTTTATGTTGATACCGAATTTACATGAACCTTAAATGGAATGCACAGTTTACTAGGCTCCGCCCTGTCTCCCGAATAAAAACAGAATATACCCGCTTTAATTGTGTTGGCAAATTACGCTGACGATTGTTTTTGTGGATAATTTACCATAACATAATAATACAATAAATGATGAAGGTGTTTTTATACAATAAATAGCGTTAATTTCCATGGCGATTATTCAGGAATGTAGTTTTTCGACTTTTGTGTTTTGCAATATTGAATCTGGCCGAAATGTGAAAGGTCAAAGTTGTTTTAAAGGTTATGAGAGTCTGTGTTAGTCAATGTGTCATTTATGTCTGTTTTGTCTGAACTGTACATTTGTATTTTAGAGTTATTTTGATTCCCTCTGAAAAAGTGATGGATTTTGATTGTTTAAAGAATGGAGTTCATTGTATTGGAAAATATTGAGGGAAATGGAGAAAATGATGTTGATTTTTCCAAATGTCCCAGTAAACAATAGGTTTTGGTGACGAAGACGTTTTTTACTAGTCTTGGTTTGGAAAACGTTTTTAATAAGTTTTGACGACGTGTTTTTATCTTTAAGACGTATCGAATACGTAAAGACGACGTACTTAAACCAAAACTAACTCGTTACTTGATGACAACTACACATATCCAAACACGGAAATGATATTGATATTGGTAAAATATCACATTTCGTTTGACTTTCTTGATAGTTAAACACATTTTGAATATTCAAACTCTTACTTCTCTTATGTTTTAAAGATGACGCTTTTAATTCGTTTCAAAAACATTTTTAACACGTTTTCTTTTCCATGTATATTAAAGTACCTTCATGGTTACGTTTTCAAAACGTTTCAAAAAGTTTTTTCTGCAAGTTAAAAAAGTTTATGCAATGCTTCACTTGATGAATGTTTTATTCAAATAGTTCATTATTCGCGTGAAGATAATATTTTTACGTGTTTATTTTAGTTTACTAGAAAAACAACCGAAATGCTAATGTTTGCAATTGACGGTTCAGAAAACGTTTTAGTTACGTTTTGGTTGTGATTTGCATTTTAACGACGAATTACATGTAATTAGATACCTTTACACAACGTACTTACACAACCAACCTTAATCAAAATGGAATTGACAAAAATATCAACACGGATATTATATACATGTATCATAAGTTCATGTGTTTAATATTCTTGATAATTCGAACATTTAATTCCTATTTCATACATCCGCACCTTTTACAGTGTATGTAGTTTTTTATTCTTTTTATGAAAACGTGTTCAACACGTTTTAAACACGTTTCCTGCTGACATTATTTGTAGCAACTTGGCAGACACGTTTTCATAACGTTTATAGCACGTTCGGTTTTACAAACCTATTGAAGACCGGATTATTACGTTTTCATAACTGCATTCTAACGCCTTTAAAACGTTCTTACTTAAAAATACCAATAGCAAACTGCATGGAAACTTGAAAATAACACGTTTTCATTACGTCTAAAGAACGTTTGGTTTTGGAAACGTGTTGAATAAGATTCGAAGCCGCCATTCTAATGTTTTCATGCTGAGCTGAAGACGTTTTCGTATCCCTAAAAGTGTCCCCTTCCGAGACGTTTGGAAAACGTTGTCATTTAGATTTAAGAACATTTCGTTTAATCCTTTTGCAACTAAGACGTATTGAGAACCAGATTATTACGTTTTGATGACTGCATTCCTACGGTCTCAAAACGTTTTTACCTAAAATACCTGCAAACGTTTCCTACAGACGTGTTGGTGACGTATTATTACCCCGACATTCGGAAAACGTTTTCAAAAATATGTTGAAAACTTTAATAATACTAAAAGAAAACTACATGGAAACTTAATTCTGAAACGTTTTCATAACGTTTATAGCACGCTCGGTTTTAAAAACGTATTGAAGACCGGGTTATTACGTTTTCAAGTAAACAATAGGTTTTGGTGACGAAGACGTTCCTTACAAGTCTTGGATTGGAAAACGTGTTTCATTCGTTGTGACAACGTGTTTTCATCGTAGGTACGTATTAAATACGTAAAGACGACGCACTTAAACCACAACTAACTCAGGAATGGATGAAAACGATAAATATGAAAACATGGAAATGGTATCATATGCTTAAATTGTAACGTTTAGTTAGACTTTCATGATCGTAAGACTTATTTTAAATATTAGAACCCTTATTTTGCTTATCTTCTACAGTGAACGTTTTCAATTCGTCTCAAACACGTATTTATAATGTTTTCTTTTTCATGCGTATTACAGAACCTTCAAAGCCATGTTTTTAACACGCCTCAAAAAGGTTTTGCTACAAGTTGAAAAAGTAATTGTCATGCTGCTCATCATGAATGTTTGATTCTACTTCATTATTCGCGAGACGAAAATAGATATTTGTTTTGGTTTATAAGACACTTTAGAAATGCAGATGTTTGCAATTTGTGGTTCCGAAAACGTTTTGGTGATGATTTGCGTTTTAAAGACGATCTAGGTACGTTTACACAACGTACAGCAAACTTAATCAAAATGCCATGTATGAAAACGTCAACACGGAAATTATACATGCATGTACATGGGTTAATGTGTTCAATATTCTTTATAATTCGAATATTAAATTTCTAGTTCATACATCCCTAGATCTAACTTTTACAGTGCTTTACGTTTTCAATTATTTCGTAAAAACGTATTGAACACGTTTGAATGCGTTTTCTTCTAACATTATTTGTAGCAACTTGATCGCCACGTGTTTTACACGTTTTCAAACGAAAGGTTTTGATGCAAGCGTGGGTTCTTTTGGTTGCATCTTTATAAAATCCGTGAAACAAGTTTAAACAATGATTACTGCATTGCTTCATATCGTGAAAGTTTCGGTCAAATATTTCATCATTTTAAAAGAGAAAGTAAACTGACGTTTATAAGTCGTTTTAAAAACGTTTCCACAAACATCCGGGTACTTTTATTTCAAACCACAAATTTTCGAGCGCCATTTTGTTGATGTTGACAGAGTGCAAACGTTGAAAGAGTACAAACCACATTTCATTCATATTCACACCGTTAATTCTGAAGGAAACATTGGGTAAGTCGATCATTGAAATATTCTTTATTTCAATAACCGCATTTTAACGATTAATTTTTAACACGGATGAGTAAATAATGTGTGTTTTGCAAATTTTGAAGAAACTCAGCTTGGATACTTCACCAAACTGTTCTAAATCTTATTATCTATAAGTGACTCATCTTAGTTTGAAGTACAAGTTGTTCTATTTGACTTTTAATGTACGTTAGACATTGTTTTTAATTTTCTTGTCTCAAAATAGATTTATTTATACACCACCTATATCAACATCGTTTTCAGTACGTCCTGAAAACGTCGTTTAAAACTTTTCAGATAGAAAAGTAGATCTAACATTCATTGTTCTTGTGTACTAGTAGTTTACAAGTGTTGAGGTTATCAAATTACTGGAAGCCTTGATACGGGGTATCAAATCTTGTCCTCGGTCTTACACGTATACTAAAGTACCAACAACGTTGTGTCAACGTTGTTGAAACGTATCTGGATTTTTACACTTAGACTATTCCAAAATGAAAGGAAATGCACAAAATTTATCTATCAATACTAAATTGTACTAGATTTAGCAATCAGCTGATGAAAGTCTAAGACCTGTGTCTCAGTACAAAATGTCCATACATAATTGTATGGTGTTTTTTTTTTTTTTTTTTTTTTTTTTTTTTTTTTTTGTTGTTGTTGTTTTCTGTTTGCTTTTTGATAAACTTTGAAAATTCTTATTAAAATTGTCAGAAACTTAAATTAGAAAACAAATAATCAGAGCTAGTATTACCTGTCTGTGTATATCATCAATCATTCTCAATTTCACACTTAAATCTAATATATATATTATATTTCATAGGCTCATGAGTTGATTGTTCACCCGACGACGACTATCCTCCACTGCTTGTACTACAGCACATACTTTCTATCAATTCAACGAACACACATGAGCACAATCCCTGAGAAGTGTTTCAGTCCCATGTTTCACTTTATGAAACGCAGTCGAAGGTAGAAGGCGTATGCGAGGAAGATGTTTACTATATGGACGGGATCGTCGTGAAGTCTATGTTCTGAAAAAAAAACAAGCGTTAATAAATGACGATAGTTTTTCTGACAATTCTTTAATGCGGAGGACATACCTACAGATATTGAGAATATAATAGCGAGAGAATGTGTAGCTACATAATATCAAGACACTCTCTTTCAGTAAGCGCAACGTTGGAACTATAATTGTAAATAAACAAACGTGCTGGAGTCTAAAACATACATATGGATAGACGAAACCATCTCAAACACCTCATTACCACCAAAACACTTAACTAAACGCTGTGGTGGCTACAAGAATATTGGACTCACTTCCAGAGTTCATATAAAACATTCAAGATGTTAAATTAAATAACAATACTATATTTTGTGCAAGTATAAATGGTGTTCCATTGTTTAAGTAAAACAATGATCAGTTTTGGCAATTGTTATGTCGAGTTTTAAGAGCAAGTCCTTTATTGTATTCTTGTATCATGGGAAAATGAAACCAGATAATATACGATAATACTTAGGGACTGTATCGAAGAATATACAGACTTGCATCAAAACAGATATGCGGAATCTTACCCATGGTATACCACAATTCACAAGACTGCGATACATACTAAACTGGAGAACGAACACTGCTCACGTAATTTTCTGCCATTGACTCTCTGTTTATCAAAAGATAATCAATTGGGATAATTATATTGTTTTGTCTTTTCGACCCATCTGTCATTCTGTCTATGCCTGTCTGCAAATTCAACTTTCCCCCCAAACACACGTGTTAGATAAGTCATTGGGAAACATTGGAGAAAGAAGAAAACGCGATAACCAAGTTCCACAACAGTTTATTCTTTTGCTCAAATATGTTATGTTGCATTGTACATAAATGCAGCTGTTATCTACTTAAATTAATGATGTGTCGTCTGCAACAACTTTCAAATTGGACCACTTTTTTGTCTTTTTGGGTAAGGCTAACATTTAAATATATAACAATAAAGCTCATGTTTGTTATGTAACGTTTTCTCATTAATTCATTCTTTTCCAAACAAGTCCTGTTTAGCATGACCCTACCTTTGATGAAATTGTTTTGGGAAAAAAAGAGAAAAGAAAAGAATACTTTTAATCATCAAATTCTCCATTTTCTTCAAATGCACATAAACGTGCTTTCAGGCAAACTCATTCGTGAGACTTTAAGGTAGAATACCAGTAATGTTGCCATTTTGAGATTCATAAAACATCGGTTTTTTTTTTTTTCGAGTGGCGTCGTTACGTATCCGAACCTATTCGGGCCCGGTCGTTAACATTCGGCGGTGAAGAATTCCACCGCCGAATGTTTTCGATCGCGCCCGAATAATTCAGACGTCGAGCGAATCTCATTAGGACTATACTACCTTAAGTTCACAAACTCATTTAACGACTGTTTACTCTCTTAGTACGAGGTGAAAATTCGTTATGTTTACCCTTTCCGAAACAACAGCAACAATCGAGGATAGTTCAGTTGGTTAGCTTCTGCAGATGATAAAATCACGTTTCCATGCAGTTTTCCATTGGTATTTAAGTAGAAACGTTTTAGAAACATAAGAATGCAGTCATGAAAACGTACTTACCCGGTCTTCAAACATGCTTAAAACGTTATAAAAGCGTTTTAGAATCAAGTTTCCATTCAGTTTGCTCTTGGTATTATTGAAATTTTCAACACGTTTTTGAAAACGTTTTCCGAAAGTCGGTCGAGGGGGCCACTTTTTGAGGTAATAAGACGTCCTCAACATGTTTGTTGGAAACGTTTGTAGGTATCTGGGGTAGAAACGTTTTGAAACCGTTTGAATGTAGTCATCAAAACATAATTATCTGGTCCTCAATACGTTTCAAAAACCAAACGTTCTTAAAACGTGTTAAAACGTTCTAGAGGAATGTTTTCACGAAGTTTTCTCTTGGTATTATTGAAGTTTTCACCACGTTTTTGAAAACGTTTTCCGAACGTCGGTCGAGGGGGGCCACTTTTTGGGGTAATAAGACGTCTTCAACACGTTTCATGGAAACGTTTGTTGGAAACGTCGTCATTACGTTTGGAAAACTAAAAATTATTCAGTTTTCACAAAGATTTCTATTGGTATTATTGAAGGTTTGAAGACGTTTTTGAAAACGTTTTCCGAACGTCGGTCGAGGGGGCCACTTTTTCGGGTAATAAGACGACTTCGTTACGTTTGCTGAAAACGTTTTGTGGAAACGTCGTCGCTACGTTTGGAAAACTAAAAAATGTTTACTGGGGTAAATCTTGATTTTATTCTCAATTGTTGTGCTGTTGGTCTCTTTTGTTAGAAGAAGGATTTAGGGTAAAACTATTGTTTGAAGAGGATAGGGTGTACGATATATATGATATGGCTGGCCTTTCTCATTTCTGTGAAAATGCAGGAAAAAAAGTTTAAAGAATTCGGCATTGATTTCAAATTCGTTTGAAGTAAAGAAGTATGTTTAGAAAAATGTTAAGATGGATAAATAACTGCATGATAATTCATACATGTATTTTGAGGCTGAGGCAATTTTTAAGATAGAAGTGCTGATAATCAGTATTTTAGCTCGGAAGTGCTCAAAGTGCTATTTTGGTTACTCACAATCCGTCCGTCTCTCCGTCTGTCCGTCTGCCTGTCCGTCCATCTGTTCACAATTTGTGTAAGTATTCTAGCACCCACAAATATTGAAAAATCTTGACAAAACTCTAGTCAAAACATGCATGACCACAAATTCTCGGACAAAAATGATTTTCGGTCAGATCGGAGGCAGTGCAAAGTTATATGCCCTTGAGTATCAAAATAACTACTTTGTTAAACACTCCTATCATCCAGTTCTTGGATGACTTCGATGTATAATCTGATCAGACCAGGAAGTAAAGAATTATGTGTCCTTCAATTTGACAAAATTGCCCTTTTCGACTTTGTTTTCACTCTTAGAACTAGGAATACTGACCAATCAAGATAACACTTGGCCACAATCATGGTGACCATAAGATCTTGCATGCCTTTAATTTTCAGCGTGAACGGAATAGATGTTATGTGCTTTTGAATTTGACAAAAGTGCTGTTTTCAACTTTATTTTTTACTCTAACAGACACAAATATCGACTAATCAAGACAAAACTTGGCAAAAGAGTAAGTGATCATATGATGTTGAATTAATTAAATTTTCAGTATGATGGGCAAGATGTCAATTGAATTTGACCAAATTACCAAATTTCGATTTTATTTACACCCTAACAACCACAAATACCGTATAGACCATTTTGGTCACTATGTGGTGACCATATGATCTTGAATGATTTCAATTTAATCAGAACAGGAAACCCAGAGTTATGTACCCTTGATATTGACAAATTTACAAACTCTAACAGCTACAAAATAGAACTCAAAATTGTTAGAACTCAAAATTGTGTCGATGGCCATCCGAACATCCATGAGAATGATCTTCAGTTTCCTCAGAACTTCATGTTTGAGTTATGTGTCCTTGACTTTGACAAAATTGCTGTTTTATTCGACTTTGCTTTCACTGTCACAGCCACAACTATTTACCATTCAATACCCGTAAGATATTGAATGCAATTTTCAGCTTGATTTTAATATCGCATCGTAAATCGTATGCCATTTTACCTGACAACATTGTGTTTTTCACGTTATCTAGGTTCGGGTGAGCGATCAAAGACCATCGTGTTCCTCTTGTTACTTTAAATTTTGAATACTTACAGTGCCATTTAAACACCATTTACATCTTTTGATCTCTCAAGTAATGAAACAAGTAGTTATTTTTAGAAAAAATATCAGAATTCAACAGGTTTAATACTGTGGTCTCTAGATAATAACGTCCTTAAAAACTTATCACTTAAATAAAGATTGATTTTTATCCAATTAATCGTGGCGTTATTTCGGACAAGCTATAGTACTTTGTAGGTGTTGTTGTTTAATCTCGTAACTACGGCTTGATTCAAGCCGTAGGTTCGAGATTTTATAACGACACAGATTGCTTATCAAAACATAACGATAAACCAATTCTATTTTTAGCTCAAAAGTCATTGCTATTTAGTTTTATCTTGACCTGACACGTGAACAACATTATCAAATCAGAGACACGAGACCTACACTTACAACGGTTTCTCTTACGACAGAATAGACTGCTCCAATTTGAAAGCTGTAGCAGACAACAATATAAAAGTGTAAAAAGATAGAACTGTGTTCTTTTATACGTACACAGATAGTATCGTGGTTATCAAAATTTAATCCTTTTGTTCCAATGGTTTTCAAAGCTGTTTTCATAAATATATGTCGTCAGACTCTACAAGACAGTCTTATTTAAACTATATGTGAAAATGCTTTTGCTCTACCTCTCAACCACAGAAAAAAATAAAAAAAAATCATATTACATACAACATGATCACAGCAGCCAGAATGGGTTTGGGTCAAGGGTCATGTACCCTTATTTGGTTGGTAGTCAAAAGATTTTATGTGGATTCTTTCTCGCACCGATTCATAGCTGGTGTAGATCGGACCCTTCCCCCACCCCTGGATAAACGTTTGATATATGTCTTTATAAGATCCACACGTCAGATACACACTGTGTTTCGTTGAATGCAAGCATTGGGTAATAACAAGAACAGTTTAACTAGAACTTCTCGAGCCATGTGCGTCCCTGACCGAGGTCATCCCTTTCCCAAACGACAAAATGTTAGGCTGATCCAAACTCAAAACTTGCAGACGACAAAAGTAATGAGCAGACAATTCATATAGCTTAGGGAATATTGAGTAGAAAGGAGAAAATGATGACTATAAGCATTTTCTTTTCTCAATGTTTTCGAAACCTGTCTCGTTACAAAAAATATAGAAATCACAACCAATTTTTGCTTTTCGAAAGGTTGTAGGTTACGAACTATCTTGAAGTCTTCCGAATTATTATATAAATGCATCACATGTCAATAGCCTTATCTTTTGCCCAAACACGTGAGAGTCGGACTATATTTTGATATATAAAGCCAAGAATCGGTCAACAGCTAGTACATAGATATTTGCAACTTGAACAAAAGCACTACAAAACAGACAAAGATGAGAACCACCTGTTTGATCCTAGCCGTCGTGATAAGCGGGTGTTTGGCAGAGAATTTGGTCGAGCTCGCCACTAGGTTAGGGGCTACAGAACTTGTGAAGTACGCTGCAGCAGCCGGTCTGGCTAAAACGTTGTCGGACAAAGGTAAGATTTATTTATTCATTAACTTTTTTCCTGTAATAGAATGTGGGCCTGCCTGAATTCAAATGTTTTGCAGACTAGACTACACGATTAATTACGGTCAGGATAAAAATCTCTTTATATGGACAGAAGTTATTGAGCAAAATGGAGAAATGTTGATCATCAGCATCGTCTTCCTTTTCTTCAAAATGTTCCATTTCAACAACTAAGTGCATTTGAAGGCGCCATTGTTTGGTTAATGGTGTACCCTGTGATGGTAACATGATACCCTAGCGTGCATGCTTCACCATTGTATATATGTACATAGCTTATTATATTATTAGCAGTCGTTGATTAAACTTTGTATACATCACTTCTATTGTTCTTACTCTACGCCTTTCACATTTGTGATTGACTTTAGTAATACAACGAGAAATAACACATGGTGTCAGAAAAATGGATTTAAACATACCGCATCCACATATGGATTGGACTGACTCTAACTTGCCGGAACAATGGAAAAAGTTTGAGAGACATGTGAATCTAATGTTTAATGGACCGCTCAAACGTAAAAGTGAGACGGAGAAAGTTGCATATCTGCTTTTATGGGTTGGAGATAAAGGAAGAGACATTCACTCCACATGGACTGATATAGCCGAAGACGACTCCAAGAAACTGGACACTTACTTCACGAGATTCAGAAAACATGTAGAGCCGAAAAACAATCCAATTTTCGCGCGTTGTAAGTTTTCCACACTCGTTCAAAGTGAAGGAGAATCCATGGACAATTTCATTACAAAGCTACGTTTAACCGCAAAGGACTGTGATTTTCCGGATTTCGACAATATGGTCCGGGACAGAATCATAATTGGGACGACTTCACCAAGGATACGGGAAAGATTGATTTCTGAAGGTGGCGATCTCACACTGGATAAGACGATCCAAATCGCCCAATCGTTCGAGTACTCTCAAAAACAGATGGCCGCGATGATGGACCAGGAGATCCACCGGGTACAAAATCGATCCGACGGACGAACGGAGGGAGCTTATTCCAACAATCGCCAGGGTAGACGTGGACAGAAGAAGAAACGAAATAAGAAAAAACAATCGACATGCGGAAACTGTGGCCACAATCACACAAAAACTGACATTTGTCCAGCGAAGGGTCAGAAATGCTATTTTGTGGCAAATTGAATCACTTTGAGAAACTGTGCCGAAAGAAAATCAAAGTGAATAGTGTAGACAATGACATTGTGTTAAGCGATAGTTCTTTTCAGGATAAGGATTGCCATATTAATACGGTAAATTCTTTAACTACTTTCACTTCCTTGCCTGACCGTGCCTGTGTTCAAATTCAAGTTGGTCCTTCCCATGTCCCAATCACTTTTAAGATTGACACTGGCAGCTCTGCAGTTGTCATACCATTGAAACATTTTCAAAAGCTAAATCTTAAATGTCCACTTCAAAATGCAGAAACAAAGTTAACTTCCTACACGGGAAATGTCCTACCAATCAAGGGAAAGGTATCGTTGAACCTTAGGTATAAGGATCGAGTTACAAACACAGAATGCTTTATTGTAGACAGCAACACTGTTATGTACGGGATAATTCGAAGAAACAATTGATTTATTTCGAGCACGTTTAATTTACGTTTTACTATTACACCGGTACATTTAGACTAGAACATAATCATGACTTAGACTGGAATCTCTAGACATTACATATACCTTTCCCCTAAGATAGACAAAAACATCTTAATTACCATTACAATATGTGTGACAAAAATTTTGACTTTCCATAAAGACATCAATTTTTAGACTTACCATGAAGACATTAAATTTTAGAATTTTTATATATTGGCTTCAAAAAAAAATCTTAAAATGTTAGAAATTACCTAAAATTGCTCTTATGCTAATTCTTTACCATGTAATGCTCTTTTGTTAATGAACAAAATAAAACAATAAAGTTTATAGTAACACTTCTACTATTCAACTTTAACAAAAACTAAACCTTAAATGTTCAAGAGTCTGCATTGATTAACTTCACTGATAATTATTTATGTTTTCATAGTCAACAATCAAATCTATTAGGCTTTTTCCTAATCCTTAATGGATATCGTCTGTTAGATTGTCTTTCAGCGTCATCCGTCGGTTTTGGGGGTGTTTGCGTCTCATCACCAGATCGAGTGTTATCGTCAAGTTTGGTTGGTTCACTCACAGGATAGACTGGTGGTTCATTTACAGGATAGACTGAAGCTTCGTCTAATGGAATGCCCCGTGGTACCTGAGGCACATTTTCGTTCGACGCAATCATTTGATCTGAATGTCTTTTCCAGACCATGTTTGGCGATATTTCTATTCTGTAGGTAACGGGACCTAACTTTTCCGTCACTTTTCCCGATGTCCATTTATCCGTGTTTTGTCGATAGTCTCTTACCGCGACACTTTGACCAATTTTAAAATCGCGATCATTATCTGATCTTTTCATCTTCGACTGTTCTGTTTCGACTCGTTTCTGTAACGAAGGCTTAACCTTATCAAGTCTTGTCACCAACGACCTATTTAAGAATAATTTGGCTGGCGATTCTTTTGTTGTACTATGTTCCGCGTTTCGATACTGGATTAAAAACTTCGCAACTTTGGTCTGAATTGTTCCATTGTCCCTTTTTGCGGCTTTAAGAGCTTGTTTTAGAGTTTGTACGAATCTCTCCGCTAAGCCATTTGTCTTTGGGTGATACGGTGAGCTTCTGATATGTTTCACGCCATTCATTTTGAGAAAATGTCCGAACTCTTCGCTGACAAATTGTGGTCCGTTATCGCTGACTATTTCGTCGCAAAGTCCAAAATCAGCGAATATTGCTCTCATCACTTCTACAGTATTTGTCGCAGTGGTTGATTTCATTATTTTCACGATAGGCCATTTCGAGTATGCGTCAACCAAAACTAAATACATGTAACCCATAAATGGTCCTGCGAAATCTATGTGCACTCTACTCCACGGTTTCTTCGGAAATTCCCATGGATGAATCGGTGATTCTGGAGGGTTTTGTTTGTTTGACATACATCCCGAGCAACTACGCGTTATATTTTCAATGTCCGAGTCAATTTGAGGCCACCACACGTAACCACGAGCTAGCGATTTCATTTTCACTGTTCCAACATGGCCCTCATGTATTTCTTCTAGAACCTTTCTCTGTAGAACTTTGGGAATGATAACTCTAGATCCCCACAAAATACATCCTTGGTGCAACGAAAGTTCTGTGAACCTATTAAGGTATGGCTTCAATTCTTCGCCTGTTTGGTTCAGTTCCGTCCATCCATTTAATATGACTTCATATAACTTTGACATCACATTATCGCTTCTTGTAGCATTTGCTACCTGCGTGACGGTCACCGGAAGTGTCTCCATTAGTGAATTAATGTACTCTTCTGTTGCATCCAAAGTGTTAATTTCTGTTTCTTTCAAAGGCAACCTTGATAAGCTGTCACAGTTCCCATGTAACTTTGTATTCTTAAACTGAATGTCATATGTATATCCAGCTAAGAATAAAGCATACCTCTGTAATCTTGCTCCTGTAGTTGCGCTAAGTCCTTTTTTAGGGCTGAATATTGACAGAAGTGGTTTGTGGTCCGTAATTAATGTGAACTTGTTTCCGTATAGGTATGTGTGGAATTTCTTAACTCCCCAAACTAGCGCAGTCGCCTCCTTGTCGATTTGTGAGTAGTTCTTCTCTGCTGAATTTAGTGTACGAGAAGCGAACGCTATTGGCTTTTCCACTCCATTACCCAATTTATGACTCAACACGGCACCCATTCCATGTGTACTCGCATCACACGCTAGAATGATCGGTAAAGTTGGATCGTAATTCATCAAGACAAGATCGGATGTTATCATGCCTTTAACTTCATCCACAGCTTTATCACATTCGGCTGTCCAGTTCCATTTTTGGTTTTTCTTGAGTAACTGATACAGTGGGTGTAGAACTGTAGATAGATTCTCTAGAAATCTAGCATAATACTGCACAAGTCCAAGAAAAGATCTTAATTGATGAACATTTTCTATTTTGGGAGCATTTAAGATGGCTTTTATCTTCTCCTCTGTCTTATGTAGTCCATTTTCATCTACTTCATAACCACAGAACTGAATTCTAGTCTTGAAAAATTCACACTTGTCTGGATTTACTCTGACATTGGCTTCATGTAATTTTTGAAGAACTTTCTCCAAATTTTGTATATGACTTTCATCTGTGTCTCCCGTAATTATCATGTCATCTAATATTACTCTGACTCCTGGAATGTCAATGAGAATTTGCTCGATGGTTCTTTGGAAAATTGCAGGCGCAGACGCGATTCCAAAAACTAATCGTTTGTACCGAAACAATCCCCTATGTGTACTTATAGTCAATAATTCCTTGCTCTCGTCATCAACTTCGATTTGTAGATACGCATTCTTGAGATCAATTTTGGTGAATCTCTTACCCTTTCCAAGAGATGCGAAAATTTCTTCAATCTTTGGTAGTGGGTACTGTTCCACCTCTAGCACAGGATTGACGGTTACTTTAAAATCTCCACAGATCCTAATATCGTCCGATTTGGCCTTGGGAACTGGGACTATGGGTGTCGCCCAATTACTGTGTGAGACTTTTTCCAGAACTCCATCTGCTTCCAACCTAGTCAATTCTTTCTCAATTTTGTCTTTCATCACAAACGGTACAGACCGCGCTTTCACAAATTTAGGCTGTGCATTTTCTTTCAACTTCAGATGTGCTTTCACTCCTTTGACAGTGCCTAATTCTTTACTGAAGACCGACGCGTATTTGTCTTTCAGAGACTTTACTTGATTTTCGGCTGTCATGACCTTCAGCGCTTTGATCGAAGACCAATTCAATTTTAACGAGTTCAGCCATTCTCTTCCAAACAACGGTCTACTTCCCTTGTTTACAATGTACAAGTCTAGCACTTTGGTTTGTCCATTTAGTTGAACTTTTGAAGTCATTACACCGATTGGTTCAATTCTTTCACCACTGTAGGTTTTTAATCCTATAGATGTTGGCTTCAGAGTTTTCCTAGGGTACAGCCTATCAAAATCATCTTTTGACATTACAGACACTCCAGATCCTGTGTCTAATTCCATCTTCACTTGCTTATTGTTTATTGTTGGAGTGACGTAAATTACATCTCTGTTTTGTTTTTCACTTCGCAGACTATAGAGATCCTCACAGTCATTGTCTGATTCGTCTATCTGATGTACTCTTTGTTTTCGCGGACAGGCTGGTGCGATATGACCTTTTGCTTTGCACGAAAAACATGTCGCATCCTTAAAGTGACACTCATGTGAAGTGTGATTCTTTTTGTGACAATGAATACATTTCTCTTTCTTATTGGACGAACTTTGATTTTTCCTCTGACTTTTCTTATTTTTGTACTTTTTGTCTTTACTGTGTTTCTGCTCTAATTTGTGCACAGGCTCAGATTTGCTATGAAGTTCCTGTACATCTTTACTGGCGGACTCCATCGCTAAAGCTATTTTCACCGCATTATCATATGTCAAATCACTTTCAGTCAACAGTTTTTTCTGAATTGCCTCAGTTTTCAATCCGCATACAAATCTATCCCTTAATGTGTCATTAAGATTGACCCCAAAATTACAGTGTTCAGCAAATTTCCGTAAACTTAGATTGAAATCGGATACTGATTCACCTGGTTTTTGGTCTCGTTTGTGGAAACGGAATCGTTCCGCAATGGTCAACGGTTTAGGGTTGAAATGATTGGCTAGCTTGTCGCACAGTGATTTGAATGATTTATCCTTGGGAAGGTCTGGGGCTGTGAGATCTCTCAAAACTTGGTAAGTAGTTGGACCAATTAATGCCAACAACGCTGGAACTTTCTTGGCGTCATCGATCTCGTTAGCTAAGAAGTACTGATCAAGTCTCTCCTTATAGCATGTCCATGACTCTGTATTGTCAAAAACATCAATTCTGCCGATGGCAAACGTCGCCATTTCGGAAATATTCAGTCAACCAGGACAATTTCAACGAGTGAATATTTACTTCTTCTCCGGGTAGCTCGCTTGAAAATCGCTTTCACGGGCGAATTCGGGTGTCATCTAACACGTACGCCTCGTCAATTTGTAGATAAACATCTCTGTCGTCGATTTTCTCGTCGCCACTATGTTATGTACGGGATAATTCGAAGAAACAATTGATTTATTTCGAGCACGTTTAATTTACGTTTTACTATTACACCGGTACATTTAGACTAGAACATAATCATGACTTAGACTGGAATCTCTAGACATTACAAACACGATTCCCCTACTCAGCTTACAAGCATCTGTCGACCTTAGACTGATTAAGTTGACATATTCACTAGATAACAGTAATATGAAGACACTTGACAAGACAACGGTTTTGCACGAGTACGATAGTTTGTTTACGGGAATAGGGGTTATTCCAGGTAAATGCAAACTTTACTTGAAACCGGACGCCATACCTGTAGTAAACGCGCCGCGTAAGGTGCCAGAAGCACTTAGGTCACGCTTACAGGATGAATTATGTCGCTTAGAAAAGGAGGGCATAATAAAGAGGGTAACGGAACCTACAGACTGGGTTAATTCATTGGTAATTGTTGAAAAACCCAAGACAGGACAGTTACGAATATGTCTTGATCCGAAAGCGCTTAATGAGGCCATACGACGACCTCACTATCCAATGCCGACGTTAGACGACGTTACCTCTAGACTGACAGACGCAAAATTCTTTTCGTTGCTAGACATCACACATGCTTATTGGAGCATTGAACTAGACGAAAAATCGTCATTTCTCACTACATTTAGTACACCGTTCTCGAGATATAGATGGTTGAGACTGCCCTTCGGTATCTCAGCGTCGTCTGATCTGTTTAATCAAAAGATCAACGAAATTTTCGAGGGGATGACGGGTGTGACAGCAATCGTAGATGATATACTGGTCTATGGTAAAACTAGACAGGAACATGACGCAAATCTTCGTTTGGTACTCGATAAAGCCCAGAGTAAAGGGATCAAGCTTAACCCCGACAAATGTGTAATAGGAGTCAATGAAGTCCCATTCTTTGGACATCTTATTACATCCAACGGACTCAAACCAGATCCGTCAAAGGTTAAGGCTATTCAAAATTTGCCAATTCCACAAAATAGGCAAGAGCTAGAGACAGTTCTTGGCATGATTAATTATCTGCAAAAGTTTTCCCCAAACTTAGCAGAAATGACGGCTCCAATGCGAGCATTGTTGAAAAAGGACGCAGAATTCCTATGGGATGACGCACAGACAAAGGCCTTTCAGAAAATGAAAATAACTATTACGGAAAGTCCCGTTTTAGCTTATTTCAATGACAAAAAGCCTGTTACGCTTGAATGCGATGCGTCGAAACAAGGGTTAGGTGCTACAATTCTACAGGATGGACGACCTGTTGCATATGCATCTAAGACATTGACACCTACAGAACAGGGTTATGCAAATATTGAACGCGAAATGTTGGCAATTTTGTTCGGTTGCAAACGTTTCCATCAATATGTCTATGGAAGACGTGTCACAGTGCGATCAGACCACAAACCGCTTTCAGCAATTATGAAAAAGCCATTATCTGCAGCCCCACCTCGACTGCAAAGAATGATGCTTCAATTGCAAAAATATGACCTTGACGTGGTATACGTAAAAGGAAAGGACGTGCCCATTTCCGACTTACTGTCAAGACAACCGTCAAGGGAGACTGAATCATTCGACATAGAAGGTCTCGACTTACATGTGCATACAGTATTACAAGCATCTTTTGTCACAGACAGACGTCTTGATATCATACGACAATCGTACAAAGACGATAGTCAGATGCAAAATCTGATATCAATCATATCAGAGGGATGGCCTGTTTCTAGGTCAGATTGTCCCAAAACCGTACTGGAATATTGGAATCATAGGGATGAACTTTCATTTGCAGACGACCTAATTTTTAGAGGTCAGACAATTGTTATTCCAAAATCACTCAGACAGGAAATGATCAAGTCCGTGCACTCTGCACACATGGGTGTACAGAAAACAGTTCAACGAGCTAAAGATGCATTATTTTGGCCTGGTATGACCAAACAGCTGACTGATCATGTTTTACAGTGTGATCTTTGTCAAAAATACCAATATTCAAACGCGAAAGAGCCATTAGCTCAGCACGACATACCAGGACGACCATGGCAACATGTTTCAGCAGACATATTTACGCTCGACAACAAAAATTACCTGTTGACAGTTGACTCTTACAGTCATTATTTTTTACTTGATTACTTGCCTGACATGAAAAGTAGCACAGTAATCAGAAAATTCAAAGTACATTTTTCAACATTTGGGGTACCTGAAACTTTGAAAAGTGACAATGCTGGTCAATTTTCCTCAGAACTGATGACAGAATTTGCAAGAGAATGGAATTTTAATCAATTATTTTCTAGTCCCTTGAATTCTCAATCAAACGGTCTTGCCGAAAACGCCGTTAAAATCGCGAAAAGGTTACTTACTAAGGCGAAGGAATGTAACCAGGATCCATATATTTCACTTATGGAATATCGAAACACTCCCCTAAGCTGTGGTTACACACCATCTCAGTTATTGATAGGTAGAAGAACCAAATCTTTATTGCCTGTTAGTGACAAATATCTGGAACCCAGTAAAATTGATCATGAAAAGGTTCAAACTTGCAAGCAAAATCAAAGAAAGAAGCAAAAGGGTTACTTTGACAAAACAGCAAAACCTCTTCCACCTCTCAAAATAAATGATCATGTTTATGTACAAGTAGGAAAAATCTGGAAAACTGGTAAAATAACAGATATCTGCAATGATAGATCCTACATAGTTCAGGATAAGGATGGTGCTAAATATAGACGCAATAGAAGGTTACTCAACCTAGCCCGGGAAATGTCACAGCTCCAGACTCAGCTATGAGCAATACCCCACAAGTCGCACGCCAATCCCCAAACAAGGACAAAGGTCAAATTCCTCATAGACAACCTCTAAATGATTCCGTGAGAAATTCCCAAAAAATTAAAAACCAATTTCACCCCTATCAAACAAGGGCAGGCAGGAGCGTGAAACCAAATAGATTGTATTATGACTAGTTAATTATGAGTAAATACTTTCAGAACTCTTTACTTCATGAATATACAAAATATTGAGTTTTTGTTTTACATGCATTTTTCATTGATAATGATATCATTTTACAGGTTGCATGTTTACTTTTCTTTTTATGAAAACAAGGGGGATGTGATGGTAACATGATACCCTAGCGTGCATGCTTTGTGATTGACTTTAGTAATACAACGAGAAATAACACTTCCCGAAACGATGAAATTGTTGTAGACGATAAATTGAATACCAACAAAGATAGGTCTTGTGCGTGTATAGATCTAGCTCAGAAAGCATTGTGGTAAAAGGAGGATATCCCTTTTCTTCTTTTGCCTCAATTTCAACGAGCTGCTTGTCTTGTTTGGAAAACATTTACCACTGCTACGTTTGAATGCGCGTTCAAATTGAAAACACACGTTCAAATTGAAAGCATTTTCCAATATCAAAACAGATGTAATGGACAATGGTATAGGTGTCCAACGCTTTTCTGATATTTATAAACAAGCCTTTAACCTATAAAACATGTTATCGTAGAGACGCACGTGCAAATCGTCTCGTCAATATTACATCAAAATACTGATTATCATCAATAAGGTTTCATTTTGATCTTTATAATCTATGGTTAGTAAATTGATTTATGTTTTATCGTTTGACGGGATTCAGAATATCGTGGGAGCACTTTGTTGTTTTTATATGATGGAAACATCCTCGGAAACCCAGCGGTCATAGCTACGCTGCATGACCCCTGGGGCACTTGGTTAGTTAAACTTTGAATTAGCCGCCGAAAATCGATCCGAAACGCGTGAGCGCAAGACCAAATCAAATAACAGCTCTCATACGTCAATGCGTTGTCAGTTACAACCAAGATGGCTGCGCTCATGATAAGTTGTAATTTGTGTGACAACTATATAAGAATTACAGATCGCTGATATCTTATACGGCTTTAAAATAAAAAGATGGGGAAAGTTTCTTTTGGAAGCCTTTTAAGTTCGAAACACCAAATTTTTCGCAAGCTAAACGATATTAATCTTCCATATTGACAACTTACCCGAAGCGATTTGTCAATCTCCTACGCAGTTATCTTCCCTGAATCAGGTTTAAATTACGTATCTCTGATGTAATCACTGTTTAGATGTTGGCGATTTGTATCGACCAGATTGATTGGTCTACTCGCCCATCATGAAATGATGATGTAACCAATGAAACGGTGGCATTTGGGAGCGGCTAATACAAAGTTTAACTAGCCAGGTGCCCAAGGGGTCATGTAGCGTATAGCTATGACCGCTTGGTTTCCGAGGATGTGATGGAAAAGGTTGTGAACAAAAGTATTCCTTCACTTTATATCCCGGCATTGATAAGGTCGTGATTATGAAAGTAACCGGGTCTTAATCAAGCTGATCAATACGTTTGCATTCATGTCGTTTCAGGTCCCTTCACCATTTTTGCACCAACCAACGATGCCTTCAACAATCTCCCTCAAGCCGTGAAGGATGCGTTAGGCAAGGACACGGACCTGCTGAAGAAGGTGCTCATGTTCCACGTGCTAGATGGTCGTGTCTACTCTGGGGCTTTGGCCAACGACATCCAGGTTCAGACCCTCGACACCAACCTCAAGATCCGTATCAACAAATACCAACAGGTAAATACAGACATGATTGTCTAAATCCAAAATACGTTATAAGCCATCTGATTGGACGAGATGTATGTCATCCAATCGGATGGGTTGTCGTGTGATTTTAAAGCTTAATTATACCCCCACAACGATGTTATAGGGGGGGGGGGGGGGTATACTGGAATCAGGTTGTCCGTCTGTCCGTCCGTCCGTCTGTCCGTCCGTGGACATAATCTTGTGTCCTCTTCTCCTCCAACAGTTTTTGACCAATTTTTCTGAAATTTTATCAGGATGTTTCCTATCATATGAAGTTGTGCACCTGCTATTTTCATTTTGATCCAGTCATTAGTTTTAGAGTTATGCCACTTTGAACTTTTTAATGGGGGGGGGGGGGGGGAGTATTCAAAATTTATAATTTCGTTTCCGTGTTCTAACTCAAGAACCGTTTGACCGAGGATCATGAAACTTTACACAGTTGTTACCCATGACCCAAGGAGGTGCCCTATTGTTTTGGGGTCACCAAGGTCAAGGTCATAGTTGGACTTTGTTTAAAATCCGTTTTCATGCTCTAAGTCAAGAACCTTCAGACCGATAACACTTTTTCAGTGACAAGGCCCTAGTGGGGGTATTGGTCCGCTTTGCGACAGTTCTAGTTTAGAATTAGATTGGTTGGTGAATACCAGACCGATTGTTTCAACATCTTCTTAAACGGTAGCGTAGTGCCTGTTCTAACAATAAACTTATTAAGTCATATTTTATCTAGTTTACGACAGCGGCCACATTCTCCCAAAAAAGTTGTTTTCATTTTAGATCTATCTTCACATTCGATGAAAATTCATGGGTAAGACAAAATATTCCGAAACGAACGTAGTGTCAATTCGAGTAGGAAAAGAAAATCATTACTTACAATAATGTTTTTCCATTCTAGTTCTTCACGGCTGATGGAGCTGTTATCACGGATGTTGACAACAACGCTACAAATGGCGTCATCCACGTGATCGATCACGTGATGTACCCACTTCCGGTTGGCATCATTCCAGAAGAGGTAGCACTGAACACAGACCTCAGCACATTGCTGTATTGTGTAGGTCAAGCTAGACTTGTCGCGGATCTAAGTGGTAAGATGGCTTTCGTGACTCTGGTGACTCTTTTACACAGATGCTTTTCAACTAGAACATCGTAACTGCAGCTTGTTTTAAGGTGCAGATACGAGTTTGTTGTAAAAATGCAACGATATCTAACAATGGAATTTCGCTACATAGGCCTCTTTGTTCCATCAAATTAATGAATAATCCATAGAAGAAAGAAATTGTTATATTTCTGACCATTTAGAATTCGAATTTTGTATATCTCTATTTTTTTCTTGTTGCAACTTTGGTGAAGAGTTATTTTTAGCACCATACTTCCTTCAAAATAAATATCACAACTTTCGAAAAGAGAGTAAGGATAAAAACAAAAGAAGCCGGATTAAAGGTTGTTTCTTGTTTCATTCCCCTCTATGTTTTCTTTGTGGAACAAGAGAAAATTATCTTTTGTTATCCGTTATACTGAACGATTAACTAAAACTTAAGGTTGTCTACCCCTAATGAGATTTGCGAGACGTCGGAATTATTCGGGCGAAGTCGAAAACATTCGGCGGTGGAACTTTCCACCGCCGACTGTTTACGTCCGTGCCCGAATAGATTCGGATATGTAACGACGCTTCTAGAAAAAAAATCCGATGTTTTATTAATCTCAAAATGGTCACATTACGGATATTCTACCTTAATTGATACCAACGTTGTACGTAAATCTTCAGGTCCGGGACCTTTCACTGTGTTCGCTCCAACAAACAAGGCGTTTGACAGTCTACCAGCAGGAGCACTGAGTGATTTGTTGAGTAATACAACCGCTCTTCAAGGTACGTATCAAATACAAATGAGCCGGAATCTGGAAAAAACGTCCCTTATAGCATTTTTGACAGTCATGCTTCGAGATGAGTCTGTGTCTAAGTGCAGTCTGGCCGGGATGAGGTCATAAATAAGCTGTAAGAGAACAACATGTTTCCTGATCAGCCTGCGTGTATACGCAGGCTGATCTGGAACCATATATGGCTCAAATGGCATAAGGGACGTTTTCCAGATCCTGGATCAAATATTTGTGACCAGTCGTACAATAAGAATGTCCACTTACAACGAGGCTCGCCGTAAAGATGACGGAATCTTGTCAGACAAAAAGTGTCATTTTCCATGTCAAGGTAACTAGGACAAATGTCGCGGTTTCTAGATCAATGGAATCGTATCCATTAAATAGTAAAGCTTTTCTTGTAACTGTGCCAATAGAAAGGCCACATTAAGGGTTTTATAAAGAAGGTTAAGTTCCAAGTTCAATTTCAATATTCATTTCAATCTGTTGAGAAGCCATTTCTACGTTTTGAGATTTCATCTTGAATGCACACACTTGGCTCTAAACAACTTACGGAAAATAAATCAACCATATCCGATTTCTTTTCAGCGGTATTGAAATACCACGTCGTTCAAGGTACAGATTACAGCGTCGGTCTAACGTCAGGGGACGTTCCAACGTTAGACGGACAAACCGTCAGCGTCAAAGTTAGCTCAGGTAATACGTCTTCACCAGATTCTTCCTTATGATTAAATAACATTAGATTTTCTGTTCGATGTCTGTTTGCTTCAAGAATATACGGTTTCGATGTCCCAGCCGCCACTATATACACGTGCATTTTGAGATCTAAAAAGGGACCATAATGACATTCTACACCATTGTAAAACGAGATCACTCAGATTGCACATCTGTTACGCTGATCAGTGTCTTTGATGGTGTCATATGTCAGAAATGCTTTCTATATTCAATATCAAGACTGATTACGTTATTTCTGGTAATGTAACAGCGACAAATAACGTCATGCACGTGTCTTATAAAATACGTCTATCCAACGATGGTTCTCAATTACTTTCATTTTACTAGGGGCATTTGAGCTGCCATGTAAAGAATGACACTTGAGGATAACATGAGTCACGATCAGTATGTGAATACACACAGGCTGATCAGTACCCACGTCCTTCTCTTATAGCTTCTAAATAACGTTGCTTTTCAACGAAAACCTCGTAACTGCGGCTTGTTTTAAGCTGCAGTTACGAGGTTTTCGTTGAAAAGCGACGATAACCCACATGTAAATGACACTCGCCAAAATGCAGTTCGTATCCAACTTATCTTAAACGAAACACCAACAATATTGTTCTATAGTAATCAGGTGTTCTAGAACGAGATATATACATGTATAATATTGCTTATCTGGACCTTTAAGGAGAAAATTCATACGCGAATCATTTACCTCTATCAAATTATACGTATCTTACTTGCGTTCTTTCTGTCAATTCATATGTATCTTTAATTATGTTACTTCTGTCTAATTATGTGTGTCTTTACTTACGTTTTTCAGGTAGCGTAATGGTAAATGACGCTAACGTCGTCACAGCTGACATACCGGCGAAAAATGGCGTCATGCACGTTATTGACAAAGTTCTCCTACCCAAATAAACACTTAGTTAACTAAACTACTCTATTCTTAATTTAGTGTAGATAGCTCCATATGTTATTTATTTGTAAATAGTTTGTATATTGCTTATAGAAAATAAAGAATTCGATAACATATTTCGATTCCTTATATTTTGTTCGTGAATCAGGTAAAGACCAAAAGGTCTGAGGCACGTTCTTTAGAGCGAGATTTTTTTTAAATTTCTTTAGATGTTTTAGAAAAAGCGTTTTAAGAACTAGATTCTGGCGAAGGTGTTCTAAATGCTCCATACTTAATACAAATGACGTCATCATGACGTCATTTGTATGAAGTATGAAGCATTACCATGGTACCATGGAACATTCGGAACAACTCGTTCAATTCTCTCTTTTTATCGGTTCTACAGAGGCAACCAAAGGGTTCCGCACGAAGTATATAGGGTAGTGGCTAGTGACATCTACATGAACCATATTCTTGAGCAGATGGCATTTTGGCCCAATTTAGTGTGATATGAATGGGGAAAGATTTGATACTGTTAACTGTGACGCAATTTCGGACAAACAAATATAGTATTTCATAGGTGTTGTTATAAAATATCGTAACTACGGCTTGATTCAATGAAGATGTGAACCCTTTCCGAAATGGGCACAATTTATGGTTTTCTAATTTGAACGCTGCTGCAGAAAGCAAAATGGTTGCGATAATGTTAAGATTTGGGTGCAATTAAGCCAATGTCATTTTGTGACTAAAAGGGAAAAAACTAAAAGGGAAAAAACTGATTATCATCATTTTCTTACTTTGTCTCAGTATTTCCTGTATCGATTCTAGCGCGACGTCAGCGCCAAATCTTGTTTGGGAAAGGGTTATAGATCCTAACGTTAATCTGATCAAACTGATCTAAATATTAGGAATATCTTTTTTCCGATCCAGATCATATCTGTAGCATGAAACGTAAAAACGTCGGCTTAAGGTGGTCCAACCCTAATTAGATTCACGCGACGTCGGAATTATACTAGCCTGGTCTAGTCGTCAATATACAAACAATTTGGTCAATAAGATAACACATAAAAATTCATTACTCGTTACATATTGCTGCACACGTTTTTGATCGTGTTGATATTTAGACCGAAGAAAGTAAAGAGGGAAAAATGATCAGACTGGAACCCAGACTAGAATCATTAGGGCGACGTCGTAAACATTCGGCGATGGAACGTTCCACGGCCGTATGTTTACGAAGTTGCCAAAATAGGTTCGGATACGAAACGAATATAAACGACGTTTCTCGAAAAAAATTCAACGTCGCCTGAATCTCATTAGGGCTGGACTACCTTATAACCCTTGAACTTAACTTAACTTTTACATCAAGTTAAATAAAGAAAAACAAAAATAAATATTTTATTACCACAACTTTATTAACACGAATACAATATTAGTGTTGTAGTGTTGTCTAAAAAAATTGATACACAAAATGGTACATCAAAAATGCCAAAATTTATTTTCATTGGAGCGTGACAGAATGTTATCAGTTTTATTTTCTTATTTTTTCTTTGCTGTGTCTTTCGATATTATTTTCCTAAACAAAAAGAATTATGATGTTCACAAATGTCGCGTTGGCCTACGTTTATTTCACTCATTATGGAAGATAAGTTCAGAGTTTATGAGACAGTACACAAACTGTTGGTTATAAGTACTGTTATATCTTTACTAAAAAAAAAATCAATCTTCTTTTGTCGGAGACGTCGAATTTATAGAATATTTAGGAAGGGTACAAGTTTGAAAATTAATGTGCGGTATAAAGATCTCTAATGTTTTGTGCAAAAGATGAATTCTGTCTTTAAGTAGTTTTCTGGTCAGGACTTCGTTTAACTCTTTTTTCACTGTATGCAAGAAACAGAAAATTTTGAAAAGTAAAGTCATTGAATCAATAATAGCATTTTGTTCATATTAAACATGTCCCTGTACAGAACCGAGAAAACTTGTGGTAGGCCCTATTCAAAGGGAATCAACTCGTGTCATATTTATCGAAACTTCTTATAAGGTTTGAGGGAAGCAACGTCCGCACCATACTAGTAAACAATGTTCAGGATGAGCTATGATTGTTCAATAAAAAAAACTTGCGAATTGATATTTACTCTTATAAAAATTGATATTCTGTCAAATATTTGCAGTAATAGGCTATTTATGAGAATTTTGATACATTTTGGCAGTGCAGGAGCCATTTTTAAAAGGAGGCGAATATTGTGAAAAGATCAGTGAAAATGATTGCACGGGGAGGGTTGTGTCAAAAAGGAGCCAAAAAGTCAGTGATAAAAGGGTTCAAGTCAAATTACAATAATTGATTGTTTTTGGGTATATGAAGGATTGTTCTTGAGTTTGATGTATGACTCAACATTATTCCAAACTCCTATGCTGAGCTACATGTCAAAACTTTATATAATGTTCGTCTATGGGAAAATAATTTGTTCCCTCTAATCTAAAGCGGATAGTTGCCCTTACTAAAGATAAAATTATTGCCGATGTATAATGATACAGACAACCTAGGAAATCTAGAAAGTCTGAACAGAAATAATTCTACGAATCAAAAAACACAAATACAAGTGTCAACACTTATTATTCGCTCTTGTTCGTCAGACCTAAGCAATATCCTGTTTATCGGGATCTACGGCCTCCTGTGAGTGCATGGAGAAGTCTGAGTCGACCGTAGTGCCACCATCTTTACCGATCAGCCAGTACGTACGGACGTTACCCTTGAACGCCATCATCAGGTCATGATCTCTCTGTAAAAATAAAAAAATACCGTATACATCTTTGATTATCAACATAATAATACATGTCGAAGTTTAGGATTGTGTGAATACTTTTTTTGAAATTGAATGTGACCCGTCACAAAATAGGGGGAATGGGCTTCTGTGAAGTGTTCAAAATATCAAATCTAGTCAGTGTGTGCACACTCAGAAGCCTGACTACTATCGAAATTAGAAAACGTTTGATATAAATCATATAAAGAAAAGTTTCATGAAATAGAGAGGAATATTCACCGTACCTTTTCCGGAAAGTTGTCCCGTTCTTTCAGCACATACCCTCCGAGTTCTTGTAGGACCGTAGCTGTTGACAGACTGATCTGGATCTTACACGCTGGAATTAGATGTACAATATATCGATGCCTTGGGACATTTGTTTAGATTCTTTATACATATGATTAACACCATTCCATTTTGTACCATTTCTTTGAGATTGGTATACTCTGGGAAACATTTGTGTCAAATTTGGTGCTTGTGTCACAAAGTGAAGTATTCGTCCATTTTATGGACTTAGGCTCTCCTACTAATGTATTTATTCAAAGTTGTATTCCATCCATACCAACATAAAATGTCAGGCCGATATAATGCTATTTCAGATTCTATTTCAACTTTCTACGGAAATTGAAAAAGATAGTAAAACAATAGCACAAGTACTTACGCTGTCCGAGCGACTCCATCTTCTGTGCAATGTTGACAGATTCTCCAAACACACAGTAGTGAGGCATCTTAGTACCCACAACACCAGCTACAACTGGTCCTGCAAATTAAAAAGATTACATTACATACCATTTTGGTATGAACTAGCCCATCAATGTTTTCTGTCTAATAGCTGGCCAGCAATTTATTGTACACCGTTGCTTAATTAGTAATGTTTTCTTTTTTATGCCCCCGTATCAAGAGATCGTGGGCATATTGTTTTACTCCTGTCCGTCTGTCTATCTGTCTGTCCGTCCGTCCGTCCGTCTGTCTGTCTGTCTGTCTGTCTGTCTGTCTGTCTATATGTCCGTCCATCCGTCCGAAAACTTAACCTTTGCCTTTTCTCCACAAGTATTTGACATACAAAGCTCAAATTTGGTATTCAACTTATCTGTTCCATACAATTTGACCTTCCTGAAGGCCATCCCTTAATCCTTAATAATCCTTTACACCACGAAAACTTAACATTTTAGAAAAATTGCCACTTCGGGGACATTTGTGTTTCACAAACACATCTTGTTAATTTTTATGATCAAGCGAGATTTTTTTTACACAAATCTTACCATACAGTGGTTTCGCCGTTGGTCTTTTATTATTTTACAATTATTTTCCGAACTACATTTACCTGTGAACAGATAGTAATAAAAATATTATTTCGACGTACCGGTGTGACACCCAATCCTGAGTCTGACGTAAGTTCCGGGTATATGAGGAATCTCCATCCGGTTCACGTGCTCCAGAATATCTAGGGATAGAGATGCGATCTGGGACGCGTGAAGCTTTCCATTAGGATTGGGCACTCCTGCGAAACCAGCAACATAATAGATATGAAATGCCATTACGTTACTGCACACTTGTACCAATCGATGTAAGGCAATGTGTGATCTTACAACATTTTTGAAAATATGTTGAAACGATGTAGATCTAGAAGAACAGCTGCTTTTAGTTTGTAAAATTCTTTAGAAAGTCATCTCTGACTATGTTTTCTTTGCATTTGAAGAAAGTCATAGGTTGGTAAAAAATCGATTAAGATTGGGACCGACATACATTTAATTTAAGGAAGCAACATTACTTTAAATGTTAACAACAGTATTGTTTACATTATATTACTTCAAATGCATTTGCTTCAGACCATATTTATGAAGTATATTCTCGTACCTGAGACCACAAGGTAAGCATCACCGATAGTCTCTACTTTATACACATCAAACATCTCGATACGGTCATCCAGACACGAGTAGATCATGTTCAACATCTCAACAATCTGTGAGGAAAACAACATACATACAAGGTGATGACAAGCACTAGACCAAAATAAAGTAGGTGTTTCAGACAACCGGACAGAGTTCTGAACCTTAAACGTCTTTTGTAAGTAATTTTATTCAAATAAGATGAGCCAGATACCGAATTCGGAGTCGAAAAATTGTCGCAATTAAAACTAAAACTTTGTAGGGAGCATAGTATAAATCATTGACCTACCTATAGTGGAGAACTTCTTAACGAGATCTGTGTAAACCCAACAATGTCACTGTATTTTCTTTTTTCTATTTTCAGCTATGTGCTTTGATAATAATTAGGGACGTCAATATCATTGCATTGTTTTAAGAATGGGTAAAATACTAGACCTACCTGTAGCAGTGAACTTCTTGACGAGCTCTGTGTAAACCCAACAATATCACTAAACATAATAGTGGCTTGTACAAACTCCTCTGTAACCACTTCTTGGTTTTGATTTAACTGTTCAGCGATCTGTTTGATAATTATTAGGTACGACAATACCTATGTCTTGTTTTAGGAGGTGTCACACCAATGACCTACCTGCAATGGAGAACTTCTAGACGAGATCTGTGTAAACCCAACAATATCACTAAACATGATGGTGGCCTGTACAAACTCCTCTGTAACCACCTCCTGATTCTGTTTTAACTGTTCAGCGATCTGCTTCGGTAACATCTGATACAACAACGTGTCTGTACGCTTCTTCTCCTTACTCAACGCCTTCGTTCTGGAAAGATAATAAACATATGGGTTTGTAAACACTTGAAACTAAGTATTTCAAACGAATGATATAAAGGTTTCAAAGAAAATATTGTAGAAAATACGCTTCAAATGAACAAAAACTATATCAACATTAAAATAGGGACGGAAGTAAAAGACATTCAACATTTACACTAAATCTGGTTGAGATTAAAGCAATTAAGATTGTTAAAAGCAATGCATGGCCTCTGATATTGTAGATAAGTAACTCGAATTTTGACCAACAGTAAGAATATTTGCAGGCCCGTAGGAACAGGGGGCTAATGTTGGCCAAAAATGCCAACTTTTCTTAATTTTACACTGACAATTTTGGGAAAATCCAAATTAGCCCCCCCCCCCCCAATATTAAGGACAATGGCTTTAGCCCCCCCCCCCTCTCCCCCCCCCCCCACCCGCAATATTAAATTGCTTCCTACGGGCCTGATTTGTAAGTACATATCCGATATAATCATTCATTCAAACAAGCACATTTTGCGTTTGAGGTTTTTGTATCATAAAGAATAAACGATACTTCTCACAACAGATTCATTATATTCTATGGAGAACCCCGTAGTTACTGTCTAGCATTTGTTAACCCATTACCAAACGACAAATTTTAGACTGGTCCAAATTCAAAGATGTTGCAGACGACAATTTCAAGTTGAGGAAATTAACAATCTTTTGGTCTTTTTTGGTAGAAATCATTGTGTAAAATGAAGAAATTGCTTGTGACAAGCAATTGCTTCATTTCTCACAATGTTTTCCAATGCCATTATCTTGTAGGGAGTAAAAAAGAGTCATCGTGTGAAAATGGGTTAAAGAATATTTTCTTTCAGTCGCAAAATCATATCTACTTACCTATCCGCGATATGTATAGAACATCTCTGAATCTCGACCGTCAAGCTGTAGACGGCGTAGATGATGATTGGACAAAGGATGAGCACGGCACTGAAGATGATGCAGATAATGATGATGTTGGTCAGATCAGTCTGCTGTCGGGCCTCCAACAGGCCGTCTATAGTCAGCGCCAGTGATACTTGAGCTTCCTTGATGATATCCTGAAGAAAGTACAATAATAACATCTGTCCATAAACAGTTTTTGACGTCCGAAAAGGACCTGTAGGGAGCAATTTGATATTGGGGACTGAAGCCCCTGCTGGGCTGCCGCATGAATATAGGAGGGGCTTAATTGGATTTTCCCTAATTTTTTAAGTGTGAAATAAGAAAAAGTCGGCACTTTTGGCCAATTTGAGGGGCTAACCTCCCGTTCCTACGGGCCTGCATAACGTTTAGTGTACTTTGATTGGTTTTGAGAAAATTGCACAATTGATGAACAACAGCATTTTCTACATTACTCTCATTACTTTTTTATTCTACTGTTCACAAGTTTATTGTATACATAATAGTACGCTGGATGTGTCGTCTGCTACCGTTTTCAATTTGGACTAGTCCAAAGTCTAATCGTTTTAGAAAAAGCTAATCAACAGACTTTTACATAAATGTATGCCTGTCCAATAATTAATACCAGCAACACTTGAACTTTCTTGATAATATTCTAAAGGGATGAACGCTAATGGTAATAAACCAATAAACACTTTTGATAGTGACCATAGTGATATCGTATTATCACTTGCCATTTCTGTGAAGACATTGATTTTATAAATACGTAAAAGTAGAAAATAAAATTGGTAAGAATTTTTATAATCATATTAAATACTCATCGTCTGCCAGGGATAAAAAAACAACGTGATTGTCAAGCCCTAGGTACTATGCTTATACTCATTTTAAGGGCATGTCCAGAATAAAAGTGTAAATGAAATGTTGCTCCATAGAAGCTGTAAATATGATTACAAAAATGTAAGAATGATTTTGAAATATCTTTCATCTAAAGCTCCGACCATTCGCGTCCACATCACGTCTCAAGATTAATCCGAGTTTTCTCTTATGAAATTCGCTCTTTGATATGTTGATGTCGCTCATTTACAAAATGAGCGACATCAACATATCAAAGAGCGAATTCCATCAGAGAAAACTCGGATTAGTCTCAAGATATACTGCAAAATATGAGTTCAGTATTTGATTATTGTCCGAGAGAAAATACCAAAAGATTAAAGTCGAAGATTCAGAATATCATAATATAACAATTTTGTCTGCATCAATATTTGGATGTTTATTCTTAAATGGTGTCATCTGCTTATGTTACTTCTCTGTATACATTTGACTAACGCTTTGTAGAAATGCCAATGTTCATACCTGAAAGTACGTCATGTTTTCAAACCAGAACTTAGCTTCCTCCAGTGATCCAGCCGTATTATCGTCCACTCCGGTGTTTCGGGACCGGATTTCAGCACGCTTATCCCGGATAGTCTTCATAATATCCGGGTTGTCTTTAATCTTCTGGTCGTATATACGCTTTGCGATCTGGGAGTACTGACGAGCAGCGGCGAATGATGAGTTCGAAGTGTCTTGACTCTCCACGAAGTACAGATACTCCTCTCTAGTGGGAAACTCTCCAAGTGTGTAGAAAATAACACCCATAGCTCGCTCTCGACCCAGATATTCTGACGCTACCAACAGCTCCTGATAAGCCACGAAGGCTTTCCATACCTGAAAAGGACATTCATAGTAAATTTTGATACACAAAGTAAATGCTTAATTTCTAATCGTTTTTCGTACAAGATCTATGATGGCTATTGCTATTTCGTGATGGCATTCACCGAATCCCAGTTTACTTTCAAAAATCCACAACAAACAAACAATCACATAAGCTCACATAGGCCTATGTCCTGTACAATTAGATGACTTAAAATGCAATTTAGAATACGCTAATCGATTTCTAGATATTTGTGAATATGATTCGAGTACGAGTTATAATTAAGATTGTGTTTTAGCAATAATAATACGGACCTTTTCCGCCCTTGCTTCAGTGATGGACTTGTAGAACCATTTGATGAATACTTCAATCCAATCAGAGTAAGTGATCAGTTCATCGTGAAATGTTACCTTCAGGGTGTCCAACTCGTACCTGCAGAATAAAATACAGTGCACAATGAATTTCACAACATTAGACATGTGCGATAACTTTTATCAAAAGTTACGAGGGACGGTCGGAAAGTAGTTGGACTTTTCGTGCTGCTGTCTCTCCATTTGCAACTGTATAAACACATTATATATTGGTGAAATCAACATCCATTTGCCAATAATGTGGTCAGTTTATTTTCAAAGAAAGTTGAATATATGCAATATTCTGTCCACTTATATGTGATAGGGGTTTTATGTACCATAGGCTATTTGTTAGAGGAACAACAAGGGTAACCAAAACAAATGAACAGTCTAGTCATTTTAATCGCGAAGAATTTAAGTTTTTGAACTATATTATCACTGAAGATTGAATAATGGCTCATAATTCCGAACTTGGGATAACAACTCAGTCACAGCAGTCATAGAAACGAGCTGGTTCCCCACCTCTGAATAGATTAAGCTTTTACATTCGGCTGGTAGTCATGTTTGTTGCTTTTGTGGATTCACGAGGTCTGATAGTTAGTCATTTCATGTCAAATGGTAAAAAATGTCATTGCTAAGTACAATTCTGAAGTAATTCAGAAAAAAAACAAGGAATAAATGCTGAAGTAAACGCGTCCCAGATTAGCAAAGAAAACTGTTTTCTTCTTGATGATTACGCACGCTCCCATACCACCGCATCTACACTGGAGATAATCAAATATTACCCATGACAAAAGTTGTTTTACTCTTCTTATAGCCCAGGCCCCACCCCACACGACTTTTATTTGTGTCTAGAACTGATGAAAATGCTTGCTGAGAAGAAATTTGAGACCAGGGCGCCTTTGATACCGGTGGTTACATAGTACCTAATACAGTGGGTCTACGTCATGGTTAATAGTGGCAATAGTACAGCTCCTACGAAGATGGCAAAAATGCATAGACATAGATGGATAATTTCTTTAAACAGTGTAGAAAGAATTTTGTTATAAAATTAAACGGTTTTAGAGAACTAGTCAAAAGTCCAACTACTTTCCGACCGTCCCTCGTAATTCCATTAAAGTTGGAAATATTTTAAGAATACATTTTTTAAAATGTTAAATTGTTCTAGTCAGAAGGACATGTCTAATACTTTGATTTTTTAAAATTTCTCGAACTATTACAAGTTACGCTACATATAAAGGTGTAGATAATGTGACATTAGCTAGTGATACGTCCATTTTTGTTGTTGTTGGAGGAGGAACAACGGAATGGAAGAAATAACTACCTGTGTCTGTTGAGAGTTTTCAGGAAGTTTTCGCTAGAGTCGAACTCTGATCTAGATTCACTGAGTGATGTTGGCCAGTAGGGTAAGGTCTGTACAGCCTCATCCGTATCTTGGTAACGTTCTAACAAGAAACCTTTAGTCTCGGGTCTGATAGAGCTGAGGTACAGCGCACTGCCATCACGCTCACGCTGCAGGGCACGAATCATGTAGGCCATGTCTAAACTGAAACATGATAAAATATGCGCTTATATATACATGTATGTAAGAAACCATTAGTCTCGGATCTGCAGAGCGCTGCCATCACGTTCACGTTGCAGGGCACGGATCATGTACGCCATGTCTAAACTAAAAACAAAAAATGTACATGTATGTGTACGAAACCTTTAGTCTCGGGTCGCATAGAGCTGAGGTACAGGGCGCTGCCATCACGTTCACGCTGCAGGGCACGGATCATATACGCCATGTCTATACTAAAACAAAAATCAAGATTTATATGACATTAAAAGAAACCTTTAGTCTCGAATACGAAAGAGCTGAGGTACAGTCCGTCATCTTTTTGTAAAGCTTAGTAATTGAATATCTAGGAAAAAACTTGTGTATATTGACAAATCTATGTTGGGACATACTAAACCTACATGATCATGTACACAAATTCTTCTAATCGAAGCTTTACAAAAGCATGTCCTTTTTTAGATACGTTTTCTTTATTTTTGAGTCTATGAAATTTCTACATACAGACTAATAAACAGAAAAAAGAAATGTATCACAAACATACTGATTAGCCTACCTGAAGAGAAGAGTAGATCGTATGGAGTTAGAGTAGAGATAGTTATTGAGAGTAGTCCCAAACGAGTTGCCGGTGAGGCCGACAAGAATAAGGACGGGGATCAGAATAATCGCCAACATCTTTATCATCTGATTTCTCTGTCCGGCGGTAGTTATTGGGTCACCTTGAAGGAAGGTTATGGAAATTTAGTACATTTAAACCTTTCCCAAGCAGCAAATTTGAACACATGTATAATTTCAAACATGTTGCAGACGACAATTTTAAGTGAATTAAATTTTACAATTTTTGGTCTTATTTGAGAAGGAAAGATTGTGGGAATTGACGAATTGTCAAAAGTAATTACTTCGTTATCCTCAATGTTTTCCTAATATATTATCTTGTAAGGTATCGAAATCTAAAAGCGTCATTATGTGGGAATGGGTTATGTTCATGACATGTGTGTGAATCCTACGCTTCTAAAGATCCCATTAGTAGTTGACGTACGGGTGCGTCGGCAGATTTCCTGCTAAGAAACATAAGAGTAATTGGTGAAAAGCACATCAAATGATTATGTTCGTAATCTTTCATGGATATCAATTAGATTTTTTTAACGTTATAAAGAGTGTATACCATTTCAAAATAAGCAAAATGTCTTACCTCTACACGCATTCTGGCAGGAGTTTCCGGTGCTAGCCACATTCAACATCTCCATAATTGCCGCGTTCAGTTGTGACGGCGACAAGGACGCCATTGATATGGACGCGGACGGCTGTATGTTCGTCTTCTCCGGATGTACCGCCGCCTTCTCCTTCTTCCACCACGGCATCTTGAAGTTGGTCGGTGTCGGCAGAGAGAGGGACTGCTGTCTAGATCTGGTATCTAGCATAGCTGTCAAAATACATGAGCACTGGTGGTGAACTCGGCCAAAGCGTGGGATGTTTTTTCGCGATCATAGTATTCCGTAGGTGTTGTAATAAAATATCGTAACTACGGCTTCGATAAAGCCGTAGTTACGAGATTTTATAACAACACAGACGGTCTGTCAATACATATCTGTAAATCCGGTCTATTTTTTAGAAAAAATTCATTGTTATTAGAAAAAAACTATCCAATCAGATCTTTAAACTCAAATTTAGACGCAAAATATCTGTACCTTGTTGTAGCGAAAAACGTCCCTCGCTTTGGCCGAGTTCACCACCAGTGATGAGTAGCTGCCCTATTAGATATAATGAATTAGGTTTGAACCTTTATGGACTAGATTATTAATGTATTCCATCCCCCATTAAATACCAAACACTTCCTATGATCCAGCCTCAATCTTCGTATCCGTGGTAACGAAGATCGACGAAAGTATCCGGATTTTTTAAATCTTATGGGGAAGTTATTCGAAAAATAAAAAAATAATAGACACCTCTGTGTATTCACCTATTTCTGTCTAATATTTCAGTACTCAACTATTTATGAATGCATGTATATTTTTTCTATTACATTTACTGCCTATAGAAAATAGCATGCCTCTTACATCGAAACCAGACATAGATGGGATTTGCATAAAAAAGAAAGAGACAACTAGAGCACTATTTTCAAAAAAAAAAGAAAAAAGTTGTACTCACAATTTATTCACAAAGATTTTAAGATTTCCTACTGTAAGATTCAGCAGCGCAGTTGTTTCTGGCGATATTTGTTGTGCTGTTGCTAAAGATGTGGATTGAACTTGTTAATAGTTACCATGGGTACGAAGACCGTCGTCTAGTAACAGATACTTTCAGTAAAATCAATAAAGAATACTTTCTTCTGTAGAGATTCATACCTTTAACTCATCCCCACATGATAACGATTTTAACGCCCAACAAGATAAAGGCTTTCGAAAACACTGTAGAAAATGGGGAAAATGTTTAAGACAAGTAATTTATTCATTGACAAGCAATTTATTCATTTTCAACATTTTGTCTGCCCAGAAAGACTCAAAGATTTATAATTTTACTCTTGAAATCGTCGTCTGCAACGTATTTGACATTTTTGTCGTCTCGTAATGGCTTAATATCAGAGAATCTCATGCTGGACCTCTACATTTTATCCTTTTTTCCAAACGACAACATTTTTACTGATTGTTTTACAAGAAATGTGTTGCAAACGAAAAATTAAATGCGACAAAACCTGCTAGTTAGGCTCATGACATAACAAAATACTCGTATATTCCGTTTTTGGAAAGCAAATTTGCAAAATTTGCTTTTCGTTGCAGTCGTGATTCTCTGCACTTTTACATTCTCTGCATACCACACAACATCTCCCGGTCCTCCTCACTATAAATAGTTCTATCAAAAGCAAAGATAAATGACAAGAACAACCTTTCGAATATTCAATACTGAATTCTATAGTTGTACATAAGATATTCAATTGTGTGACCGATGATAAAACATTCAATTAAACATGTGTTAAAAGAGGAGAAACGATCACGTAGTAATTTGCTTTCATTACGGTTCAATAGCCAGTCCAATATCTTTCGTTGAAAATGGGTCAGTCAAGTTTACTGAACTATGAAATATGCGACCCACTTCAAGCGCTAAAAATAGGAACTAGGACACGTCTATTTTTAGAATCTTTCTATGCCCAAATTCTTACACGTTTTGATGTCCGAAACTAAACAATGATTTTCGATAAGCCATGCATTTAATCGCGTTCACAATAATTGATTGATCAACTAAGTGGCTATTTTAAGGTTAATGACATAGACATCTTGTCTAATTAGTCTAGGGGCCCGTCCCGCAAAATGAATTTTTATTGGACCAATCGTCCAGAAAAAATCTGTTGGTACCAGGTGATTGTTAGTTCAATGGGACGTTAGAATAGGGTGGATGCCATAATCAAAAGTGGTGCAAATTTTTTTAGAAGCACTTTTCTTACCCCACCCACTTGAAATTAAGGTTAAATAGTAGTCGTCAGAAATTGTTTTTATACTACCATTTTTATCTAATTGATGAATTATTTTTATGGAAAGAAATCACATTTGAATAGTCTTCGTGATTGTTATTTTCTTATACCAAAAATCATCTTGAATTCTAAGAAATCTAAATTGTCCTTACCCCACCCACCAGTTTAAGCTATGTCTACCCCCTTCTACTTCATGATGTCGTTTAAAAGCCAAAAGCTCATAGATCTGCTTAAAACTGTGAAAATGCATTTCCAAGTACCCGGAAATGTTTTTAAACTTCTAACATGACATGTCATTTGATAAAAACATGTTTAATCCATGTCCGCAAGTTGATATATTTTTTTGAAAATTTGAAGTTTTCTGTCGGAAATGGCTGATTGCTTATTTATTGGCAGATAATTCAGATAAGTCACAATTTTGCACCCAAATCTTCGAAAAAGACTGATAGAAGTGATGTAGAAGGAGACAATTTAGAATATGTTAATGAATTATACTGTCCATTTTCTCCGTCCTATCGTCTGTACGTCTTTCATCGCCCAGACTTTGTGTGCTTAAAACGCAATCAATATTTACCTGTAACTTTCGAATTTCGCGTTTTCAAATGACATTTAACGCAAATCCTTGAAAAAGAGTTTTGATTGTCAGATATTCTTAATAGATAACATGAGGACCATGATGGTCCTAAATCGCTCACCTGAACCAAGATAATATGAGCCCTAGTTTTATTCAAATCATTAATAGTTATGACTGCAAAACTGAACACTCGTAAACAGCAGTTTTGTCAAAGTAATTAAAATTGTTGGATCATGATCAGGCTGAAAACTGAACCATATCTTGTGGTCACTTACATTTTGTCCACGTTTTGTATCGACCGATCAACATGTGTGTCTTTTGCAATGAAAACAAAGTCAAAAATGGTAATTTTGTCAAAATTAAAGGCTTATAACTCAGGATGTCAGATTCACATTAACACTATAAAATATATCTCACAGTCACAGACTGAGATTTGTCTAGCTTTGTCAATGTTTGTGGTAGCTATGGTGACAACAGGGTCGAAAAAGTCAATTTTACACAATTCAAGAGCAAATAACTCTAGACTTTCTATCCTGACTAAATAACTGAATGCCAAACTAATCCAAAATCTCGTTGTCGTTATCTTGGTGTCCAAGTTTTGTCTTGATTGTTCACTATGTGTGGTTTTTAGAGTAAAAACAACGTCGGAAACATTCTACCCATCAAATATTGTCTTGATTTGTCAATCTATCTGGTTATTTGACTGAAAATAAAGTCAAAATGGAAATTTTGTCCAATTCAACGGAAGATAACTTAACAACTTCTGGTCCAATTATGTCGAAATTTGTATTCATCTTATAAGAATGGTCACCAACATCATGTTTTGGTTTTTTGTCTCGACTGGCCAAAATCTGTGGTTGTTAGAGTAAAACCAAAGTAAATAACACCAGTTTTTATCAAATTCAAGGGCACAAAAACACAGCTTTCTGATCCTGCCGGACTGAAATTAAAATCATTCTATATCTTATGGTCACCAAGATTGTTTCCAAGTTTCATTTGGATTGGTCATTAAGTGTAGATGCTAGAGTGTAAACCAAGTCGAAAGTAGTCTATAACAGCAATTTTGTAAAACTCAAGGGCATATTTCATGACTTCCAGTCCCGATCATTCTGAAAATTATACTCGTCCTAGATCTTATGGTCACCAACATGGTATAAAAGTTTCATTTGGATTAATTAATAATTGTAAATGCTAAACCAAGTCAAAATATTCGAAAACGGCAATTTTGTAAAATTCAAGGGCATATAACTCATAACCTAATGTCCCGATCATTCTGAAAATTGTATTCAATCGAGATATCATAGTCACAATCCTTATGTATAAGTTTCATTTGGATTGGTCAATTATTATACATGCTAGAGTGTAAACGGAGTCGAAAATAGTCGAAAATGGCTATGTTGTAAAATTCAAGGGCATATAACTCATGGCTTTATGTACCGATCATTCTGAAAATTGTACTCAATCGAGATATTATAGTCCCAATCCTTATGTATGAGTTTCATTCGGATTGGTCAATAATTATACACTCTAGAGTGTAAACGGAGTTGAAAATAGATGAAAATGGCTATCTTGTAAAATTCAAGGGCATATAACTTGTGACTTTATGTCCCTATCATTCTGAAAAGTGATCTAATGGTCAACAATATTATGACTAAGTTTCAAATTGATTGGTCTCTAGTTGTAGATACTAAAGTGTAAACGAAGTCGTAAATAGTCGTAAAACGGCAATTTTATAAAATTCAAGGGCAAGTAACTCATGAATTTATGTCCCGATCATTCTGAAAATTGTACTCATCTGAGATCTTTTGGTTCCAATCGTTATGCATAAGTTTTATTTGGATTGATCAATACTTGAAGATTCTCGAGTGTAAATCAAGTCGAAAACAGTCGAAAATGGCAAATCTGTTAAATTCAAGGGCATATAACTCGCGATGTTCCATTCTGATCATTCTGAGAATTACACGCCTCAGAGATCTTATAGTCAGCAACATAATGTCTAGATTTCAACTTGATTGGTCAATATTTATATAAATGCTAGAGTGTAAACAAAGTCGAAAACAGTCAAAAACGGCAATTTTGTCAAATTCAAGGGCAAAAACTCATAATTTTCTTCTCCGATCAGGCCGAAAATCACACTCATTAGAGATCTTATGGTCCTCGTCATTATGCAGAAGTTTAATTTTCATTGGTCAATATTTGTGGATGCTAGATGGTAAACAAAGTCTAAAATAGCTATTTTTGATGTTCAAGGGCAGATAACTCAGGACTTTCTGGTCCGATCTGGCCAATAATCAAACTAATTGAAGAACCTGTTATCATACTTGTTCTGCTTTAGTTTAATGAATATTGGTTTACTTTTGCGAGAACTAGATTGTAAACATGTTTTGTCATAAAGCCTTTCTTTGAACATACCCTTATTGGTGGTAAGAGTTGTCTGCCCCCTGAAAAAAATCACACCGACATTTGTTGCAAAAGTCATCCTGGAACGAAACCTAATTGACTTCAAAATATCCCTACGGTGTCTAAACTTTTCTATCATCAACGTTTAAAAAGATAATAAAGTTTGAAAAAACTTTTCTTAATTATTTTAGAGTGATTTTTCTATTTTGGTGAATGAACATTTATTAGGGCAATTACGGTAAATGTGTTTTAAAAACCGACTATTCTATTACTAATTATTTTTGGCATACATAATATTTCAATTAAAACATAAAGTTATTGTGGAAAAAAGTAATAGAAAAAATTTTGACGACAATTTCGATTCATGGTCAACTAAAAAACTGTTTATTTCATTTTTGGTGGGTAGAGTTATCTGCCCCTGGAAAAAATCTGCACCACTTTCAGTTCTGGCATCCACCATAAAATAAAGCCCCAATGGTTATCCCAACTCACTGAACCATCGGAATCTTTCTGGACTATTGGTCCAAAGAAAACCACTTTCTAGGCCTCTTTTTGGGGTTGGCCCATAGACTAAATAGGCCTTGCTAGTATTCGCGTGTAGCTAGGCATTTCAAAGCGAAAGTAGAAATCTGGGAAACCAGAATATGTGATGATATGCTCAAAATGCATAGAAATCAGACTAGCAATCCTTTCACCACTTGGTTTAAAAACGGTGTTAACTTTTTAATCTATAGATATAGATCTAGATGAATAGGCATACATAGAATCAAATCAATTTACATTGTTGGTATGTTAACCATTTCCCTAATAGAAACATTTCAGATTGGTCAAAATAAAAAAAAAGCCGTAGCAGACGACAAAATTGGTATATACCTAGATAAAATTAGAACTATTTGTAGATAATACCAAAGACAATATCGAGGTTAAAGTAGAAAATTCTGATTATCAGCAGTTTCTTCTTTCATCCCAATATTCCCCCGAACATTTTCTTTACGGGCTGTCAAACCCGGTCTTATTTGGGAAAGGGATAAAGTAGTTACGGAACACATGTTTTAGCAAGTAAGACATGTAGTTTTCAGAGATCAAATGCATTCTAATTAGGGTATAGACTCCTTTCATTTATGTTTTAGTCCGTACCCACATTGGGTATAGGAGAACATATAGAGTGCTAGAATGCCTTATAGTCGTTTTCGGCTGGGAGAATTCGGCCCCCGGATAGGAGGCTCTGCTCTCCCAGTCCCTGTTTGGAGAGCACCCAAGACCACATGCCTTCCAATTTCTTGCTTTCTACATCATTTCCTTATAACATTTTATTGAAAATTAGTGCCCGAAATGAATTAAAACAGCACTATGTTTTCGGCACTTGGATTTTCCATAGAAACTTTATAGAACCTACCATAGTATACTGAACAAAAGTTAAAACTTTACACATACATTGCTTGTCATATTTCTTCTAAATTCAACAAGTAAAGAAATCAAATGAATGTGCTTCGCATCGTTCATTGACTTGGTTGTGCCAAACACTAAACGTTTTGTTGATCTTAAGGTGGCCGAATTCGATTCGACTGCGCATCCAAAACGCGCATGTTGTCGTAAATAAGATGTCACAAAGACTTAAACTTCTTACTGGTACCTACATCCTGCAAACAAATAGAGCCAGATTTAACCAGAATCTGGTAGACCCAACATGTCAGTTATGTCGCTGTACTGAAGAGACTAAGGAACACTTTCTACTTCATTGCCCAACGTTAGAAGCTGAGCGCTCCCAAATTTTAAATCCCTTGAAACAATTTCTTTATGAAAATAGCCTACAAAGCGTAGTCGATCATCCAAATAAGGTATTGGAACTAATCATCGATCATAGTAGCATAATACCAAACGAACATATCACTGTACGTGGCCGAGTAGAATTCGACGCCAGGAGACTGATTTACAAGCTACACGTCAGGCGTATCCATCTTCTCAGGACTATCAACGCCTAGCTGCCGACAGAGTGTATGCGGTCCAATCTATATTCATGTGTTTTATCATTCTCTTTTTTATATTTTTAGTGAAATATATAGCCTAACCATTAGCTGAGTACGTAAGCAGTTTGTGTGCTAGCCTAGGCATTTATAGTGTTTTTTATACATGTGCCAATAAGTTGCGTAAATAGCGCTTTTAGTGTTTTATTGTGCTTTTAAATGATATGTGGTGAATGTGTTTTTATTCGTAAATAATTTGGATTTAAACGTGACACCTAGCAATCCTGCTAGGGTTCGCCATTGTTGGCGGCTAAGAAGAACAGAACAGAACAGAACAGATAGCGACCTAAAGTTTCAGAAAAAAAGGCAGAAAGTTAGATCCGTTACATTTTTTGAGATAAACGATACAAACTTTTGCATCAGTTTTTCATCGAACAAGGATAAAACGTGAAAATATATCAGGCCCTATTTGAAAATGTTTTGATGACGTCATTTAAACACGTGCGTTTTGGCGTTTAAAGTAACGACGTCGGTAATGACGAATGTATCGTTAGAAAAGTCCAATTTTGGTTCGAATTATCGGAAACTACTGACTTTTGTCTAATACGTTCCACTTTCACGCTACAGTTCCAGACATAACACCAATGTTAGATAAATAGAGATTACTCCAAAGCCATTTGGACCTAAAATTTCCCTTCCCCACAATAGAATAACACAATTTTGAAACGTCAAAGATTCATTTTAAAATCGATTTTATGTTTTAATCAAACAAGCAACATATTACGATCATGATTATGACTGTTATTTGGTCAATACTTCCTCTAACTATTTACTAACAGTATAGGCCCCTACAAAATCGAGCTGAAAGGCTGCTTTTTCAATGGAAAAACACACGTTTGAGACGGTCTTCCGTTTTTCAGGTGTGCAATTTATGAATATCAAACATTTTAAATTTCCTATTTGTTTATGTAAAAGGGGGATAATTCACAAAATTGACAGATTAGACCTTTATTTTAGAGCTTGCTACAAGTGATAAGAGAGATGTTTTGTGGGTTTTTTGGCAACCCGGATATGACCAATTCCGTAAAAATAATGAATCGTTTATCGCGCGTATGTGGCATCAGATGAAATTAGCTGTAAATGCATTAAGGGCCGTAACTCTGACATTAAAGGAGACAAGACAATGGAACTTCGACAAAACGATTGCCGAATGCCATGGAAATATTGTAAAAATAAAATCAGGCTTTTAGTTCGATACTTTTTCAGAAACAAGAAATCTTGCAGCGTAAAGTTTTCTCTTTTTTTCAGTATATTGTGCTGATATGGAACAGACATTATCCTTTCATAATTTGTATTTTGTAACTTTCTAAAGAATCAAATTCAATTAATTACTTTTATCCAACTCCGTGTAATTCATATTGCTAACAACTAGAAAGGCCTTTAGACATAACCAGCAAATTTGCTTTCCAACAGTACTTTCAGTACTTTGATTATTCACCTGAAAGGGTGTGGCTGAGCAAAGAGGTTATTCGAGGAGTTTACTTCTCGATATCTTGGTTGATATAAGAGAAAAACGTGCGGCACGAGCATGAACGCATTTCAAAATTGAAAGACTGTGCGATTATAAAATGTGTTGTTATAAAACCGCGTAACTACAGATTAAATTACCCTTTAGTTATAATGTTTCGCAATAGTACCGACGATTTACCGCAAATCGAGAAGGCTGTTTCTCCTCTAGCTTAATGTAATGAACCGTTTACTAGGCTCCGCCCTGTCTCCCGAATAAAAACAGAATATACGTGTATACAGGAAGAAGAGTTACAGAAATCTACGGAGATAATTATTATCAGCATTTTTCTTTTTTTCTCAATATTTTAATTTCATTGTTGGTCATTAATTTCAAATGCCGTATAATGATTTATATATTATGTTAAATCATGCAATTAAAAATAGTGAATTGAATTGAACGTATTCATTTAGGAATAATGTGATACAGAAACTACCGATTGGTAATTGATAGCAGCTAGCACCAACTATATACTGCTGCACACCCTCACGAGTAACTTTGAGCAGTTGCACGTCTGTGTCTTGTTAAAATAGTGAGAAAAGGTAAAAGAGCTAAAAGATGATGATGGTGAATGATGGGTGATGGTCGGTTAAAAGGAGGGTGAACGCTAAATTGATAAAAACACACAGCGGCAGTGCTTAAGGTTTGTGGTGTGAGATTGTGCTGACAGAGGACCTGAATGGACCTGAAACATCTGGTGGCAGACCATTCCATTAAACGATAGCGACAGGAAAGAAGGAGTATTTGTAACAATCTACTCTTATGTGGATCTGTCTGAAGCTATCTGGGTGGCAGTATCTGGACTTTCGGGTATTTCTGTTGATGTATTCGGGCATGGAGACAGCGTCTATGCCGTTGACCCTTTCCCAAACGACAAAAGTTTAGGGCGATCCACTTCAAAAACTGCCTAGAATGACAAGATAGATGATATTAAAGATAGGATTTATGTAAAATATGACACAGAAAATATTGAGAAAAAAGGAGAAACTGCTGGTTATCAGCAGTTTCTTCTTTTGTTTTAATGTTTTCCCAAGTCTTTTTCTACTACGGGCGTCGAAAGCAGATCTTGTTTGGGAAAGGGTTAAATACAATTTATGCAATCGATTAAGAAAGTTCGGTGACTTCTACAACCGGTCTGACTTCACATTCTGAGTATTGTAAGAGAGGGGGATATTAGCACCCGTTCTGGTTTTGATAATGGGACTAGCACGCTTTAGATGTTCGCTAATGAGTATCGCTGGTAACGTTAGAAAATGTATTACTGATTTCATTTGACGTCGCACAGTTTTAGCTTTTATAAAACTTGAGCTTTTCCCTAAAATAAGTACAGCCATATTTTCTTGTATTCTTTTTTATTTATTTGATATAATTTAACCCATTTCCAAACTAGACCTGGTTTTGACGTCCCTGGTAGAAAAGGCTTATGAAAACATTGAGGCAAAAGAAGAAACTGCTGATAACCAGCAGTTTCTCCTTTTGCCTCAATATTTTCCATGCTATATCCTTCACAAGTTCAATGTTTTTTCAATCTTTATTTTGTCGTCTGCAGCAGCTTTCAAATTGTTTGGGAAAGGGTTAAGTCTCTTTTATGTATGTAAGGCTATTTGCAAAGTATGGTCATGTTTAGCAGAAAGGTCAGTGTCATGTCAAATGAAATCAGTAATAACTAGTTACGGCATTTTCTACCATGACCGACGATTAACGGAAGGTAACGGCTTGACAATGTAGCAACTTGTATTTAGACAAACTATTTTAATTTTGCACAAAAAATAACCAATTACCAGAAGGATAAATATAGTACTTGCCCTAATTCAAATATGTTACAGACGACAATCTTAAATGAATGTAATTACATTTATGTGTTTTTGTGTAGAAAATTTCATGGGAATTGAAGATAACGCTAGCCATAACCAATATCTTCATTTTCCACTCTGTTTGCGAAATCCTTTATCATAAGATATGTCAGTATAAGGGAATGGCTTATTAAGAATGGCTTATTAAAGGGACATTTCATTCCAATTTCAATTTTTAAAGTATGTCTTGATGCCAAGATTGGTTATTCTAATGAGTATAAATACTATTAGGTTTTTGAAGATGTTGCCAATAAGCGAGAAACACGCATTTAAAGTTGAGACATAATCGATAAATTGCATATAAATCCGAACTGTTGTCCACAACAATTTGTTCAATTTTAACACAAAAATATAAATTTCTCGTAAACGGCGCAATATTTTGGCTTCAAATTTTCAGAATTTTCATAAGGAAATATGCTCTTTCAGATAAAAATAAAAGTAAAATTTATGACAGAAAATTCTGAAATGTCACTTTAAGTTCCTGTGCATTTCATAGGCGCTAACATATCGAATGTAGTTCGGTGTAATAGTACCAATTATCCAAAAATCAGACATAGTTCATAACAGATCGGTTTGTGAAAAGCGAACTATCGAAAGATAATGATTATTTAACAAATTCAGACAGTCTATCAATCGATATTGGGCAAAGTATCCTTGTAAGAAGGCATTCAAACGGTTCGTGCAAGATTTCTTGAACTCAGTCACAGTTTTGAGAAGGTGGTAATATTTCTTATCGATCTACTTGTAGATATCCATGTACAATTTGGCTACATCGCTAGACCCTGGTTCCTAGACCTTTAACCCTTGTTCTGCTGACTTTAAATTATGTTTCAAACAAACAACCAATTAACGAGTCATTGCAATAGGTTTTTGCCATAATAACGGAGAAGACAGCAGGCAGTGTAGGCTAAGATCAGACTGCACGTCTGTGCAGGCTGGTCTTAGTCTACACTGCCTGCCAAAGCTTTTGTTACAAACAGAAATTGATGTGAACATTATGAGAAAGGTTAAGATCTCTATTCTTTATATACCCGGTATTCTGTAACAAGTAAATAACTTGTTATAGCAAAGATATAAACATGAAATGTGAAACGAACACATGAAAAATAGGCATAGCATTTTTTTTAGGTAATTAAGCAGTTATTCTATTAAAATGATATCATTATGTCATGAAATACGTTTTATCCTTTATGACTGTTTGCAAAATAATTAGCACTGGTGGTGAACTAAAACAATTTTCGCTACAACGAGGTATAGATATTTTGCGTTTAAATGTGAGTTTATATATTTTTTTTTTCTAATGACAATAAACTTGTTCTAAAAACAGACCTTGTCAAACAGTCGGTGTTGTTATAAAATCTCGTAACTACAGCTTCGATAAAGCCGTAGTTACGATATTTTATAACAACACCGACGGAATACATTGATCGCGAAAAACGTCCCTCGCTTTGGCCGAGTTCACCACCAGTGATTAGGCCTCTGCGTTTTTAAGATTAGGCATTTTCCACGAAATAAATTTGACATGTCAAATCTATTTCTCTTCAAACTGATCCTAGCCTACACACTAGACACAATGTTTGAGGTGTGTGTGAAGGGTAGTGGTATTTCATTCACACCTCTGGGTGATTTGTTTCCCGATTAGTAACACTGACATGACAAATGATGACAAACAGTCTACTGTCTATACTCTATACACTGACAGTGATAGATCACTGACTGCAGCACAAGTCAGTATTTGAACTTTTAACTTGGTATATTCTAAATTTTACCGTACAATAAAAACATGGTTTTCTCTCCCCCATCCTTGGTAAAGAAAGCTCTGAAAAATGGAGAAGAAACATTTTGGGTAAAGATGAAAATGTCAACCATTTCCCACTTTCCTTTGACTATCAGTGTTACATAGTTATATTCTGCTTCAATATTGATACTATAGTCAGTAACCAAATTCTAGCCAATCTAAAATTGCTTGTTAGGGGAATGGTTAAGCGGTTACCGGTTAAACCTCATCTTCCAAAACAACACAAGTTCGACTCCTTTCAATCAGTAGTAAACAGCAAAATATTTTTAATCAAAACAGAACTGTTAGAGAACTAGCAAATCCATTACATACTAAAGATCAGATGAAATGATGATAACAAATTTTGAACTGCTAAAATGCTGGAAATCAGCGTGATCTCCATTGTCCGACATAACCATAGATTATTCGGGAAATGAATAAACATTTTCCAAAGAGATTGGTTTGGATCTCTTACACGGGTGGTATACGGGGAAACTAGCTCCAAAAAGAGCCAACGGTATTTTGTTGCCTCGTGACATTCGGCTTCTACCGAGGTAGTTGCATAGAGCGAAAAACTGTAAACAAAGGTAGGTATGAGATTCTGTAACATCTTGTCGGCTGCTATTTTCTGGCAAAACGTACATTAGACAAACATACAAATCGGTGTCTAAACCTACTTTAAATCCACCTATCTTAACACAAATAATGTCATCTTCACTATGAAAAACAAGGGAGCTTTCAGAGACATAATCATTTCGTATAATTATAAATGATTATGCTTCCGTATTCAACTAATGATTTTAAAGACATCAAACACTTCGTATATCTTTTTCGTAAAGAGCAGAAATTTACGAGGGTTTCCACTGACGAGATTTTGGAAATTCTGATACCCTCGTCAATTTGATGTGAGGGTTAGAAAACGCAAAAAATAAGAATAACTTGTCATCCCCCTTTTTTGTCTATACTTTCTAACTCATTGAATTTCTATGATTTCGAATTCATTGGAATAAACTTTCAAATGTCCATCGATTTCAATCAAATCTTTTTTTTTTTTTTCTTCTTTCTTTCTTTTCTGCAACAAGTTTCAGCTTGAACTAAATCTAGTCCAATTTTGTCTTCTTGAAAGTCAGTTTATGGAATGTACGAATTATTGTCTGTGTATTTTTACATGTCCAATGTATACATGTATTTACAAGTACACGTCAATTAAATCTTTTTAATGCCGAAATTGGTCATATTATTCGGATGCGTCTTTTTAACCAATTCCCAAACAAGACCTGGTTTTGACGTCCCTAATAGAAGAGACTTGGGAAAACATTGAAACAAAAGAAGAAACTGCTGATAACCAACAGTTTCTCCTCTTGTCTCAATATTTTCTATGGCTAAATTTCACATAAATCCTACCTTAAATAATATCCATTTTGTCATTTGTGACAGTTTTTGAAGTGGGTCACCCTAGAATTTTTCCGTTTGGGAAAGGGTTAAATTGCCACTGATAAACCAGAAACAAAACAAACGCATTTAAAGTTGAGTCGGAAATGACACATTCCATTTTACATCTGACCTGTGGTAAGCCACAATTTCAAAATTTATATAAGACATTATGATTCTTCAGATGGAAAATAAGAGTAAAATTATGCAAACAATGTAGGCCTACATGAAATGTCTCTTTAACAGTCAAACGAAACCAAAACAATGTAAGACAAGTAGGAAAAGCATTTTTGCAAGCACATGTATGTGAGAAGCAAATCACTGAAAAACGGAATCCTTATAGCTATATTGTCTGTTCAGTGCGAAAACGCCGTAACTACAGCTTATTCAAGCTGTAATTACGACAGTTTAGAGCGTAAACAACGTTACGCTATATACATGTATGTACTTTGTTGGGTTGGCGCAACTGAAGATCAATGACAGCATAGCCGTAAGCTACAACTTGAAGACAATTATAAATTACATAAAAATCACATTCAAATCACATGATCACGCTGATCGAATGTATCGATAACCGACACACGTCAATCACACTAATTGTCAATTTTTATTCATCTTTAAAATCTTTAACAACAAAAAATAAAACCTTCAGCCGTCAGTTTATTGACCTTGGTACAGTTGCACACAGGACTTTACTCGGAAACATAAACGTGCAATACATAAATTTAAAAATCAGAATTTAATTAGATTTTATTTTTTCATATTTATCAAAATTCAAAGATAACTGATATTACTGAGTTCAAGATGGTGATTTTCATGTGTATGCTGTGGACGTCTACAACAATGCAGTATTTGTTTGGACTTTTGAGATACTGCGTGGAATCCATCGACCTGTCAGACATTACTGCCATGTTTAAAGAGGAACTTTAAATTTCGTCATCGTAGAGCTAGATAGAGAGAATTATTGACCAAGAACAAAGACTTTGATGTTTGAAAGGATACAGGATTTGACAGCAGAAGAAACAAAGGTTTCCCTTGTTTTACAAAATGAAATATTTGTAAGTGGACTTCGATATATTAGACTTTGGTTGTATGTATGAACTGGATCTGCTAACTTTTTTACTTCATCTTTGGAAAATACCAAACGCAATCGATAGAACACGACGGCATTGATCATTGGAGAGAACAACCGACAATAGTCCACAGAATTTAGAGATAATATAAGTGCTAAAGAAACAATAAAAATGTCTATCAACCGAGATCTACGAGAGGCCCTGATGGCCAAGACTAAAAAGCGGAAGTTTCGAGTCCACATGTTGAACGAGTCACAGAAGTTACTCCGCGCGAGTATTGAGGACAATTTACACCTGAAGGAGCGGACCAAGACGCTGATAGAGGAGGGAAGAAAGTGCTGCCCGAAGATCACGTGCTCAACAAAATGTACGAAGAACGTGCTACAGGAGATATTCCCATTTTTACGGATCATGAGACGATACAGTCTACGACGAAACTTGGCACAAGATGTAGTAGCCGGGCTGACTGTCGGCATCATGCATATACCACAAGGTAGGGAATATTTGACTTATCCTTTTCTAAACAATACCTAGTTTTGACGTCCGTAATAAAAAGACAAACTTAATAAAACATTTACTAACAATTTCGCCTTTTGTCTCAATATTTCGTTAATCTGTATTCATTAACTATTATTTAAACCATATTTCTGTCAATATACCGTATGCCAACAAAGCTTTAAATAATGCATCGTGTGTGAGATGGCTAAAGTAATTACAAATCATAATTTCAGGAATGGCTTATGGATTCCTCGCAAACTTACCCCCAATCTACGGCCTCTATACACCATTCTCCATTGTGTTGTATTTCTTCCGTTATCTTTCCCATAATCATCAGTCTTAGAGATGATTTTGGCTGAATAGGGCTATTATCATTACATATGAATTACAATTTCAGGAATGGCTTACGGATTCCTCACCAACTTACCACCAATCTACGGTCTATACACGTCATTCTTCCCAGTGTTGCTGTACTTCTTCTTCGGGTCTTCCAGGCACGTTTCTGTCGGTAAGTTATATTTGTCCGTCAATATTCCATAGATGGGAATTGCTTATTTCGAAAACCGAACTAAAATTATGGCATTACCCTTTCCCAATCGGCAACATTTTAGACCAATCTGATTTAAAAGTAAAATCTTGTGTGTCCAGTTAAGACAATTCTTGCAGGTTTTGACATACTTTTACAGATCAGTATCATTGATACAAAATTTGTAAACAGTATGCCCAAATTTCAAGTTTGGGATAAGTTATTACACCCCCCCCCTTCCCCCTTTAAAATCTTCCAAAAACGAGATACGATATTTTGCATTAACAACAACGATATGTTGTTTTAGCATTGAATAACCCAGTTTTAATACGAAATTCCATTCATTTTGTCATCTGCAACTGCTTTCTATTTGGACCACTTCGCAATTCTGTCATTTTAGAAAAAGTTACTCGTCCTTTCAAATATACCCATATCGGATTTATTGGATATAAATCTTTTAAAAGTTTAACATATGGTTCCCTTTCCAGGTACATTTGCTGTGGTCAGTTTGATGGTCGGTCAGGTGGTTAACCGAGGTTACCAGGAGCACGTGGGCGGTGCTGTGTTGACGCTGCCTCAAACCCAGAACCTCACGAACACGAGTATAGACCCGCAGATAAAGCCGCTAGTCACGGACGGGTATGCTAACCCTGTCAAACTGGGCTACGCGCTGTCTGTCACCTTTGTTGTCGGGGTTTTGCAGGTAATACAAGTGCTGGGTGGACTTAACCCATTACCAAACAACAAAATTTCGACTTGTCCAAATTCAAAGATGTTGCAGACGACAACTAAAACATGAATGAAAAATACGTTTTTTAATCATTTTGCATGGAAAATATTGTGGGAAATGAAGAAATTGCTTGTCACAAGCAATTTTTTTCATTTTCCACAATGTTTTCCATAGAAAGTTTCTTGTAGGGAGTCAAAAAGAGTCACTCTGTGGTAATGGGTTAAGGATTACAACTCATTAATTGGTACAGTACATTTCGTGCATTCGTGCGTCTTCGGACGTCATCCGTAGTTACGGAAATTGACGATTGTTTCCCTCGTCAATTTCCGTTGCCCCGGATTACGATCAGAAATTGACGAGGGTGCCGGTACTCCTTTGATTTTCGTTTGTAAGATGGGTTTTAATCCTTATAATGAGCTAGGAAATTGAAAAGCGACATCGTTTCAATTAGAATCTTTGGTCAAAATCTATGGTGCTCTTTTGCTATAACTTAAATCGAATGTAAAAATTGACTTGACCAGATTGTACATGTATGTGCAGCTACGTAGGCTGATCTAGTCCATGTTGGCCTCACGTGTCGTAGGGACCCTAATTACGTAGGTGTTTTGAAATTTGATTTACTGGCAACATTTATTGTAGTGACCCTTGCTTAGACAACAACATTGTAGAACAGTCCAACTTGAAAGCATATTAATATTAACCCATTACCAAACGACAAATCTTGGACTGGTCCAAATTCAAAGATATTGCAGACGACAATTTCAAGTTAAGGAAATTTAAACTCATTTGGTCTTTTATGGTAGAAAACATTGTGGTAAATGAAGAAATTGCTTGTCACAAGCAATTTCTTTATTTTCCACAATGTTTTCCCAAGCAATTTGCATTAGCGGAGTCAAAAAGAGTCATTGTGTGGTAATGGGTTAATCTAGGCTACAGCATATTTTTACTTTTACTATGACAGAAAAATGGTAATGTTGCCGTCTTTATTTTGCCTTTCTATTGCGCATACCGGTATTTTATATGAAAGCTTTATTTGCATGTTTATTGTATTGTTTGCAGTTATTACTAGGTGCGATGCGGATGGGTTTCATGGCGTCGTTCATGTCGGATCCCTTCATCAGCGGCTTTACGACTGGAGCAGCTATCCATGTATTCTCAAGTCAGATCAAGCACGTGTTTGATGTCAAGGTTCACGCCTACCATGGACCGCTAGCCTTGGTTTATGTAAGTATTCAAAATAATCGCACAGGTTGTTATCTGTTATACCCTTCTTTTATATTTCGTGTTTTTTTTTTTTTTTTTTTTTTTTTTTTTTTTTTTTTTTTTTTTTTTTGTGGTGTGTTGTTTTTTGTTGTTGTTTTTTTATTCAATATTTAGCTTTGCTCTACACATCTATCGTATAGATCTCGAGACGAAAGAACATCATTGAAAGAAAAGTATTTTCGACTTTTTTCAAACACGCACGTTTGGATAAGCCAATAGTCTTATTCCTTTTACCTTTTACCTGGAAATTACGTTTGAAATAATGGTACATGGAGATTGATGCAAAAGGAGAGAAAATAGATGAACCCACCTCGCCCCAATAGAGTGTAGCTATATTTTGGTGTAGAGGTCTAAAACACTAACTGCATTTTCAAAAGTTTCTTTGTTTAATTTATCAAATTTTGTCCTCCGTTCCAGTTCTATTCCGAGTTTTTCGTGAACATCCACACGACCAACATGGTGACGTTTACCGCCTCGATCACGTGTTTGCTGGTTCTTGTCCTGATTAAAGAAGGAATCAACAACAACAAGGACTGTAAACCCAACCTACTGATGCCCATACCTATAGAACTGATCGTCGTAAGTCGTCTTGTTTATATCATATAAAGCAAGGGTTAATCAATTTGAGCTAAAGGTATAACCATTGCAATGAATACCATCGCAATGAAATTATGAGATACATTGTAATAAGGAACTACATACGCATACATCATGTATACATTTTTATAAAGACTGTAAATTATTCCAGTTAATTTGATGGTTCAAACTGCACATTTTATGCATTTCTTGCTTCTTTATTGTATCTCAGTTTGAATTGTTCCCAACTTTGGTAATTTCTATCCCGTTGTTAAACTATTAAAGAATTTTGTTTTGTTTCCAGATCGCTATTAGCACAGTAGTATCTCATTACACAAGTCTCGGTCCCAAGTTTGGCGTCCATGTTGTGGGCGATATTCCATCAGGGTAAGTGGTGCTTCTTATTTAGTCGTCAATCTAGAATGATCGACAGAACTTAGCTCTCACGTTATCATGTAACATTGTGAGATTTCCTGATTCCACATAGACACCCTCTGCTAGTATCAGAAATGACGAAATTGCTAATGTAAAAAGAATGCCTGTTTTGATTAAGAAGTTGAATTTTGCCGCTCATATCACCTATCGTCAGTGGAAGGTCAAAACATCGTACCTCCAGCTTATTCAACGAGGTTTTGACTTCCCACTAACGTTATGTGTAATTAATTTTAATTATGCCTTTACATGTTATGTGTAACGCAACCGTTTTCGTACTTTCAGACTGCCGACTCCGACTGTTTCCTTCTTCAAGTACATACCGAACGTTCTGGGTGATGGTCTAACTATAGGATTTATAGCTTATGCTATATCTTACTCCATGGCCAAGATTCTCGCAGATCGACACGGATATAGGATTAACGCAAACCAGGTATAGCGAAAATGATTTTAAAAAAATGAAAAAAAAAATCAAACCAAATCAATTATTTTTTCAAAGAATGATAAAGAGAAACATAAAACTTATTCATTTAAAATCCATTCTATAAAATGAAAAAAAGCTAATTCACGTGTGTTACGATGGAATCAAAATAACTTATAAAACAATATTACTTCAAAACACATCCATTCAATTGCATGGTCTTAATAAAGAGTGCAGAAACCGAAATGCAAACAGATGTACAGCAATAAGTGAATATGCACTTATCGGTAAAAGCTTACGTGTTCTTTAAATTTTACACCCCCAGTTCATTTTATAAAAGTGTGTCTTGATACCAAGATAGATTATTCTAATGTGTATCTGTTGTTGTTGTTGTTGTTGTTGTTGTTGTTGTTGCTGCTGCTGTTGTTGTTGTTGTTGTTGTTGCTGCTGCTGCTGCTGCTGCTGCTGTTAAGCGAAAAACATGCCATTAAAGTTGAGACAGAAATGACTAGTTACATATACATCAGAACTGCTGTACACATCATCTGGCCCCGGTTTCTCGAAAAAACTTAAGTACGTTCTCGTGCTCAAATCTGAGCACCGTGCTCAAATCGCACGAAATCCACGTGAACTTCAATCGAATACCCTCCAACGTAGGAGAGTATTCCTTTGAAGTTGAGCATGTTCTCATGAGAATATGCTTAAGTTTTTTCGAGAAACCGGGGCCTGGTTTTATTATAGCACAGAATATACATTTCTCGTAAATACTTTGGCTTGACATTTTCAGAATTTTCATAGGAAAATGTGTTTTTTCAGATAAAGATAAAAGTAAAATTCATGAAGAAATATCTGTAAAATTTCTCTTTTATGAAATGATAACGAAAGAAGCTCCCTACGCTTGAAGGGTGTGTTTTACTCGTGGTTCCTTATTTGTTTGTAGGAGCTTGTGTCATTAGGGGTCTGTAACTTCGTCAGCTCCTTCTTCCAATCGTACTGTTGCGCGGCGTCGCTGTCTCGTAGCCTGGTGCAGGACACAGCGGGCGGCAAGACACAGGTATGAATCTCTATATAGTCATACACCCCTCTGTTGTAGGAACTGACATCATACGGCCTCTGTAACATGCTCGGGTCTCTGCTCTCCTCTACCGTATGTGTGGGGTCCTTCCAAGACAGTCTCGTACAAGATTCCGTAGGGGGGAAGACCCAGGTATGTTACCTTTGTCTGTCCGTACGCCCGTCTCTCAAAACAACTAACCCAAATATTGTCTGCATGTGAAATTAACCATAACATTGTTTATAAAATGCTTTCATTTTACATACCTAGATCTACTAAATATCAACACAAAAAATCATGATCTTTTTCCCATCATATACGTTTGGGATGATTTTGATTGTGTCATCTGATACTTTTGTGACAATAATTGCTATAAATTTTAAAGAACAAAGAATAAATCTTGAAGAGCGACCGTTTATGGCATGTGAGGGAAACATGTATCAAGATCAGCATGTGCATATATACAGTCTGATTAAGATCCATAGTGATTCTTTATCGGTTCCCAATTGCATGTGTAAACAAAAAAACAAAAAAGATATAGCAACACGTTTCTCAGTCAAACTGTACTGGGACATTTGCTGATCCGGTTGTTTGAAGATATCAAATACCTTAATGGCCATTTTCCAGATAACAATTTATTTGTGCATGTAATTACATGGGTATCAAAGCAACAAATAAGAGGGGTTAAAGACATTCTAAATTTGGTAATATAAATACCAACCTGATGTTGCAAGTTCCATTCGAATCGTCTCGACGAGAAGATTCCAACGGGTACCCACAACAGAGGGTTTGATTACAATGGAATGACATTTTCCATTTTGGAAAGAATATGTCCCTCTTATCTAGGCTCTGGTTGCATGGATGTTCCTATTTTTCTAAATTAACGTATCTAATTGCAGATTGTCGGCCTGGTGTCATCTATGATCGTACTGGTGGTTCTCCTGTATATCGGTCCATTGTTCGAATCTCTACCAGAGGTAATTTTAGACTTTACAAATTCTTCGTGATAAATATCCTCAGCTTATTTTAAACTTAAGGTAAACGTCGAACTTATTCCTAACAGAAATTGTTCTTGTTTGTCAATTGGTAAGAAGTCCTGATCGGCTTTTCTGAATAAATCACGTTGTCGTACTAGTTCTTTTAAATGCTACTTGTTTCAATGATGCTGACCATTGCTACTTTTAAACAAAATCATCGTGACTGCAGCTGCAGTTACGAGGTTCTTGTTGAAAAGCAACGGTATGATTAAAAAGTTTCATAAGGTAAATTGTTATATACATTTGCAAGACTAAATTTGATAGCCAAACCTTCTATGGAATGACGCCTATTTGGTCATCCTTTTCTTTAAATCATTAAATTCTTGAAATGGTGTGGGCTACAATATTTTATAAGCTACATTACGAATGTTTGTTTTCAGTGTATCCTGGCCTGTATCGTCATCGTAACACTGAAAGGAATGTTTCTACAGTTTGGTGAACTCAGCAGACTCTGGAAACTCAATAGAAAGGACTTTGTAAGTAATGGCAATGAATGATGTGCTAGAAATAGACTGGGTTTACCATTATATTTTGAAAAAAAGCATCGGTGTTATTTTAAAATATCTTAAATACGGCTTGAATCAAGCCATAGTTGAGATAGATCTATTTTATAACAACACCCGCGATATAATATTGTCCGAAATTACGTCACTGTTTACTATGTATAATAATTCCCTATTTATCCTGCATTATTATGTTACAATCGAAACATTCTTAATGCAACAGCCCAATTAATGTGTAAAGCGATGGTAAAACAATAAAGCGGCTTGACAGAAATTCTTTCAAAACGGGGAAGTCCTCAAGACTGAAAACCTTTTTTTGATATACATTTTCTTCCCATTTGATTAATTTTGAAAGACCGTTTTTTACAGACTCAGTCACATATACCATTCTGATCCACATCACTGCCGAATAACGTCCAAAATTCAGACTCGTGCACATATGTCACAGCATATCTTTTTACATTATGTGGGAACAGATTTGTATGTGATCGGGCCTTCAACCTTTCCTAAACAGTGACGCCTTTTGGAACCCCCAAAAGATGATGGCTTTGGAAAAGATTGTGGAAAGTGAAGAAATTGCTTGTGATGAGCAATTTCTTCATTTGCTACAATATTTCAACCCAGGAATACCAAACAATTTAGATTTCCATTCAATTGAAATTGTCGTCTGCAACATCTTTGAATTTGGACCAGTGCATCATCTTTGAATTTGGACCAGTCGTTTGGTAATGGGTTAAGACAAAATAAGAAGTGAAGCATGTATAACCTAGTTAATTATTTATTCACAGTCAATGCATAAGTCAGTGGACCATGCTAGGAAATATGAGTTAGGCTGTCTCAGGGGAACGGTTTGAAATTCTAAAACATTGATATATTGATCCGACTCTTCACCAAAACTGTTCATTCTGTAAAACAAAAGGTAAATTAACTAAAGCTAAATGTATCCCTAGAAGAAAACAAACGTGTGCATATTACTCTATTGCAAGTCATTGCAACAATGTTTTACCAGCAAATCGAGAGTTGAAATTTTTGCAAAAGCATGTTTTGAATCGAAACTTATGAATCTTTTTAAGTATAGTTTAGTTGAAAAGTGTTCCAATATAAATATTCGGACATCTTTTGTAACACTTTTTGTGTGTATACTTGCATTCTAGCTGACAAAACTCCAATTTCTGCAGACATAAACTTAATCTTTACACCAATGGAAATACGGTTTGTAGCAATGCACAGGCGATTATAAGCGATTAATTGAAAACCCAAAAGTCAACATCGTTTATATGAATATATTGCTAAATTCGTGGAGAACTGTCATGAAGTTGGAAAGCCAATCAAGCTTATCCTTCATGGAATCAATTGGCTTTATGAAAATTTAATTATTTCAAATGACACTGTATATGACATGTTTCATTTTGTATAGAAACATTGTAGTATATGTGTGTTTTATGTGTTAGTTTTGAGTGTGGTTGTTTTAAAAGTGTCCTACTATTGAAGATGATAATATTCTTACGACTGATTCTCTGCCCTTGCGCATGGTGCAGCGATTTAGCTTCATGCTTATATCATATACCGTAAACCGTAAAATATTATTTAGACAAAGTTCGTATATAATAAGCCTCTAGATAGTAAATTGGATCTACAAACAAAAAGGAAAACTATGGATAAAGACGGTGGTGTCAGACTGAGATCTTATAGGAGACTTTCTTAGACAAGATGCACATATCATCGAGTCACTATGATGACGGATAGGGAGGTACATAATCTTCCTGCAAATACATATCGATGCCGTTGTCTTACCCAAAAATAATATCATTGACCTTTAGTTACTCTAATCCTCTAACTGTTTTCTGGGTGAATTTCCATGGCCTTCGTCTTCGTGCCTACGGAGATATGAGACTACGAAGACATGAGACAATTATAATGAATGCTTCGGGCCATGTAGTTGATTATGACACGGTGCTAATGTTGAAATTATTTATTCTTTAATCTTTTTCCAAACAAAACTCCATGTTGTGGCAGTTTCGAAAGCTGCTGTGGATAACAAAATGGATGTTGATAACGATACAATTTGTGTACATTATTGAACAGATAAATGCTGAAAGAAATGGAGAAAATACCATCAGCATTGTTTTCTTTTGACTTTCCTAAACCTTATCTTATAGAGCCGTCAAAACTAAGACTTGTTCGAGAAATGGTTAATATTACAGGTTTAAATGGCATTCTATGACTACCATTTCGATTTTGTAAACGATAAATATGAGTAAAATTAAATATGTAAAAGGGGACCCTCGAGGCAGAAGATGCTACAGTGGAAACACTAAGCTTAAAATAGGCTATTGAATTTGAGTCAGATCCAAGTTTCTCACATTTCCTAAGGTAATGAGGAGGCTCAAAAGAACAACATGGATTCTAAACGGACTGAGTGTGCGAGCAAGCTGATCTGTAACTATGTTGTGGTCAAATACCACAAGAGCAATTGTCAAATAATCTTATTATCATCTTTAGGGATATTTTAAAGACCCCACATTATATGAATGGTTGTAAGATAACAGATTGTTACAAACACGCATGTATCGTCTATTTCAGGCCGTGTGGTTGGTCACATTTACCGCTGTTGTTGTTTTGGATGTCGCCCTCGGGCTTCTCATTGGAATCGTGTTCTCTCTATACTTCGTACTTAGGCATTCACAAAAGTAAGTAATTAGGTTAACTTCATGTATCATTCGGACCTTCATTTCTCACGACACAGTAGATCTATTAAAGTATGATTTGCATTGAATACTATAATGATAATGTTTATTTTTGAAAAAAAAAAGGTTTAATTTTTCATTCAAATACAGGTGCATTTTGCATTTTGTTTTAAATCATTTTCTCGATAAAGGCTTCTGGTTGAAATATTGAAAGAAAAGTTGTTAGTTTATAATAATAATTATGTATTTTGTTTGTTTTTACAACTTATTGTTTATTAAGCACCATCCTACTTTTTATCAGAGATCTCTTGTTGTATTTTTAGACCACAGATGAGTCAGTTAGGACAGTTGCCCGGCACTAGTGCTTATAAAGATGTCAAAATGTCTAGAAAGGTAAACACCCCAAAAACACCCCAAAACTATGTCTGTTTTCTGTATTCTAGCTAAGGCAATATTCATTGTACTAAGTTGAGCTTTAATTAATCATTGCTTTATCGGGAGTTTTAAATCCTCAGTACTACAACCGACATAATTATAAGATAAAACGCGTATGCATACCCATTTGTTCATACCTACCTTCCACATTTTGCCAGGATAGTGGTTTTTTACATGGTGCATTTTTTCTTGTTAGAGAATAATGTCTATTTAAAGAATAAGTTATGTTAAGCGTTCATTATAAGGAGGGAATTAAAGGCAGCAGTTTGGCACTTAGTTATCGATTTGCCGAATTTCAGGTCGAGGACGTGCCAGGTATGAAGATTTTCCGGTTCGAATCTTCGGTATATTTCGCTAACGCCGAACATTTCCGAGACCGTTTGTACCACAAGACTGGGCTGATTCCCCGCAAGTTACTCCGACAGAAACGTAAAGCGATGCACCATACACTACAGAGACGGAGACAAGAACTGGAACTGGCAGAACTAGAGAGGAAGAGGAAAGAAGTAAGACAGAGCAATTTAGTCCTACATTTTATACACAAATACTCATCTTCGAAAAGAAAGAGGATTTTTGAAAACGGAGGTTAAATAGTACATTGTCAATTTTTAACTTGGCAACTCGTGCTAGTTGACTTTCAGCTATGTTTGAAAGGCATCGTTCCTCTATAATTGTCTAGGCTAAGGCTGACAAAAATCAAACCTTTTTATTCAAAGATGACAAGTTAGTGTTACCAACACCTATAGTGTTTCTTTCGTCGATACAATTAGGAATTATTTTACACTGTAATGTTCAAATATGTCATTTGTTGGGCCATATATTTGACAAATTATTTTTGATTGTTTTAGGAGAAGATATCAGGTAGATATCGACGTCGGTCTATAGAGGTGGTTGTGGCTCCTAAAGCTCAGCCAGTAGATGCGTATGAAGAACATCTAAAGAAGACGGCTGAAAACAAACTGATACTTGAACGGTTCGCTAAAGCCTGGCAGCCGCCCATAAAGATCATTATTGTAGACCTCTCTGTAGTGAATTATGTGGATACTGTCGCTGTGAAAATGTTTAATTCGGTGAGTAATTTAAATGATTCCGGAATCTATTTACAATGTAAATTGTGTATTCTTAAATAATCAGTGATTTGAAAGAGTAAAAAAAGACACAAAAGATATATTGCTACACTGTTTGGTCACTTAAATGAAGATTAATTATTACAAGCTACACTGTCTCTATATTTAAATGCAGGTACATGTATTGACTTTTTTACAATAATAGGAAAATATAGCTTTCAAAGAATGACAGTTTGTTTTCCAGTGAATGAAAGAAACATATTAGATTTAACCAACAATCATCTGTCTAATTCCAGGTCGTTCAAGACTATAAAGAAGTTGGTATAAAAGTATTCCTGGCTGGGTGCAAACGTAAGTTGATGTTTTTGTCTTTTCCTATTTTATGCCTTTCATTAAGTTCAGTTTCAAACTCAATATTGTTTTACTGTCTTGTAGAGAATCTCGTTTGAAATAATAATAGTATTGGCGGTGGTATTAATACATTCGCTAATGTTTAAGTTCCCACGAATTCGTTGGCAAAGTAATTGTTCGGTAGACGAAGATAACGATGTATGAATTCTTACTATGTATCAATTTCTTACAGATAGTACCTACTACTCTATGTGAATCATATCTAGTTTTCTCACATATTCATGTTTGTTTACAGCTGATGTGCGAGAGATGTTACGTAATGCTGACTTTAACAAGAATGTAGCCTATACATGTCTCTACTTTACGGTGCACGAAGCTGTTGTTATAGGACAAGAAATCGTAGACGAGGAAAAGAAGGTAATGTATTGCATTTCATATCTGCCAGCAAACAACACGGAAACCACCGAACACAAATAGTTATATGAATACATAGTTTTAAAATAGTAGTTACATTTTCAAGGCTTAATTGGCAAGAATGGGACAATTCATAGGTTCAATATTTGAAAGTCCGCAGTACTATCGTTTTCAACTATACTATCCTTGTTTGAAAGGGCAATTCTCTAAAGAACGAATTTATTTATTTTCTCTGACAAGTAAATCACCATACCAAAAAGAAAATTCATTGTTTCAGTTCATTAATTGTTGCTGTAATAGAAAATTCCTTTTGTATTTCAGAAAAAAGAGCCTAAGTTAGAGGACGTAAAGTTATACCACGACGTTCAGCTGCTGGAAGAAGACCCAGACAAGCGCGCTGAGCGAGAAGACGAGGAAGCATTCGCTGATTATGAGGACAGAGAAATTACCGGAAATAACTCCGACGATGAAGACACGTGGTATGATACTTCACCAGACCAGGCGGAAATGACGCAACTGACACGTGATAACATTAGACCAATAGAAAACAGTTCTGTACCGTTACATGTGATTCAAATGAGAGACGAAGAGCAAAGTCCGACACCTTCTAGAGGTTTGATTGACGCCTCGAAATATGAAATGATTCCTCTGCAGGATAAAAAGTGAAAGTTAAATATAAACTTGTGTGAAATAAAGTGGCAATAGCATTTAATGTAACATTTATAAAGTGTGATACCAGCCCTGCTATTGACATCAATTTTTACCATAGCACACACCAGCAGTCTGGTAGATTGAAGTATCACTAGACTGAAGAATTACTGCTTTCAAAATCAACACAACTTGCAATTGATAAATGGATGGTTTCGCTCAGTCATGTGTTTTCCCCAGCAGCTTTACTTGATTTGAAACAAGACAAATTAGGGTTTCCCTGTCTTGAGCAGACTGTCAAAAATTTGCTGCAGATAGAAATGGCATATCTTAACCCTTTCCAAAACAGCAAAATGTTATTATCGTTTAATTTGAAAACTGCTGCAGACAACAAAGTTGACGAGGATAAAGAACGTATAAAACAAAGCCCAGAAAATATTGAGACAAAAGGAGAAAATGCTGGTTATCAGCATTTTCTTCTTTTGTCTCAATATTTTCCATTTTTTTTTCTTTTGTGGATGTCAAAACCAGGTCTTGTTTGGGGAAAGGGTTAAGCAATGTTTCTAGACTTTGCTACAATAGGCCTAGTGTAAAATAATAGTGTATTCTTGTCTTACAAGCTTTTAGCGTTTATATGGCTAGTCATTTGTCAAAACTACCGAGACTTTTGGCAATTGATCTTCGCTGAAACCCTATTAGACATTGTCGAAGCAGTTCGTATGTAGGCCTATGCAGATGGATCCTCTTCATTTTCATGCAATATATTATTAAAGTTCGCATTTGAAATGCTAGTGTTGTGTCAATTATACCGATTTCATCGAACAATAAATATTCACATCACGAGAATTGACCAAACGCCAATCGACAGATCGCTCCGCCCAACATAGAATTTAAGGCAAACAATGGACATGTGCTCGTTAATGGGAACGATTTTATCCAGTTAATCGTGGCGTAAATTCGGACAGACAAAGTAGTATTTCGTAGTTGTTGTTATAAAATCTCGTAACTACGGCTTGATTTAAGCCGTAGTTACGAGATTTTATAACAACACCGACGGTTTATCAAAACATAACAGTGAACCTAGTCTATTGTTAGCACAAAATTCTTTGCCATAGGTATGTCGATTGTTTTGATTGTCAGTCGATAAATCGATACAATAACACGTGCAACGAAGAACAATTGGGGCATGACATTTTTCTGACCGCCCATTGGCTAATCGATGTTTTCGATTGACAGTCGTCGTTTGGTCAATTGACCAAACGCCGACTGCCAATAAAAAACATCGATTAGCCAATAGACGATTAGAAAAATGTCATGCCCCAATTGTTCTTTGTTGCACGTGTTTTTTGTATCGATTTATCGACTGACTATCAAAACAATCGACATGCCAATGGCAAAGAGTTTTGTGCTAACAATAGACTAGGTTAACGGTTATGATTTGATAAACCGTCGGTGTTGTTATAAAATCTCGTAACTACGGCTTAAATCAAGCAGTAGTTACGAGATTTTATAACAACACCTACGAGATACTATTTTTTTTTTTCGAATATACGTCACGATAACACGATAAAATCGTTCCCTATTAACGATCACATCCCCATTGTTTGTCTTAAATTCTATGTTGGGCGGAGCGATCTGTCGATTGGCGTTTGGTCAATTGAATTGATATAAATTCATTATATAATGTTTCCTTTTAGTTGTATAACTTGGTGTGGCATTGTTATTTTATACTGGTAAAGGTACGTAGATGGAAGTTAAGCGCTTACAGCCCCCGAAAAAGACGTTAGCACTGGTGGTGAACTCGGCCAAAGCGTGGGACGTTTTTTCGCGATCATTGTATTCCGTCGGTGTTGTTATAAAATATCGTAACTACGGCTTCGATAAAGTCGTAGTTACGGGATTTTATAACAACAACGACGGTTTGTCAATACATATCGGTAAACCCGGTCTATTTTTAGAACAAATTCATTGTTATTAGAAAAACTATCCAATCAGATCTTTAAACTCAAATTTAAACGCAAATATGATTATCTGTACCTTGTTGTAGCGAAAAACGTCCCTCGCCTTGGCAGAGTTCACCACCAGTGGTTAGGCAAGAAGAAAAAGCTGACGGTTTTTTCTCCGTTTGTTTTCCTTTGAAGCCCATCTAACAAAATGTCGTGGCTTTTCTCCAACAACTGTGACTTGTTTAAAGATGCACCTCGTATGAATTTATTGAAGAAATGCGACAAAAGTCAAGTTTCTACGATGGCTGATCGAATTGTTCTGGTTTAATCCCATTTCGTCTACTCCCAATTCGTCTACTCCCAATTCGTCTACTATTTTGAGCACAAGTCCCATTTCGTCTACTATTCTATATTTTGTATATCAATATGATATTAGATCTATATGATTTTTATCAAAATGTTTGCATTTTTATTTCATTTGTGAATATATTGACTTAATTTCTTTTCTTAAAATAAAAATAATGTTGTTTATTGATGATTTGACACAAAAGTAGACGACTTGGGACAGTAGACGAATTGGGACTCAATGCACTTAAAAAACAGTAGACGAAATGGGAGTAGACCAATTGGGGTGTTAGGCCTACCATTGTTCTAGGATACCACGCGCAGAATAATCATAAAGCAAAATTCCATTATCATATAGCCTAACTATTTGTCGAGATTTTCTGCAACTTGATAAGATTGTACCAAAATAAAAGTTTCCAAAGCATAGCTTATGATGTCACAAATAACGTTAAGTTATCGTTGTAGAGGACTCATGTAATGGCGATTATTAACGGGGACAGACGGAAACGTATGCTAGTTTCTTTCCACTATTTGTTTGCATGAAAATGTTCAAAGACTGGTTAAAAGAAATGTACCTCGCAATGAAGTAGGTGTTTGACATGTTCATCTAAGAACTGTCGTTAACTGATGAAAAATAACAACTATAGGTCTTACTTCTTTGGAAAATGTAATGTTGTTTGTGACATCTCACGCTGCGTTATGTTTCGCTATTTCAATGCATATACAAATATAGTAAAGAAACTTAAATGTTTAGCCAAAACTTCATGAAATTTTGAGATTTTATCGAAAAATAGTCAAATTACATTATTTTAGATATTAGCTTGAATCAAGTCCTGTGAATTTCACTTATGGATCACTCCTCGTATAGGCCTATATGTGTCTTTCGTGTACAGAAAGTAGGCCTTCTTTTATTCCGAATCAGTCGCCCGGTCAAAGATAAAGGGTCACGATAAGGACAATTTTGTTCCGTTACGCAATCAGACATGGCTAGTTTAAGAATCCCCAGCGCCATATTTTTGTTCGTCGTTACTTGTGAAGGATTTTTGTTGGACTCGTTTAAAACTAACCGTACTGTTGTACAAATACTTGACGTGCATAATGGGGCACAGTGGGGCTCGTGGGCTGAGCCCGCCTTCTGTCCACCAGAAGCTTATGCTACCGGATTCAACATTAAGGTATATTGGCATTCCACTTCATTGTTGATTTAATTATAACCCTTTCCCAAGCAATACTGAAACTGAAACTGTTAGATTTACTTAAACGCCTAATTTTACGCAAAGCATATTCACTGGCGTTGTACAAAAGTAAAGTGTGCTAAAATAAATATGTTAAAGGATACAGGTAAAGGATACAGATACACACGTAGCACTACTCGCGTTCAGTGGAACAGAGCGTCGAAGTCTTTGAAAAACATGGTTTTCAAGCCTTTCTTGAAAGAATCAACGGTGCTGGATTGTCGTAGGTCCTGTGGGAGCCTGTTCCATAGTTTTGGGCCAGCTGTTTTAAAACCCCTGTCACCGAATGTTTTGCGTTTGTTGAATGGTATACTGTAACAACCTGCAGATGAGCTAGTGGATCTCAAATTTCATTTCGGCGGGAGTTGTTCGGTAAACAACTCGGTCAAATAAGTCGGAGCGCGTCCCTTGGAACAGTTGAACATGACAGTTAGAATTTTGAATTCCATCCTTGCTTTGATAGGGAGCCAATGTAGGTCATAGAGTGCTTGTTTACTACTGTCATATTTGTTTCTCCTTAAAACGAGCTTTGCGCACATGTTTTGAATCCTTTGCATTTTTCGTAAGACGGTTTGAGAAGCACCATAGAGAATCCCATTACAATAGTCCAAGTGAGAGATCACAAGCGATAGCACGAGAGTTTCTGTTGCGTCTTCAGTAAGATATTTTCGTATGCTTTTTATTCTTAGATAGTTGAACATTGCAGTTTGGCATTTTTTCTTAACATGTTCGCTGAAGGTTAAATGTTCGTCTAGAAACGCACCAAGATATCTTATGCACTTAACAGACTTAACATGGTCACCAGCAATATTGATTTCGTTTGTTGTACACTTTTGTAGTTGTTGTTTGCTTCCGAAAGTTATGAATTCAGTTTTTGAAGTGTTCATTTTTAGTTTATTTTGTTTCATCCAGTCCGACGTCGGTAATACGGTAAAGGTAAGATACAATACCTGAAGCCTAGTTAACATTGTTTTAGGATAACATTGCGAGAACATATTTTCTTTGTTGTAGTTCTCAATGAGTCCATTTTCATTTACATCATCTTTGTCGTCTGCAGCATATTTTAGATGTTACTACCATAAAATCGTGTTGTTCGGAAAGGGAAACTTCTTTTATTATGAGTATTTTATATTCTAGATTGGGTACTGCGTCTTTTGCGCAAAAAAGGAAAACAAGGACACTTCCACTTACTGTCGGCAGTTATAAACAACGTTAAAGGGACATAACATTTCAATTTCATTTTTATGCCCCCGTATCGAGATATCGGGGGCATATTGTTTTACTCGTGTCCGTCTGTCTGTCTGTCCGTCCGTCTGTCCGAAAACTTAACCTTTGCCTTTTCTCCAAAAGAATTTGACATACAAAGCTCAAATTTGGTATGCAACTTCCTTTCAATGATATCTATCTGTTCCATGCAATTTGACCTTCCTCGATGTCATCCGTTAACCCTTAATAACCCTTTACTTTACGAAAACTTAACCTTTTACTCCGAAAACTTAACCTTTGCCTTTTCTCCCAAAGTATTTGATATATGACAATGCTCAAATTTGGTATGCAACTTCCTTTTAATGATATATATCTGTTCAATGCAATTTGACCTCCCTAAAGGTCATCCCTTGACCATTAATAACCCTTTACTCCACGAAAACTTAACATTTAAGAAAAATGACCATTTCGAAAATCGCGATAAATTTGTGAATGCCAAACATTTTAAATTCCATATTTGTTTATGTCAAAGGGAGGTAATTTGCAAATTTGACATATTAGACCTTGATTTTAGAGCTTGCTTCAAGAGATAATTGAGATTTCAAGTGGTTTTTTGGCAACCCGGATATGAACAAATACGAAAAAATAATGAAGCGTTTTCTGCGCATGCGCATATGCGGCATTAGATGAAATTAGCTCTAAACGCATTAAGGGCTGTTACTCTGACATTAAAGGAGACAGTGCAATGAAATTTCGACAAAACGATTGCTGAAAGCCTCAGAAATTTTATCAAAATATATCTCATGCTATTAGTTTGATACTTTTCCAAAAATAAGAAATCTTGCAGTGTAGCGTTTTCACTTTTGTTCAGTATATTTCTCGTAAACGATGCAATATTTGGGCTTGAGATTTTCAGAATTTTCATAGGAAAATATTCTCTTTCAGATGACAATAAAAGTAAAATTTATGAAAAAATGTCGTGAAAGTCACTTTAAGCATTAATTTATTGTATTTTTTTGAGATGGGGGAAGTTACGAGTACACTCTTTTGATGTTGTTATTCGGTATCTGACTGGAAAAGCGTACAGTTATGCGAATGTATATACTTAGATATAACTCGCCACATGTCCTTTCCATTATGATAGGGTCACATGTCCGATTCACGGCCCCTCACCTGCTACACATACCGGTTTCTTGGATTGTGACTCATTCTGCTATATATACTGAACCTCAGAAATAACGCACCACTTTTTCTTGTTTTAAATTTTTTCAACAAAATAATTCATTTTGTTGATACAGTATTATTCGGTGTCCGCCGGACACAAGGTATGGACACAAAACATCCGTAAGCACAAAACCCATTCATCCGTGACGCCAGCCGTCCAAACTTGGTAAACATATTTTCTGCACGTGCTGCAATATTGACCACGTGAACAAACCAGCTGATCGGTTCAGAGGGTACATGTAGTCGGTGACAGAAAGAAAACGCCCAGACATTTCATCGGTCGGAAGTTTTCGATGCCGAGACTTTCCACTGACGAACGTCATCGTGTTATTGGGATGCTGCAGGTAGTGAATACGTCATGGGCTATTGCACACATGATAAGATTTCATCACAAAACTATTGGCCGGTTTAGGGAACGTTTCCAACAAACTAGGACAGTGCTGGGCTGCCCGGGAAGGGGTGCGCTAAAAGTCCCAACTGTAGCTCAAAACAGGTAAGCATGTTAAAGTGCAAAGTGATAAAGGAACAGTGGAGAGTAATGCAAAAGACCAGAATCCAAAATGTGATCAGTTCCATTCGTCGACGAAGTACATACTGTATTGCTCTGCAAATGGGTCACGCGCAGTACTGATTTTGTGACTTTCACTTTAGAGGGTAGTCACGTTTGCGCGCTTGTCACGCTTGATTGCTTGGAGGTAGAGAAACAATTTTTTGACCGGAAACGAATGAATTGATATCAGTTGTGGTTGTACCGTTTGAAAAAGTAACATAATAAAAAAGTTAGAGTGAAAAATGAAAGCGGTGCGTTATTTCTGAGGTTCAGTAAAGATGTTGAGCAGAAGAGTTTGGTGCAAGCGAAGGATATGTTACATCAGGAATCTTACATACTTAATACCTTTTGAAAACGGGAATGCAACGACCGTCTCAAGGCGATTGAAATAATATTGTTTCCATGCATCACTAATTATTTTGTTAGCTTGAGCCTAATCAGCGTAACGGAGACGACACGACACTAAATGGTATCGAGCTGATATGTCAGGATGGTAACCAACACAAATATAACGTCACTTCCGCTGTGGGACCATGGGGGAACTGGCTGGATGAGTTATACTGTGACATGGACCAATACCTCACGGCGTTCCAACTCCGAGTAGAGAAACCTTTGGTGGGTATTTTGTTCTTCTTTCCACATTATCGTTATCACGGTGGATAATCACGTGATACCAAGCGCGGATCCAGTATATTTTTCCCAGGGTGGTCATCCGATCTTAACCCCTTTTTTCGCCAAATTTCAGGGGGGTCAGGCCTTTGTTTATTTGGGACATAACCAGTAATCTTTTTGATAACCCCTTTTTTCGCCAAATTCCACGGGGGGGGGGGGTCATGACCCCCCCCCCCTCTCATGACCTGCGCATGGATACAACAATTTAAGAAAATCTTCAATATTTTTGTTAATACTTGAAAAAATTTAATTAGGTTTGAAGCAGAGAATGTGGGAAAATGCCCGAAATAAGCTGAACGTGGTAGATTTTTGAAAAATTAACTGATAAAAAGGTTATTGAAGATAAACCAAAATTTTGGTTTATCCTCAATAACTTTTTATCAGTTGATTTTTTTTAAAAAAAAAATACACCACATCCATCTAATGCGTAATGTATGTCCACCTTCTCTGCTTCAACCCGAATTCAAATCGGTCCCTTATTAATAAAGTTATTGAAGATTTTCTGAAATTTTTGTATCACGTGATCATCCATCGTGGTTATGGATTGGGGTCACCTTCGTTGTTTAGCTCATATGGACTTTATTACACTACTTTGAATTAGAAAAGGTTTATCGATGTCACAGGGCAATTTTCACAAACAAATTAAAATTGATTTTCTAATTCTTAGTAACATTACAAGCAATCTGATTGGACGAGACGAATGCATCGGCCAATTAGATTGATTCTTGTATAGTATGTTGGAATTTAGACGGATTAAACCACCCTCTGACATATAACTTATTCTAAATTTCTGTCAATCTGTTTGTCCAAAACACTAAACCATTGACTAATTAAAACTTATAAACAGGTGATATCAGCTTTGCCATTCCATATAATTATGTATTGTCATTCTCCCAGCAGAGTGATAATTCGTTGCTCTCACATACTGAAGTCACACGAAAGAGATGCATTTCTTGTGTCTACACAACATCGCCAACAACAATAAATAAGGAAATAATAATGTCAATACGTGATTGATTTGAATTTGGTTTGCAACAGAGAAGGCTAAAAACACAATGGATTTTCTGCGTATGGTAGATATTTTAAACAACACCCGACTAAAAGTTATTAACAAGAATACAATGTTTCTGCTCTTTTACCAGACAAGTGCTGTTTTAAAAGATCCATCACATCCTACAAGTCCCTGATATTACATTTGTTATTGTAGGCCTACATCTAATCGGTCATGAATTGATAGATAAATTGAAGTTTTTTCCGCAATTGTTGTCGTGTCACTTTATTCACGGTGAATAATCATATGACTCAGAATTTCAGAAAATCTTCAATAATTTTGTTAACATGAGATCAATAGAGGTTTGTCAAAGAGTTATTTCCCTTGCGAAACTCTTCACAAAGAAAATTAAAAATGTACTTCTGGTGTTCCTGTGGGGGCACTATTTACTTCTGGTAAATTATCGCTCTATTTTGTTTGTAGAATTCACGTTTAAAAACTAAGTTTATTTACACATTTAAGCATGATTATACATCGAATTGTGTGCGAGATGAATCACTTTTACTCCAAGATGTCAAAATTGGTCAAAATTGAAAATAAATAGATGTTATTCATTATTTCTATCGGTTTCTTTTTTTATCCCAATTGTCATATTTTCATAATGACCACGAAGCCCGTTCACTTGTCTGCGCATACATTTTGGTGGGATCAATAGTTGGTATATGTCGACTCCTATATCTTCCGTGGTATTTTAAAATCTTGTTATTACAGCTTAAATCGAACTGCAGTTACGAGATTTTGCAATAACACCGGCGATTGGCATATTCAAACATAATACTTCTAACCATTCAGTCAACGACATTTCGTTATTGAGAAGACAGAACATTGTAACAACGTATTATCAAATCAACTTTTACGATAGTTTTGCCATTAAAGGCGATTTTTTCAGAGAGATTTTACCCTTTCTCCAACGACTGAATTTAACCCTTTCCCAAACAAGACCTGGTTTTGAAGTCCCTAATATAATTTAAGGCTTTGAAAAAACATTGAAACAAAAGAATAAACTGCTGATGACCAGCAGTTTCTCCTTTAGTCTCAATATTTTCTTTGTCATATTTTACACAAATCATATCTTTAATAACATCCATTTTGTCATTTTTGGCAGTTATGGAAGTGGATCACCCGAAAATTTAGACGTTTGGGAAAGGGTTAAAGCTGGCACAATTTTCAAAAAGAGTTACGGGCTATAAAATTGTTGATTTCTAAAGTAAAACATGTCAATACACATGTCAAACAGTCTCAATATTTGCTGTCTTGGAAATAATTAAACAAGTTAAAAAAAAAAAAAAAAAAAAAAAAAAAAAAAAAAAAAAAAAAAAAAAGAATAAATTACACTACAGGGTGTGGGGGCATTTGATCCCCCCGAAACGACTCTGGATCCGCCACTATAAACAAACTCCACTTTTATGCATAATATTTGCTAAGCCTGACTGTCCCTGACTCGTGAAAACATTGTGACAAAAGAATAAAACGATGATGGTAAGCATTTCCCCTTTGCTTCAGCGTTATAAACGATGGCTTGATCGATGATCGACCGGCCCCTGTTCTAACAAGCCTTCTTTTTCTTTCTTTTTTCTCAAGATTTAATATTCACATTGGCACGTTTCTTTGGAACATATCGGCGAGGAAAGGGTTTTGAAATAACAGTTTTTTTGTTGCTGTTGAAAAGCCGATAACGTTGATTGTGGTATACTGATAAGGCGATATTAAAGTACTGTACCGACGAGACTGTCAAACGCGTGATATAGCAGTAGGCCTATCTGCAAAACCCTTTGCATCGACAATACTGATCCCATCAATATTGACAATCGAAATGTACTTTAACCTTTAATCAAGCTGTAAAAATGATAATTTTGGACACCAATCAAAGATATGTGACAAATCAGACGAAATTGTCATTGAACGGGATTCGAAGGAAAAAATAGAACAACCGAAATTAATAGCAATTTACGGTAATGAGACAGATCATCGGTTTCATTATTTCAAAACCTAATAATGATCAATAATGCTAAACATCCCAGTCGCAGTGCAATTTGAGCATTAATGTTACTGATCAGGTTCCGTGTTTTTCGAATAAGAACGGAAACGAATGTATGCATTTGGCCTTTATTTTGAATATTTAATAGTGTCTTAATAAAAGTCAGTTTTTTACTCCAGAATAGAAATCAACTTATGTTTCGATACCGTTTCGATGATATGATATATTAGGCCTATAGCCTAATTCTGACATTTTAAAGCTCACGGATGAATAATGGAATTTGGCTCGAGAAAATGCGAAGAGTGGGTATTTTAATATTTCGAAATCCTACGGAATTCAGCATTTTCCATACGATATTTGCACTTAAGTAATAATTCAATTTTGAACAGGATCCAAATGGTGAACTGATTTGTATAAAAATATATTAACAGACCATTATAAATGTTCTTTTCCAAAATTTTAATCCAATACGGTGTCAATCTAGATTTCTTTTGTGGAGTTTTCTTATTATTTCCGTATCTCCAAATCTTCTCCGGCCTTTGAATGACGGACATAATAAAACTTAATACATGTAGTTATAAATGAATAATGCTTACTTCGGAAGATATCTCGATCTCATTGGAGGGACTGGGGATTTCGGAGAGTGATAATTGTCGTCGATTTCTCTTTGCAATTCTAGAAACTATGGTTGAACTTTGTTCGGCGGCTTCTAGAGTTTTGGTATATTCCGACGATTTTTTGCTCGTTTTAGATTGTCTGATTGGTTTCTTCGTCAAAATACTTGGTATATTTCTATTTGGTACATAGTCAGGATTGTTTTTATCAGTTCTATCTGGCTTTCCCAAAATAAAGTGGCATCCACAAACTTTCACGTTATTTGTAAGTGTTTTTAAACTCAAGTTATGTCTACCCGACGCATGAATCCATCGCATTTTTAATGCCGATTTTTTTGGAAAAGTGAAGAATCTACAATTATTTGACAGTTTATTCCGTCTATGATCACACCCATACACGCAACAATGATCGTGTCCGCCCATTTTTTCGATTTAACGAATCACAATTGCAGATTAATCCGTCACGCTTATTATCCCATTATAGAATGGTTATCGACTTGCCCCCTCGAGGGAAACAGGTAAATGAATTACGGCTTGTGCGCATGCGCGTTAATTGCTTGACAAACCCCTATTTGAATTCGGTTTGAAACAGAGAAGGTGGACAGACGTCTAGAATTGAATGGTCGTTGTTGATTTTTTAAAACTCGTGTGATAGAAAAGTTATTGACGATCAACTAGCTTTATCAAGTGAGTTTTAAAACAACCACCACGTCCAGCTAATTTCTACATTTGTCTAAACAGAATTCATATTGTTAAAGTATTAACAACATTATTGAAGATTATCTGAAATTCTGAGTCACGTGATTATACACCGTGTTACTCCCGGATATTCTGTTACAGGGTATCTTTGGTGACGACACTGCCGTGGATTACATCAAGTTCCTATGTAAACCCTTTTCTGGTGGAGCAACAAGTGACCTGTTTAACCAATCAAGTGATCTCGGGTTTGGCACGTGGGGTTACTTCAGTAACGCGTGTCCAGACCAATCGGCCATCTGTGGGCTCAACACCAAGGTAGAATCGCCACAAAATATCGCCGGATTAAATACGGACGATACAGCACTCAACGATGTGCTTTTCTATTGCTGTACTGATTGAGTTTTATTCCCGTCTCTTGGTAAATAAATATTACTTGTTAGCAGTTCTCGTCTGCTTCCTTGTTTAATTCTCATCAATAATCATCATATCCCCTAGACGCTTCCCATGCTATTGCGTTATGAATGTGTGTCCTCACGGCACTTTTCTGTCTACTATTGCTTTCGATTCCGGTCAGTTTAAAATTGTTTTGTCTTGCTAAGGATTGAAATAGCAATGGATTTTGTGCTAAAAATAGACTCGGTTTATCGTTTTGTTTTAATAAAACGTGGTTGTTGTTATAAAATCTCGTAACTACGGCTTGAATCAAGCCATAGTTACGAGATTCTACATCACCTACGAAATACTATTATTTGCCCGAAATTACGTCACGGTTTATTGGATAAAATTGTCCCCTATTGTTATTGTACGTTCATGGAATACTAGATATATTTGACTCCGATTGACAATCAATGACTGGTACCTATTTCCAGAATAATTCTTCGTTTATAAACTTACTCATGTATTCCATCAATCATTAGGTATCAAACAATTTATGCGGCTTCGGGCACCATCAATGGCAACGATTGTTCCTGTCGTGAAGTTCTTTTGCCTAGGATGCCATTCGAAGCATTTGGTTTCTGGTAAAGGATGGAATGCCTTGGCGCATTACCAGGCGGCAAAAATTCGGACTGTTCGAATATGATAGGTGTTGTAGACGACAATTTCCAGTGAATGAAATTTTACATTTTTTTTCTTTTTTTTGGGTAGAAAACTTTGTGTCACAAGCACTTTCTTCATTTTCCACAATGTCTTCCATAACATAACATAACCTTTATTCATCATCTAAAGTACAAATTTTGTACAATATTAGATATAATAAACAAGTGCAGTAACTATTATCATAGTGAGAGAAGTGTCGATCCTGTGTCTGTTCTAATAGATTTATAGGCTTTAATTTATGACTGCGTCTTTTTCCTAGTCTTTTTGTGTTTTTTCAGATTTGAAAACGGGAAAATCCCTAGATTTTTCTAGACAGTGGGAGCATGCCTATTGAAATGTGCAGACATTTCAGTAGCCATGCTGACACTGCTTACAGTGGTGTGTCGCACATCTCACCAACAGATCACTTTTCAGGTAATCTGCTGGTGACAGGCGCAACACTACAAAGTACCCATAGGCCTAGATTCATATTAATATAACAATTTGAATTACCTTGGAGCCATCAGAGGTTTTGGTCGTTTTAGCCGTTTTTACTGTTTTTACCCCCAAGTTTCATTTGCTGAGATCTAGGCATAGCTAATCCTCAAATAATCAGTCCCAGTAGATAAAATGTGGCGATAAACCTCAGTAAATCCAAATTTCGAACGATATTTTTTCTTTTCAAAAGTTTGATGACATTCTCTCACGCATGCGCACTTCATGCTCCAAAGCCATTATCTTACAGGGAGTCAAAAAGAGTCACTGTGTTGGAATTGGTAAACTTTGGAAAACATTGTAAATCACGAAGAAACTGTTGATTACGAACATTTCTTTTCTTTTCCCGCAGCATTTTCTTTCTTATGTAGCATAACTTTAAGGCCCGAGTCTGCACTGACAGCTGATTTAGATAAATCAAAAAATGCCATCTATGAAAAGATTTAACTTTTCCCAAACGACAAAATTTTTGGGTGATCCAAATTCAAAGATTTGCAGACGACAATCGAAACTGAATGAAATTTTGCATTTTTTGGTCTATTTGTGTAGAAAACATTGTGGGAAATGAAGAAATTGCTTGTCACAAGCAATTTCTTCATTTTCCACAATGTTTTCTCAAGCCTTTACTTGTAAGTGAGTCAAAACGCGTCACTGTGCAGTAATGGGTTAACTTTTCCCAAACAAGACATTGTTTTGACGTCCCTAATAGAAAAGGCTCGAAAAACATCGAAACAAAAGAAGAAAGCAGTTTCTATCTTTGCCTCAAAATTTTCTGTGTTATAATTTGCACGGATCCAATCTTTTTCAACATCCATTGTGTCGTTTGATGCAGCTTTCAAATTTGAACAGTCAAAACTTTTGACGTTTGGGAAGGGTTAAACCTTTCCAACACGACGAAATATACAGGTAGCTTAATTTGAAAGCTGCTGCAGACGACGAAGCAGAAGTTGATATAGGTAGGATTTGTGTACAAAGTCAATGTAGAGCTGAAAGTTTTTAACAATCAATGTAGCAGAAAGTTTTTAGAGTACTGATTATCAGAACTTTCTTCTTATTCCTAAAAGCTTTCCAAATCCTTCATTTTTGGAGACGTCAAAACCAGCGCTTCTTTAGTTCTTTGCTTAAACACAAGTGTAAAATAACAACGAAGGTAGGATAATAATTTATGCAGTTTATCTGATAAAAATCTGTTTGTTTGCATGACGTGCATAATGTAATATTTACAAAGAATATTTCATAGTTAACATACAGGGTACAAAAAGCTAACAACTTACTTACAATTTAAAATAGAAAGTGGAAAATGATACACAGTTTAAATCTTTCCCAAGCGACAGAAGTTTAGACTGGTCCAATTTGAAAAAATGTTGCATGGGGCAAAATATAGCATATAAATCATTCAGAGAATTTAAGAAGCAATTACTGCTTATTATCAGCTATATCTTCTTTTCTCTCAATTAATTTCCAAGATTATTTCCTTTAAGGAAAATGTTTGGGAAAGGGTTAATACAGTCAAACATTTTGAACTTTTTACAGTATAAACACAGGTTTAATACAGTTTAAACATCTTAAAACAATAAATATCATTTAACAATATCAAATTTGGTTCAGTACATATAAAATTCATTTGATGTATTTTCATTAACTATACAATACAATTGACTTTCTTCACAAATGATGCATACATGTAATAATTGTCATCTCGTGTAAGCACTTTCCCAAGCAATGCCTGGTTTTGACGTACCTATCAAAAAAAGCTTTGGAAAACATTAATACAAAGGAGGTGAATTGCATTTTCTCCTTTTGCATCAATATTTCTGTAGTATTTATATATACAGTGTCCAATACAGCCAAAAATTGAGGCAGAAGGAGGTAATGTTGATAATCAGCACTTTCCTCAGTCATTTGCCTCAATTTTTCTCCAAGTTTATCCGTTTAGAGCTCGAAACCAGATCTTGTTTGGAAGAGGCTAAAATCATAACAATCATAATTGTACACTTGACCATACTTTCAGCATCTTCACAATCATGCACCCGACTTTGTAATACTGTAAATATATACACAATTATCCTGATCATATTTGACTAGCCACTTACTTAACAACCATGTGTTGCTTCATATACAAAAGAGTTGTCTGCAAATCATCCTCTAAGATGTTTTCAGCGAGATTTTTCAAGATATCAAAAGATTTCTCAAGATGTTTTAAGATCAAGTGTTCTTTAACCCTTTCCCAAACAAGACCTGGTTTTGACGTCCTTTATTGATGTGTCTTTTGAAAACCTTGAGGCAAAAGAAGAAACTGCTGATAACCAGCAGTTTCTTCTTTTGTCTCAATATTTTCTATGCCATATTTTACACAAATTCTATCTTTAATAACTTCCATTTTGTCATTTCTGGCAGTTTTGAAGTGGATCACCCCAAAATTTTGTCATTTGGGAAAGGGTTAAAGAGGATATGCAGAAAGATACACGAAAACAGTTAATTCTTTCCCAAATGACAAGATTTCAGGGCAGTCCAATTCAAAAGCAGCTGCGGACGGAAAAAAAGGATGTTTTAATCATGATGAAATTTGTGTATGTAATAGCCAAGAAAATATTGAGGCAAAAAGAGAAAGTGATGATTATCAGCACTTTCTTCTTTTGCCTCAATGTTTTCCAAAGACTTTTCTATAAGGGACATCAAAACCAGGTCTTGTTTGGGAAAGGGTTAAATAGAACAGTGCAACAAATAAGAGAGGGTAAAGGTACTATTACATTGTTATCTTGAATCTGAATCTTATGTTGTTGGTACTCATTTGAATCTCCTCAATGAAACCATTATAATGTGTACCCACAACAAACAACGTGATTAAAGAACTTTGGTATGTAAACCACTTGTTGTTGTTTTTTAACCCATTACCAGAAGACAAAATTTTGGACCATTCAAATTTCAAAGATCATGCAGACGACGTTTTTTGTTGTTTTTGTTTAAAAAATATTGTGGGAAATGAAGAAATTGCTTGTCACAAGCAATTTCTTCATTTTCCACAATGTTTTCTCAAGCCTTTTCTTGTGAGCCAGTCAAAACGCGTCACTGTGCAGTAATGGATTAATTGACTAAGAATATTTTTTCATTTCATTGTCGACATAACAAAAAGAGCACAAAATCATTGATTGCATCACCATTATATCATTGCACATGAAGTTTATTATGCATAAAATCAGCTTTTGTACTGGATTCTTATTGGTGAAATACTTTCTCGACAACGAAAAATGCTTGAAAATGCTTAAACCACACAACTCTCTCCCCCCACCCACCCCCACCCCCCCCCCCCGCCCAAATTAAAACCTAGTGCAATCATATTATATTCAAAATAAAATGTATAAAAATTTAACACCATGTAGAACATACATTTTAGGTGGGCGTTGGCTTGTACATTTGATTGTAATACTTAGATAGGTTCTGTCATATGACAAAATAACTTACACGCAATCACATTGTTTTTAGCACATATAATCCACATGCCTGTGGCATAATGGTATTTCATTCCACAAAATAAATTAATGTATGGGCAAATTGGCATTTCAAACCTACGCAAACTAAGATAAAGCCTTAACATTACAAAGAATAATTTTAACCCTTGTCCTGCTAACTTTAAATCTTGTCTCAAACAAATTGCCAATTGAACAGACATTTCAATAAGTTTATCTCAAGTTTTTGCCACAATAAAATAGTTGTTTAAAAGGTTTTATTCCATTATTTTATTAAGATTTCACTGCAACTCGAGTATATTGATAAGACTGTATAGAAATGCATGGTCAGACTTCACATATGTGTGTGCAGACTGACCATAATCTAAACTACCTGCTATTTCTGATGGAACATGACTAGTCTTGGACTGCTGAATTACAAATAGCCCACTAAATATATCAATATGTTATGAAGCAGGAGTGATCATTCAAAAGCTTATATTGATAAACCCTATCCCAAACAAACCTGGTTTTGACGTCAACAATATTGAAAAGATTTGGAAAACATTTAGGCGAAAGAAGAAAATGCTGAAAATCAGCATTTTCTTCTTTAGCCTCAATATTTTCTAGCCTTTATTGCACATCAATTTAATCTTTATAAACATTTATTTTATGATTTATAAGATAACAGCGTTTGAATCAGATCCCTCTAAAATGTTGCCGCCTGGTAATGGTTTATAAATGCACCACTATGTCAGTTCAGATGATCACACAAAAGCTTGTCTCCCTGAATTTGGTCCATCCATGGCTGTCATCACAGTTCCGAGTTTAGACGGCAGCTGCATCCGCACCGACACTGGGTCTTGTTCTAATATCTCCATTAACTGTAGTGAGAGAGCAAAATTGATTGAAATTGAACAAATTTGATTAATTATAGACCACAACAAGAGCTGTCAGAGACGGACAATGCTCCCCGAATAAGGCATTGTCACAATAAATGTATGCCATGCAGAGCTAACATAAAGCTAACAAATGTTAAGCCCCCTTTTTGCATGACATAATTTTTATACCCAAATTTAGCAAGGTTTATTGTCAAGAGCATCTGATTTACTACTCAAATATGAAATTTCATCAAGTTCTGACCATGAGACTAGGAGAAATTAGAGAAAAACTCTATTTTACCTTAAGTCCCCTTTTCCCATGATGAGGCCTCAAATCCAAAAACCGGGAAAAGTACATCGGCATTATGTCATATGGAGTTCACATGGTAAGTTTCATTTGATTTGGCCCATCGGTTATGGAGAAATCACTTCGGACGGACGGACAGAATGACGGACGGACAGGACGGACGGACGGACAGACAAAGCGGCGACTATATGCTCTCCCTTCGGGGAGCATAAAAAGTGAAGATAGAAGCTGATATATAATTTCTTTTATTACAGCCTACATGTATTTCAAAGACAAACCAAATCTGTCATTGTTGTTCTTGCTTTCTCTATGACTCCATATTTTACCTTTTTGCAATGTAACATAAATTTTTTACACTATATTGCGTTTATAGTCCTAAATCACATGAGAATAAAAGTTACAGAACTGGTATTAAGTGTACCTACCTCGGTGCCATATTTGGAGATGTAAGCATAAAGTTCCTTTAAAGCACTAGACTTGTACACTTTGCCAGGATATGCCTGAAATGGACAGAGAATTGGACCGTATATTTGTGAAATAGCAGTTTGATTATCATCTAATACTTTTCATGATTTCATTCAACATAGAGAAGACTTAAGCTTACAAAACAAACCTTTTCTCAAAAGTTTAATCTCTGACAGAACACACACAGATTTGAAACTTTACACTCTTTAAACAAAAACTTTATTTTTCAACTCTTGGTTTTACTTTGAGATGTGTCAGAATTTCTTTCAAATGATGTTGAAAATCAATTCTGATCAAAGTCATTCTGAATTAATCTTTTCCAATACAAGATCTGGTTGATAGAAAGTACTTTGATAGATATCGAGGTGAAAGACAAAAATGCTGATAACCAGCATCTTCTCCTTTGCCTCAATATCTTCTGTGTTATGCCATACACAAATCCTCAGTTATAAACATCCATTCATTTTGTCAGCAGCAGATTTTGAATTGACCCACAATAAATATTTGCCATTTGGGGAAGGGTTAAAATGAAAGTTAATATTGTCTCATTTACTATCTCATCATGCTACATGCAAACTGTCAATGTATTCTAAACTGTTAAAGCAGGAGCTACCAATGGCCAGCAATGACAACCTTTAAGTGATTGATAGCACGCTAGTTAATGAGGAGCATACCAGCTTTTTTAAACAATGTCACTTGGACTTGGACATAACTATTAGAACATTGTATCAAGGACAAGGATACATGAGGAATAGCTTGAAAGTAATGACATGAGAATGTCCTGATAATAAAGAATCCATATAACCATGAATGGGTGTTATTGCCTCCCTTTCTTTTACAGAAGATCATATTTACAGCCTTCCTATATAAGTCACATGATATTCATGCTATATTGATTGATTGTTAAACCCCTCTTTCAACTGCAATGGTCATATTGCAGCAGCCAGAGCACCTAACCATGGATTCCTGTTGTTTCTAATACCAGTACTACCACAACATCCTCACCAGGACTCCAGCTGCTCGCTCACAAGGTGCACAATTATCAAACTATTGGTGGAAGCTAATTTTGTCAAAAAGGATGTTTACTGCAGCCAGACATTTTGCCTGGGACCTTGTAAGTGAGAGTCTGATGCATTATCAACTGCACTACAGCCATGCTTTATTCATTGTTTTGTGAATGTTAAGACAAATTAGTTGTTCTAGTCTAGATAAGAATGTTATAGTGTTAGTAGGGAAATATACATGCACTTACAAGGTAATAATTCTCGTGGCATACCCTGGAAACTGATGCCAAAAATGCGTTCATTTCTTGATCACTGACGGCCTTCATCTCATGGATTTCACGATAATAACGGTCGACCATCTTACGGTAGTTTGGAATATCTTTGGCAAATAATAACTTGTTAGAGGGTGAATCCTGAAAATCAATACATATCAAATTAGTTTTGTAGCAACATTTAAATAGAATACTCCAATGAGTTTTGATCTGCATTCATTAGTCACAAGTTTAACAAGAATCATCATACGGGTTTCTTATCATTTTGTTCTGTAATAAGTTCACTTTTGTCAAATTAATACATTCTATAGAAAAATTCAAACCAATAATCATCCCTTGCCTTGCTGAGTTTTTGGATGTGCTTATATAAACATAAATCAGTGGTTTGTAAAACATGACACATACGGTAAATATCAAACATCTCTTATCTTGCCTAGTCTATGTTCGGATGTGGACAAACTATCCATGTATGTCAGTGCAATGACAGACAGGTAGACAGACATTAAATTTACAATCCCCTACTTCATGAATATCAAACATAAATATCAATCATCCCTTACCTTGCCCAGCCTATGTTCAGATGTGGAGCAGCTATCCATAAAGGTCTGAGCCACAACAGACAGACAAGAATCTACAATCACTGGTTTGTGAATATCAAACACAAAGTCAGGATTCTTTACTATGTTTACCCAGAATCGGAGAGGCAGACTGAAAAGTAAAACACAAGGGTGAGTCCCCTGTATTGGTATATCTAAATCAGCAGGTGGCGTTTTTAAAACATGTACCTAATGCATCAGTTAAAGTTGCACTTGATCCATGTGAAAAGTTTTCTTCTTGTAAAATACTATTTAATGTCTAAAATGTTATCATTTGATATATTATGAACAGTGTCATTGCAATAATTTTGAGTTTTTCCATAAAAGTAGCCAAGACAACGCGAAATGTAAAATCAAAGTTGTAGGCCATAAATTGTGTGAGAAGAAATGTTTTTAGTAATTGTGTACGGATGCACAGACACCCTTCAAGAGTTCATACTCAGTTTAGCAAAAAGTGATCCTCTGCGTGCTTTTATACAGCAAGAATCTCCATTTTTTCAAAATTCAAATTGATGCACCGTCAGTCTTACTAACTAACCTGTTACATTTCCATGTATGTAGCACATCTGGATCCGTGATCCCGTATCGGAGCGCCGTCTCATCCAAATAATCAAACAAATACTTGACTACAGGGGGCATGAACGAGTTCACAGACAATATTGTACGGAAAAAATCATCTATATACTTCTGTAATGTACCCTGCAAATGAAAAGAATAAGCAATAATTGCATATTTCTAGTTGCCATTTAGTTGCATGGCTGTATAAACACATGTCTTCTTGCACAAAGAGTGAGTGAATGGAGTTTTACGTCCCACTCAACAGCTAAGGTCATATGGAAACGGGACCTCTGTTTTAAGTCTCATCCGAAAGACTGGAGAGGCCGGGGATCAAACAAGCGAACCCTTTGTTTCAAGTCCAGGGCATTACCACTGCACCACCTCCGCCCCTCTTGCACAAAGAAACATTTTACATATAACATACAAAATTTTACTTCAAGATAGATTACATCTACTGTCTCAGACTTGAATCTCCACATACTGCTTGTCTTATTTTATACATGAATCTACAGTAAAATCATTCTTCTGTTACACCTATTCTAGTATTCTAAATGCATATACTTTCAAAAGTATTTCAAAAGGAGTTATGTTCATGCTTTTAACCTTTTTTCTAGTTTTGACAACCATTACAGGGATTATTTGGGAAACACAGAGTAAGAGTACTTTGTAGCCCTTGCAATAAAAATTCAAAGCTATGTTTCACATTGATTTTGTCATCAAAAACTACCTTTTGGCAAATGGCAAAGATTTAAAAGCTGAAAAGTATTAAACAATGAAATGACATGATGGTAAAATAGATAAATGAATTCATTTTACCTACCTTTGATGCCAGTAGCCTGGGGAGAAATACTTCAGGCACCATTTTTACCCCACCATCTTTGGTTGTTATATCATCATGTTTTACCTGGAGTAGAGAATTATAGTATGCAACATTCTGATGAAATGTGTGACTTGTGCACTTAACGATAGGTTTCTGGCATCCCTTGCATAAGTACAAACAAAACATTCTTATAAGTGCTTTACCTAAAATTTGCTTTGTTTCTATTCTTGCTAGGTCCTATAGGATGTATCTAATATAGCACAATGTATACTAAAAATATTTTCAATAAGTTTTCTCTACACAAGTCATTAATTCTCTAAAGCAAAATTTACAAGTCTCAATGGAAGTGGACAATTTTTTTTCAAATGCACAGAATTATTAATACAATTTTTTCAGCCTGTACTCACTAAATGAAAGAACTTGGTTCCCGTATCACTCTCACTACGTAGTATAGGAAACGACGAGTTTACAGAGATGACCGAGGTATCGAGGGAACCGTTGGGTGACTTGATGGTCTGGTATCTCCTGATGAGAGCGCACTCGGAGCCGTCAAACACGCGATAATGCTGTAACGTGTTGATCTTCTTCCAACTGTCAATCTTCTGTGTGGAGCTGTCTTCGTCTTGTAACAGCACCGGGATAGTTCCCTTCTTCCACTCTGAAAGACACAAGAAAGAACAAAGTGGTCAATACAATTATCTAACAGTAAAAATTTACCTATATGGAATTATGTTATATAGGTGGACAAACAGACAATTGCATTAGAGCAGCATGCTCCAGAACATGTCAATGAATCTTATTTTAATGAATATTGTAGTGTAGATTAGTTAAACAGAAACAATTCTGAGTCTATACTTTGTCTTTTAAGGTGAAAAAAGTATCATATTATAAAATTTCTGATTTTTTTAAGAATTAATGATGACTAATGAATGAGTATCATAATTGCTTAACGGTATTCCATACATTATTAGCAATACCAAACACTTTCGTGCATCTTCTGGGTCATCGGTGGCAAAGAAAGTTGACAAGGATATCCAGATTTTATAGATCCAGATACCTTTGTCAATATCCGTTGTCACTGAAAATGCCAAAGATGGGCGTGGAATTACACTAAGTGTTTGGTACCTAATGATGGATGAAATAATGTTAAACATAAACTTTGTTTAGACCATGTAAGCATAGTCTTTGTTAAAGCTTCATCTTCATCTAAATCATACAATTCAACAAAGTACTTTAACTTACCAAGGTCAAGGTCACATGCCCAAGGTCGATTAGAAAATGGAATGTTTCTGTACATCTGGTCTATAATTTTCTCCTTGGCTTGTGTTATTGTATCACAGTTTAAACATTTACACTGAGTCACCTCCCCCTCATAGAATACATGCAATGTCTGCAAGAGAAAAACATACACATATTGAATTTGGTATTCAAAATGTGTCTTCTATATAAAACATCAAAGATGCACATGTTAAAGAAACTTATCATTAAACATTTCTTTCATCTAAATTTTCATGCTAATTATGCTTAAAAAGGTTAGGCAAAATACCCTTTTTAAAAACAGAAACAGCAGATTATCTAAAAGACATTCTAAAGTAGCTAGTCTGAGGTGTTACTATACCTTATGATGTACCTATGTGACTAGATCTAGCAATGAAGAATCTATCACAACCCATATAACTTGAAAAGCTGTAGCTGTACCTAACATTTAAGCAATGAAGGACATCTAGGTAATCAGTTAACTCATTACCACATATTGACTCTTTTTGATTCCATGTAAGATACAGGCTTTGGAAAACATTGTGGCAAATAAAGAAATTGCTTGTGAGAAGCAATTTCTTCATTTCCCACAATGTTTTCTTTCACAGAAGACTCAGAAGAACTTTAAATTTAATTAACACGAAATTTTTGTTTGTAGCATCTTTGAATTTGGGCCAGTCAAAAAGGTTGAGATTTGGTAACGGGCTAAGAAACCACCAAAGACTTTAGAATCATCGACTCACCAGCAGTTTAGCATCTACTTTATCTCGTAGAAGTTTATCTTCTGACAGCGTGTATCTAGCATCCCCCGTCATACAATCTACCGGGCCCTTCTCTACGTGTAGCTTGATGGCCCGATATAATACATATAAACTGGAACCACACAGGTCCTGGAAAACACATACACATATGTAAACACACTGGCATGTATATATATAAACACAGAGGTCATACAATCTATCGGGCCCTTCTCTATGTGTAGCTTGATGGCCCGATATAATACATATAAACTGGAACCACACAGATCCTGCAATACACATACACATTATGTAAACACATGGACATGCATACATATAAACACAGAGGTCATACAATCTACAGGGCCCTTCTCTATGTGTAGCTTGATGGCCCGATATAATACATATACGAGGGGTGATCCAAAAATTTGTAAAATGAACCCATAACTTCCTCATCACATGCTTGATCAGTATGTAATTTGGTAATAACGTAGTTCATTATCTATAGACGGCATAAAAAATTATAAGGTTGACAAAAGTTATAGCGGCCGTAAACTGCGTTACCATAGTAACGTGTGTACGCCTAGGCGGGGGAGCAACAAAAAATGATACATGAACGTTAAATTAATCAAATTTTCTTAAATTTCTGCGGGAATTTTTTGGTGAAAATTGTTATTACAATAGTTTTACGTAGTGACACCAAGTTGCATATGTTCATGTAAAAGTTGTTATGAAGACACCACATTTTTATGAGGTAGAACAAATTAGTGAAAAAGCGATACGATGTCAACAACGAATTTTGAATGTCGGTCAATTATAAAATTCTGTCACGATCTTGATCATACACCAACGCAGACATTTAAAATGTTAAAGAGAAAAAGAATATGGTGCTGTAGGGAAATTATGTTTATGTGACACCCAAGATTCGGACTTAATAGAGGAAAATTAATGCCAAGATAGTCCTGCAAAGGGCCACAACTCGGTTCACGACGTCAGAACTGGGGTACACAGTGATAGGCTCCGCTTTGAGAGTATATCGATCTTATACATCCAGGCAGAGAAACATTCATCATTTCGATTCTAAAATTGTTTGACAACCCTTTCAGCACATTTATACCTCGGACACAGAATTGTATGATAGTAAATAATCACTTTGAATAGAAGGGTTCATAATCGCGTTAGATTGACGTCACTTTTGACGTTCTTGCTCCCCCGCCCCGCGCATGGTCTGTGTCTAAAATTTGTCACTGAGCAATAACTATTATATGTAGACAATTGAAAATGTCCACATTTATTGTACAGATGTCACATTTAAAAACTGTATAACTTTTGTTTTGATAGTAAACACTCCTGAAGTTTTATTAATCCAGTTTACGAACTTTTGGATCACCCCTCGTAAACTGGAACCACACAGGTCCTGCAAAACACATACACATATGTAAACACACTGGCATGCATACATATAAACACCGAGGTCATACAATCTATCGGGCCCTTCTCTATGTGTAGCTTGATGGCCCGATATAATACATATAAACTGGAACCACACAGGTCCTGCAAAACACATACACATATGTAAACACACTGGCATGTATATATATAAACACAGAGGTCATACAATCTATCGGGCCCTTCTCTATGTGTAGCTTGATGGCGCAATATAATACATATAAACTGGAACCACACAGGTCCTGGAAAACACACACACATATGTAAACACACTGGCATGTATATATATAAACTCAGAGGTCATACAATCTATCGGGCCCTTCTCTATGTGTAGCTTGATGGCGCAATATAATACATATAAACTGGAACCACACAGGTCCTGCAAAACACATACACATATGTAAACACACTGGCATGTATATATATAAACACAGAGGTCATACAATCTATCAGGCCCTTCTCTATGTGTAGCTTGATGGCGCAATATAATACAACACACAGGTCCTGTATCAAGCAGAAAAGAATGTCTAAATGTTTTATGGCAGAATTCTTACAATGTCTTTTTGACACTCAGAACAAACCAAATACATAATTTTGGTAACAGTTTATATCACATTATACATATCAAAAAACATTTTGAATATTAGGCCACATTTTGGGCTTATGTTATCCAAAAAAACAGTTATGGAAGAAGGGATAAAAAGATATGAGCTGGGATCCAAAAATGTCCACTCTTCGCTTTTTAAGACCACCATTTTTCCAAATCATCCTGTGCCTTCCAGTTCATGGTGTTCTCTTATAGCTTCTACTGTTCATTAATTAGCTGAACAGCATCTATGTTGATATTGATCTTGTGCATGTGCACAGGCTGATCTGGATCCATATTGTTCTCAAATGCCACAGGGGTCCTTCTTTAATTTTTGATGCCCCTCAAGAAAAATATTTGGAAAACGTGGGAAATGAGGAAATTGCTTGTGACAAGCAATTTCTTCATTTCCCACAATATTTTCTACCCCAAAAGACCAAAATATATTAATTTCATTCACTTTAAATTGTCGTCTGCAACGTCTTTGATTTTGGACAAGTCCAAAATGTTGTTGTTTGGTAATGGGTTAAGACCCCATCTCATATGCTTATTTACATGTACGAGTTGACGTTGATTTTGCACAAACTCTTAGCAGACATAAAATAAATTCTACTTGTTGATATTTGTACATACATAAGGTCAGTCACTTAGTCAATTAAATGTCTGCCTCAGCTTAACATGATTATTGTCACTTAAAGTGTTGCAGAGGTTAAAGTGAGGGCAACAATTCCGCTCAGAAATTGAAAGATTAAATCTTACCCGCAGATATTTGTACATGCATAAAGACAACCAGTTTGTCAACAACTTCTCCACCACTGACTCCGTCCTGAAAGATAAACAAGCGTTTCAACATTAGCTCAAAATTTACTGTCGTATTGTAAGGTTTCCATTAATTAACCTTCAATGAAAACTAAATTCATCAACATGCTAAGTTGTTTTTTCATTATGACCCCTTTCTACCCTTCCCAAAACAAAGGCATGATTTTGATATTGAGAGCATAAATTGTTTGAAAAAGAAGTGCATTTAGGGAAAAAAAATAAGATTATCAGCAATTTATTTCCTTTTCTCTTAAATTATAATGGTTTTCATACTATACATATTTTATCCTCCCTTTTCCTCATGACTTTCTAAAATGTTCTCTGTAAGACAACAAAAGCAGGGCTTGTTGTATTAGGAAGACTTCTCTCCAGTCTAATTATAGATAAGTAGATCAGCAGTGTCACCACAGGGCAATTCTAATTAATTGTTTCATGTTGTTTTCAATTATAATACCTTAATGTATTTTTGTGGAACATATCTTAATTCTCTAACCATACAGTGTTTTCTGATAAAACAAATCAGTAGGTGTTTTCCAGGAATTATATATACCAGTGATATAAAGCACACAATTTGTTGATCTCATTTATTTTCTCATATATTTTCAGTTGACTATTTACCAGTTTCCATTTTTAAATGATAAGTTCAACTTAACCCTTTCGATGCCCCAGGACGGGTATACCCGTCTTGCGAAAATGTCGCCAAAGTGCAGTTGGACGGGTATATCCGTCCTGTGGAAAACCCCTTATGTATTTTGTTCTATTTTTAGAATATGTCACGATGTGTAATGCATTTCGACCAATCAACATCTTAGCTTTCCAAATCATATCTTAAAATAGAAAATATGTATTTAGATCACCTAAAAATAGTATCAAATAGTTACCCGATCAGAGCATTTTTTTGTTTTGAAACATAAAAAACAACATGGCGGACATGATGAGTGTACTCGTTGAATTACGATAAAATGTACTTAGAACATGTAAATTCTATACAGATGAGGAAGTTTTAGCAAGATTATATAATGATACACCATCGGAAATATGTGCTGACTTCGAAAGTGACGATTCTTTTTATTTAGACAGCAAAAATGACGACATGTACGAGTTGGTGACGTTGACATTTTTCGTCATTTTTCGCTGCACACGATTTTTGCAAAAATATCTGAAAATAAACTTTAAATGGTGGCTTAAAAGATTTAAAACAGAACTTTGGTAAGTTTTAAATGTTTTTTATTAAGAATTTTATATATTTAAAGCTGATTTTTAAAGAAAACACCATTTTTCAAATTTCCTGAAAATGGCCTGGCAAATACGGAGCCATTTTGAAATAAATCTCTGGCATCGAAGGGGTTAATTAAACACAAGTTTCCAAGCAAAACTTCAAAACTTACCGTCTCAACATTAACTTTGGGTGTTTACCCAAAACTGACCTTTCTACAAGCTCATTTAGCAGAGACTTTAATATTCTGTAATGAAACAGGATAGATAATTACAGTAAATGGAGAACAAGTAGTTCAGGTGATCATCAGCATTATACTGTACAGGCATGATTAAAACAAAAGATTTTTATCTGTAACACACAACAATTAGCAAGTCATGATATATCATATGTTGTTTTTATTCCATTTACCTTTTCCTAAACAAGACCTGGTTTTGATGTCCCTAATAGAAAAGGCTTGGGAAAACAGTGAAACAAAAGAAGAAACTGCTGATAACCAGCAGTTTCTCCTTTTGCCTCAATGTTTTCTATGCAATATTTTACACAAATTCTATCTCTAAAAACTTCCTTTTTGTCATTCGTGTCAGTTTTTGAAGTGGACCACCCTAAAATTTTGCCATTTGGGAAAGGGTTAACTTATAGGCCCACCAAAAAATAACACATATGTGCCTACACTGTCTCTTGATAAACTGCAAGACTTACAAAGAAATTTATTGGTTGCATCAAAATAAAATCAAAATCTCTGTCATTTGAATAGAAATATTTGAGAATAAATATAATCTACTTACTCTGTGATATATTCCATGTTGTCTTGGTATATCACTGTTAACAAGGAGGCAACATTCACCCTAGAAATAGAAAGTCAAATTGTTACATCATCATAGCCTTACAATACAGAATGGAAACATACAAGAAAGTCGGGCTTGAAAATTCATGACATTTTTATTTAGAATAGATAAAGGAGCCATTAAGACTTAGCTTTGAGATATGTTTCAAAATCGCATGTTTGTTACACCAAATTTATTACAAAGCAATGCTGCCCAAACAAGATGGCTTTATAAAATGAAACCGTGTAAAAGACAACATACCTAAATGCAAACAAATGGACACATCTTTCACAAAATTCAGACTTACTTGTCTCGTATACTGAAGGATTTCTGTATTTCTAATGTCCGTATTAACGTCAATAAGAAGAACTTGTTACTCAGGAGATGATAAAAATGTTGTAGACCGTGTTCTGTAAACCCTGCATTACCTCCCTTCTGAAACAAACAGACACAATGTTTAACCTATATTATATACGTATATAAGACCATTCCCAAAACTCGTTAAAATTCAGGCGTGAAAATAAAAAGATGAAATCATGACTGGATAAAGAGTATTATTGAGGTAAATGGACACATTTTATCGATTAATATTTTCTTATTTTAGGTGCAACTGTTCAAAAGATGTGTCATGAGGACATCATAAGGAAGGATCCTTAATTTCGGGCAGGCTTAAATTTGGTTTTAAAAGACATTCAAAATACACAAAGGGGATGCACTCTGGATTAGGTTTGTCAAGACATTTGAGACCACCATGGATCCAGGGCAGCCTGCATCTAAGACTTTTTTCTATGCTAAGTACAGGCTGATCATGATCTACAGTGTTCTGTGAGAGTTGCGACATACACTGAAGAAGCTTTATCAGCACAGATTTAGATCAGACTCATGATATGTGTATGCACACGCTGATCAGGCTTCACACTAGTCTCACATGTTATAAGGGTCCTTTTACTAGACCCAGTCTCATATATAGGTTTGCTATTATTGTTAGGTTTGCTATGATTCTCTTGACTTCTAAAGACTGTGCCATTTGTAGAATGAGGAGATTTTGCTTACATCTTACAAGTCTCAAAATAGACCTACATTTAATATAATTTGTCTTCAGACACTTTTCTAGTTAAAGATATCCCCCTGGGTCTCCAGTTCAATACAAATCTACTTTTTAATCCCATTAATGTAATTTTAACTAGATTTCAATCTAATAATGAATTCTGCCAGTAAGAGTTCCCTGCCTTACAAATCTAATTATATGGGTGGTGTCTAGAACTATGTGTCATATTGTCACAACGCACATAGCTATTTTTAGATGATTACAACAAAACATTTGACCTAGAAAAAAGTTTCATTTCTCTCCTTTTAGTCTTAGATTCTTTGCTCCATTAAGCATAAGAGCTGTTCCAGACAGATTCTACAAAGAGAACAAATCTGAGATTGATCAAAAAATACAATTATTGTGATGCAAAATGTGGTACCTTTATTCTGTTTGGTTATTCTATGGAAAGATTAAGAGCATTTTACACTTTTCTAGGCCTATGACAATTTGAGAAAGTATGTAACACTGTTCCTGTTCATCCGCGATTTTATAGATTAAGTGAACAAAACTTGAAGGCAGTTTCATCTTTTACTGGCAGAACATTATTCTTTGAATCTATCTAAACCTACCTCTAATACCGGTGGATGTAAGATGACATGATCTGATAGCCCAGGAAACAACACTTTAAATGTAAATGTGTGATAGTCCCAGAACGGTATACCTCCACCTTCTAAATCTCCAGTCAGGTCTGTAATATCTGTCTGTAACTCAGCAAACGCTGAAATAAAACAAGATGTGTTTGTGAAACACAAATGCCCCCGAAATGGCCATTTTAGTAAAATGTTAAATTTTCGTAGAGTAAAGGGTTGATAAGGGTAAACAGATGACCTTGAGAAAGGTCAAATTGCATGGAACAGATAGATATTATTGAAAAGAAGTTGCATACCAAATTTGAGCTTTGAATGTCAAATACTTTTGGAGAAAAGGCCAATGTTAAGTTTTCGGAGTAAAATGTTAAGTTTTCGTAGAGTAAAGGGTTGATAAGGGTTAACGGATGACCTTGAGGAAGTACAAATTGCATGGAACAGATAGCTATCATTGAAAGAAAGTTACATACCAAATTTGAGCTTTGTATATTGAATACTTTTGGAGAAAAGGCCAATGTTAAGTTTTCATGTTAAGTTTTCGGACAGACAGACGGACGGACAGACAGAGGGACGGATGGACGGACAGATGGACGGACATGAGTAAAACAATATGCCCCCGATCTCTCGATACGGGGGCATAAAAATTGATAGATGTTAAAGTTCTTCAATTTTGACAACTTGGCTTATTGATTCTTCATATTAATTTCTGAATACTTTGAAAACATCAATTTTTGAAAGCATCAATTTGATCTTGCATTGTAATCAAAGGATAGAAATCAAACGTCAGGCCTAACTAAGAACTACCAGTAAATATAAGCGCACACAAAATATTGATGCATATAAAGTTTTATCAATTTCTTAGTTTGTGATTGTAACATTAACCCTTTCCAAAACAAGACCTGATTTTGACGTACCTAATAGAAAATGCTTGGGAAAACATTAAGCCTTTCCCAAACAAGACCTGGTTTTGACGTCCTTAATAGAAAAGGATTGGAAAAACATTGAGACAAAAGAAGAAACTGCTGATAATCAGCAGTTTCTCCTTTTGTCTCAATATTTTCTTTGCTATGTTATTTCCAAATTCTATGTTGAACAACATACATTTTGTTGTTTGCATCAGCTATCAAATTGGACTATTAAACGTTAAAAGTTAAACGAGAATCGATACAAATATTTTGGTTTATTTTGGGTAGGATAGCTGTATTGAAAATCTATTTATAGAAACAACTTACACACTTGGATAGTCACATTTACCTACCCGATTCCCCTATATCTGATTATGGGTATGTACCCTAATTAGTAAAAGATTTTGAATCGTTTATACCATAAACTGTTGTCGTTTGGGAAAGGGTTAAGCCAAAAGAAGAAAATGCTGATGATCAGCATTTTCTCCTTTTGCCTCAATATTTTCTATGCTAAAATGTACACCAATTCCTTCTTTATTTGTACTCCTATTGTCGTATTTAGCAGCTTCGGAATTTGAGAAGTCCTGACAGACCTACCTTGTTTACATTCATTCCTCACATTACTCTCCAGGTTATCCAACAGTAGCTGCATCTTCCTATAGTTTCTCTCAGCCTTGTGACTTTGTCGTCGACAAATAATCAAGATCAGTAGAATAATGATCAACATAAACCCCAGCCCTGCAGCCGTCCCCATGATGTACTCAGTCGGAAATGGCATCATTGCAATTCTCTCATACTCCAGGCGACCTACTTTGAATTCTAGGTTTCCAAATTGTACCTGAAAATGTCGTAATGTAAGTTGTGAAGAAGTCAAATTATGTTCAATTACAAAGAAACTTTTGAAGGCTTTTGAAGATTAATTCAGTTCAGATTACCCAAGCCATGTTGTCAGAGAGCATTTTTAAAACAGGCCATACCGAAAGATAAAATAGATAATATTATACCAATAATCTGAAAATATTGAGCACTTTTGCCACTGCTGTATCCATCATATCATTCAAAATTTGGTCTTACTGTATTTTAGAAATATTCACAACTAATAAAACAAGAGGGCCATTGGCCCTGAAGCGCTCACCTGACAGGCCCATAGGAAGCAATTTCATAATGGGGGGCTATAGACTCTATCCTAAATATTGGGGGGTGGGGGCTAATTGGGATTTCCCCAAAATTTTAAGTGTAAAATTAAGAAAAATTGGTATTTTTGGCCAACTTTGGAAGGGTTTAGCCCCCCTAGCCCCCCTGTTCCTACAGGCCTGCCTGACATAATAGCTTTCTGTATATGGTGTGTCTGAGCCTCCAAAATGATCACATTTTACTAAGATTTGTGGCCTGTATAAGATAATCATTCTGACAAATTTTCAGCTTGATTGGGCAAAAAAAATCCCCAAGACTGGACCCCATGACCTAGTTTAGGACCCCAGATGACCAAATTTTGAAATTGTCTGAGATTTTATCAAGATAATTATTCTGACTAGGCTGATTGGGCATAAAATGTGGCCTCTAGAGTGCACACAAGGTTTTTCTTAAATTTGACCTAGTGACCTAGTTTTTGACCCCAGATGACCCAATTTCAAACTTTTTGTACATTTCATCAAGACAATTATTATGAGCATATTTCAGGTTGATTGGGCAAAAAATGTGGCCTATAGAGTGCACACAAGGTTTTACAAAGATTTGACCCTGTGACCTAGTTTTTGACCCCAGATGACCCAATTTCAAACTTGTCCGAGATTTTATCAAGACAATCATTCTGAGCAAATTTCAGGTTGATTGGGCAAAAAATGTGGCCTCTTGAGTGCACACAAGGTTTTTCTAAGATTTGACCCTGTGACCTTGTTTTTGACGCCAGATGACCCAATTTCAAACTTGTCCGAGATTTCATCAAGATAATCATTCTGATCAATTTTCAGGTTGATTGGGCAAAAAATGTGGCCTCTAGAGTGCACAAAAGGTTTTTTCTAAGATTTGACCCCGTGACCTAGTTTTTGACCCCAGATGACCCAATTTCAAACTTGTCTGAGATTTCATCAAGACAATCATTTTGAGCAAATTTCAGGTTGATTGGGCAAAAAATGTGGCCTCTAGAGTGCACACAAGGTTTCTCTAAGATTTGACCTAGTGACCTATTTTTTGACCCCAGATGACCCCATTTCAGGCTTGTCCGAGATTTCATCAAGTCAATCATTTTGAGCTAATTTCAGGTTGATTGGGCAAAAAATGTGGCCTCTAGAGTGCACACAAGGTTTTTCTAAGATTTGACCCTGTGACCTAGTTTTTGACCCCAGATGACCCAATTTCAAACTTGTCCGAGATTTTATCAAGACAATCATTCTGAGCAAATTTCAGGTTGATTGGGCAAAAAATGTGGCCTCTAGAGTGCACACAAGGTTTTTCTAAGATTTGACCCTGTGACCTAGTTTTTGACCCCAGATGACCCAATTTCAAACTTGTACGAGATTTTATCAAGACAATCATTCTGATCAATTTTCAGGTTGATTGGGCAAAAAATGTGGCCTCTAGAGTGCACACAAGGTTATTTTAAGATTTGACCCAGTGGCCTAGTTTTTGACCCCAGATGACCCAATTTAAAACTGGTCCGAGATTTCATCAAGACAATCATTCTGAGCAAATTTCAGGTTGATTGGGCATAAAATGTGGCCTCTAGAGTGCACACAAGGTTTCTCTAGGATTTGACCCAGTGACCTACTTTTTGACCCCAGATGACCCAATTTCAAACTTGTCCGAGATTTCATCAAGTCAATCATTTTGAGCTAATTTCAGGTTGATTGGGCAAAAAATGTGGCCTCCAGAGTGCACACAGGGTATTTCTAAGATTTAACCCCGTGACCTAGTTTTTGACCCCGGATGACCCAATTTCTAACTTGTCCGAGATTTCATCAAGACAATCATTCTGAGCAAATTTCAGGTTGATTGGGCAAAAAGTGTGGCCTCTAGAGTGCACACAAGGTTTTCCTAAGATTTGACCCTGTGACCTAGTTTTTGACCCCAGATGACCCAATTTCAATCTTTTCCAAGATTTGATCAAGACAATCATTCTGAGCAAATTTCATATTGATTGGGCAAAAAATGTGGCCTCTAGAGTGCACACAAGGTTTTTCTAAGATTTGACCCTGTGACCTAGTTTTTGACCCCAGATGACCCAATTTCAAACTTGTCCGAGATTTTATCAAGACAATCATTCTGATCAATTTTCAGGTTGATTGGGCAAAAAATGTGGCCTCTAGAGTGCACACAAGGTTTTTCTAAGATTTGACCCTGTGACCTAGTTTTTGACCCCAGATGACCCAATTTCAAACTTGTCCGAGATTTTATCAAGACAATCATTCTGAGCAAATTTCAGGTTGATTGGGCAAAAAATGTGGCCTCTAGAGTGCACACAAGGTTTTTCTAAGATTTGACCCTGTGACCTAGTTTTTGACCCCAGATGACCCAATTTCAAACTTGTACGAGATTTTATCAAGACAATCATTCTGATCAATTTTCAGGTTGATTGGGCAAAAAATGTGGCCTCTAGAGTGCACACAAGGTTATTTTAAGATTTGACCCAGTGGCCTAGTTTTTGACCCCAGATGACCCAATTTAAAACTGGTCCGAGATTTCATCAAGACAATCATTCTGAGCAAATTTCAGGTTGATTGGGCATAAAATGTGGCCTCTAGAGTGCACACAAGGTTTCTCTAGGATTTGACCCCGTGACCTAGTTTTTGACCCCAGATGACCCAATTTCAAACTTGTCCGAGATTTCATCAAGACAAACATTCTGAGCAAATTTCAGGTTAATTGGGCAAAAAATGTGGCCTCAAGAGTGCACACAAGGTTTTTCTAAGATTTGACCCCGTGACCTAGTTTTTGACCCCAGATGACCCAATTTCGAACTTGTCCGAGATTTGATCAAGACAATCATTCTGATCAATTTTCAGGTTGATTGGGCAAAAAATGTGGCCTCTAGAGTGCACACAAGGTTTTTCTAAGATTTGACCCCGTGACCTACTTTTTGACCCCAGATGACCCAATTTCGAACTTGTCCGAGATTTGATCAAGACAATCATTCTGATCAATTTTCAGGTTGATTGGGCAAAAAATGTGGCCTCTAGAGTGCACACAAGGTTTTTCTAAGATTTGACCCCGTGACCTACTTTTTGACCCCAGATGACCCAATTTCAAACTTGTCTGAGATTTCATCAAGACAATCATTCTGAGCTAATTTCAGGTTGATTGGGCAAAAAATGTGGCCTCTAGAGTGCACACAAGGTTTTTCTAAGATTTGACCCCGTGACCTAGTTTTTGACCCCAGATGACCCAATTTCAAACTTGTCCGAGATTACATCAAGACAAACATTCTGAGCAAATTTCAGGTTAATTGGGCAAAAAATGTGGCCTCAAGAGTGCACACAAGGTTTTTCTAAGATTTGACCCCGTGACCTAGTTTTTGACCCAAGATGACCCAATTTCGAACTTGTCCGAGATTTGATCAAGACAATCATTCTGATCAATTTTCAGGTTGATTGGGCAAAAAATGTGGCCTCTAGAGTGCACACAAAGTTTTTCTAAGATTTGACCCCGTGACCTACTTTTTGACCCCAGATGACCCAATTTCGAACTTGTCCGAGATTTCATCAAGACAATCATTCTGAGCAAATTTCAGGTTGATTGGGCAAAAAATGTGGCCTCTAGAGTGCACACAAGCCAAAGGTTGACGCACGACGCACGACGGACGACGGACGACTGACGACGGACGACGGACGACGGACGACGGACACAGCGGTATCACAATACCTCACCATGAGCACTATCGTGCTCAGGTGAGCTAAAAAGAGTCATCATTTCCATTCTCATCACTACCTAAGTCAGATAGTTAGCTGCCTGGGTGGGTTACTGAATATATGAGGAGACAGTATCAGACTATACTCACAACAACTAGAGGGTATGAAGAATCATCATTTCCGTGCTCGTCCCTGCCTGATGGTTGTGTGCCAGGTGGGGTACAGAATATTTGTGTATCTGACAGGTTGGTCACATTACACTTCTGTCCTCCAATAGATATCACTATATCATCTTTAGATGCAGCAAGATTCAAACCTCTACCCTGTAATGAAAAGTGAATGATGTTATAGTGCTCCAACTTTTACCTGGGACATCTGCAAATGTAATGACCCCCACTTCTGCAATTTTTTCAAAAGAATCTGCTTTTGTAACAGACTTTGCAAATGAAAACAAAATTGTCATAACTTAATATTGGTGCACAATTAATTTATATGTTTGGGTGTACTAAAGCAATTCCAATTCAAATCCCATCCTGCCATGGGGATGCTTCCTGGTTGAAATCCGTCCAATGGTTCTTAAGAAGACGTCGAAAATGTTTAAAGTTAACATACGACGCACGATGCACTGTGGACAACACACAATAACAGAAGAAACATGGTTGCAATAGGTCACCATGACCTTTGGTAGGTGACCTAAAAATCCAAAAGAAGCCAAAGTACTGGTAAGCAAAGTCCTATTCTCTTTTAACATTAAAGAATTTTAAGAATGTTTATAAACTGTGACAATATTGTAGGCCAAACACATATTGTGCAATTTGTCTTACCATGGATTGCCTTGTAATAATTGTTTTTCAGTTTAGTTTCTTTTTTTCGGAGATTTAAAAACCAACTAACCTCAAACACTAGCACTTCTCCCTTGAATTTCTTGATGGAGTTGAGCTCACTAAAGTTGTAGACCACTGGGTCTGGGTAGTAAGTCATCTTTGACTTGACGTCGGAGCGTGACAAGTTACGTACAGTGTCCACATTATCCATGACAAACCATAGATCCACGCTGACATGCTGCACCGAGCGCCGAGTCTTGTAGTACTGACTGTTTGTGGTGTAGAAGGAACTGTGGAACTCCCCTTTAGGGATGTGTGGGGAAGGACATGACATCTGGTTAGGTTTTACATTCAAACACACCTGGAAAAGTATAAATACACTACATATGAGAACAAACAACATTTGTTTATATTAGATATAAATAAGAATCACAACTACAGAGCCCTTATATCAGCAGTATTTGTTTACTACTTAACCCATTACTGCACAGTGACGCCTTTTGACTCCTTCACAAGAAAAGGCTTGGAAATCATTGTGGAAAATGAAGAAATTGCTTGCGACAAGCAATTTCTGCATTTTCCACAATAATTCCTAACCCAAAATGGAAAGATTTTTGAAATTTCATCAACTTGAAATTGTCGTCTGCAACACCTTTCAAATAGGAAAAGTCCAAAATTTTGTCGTCTGGTAATGGGTTAATCTACTATGTAAAGTTGTGGTTGCACATAGCAAGCAAATTGATATTTTGTTTAACCCTTTCCCAAACGACAAACTTTTAGAATGATCCACTTCAAAAACTGCCACAAATGACAAAGTGGATGTTATCAAAGAAAGGATTTGTGTAAAATATGACAAAGAAAATATTGAGACAAAAGGAGAAACTGCTGGTTATCAGCAGTTTCTTCTTTTGTTTCAATGTTTTCCCAAGCATTTTCTATTAGGGATGTCAAAACCAGGTCTTGTTTGGGAAAGGGTTAAATTATACAATCAGCTTTAATTTTGAAGAATTAACAAGTCAAAATTATATTTCAACTCCCTATGATTGAAATAATGCTGCTTCTTTAAAAAAAAAACTTGTACCTGTAGCTTGTTTAAAGCTGTAGTTACATGTTTTGAAGAACAGCGACAATATATATATATTGTCTCAAAGCTATATAATTCATCATCATCAGACATTCAATTTTCACTTGTATAGGATATAATTATGACATGCAAACAAGACTTACCTGTTTCTCTGCATTTTTGACTTCTCCATATTTGTTGATATATTTAGCCACCAGTTTAGGTTGTTGTATTGTATCTAGGTTGTTACCAAATACAGTGATTATTCGGCCTCCACTGAAATAAATGTACTCCACAATGATAAATGCATGTAAACATATTTATACAAGTAATGTACATGTATGTTCTTGTATCATATCAATATGATGGAAAAAAGAAAGGGCTCTGAAAGACCATCTTAGATTGATGATGTTCTCTTAGAAATGCATTACTCGCACAAATGGTAAGAGAGCAGCATTAATCCAGATTAATTTACAGCAGAATACCGGTATACTGGTAGATCTAGAAACATTGCAAGGGTGTTGTGTTTGTACCATACACTTCTACTTTCAAGTTCGCCTTTAAGAAAGACTGAGCAAACTTTGCATTTACAGCACAAATGTCCAACAAACTGATATTTTTCTAGAATTTTTCATGGATAACTTTGATCTTAGAACAATTAAGAGGGTCACATTTGCCTTGTACCGCTCACTTGAGAGGGTTCCTTTTGGCTACATAGCTCTTCCAAGTGGTAATATCATTCCAACATTAAGGTGCCTTTTGATGCTCCATAAGATAAAGGCTTTGGAAAACATGGAAAAGGAAGAAATTGCTTGTGACAAGCAATTTCTTAATTTCCCACAATGTTTTCTACCCAAAACGACGAAAAAATATAATATTTCATTCACTTGTAATTGTCATAAGTAGCATCTATTAATTTTGACCAGTCTTAAGTTTTGCCATATGGAAATGGGTTAAAAGATATCTCACCTGACATAGCTCTGTAGCGGTGATATTTTATACACAGTAGGGTTAGGCTTGTACTGGAAGTGGACATCTGCGTTCATTCTTTCGTAACCATCAAAAAACATTCGGAAATGTTGGGGTCTATCATCGGGGTATAATACTGCCCGAGTCTCACAAAACGCTATCCTTTCTGTCACCATATTTCTGAAAAGAAATTTCATTTTCAATTCTTAAATATCTCTAATGAGATTTGCATTGGTATGTTTTGTGCGACATCATTAACATTAATAATGTGTATCCAAACCTATTCGGGTGAGGTCATTTCAAATGTTTATGATGACACACAAATAATTCTGAGGTCACATGAGTCTCATTAGGAGTGGACTACCTTAACCCTTTCCTTGTTTCGGAGACTTCGAATAGTGACTCCGATAGTGATTCTGATAACCCTAAACCGAATCAAGTCCCAAATCGTAGGGATGGGGGTGGTCAGGGGTCGTGGCAGGGGGCCTGACAGGGGTCATGGGGCTAGAGGTCGAAATTTTGATGGGATGCAAATTTTCTATCAGTTACTCATCATATTGTTAAAGGAAATTGAATAACCTTTCCAATGATATATAGGTTTATGGGAATTCTGCAAGTAAAATATATTTATTATGCATGTGTATACACGAAGTGCTTGGAAATAGGGAAAAAGTCATTTCTTGGAAATAATTCTGCAAACGAAAGGGTTAAGATCAACATCAAGCTGTACTTGGATCATGCTGATTTTCATCCATGTTGCACACTCTCAAAATTTAATGCCATACAGGCCCTTCACCTAGATCTCAATTTTATCTTCAATCTTTGCCAGCTAAAAGCCTCTAAAGCATTCAACGCAAAAATTTACAACCATTTCACAGACAGAACTTTATTCTTTGGTACATTTTCAAGGTTTAACCCATTACCACACAATGACTCTTTTTGACCCCCTTCAAGATAATGGCTTTGAAAAACATTGTGGAAAATGAAGAAATTGCTTGTAACAAGCAATTTCTTCATTTCACACAATGTTTTCCACCCAAAAAGACAAAGCATCTTTGAATTTGGACCAACCCAAAATGTTGCTGTTTGGTAATGGGTTAACAGACATTGAAAACATGAAGTGAAAAGGGGAAAGCTATCTAAACTTTCCAAAGCATTATTGTACAAAAGCATTCTCTGCCATCATCATAAGCACCAGGCAATATTTTTGAAAATGCCAAACCACAAAATCTGTGAAGAGTTGTATTTTTTATGTCTGCACTAAATGTAATTGAATACATGTAAAACCCATGAAACAAATCACTACTGCAGTAATGATCCTGATTTTAATTTCAAACGAATACGGAAAAACAAATTATGATTTTCCTTCATAGGTCTCCAGAGAAATTAAAAATCCCATCTAAAATTACCTTTCTTAATTAATTTCCTTTTCTAACTAAAAATGATTTTCATGATCAAATTAGCAAAGAAATTAATTAGGGCAGAACACAGATGTTGTCTTCTATATTCTTCCACAAAATGAATCAAGGTTTATATTTCAAAGTTCTGTAAACCTAGACGTCAGATTGTTTTGTAAACCCTTGCTAAATAATAAGTTAACACTTTTCCCAAGAACAAAATTTAGATTGCTTTAATTTGATAGCTGTTAAAGCTGACAAAATAGATTGTAATGAAGACTAATTTGTATGCAATATAACACAGAAAATATTCAGACAATGAGAAAATACTGGTTTAAAAAGCCTTCTTTTGTCTCAACATTTTCCCAAGTCAATTCTGTAAGGGGCATCAAAACCAGGTATTGTTTGGGAGAGGGTTATTGACTTGACTAAATTCAAAATAGTTGCTGATGACAATTATGATTCTGACCGATATGTTGTACTTTTTATTCCAAAAGAAAGGCGACACTGTGGATAGAGGAGAAAATTCTGGTTTAATCCCATTTGGTCTACTCCCAATTCGTCTACTATTTTTGACAATAGTCCCATTTCGTCTACTTTTCTATACTTCATATATATATCAATATGATATTTTATTATTTATATTAAATTGTTTGCATTTTTATTGTATTTGTGAATATATTGACTTAATTTCATATCTTAAAACAAAAATAATGTTCTTTATTGATGATTTGACATGAAAGTAGACGAGTTGGGACAGTAGACGAATTGGGACTCAATGCACTTTACCCTTTCCCAAACCAAAATTTTAGGGTGCTCCACTTCAAAAACTGTCACGAAGGACAAAATGGGTGTAAGTAAAGATAGAATTTGTGTAAATATGGCATAGAAAATATTGAGAAAAAAGGAGAAACTGCTGGTTATCAGCAGTTTCTTCTTTTGTTTCCATGTATTTCCAAGCCTTTACTATCAAGGACGTCAAAACCAGGTCTTGTTTGGGAAAGGGTTAAATAACAGTAGACGAAATGGGAGTACACCAATTGGGATGTTACCAAAATTCTGGTCATTTCCATTTTCTCATTTAGGCTCAATATAATGTTCAGTCTGATGGGATTGTCAACACAAAATATTGTTTGGGAAAGGATAAAATAGAAGGGAATTAAATATGATTAATCTTTAAGAAGAAATTAGAGCCATCTTTTATTTTATTATACCTCACGTGACCTTATCATTCAATAATTACAAACCTAATATTTTTTCATATTACCCGCTCAGATAATATTAACCGGTTAATATTTTTTCATATTACCCGCTGAGCGTACTATAAATAGAAATTCTGGTTTTTTATGACGTCACCGTGACGTCACATTGTTTCAAAGCATAATATTTGCTGAATCATAGCTAGTTGAACATAAATACGCTTAAATGATGTGGCTTGTTACGCAAAAAGGGACCATCTGGAAAACGTTATAAAGTATGGTTCCTAGTCAGTCTGTGCGAACTGCACATGCTGATCAGAATCGACACTTCATTCTAAGCTAATTTACTGAAACTAGATCTTTTATTCTGTCTTACTTTATGTGTTTTTTTTCCAAATGCAAAATCAGTTTACCTCTGTTTAGCCTGATCTCTTTCTCATCTAGATCTAGATCATGGAATTAACCAGACAAAATTGATGACAGGCCTGCCTTTGCGTGCATGTCACAAATACGAATGGATAAGGCATTCAGTTGATTCTACATTTTTTGATTAACGGTGAAGGACTTATAATGTTAAATAAATTGTAGATTAAATTTTTGTGTTGTTTCTTTTTCGGTATAATAAAATGAATATCACATGCCTCTCAGGGCAATAGTACACATCGTCTACCCTCGAACCAGTAATATTGACCTCGGCTGAAGCCTCGGTCAATATTACCGGTCTCGGGTAGACAATATGTACTATTGCCCTGAGAGGCAAGTGATATTTATATAATATTACATTTGATAAGAAATTTGAACTAATTCACCTTAATAGAAGATGGACTTTTAAAACCTAATTAAAGGCCAGAACCCAATGACAAATCAAACATTGATTCAAAGTTTGATATTTTTCTTAAGATTTAGGGATATACCGATATTAAAGCAACTCTTGGTATTTCCAAAAGCTTAGGATAGTCCAGGCTAAATGGTTACCTACATGAAACAGATAAATATCGCACTTTGTATAATGCTCTCAAACAAGAGGCCAGGAAGGGCTTCATGCACTCTTCTGGTGTTCTTTAACCCTTTCCCAAACAAGACCTGGTTTTGACATCCTTAATAGAAAATGCTTGGCAAAACATTGAAACAAAAGAAGAAACTGCTGATAACCAGCAGTTTCTACTTTTGTCTCAAATATTTTCTGTGCCATATTCTACACAAATCCTATCTTTAATAACATCCATTTTGTCATTTGTGGCAGTTTTTGAAGTGGATCACCCTAAAATTTTGTTGTTTGGAAAAGGTTTAAATGAATGAATGGGCTTACAAGGGCATCAACAGCGTGCATTCAGAATATTGTTGATAATTTTAGACTTTCACAGTGCAGGGATAGGTAATGACATTGAACATATTGTTGCTTTTTTTTTTCAAAAGCCGTAGTTACTAGATTTGTAAGAAAAGTGACAAGATGATGATAACAGTCAACTGGTAGAGGTACAAATTTACAGAAATCTTCATCCATACCTTAAAATGGAACATTCCTCCTTCCCTATTGAAGCAGTGATTCTTCTGCCCGTGTCCAGAAATTCTCCATATATGGTTATAGTGGATCCTCCTGCTATGGGACCAATAGCTGGCTTGATGCTCGTGATAATAGGGTCCTGAAAATATCATACAATTATCATAAATATATTTCTTAGGCATTCTTCTTCTAAAGTAAATAAGGACCTTCCTGATATTGTAATTGGGTAATATAACTGTCATAAATCATTGTCTTATATCAAGGGATTACCTATATTTGACAACAAAAAGCCTTTAGCTAAGAAAACGATTGTTTCTTATACATATGAGCCAGGATCTGGAAAAACGTCCTTTAAAGCTTTTGAGCCCAACATGGTTCAATATCAGCCTGCATATACACGCAGTCTGATCATGAACCATGTTGGTCCCTATTAGATTATTTGTGACCTGCAGCAACTTTAAGAGAGCAGCATGAATGCATATTGGACTGTATTTGACAACAGGCCGATCTTGAAACTCAATTTTTAAAAATGCTATAAGGGACGTTTTTCCAGATCCCGGCTCATATTTATATAACTTTATGTCAAAATATGTCCCATAAAATCAAAAGAGAACTTCCCTAACCTTAAGCTCTCCTGGACCCAATATTTTTTTATCTTCATTTATATTGTCCCTTTTCTTCAGAAAACTTCATAACTGCAGCTTGAAACAAGCTGCAGTTTTGAGGATTTTGAAGAAAAACAATGATATACACTCTCTTGCAATATTTATGATTTAACCACTTGCAATATTTCCTTTTTTTCCAATTTTCATACCTGATAAAAGAACTTTTCATGAAAGTTGACAGCTGGTCTGTTAGGCAGTGCGACTGTCACTATTCCACTCCTTGGCTTCACGCTGGCTCCTAGCTTACATACAATCCACTGTGATGGCTGATACTTGTCACGTAGCGGCGCACACCGGACACCCGCAATGCTGATAGCGTTCTGAACCTCCTCAAACTTGGAGCCGAGATCTTTACCGGAGATGTTCACCGAGGTACCACCTGCTACAGGGCCTGATAATGGGTACACCTGGAAACAGTGACAATATTGTTTAACATTAAACAATGACCAAATAAAACAATTGATAACAAGCATATTCTCTTCTTGCCTCCATTTTATCTCATTAACATTCATTTTGTCTAACATTGAGATATTTTAGGAAAGGGTTTAAATTAAAAGTTCATGTTGATATTGCTTTTAGTCTGTGAAGAGTTGTATAGTACCATTATATTGTGTTCAGATGAGATAAAAAGATATACAACTTCACCAAAATTCTTAGCCCTTTCCCAAACAACAAAATTTTAGACTAGTCCAAATTCAAAGATAATACAGACAACAATTTTGAAAGAATTAAATGTTGCATTTTTTTGTCTTTTTCCACAGAAAACATTGTGGGCAATGAAGAAATTGCTTGTCACAAGCAATTTCTTCATTTTCCATGATGTTTTCCAAAGCCATTATCTTGTTGGGCGTCAAAAGGCGTCGATGTTTGGGAATGGGTTAAGCAAGAATGCAATATCAACCTTTGTTATCATAGCTATAAAGTTTACATGCATTGTTTCCCAACAAATATGTGAAACCAAACTCTCTTTTATTTCAAGAGAGTGCTGCTTGAGGGCTGAAACTCCAATTATTTTCGTTAATGCTTTCTCAATCAGTAAAAATTTAGACAATTCCACCTTAAAAATGCTGCTGAATATGAAATGAATCTTACGGAAGTTTTTTGGTTTGTATAAAATATAGCACAGATAAATTGAGGCAAAAGAAGAAAATGCTGATAACATCGATTCCATTTTTTTACATAATGGATATCAAAACCAGGTTTTGTTTGGAAAAGGTTTAATTAGTTTCAACCACATTTTAATTTGTGCTAACAATGTGGGTGGGAGCCAGTATGAAAATAGAAAGAACATCAGTTAAACAATTCTAATGAAATCAAATTGACAAGTTCCTCCCGAAAATATTTCAATAAAACCTTCAAACTCTTCACCTAGAGAAACATAAATAACTTTAAATAGAATTTGAACAGACCACAGTCTTCTAAACAGCACTAGGGAAAAATCTTTTCATTTTTTTTCTCCAATAAAATATGGTGTGTTTTTTTTCTCCTAAATTATTTAGGTATAAATCTAGATCTACAGAACAGATTTATCAGGACTACTGCCAGAAAATGCCAAAATTTGGATGCAGGTGCGCTCACAAGAGTTGAATTTTTAAAATCGAATGACTCTTACATTTTAGAGTACTTAAAGCATAATGCACTTGCTTCAATTAGCAACATTTATACAAAAGGAATATACCATACATAAACAAGGCCTTCGCCGAGGGGCACATAAACACAAGAGGGGTCTTGTAAATTAATTCAAGGGCAGATGATTCAAGATTTGATTGAAGAACAAAAAGAGATTCAATCTGGCAAGTTAGATCTTCCTCTTCAAGCATTTAAAAAGAGCTGCACACATAAGAATTTGGCATCAGATGGACAGACAGACAGCCAGCAAGATTACAACAGACTTAATATACAGTCGCCACTCGTTGTGTTGAAGTATGAGGGGCCGTCAAAATACCTCGACATATCAGGAGTTCGACTCATCCGATTTTGTTCGGCTTTGATAAAGTTGATATTTGACCATTTTTGAAAGTAATCAAGTACGATTTTTATTGAAATATAATAGGAAAAGGAAAGAAATTGCTCGTCTCGAGCAATTTCTATCCTTTTCCTACTATATTTCAATAGCTATATTGAGTTCAAAATAATTTTGTTTGAAAAAATTTATGTCCATCGATGAGGACAGGACCAGATTTGAACTTCGACTTAAGCGAAAATTCGACTTATCCGATGTCGACATAACGAGTGTCGACTGTAATATAATATAAAGGTTTGGGCATATAATGATATACCACCCTTTGAGCATGTGATAATTGCAACAATATAAAGTACTCACGGTTTGTACTTGTGGTGGTGGGCAGGGTTCAGACACCACATTGTTACAGAATGACTGGTATTTACAGTTACTGTCACACCAGTTACACTGAAGTTGTGGCCGCGTAAAGTTGATACTGTGACAAAGTCCGCATTCACCACGAGCCAATACATCACAACGGTATATAGTCACTGAAAAATTGAAGTAAATATCTCAAGTGTATAGTGTGGTATATTGATAGTTGACGAAGATGAAGAACATAGATACCTCTGGCATAATTATTCCCTTGGATATAATTATCTTGTACATAAGACACACACAACACATACAGACAAAATATATGTGCCCAATCACACCATTCATATTGTTGATAAATGTAGGTATTTTAACAAAACTTCATTGTTTGTAAAAGGTTTAACCCATTATCAGACGGCAAAATTTTAAACTAGTCCAAATTCAAAGATGTTGCAGACAGCAATTTAAAGCAAATGAAATTCATCATTTTTTGGTCTTTTGGGGATAGAAAATATTGTGGGAAATGAAGAAATTGCTTGTCACAAGCAATTTCTTCATTTTCCATGATGTTTTCTTAAGCCTTTATCTTGTGGGGCGTCAAAAAGCCTCACTGTGAGGTAATGGGTTAAAATACTGGACACTTACCAAAAGACTGATGATCATCTTCTATAACATATCCATCACCCCAGATTACAGAAATATGGGCCCTGTATAAACCATCTAAATAGTAGGAAGGGATTCTCTGTAATGGACAAATATAAATACATAACATATCCATCTCCCCAGATTACGGAAATATGGGCCCTGTACAGACCATCTAAATAGTAGGAAGGGATTCTCTGTAATGGACAAATATAAATACATAACATATCCATCTCCCCAGATTACAGAAATATGGGCCCTGTATAAACCATCTAAATAGTAGGAAGGGATTCTCTGTAATGGACAAATATAAATACATAACATATCCATCACCCCAGATTACAGAAATATGGGCCCTGTACAAACCATCTAAATAGTAGGAAGGGATTCTCTGAAATACACAGAAATAAATACATAACATATCCATCTCCCCAGATTACAGAAATATGGGCCCTGTACAGACCATCTAAATAGTAGGAAGGGATTCTCTGTAATACACAGAAATAAATACATAACATATCCATCACCCCAGATTACAGAAATATGGGCCCTGTACAAACCATCTAAATAGTAGGAAGGGATTCTCTGTAATACACAGAAATAAATACATAACATATCCATCACCCCAGATTACAGAAATATGGGCCCTGTATAAACCATCTAAATAGTAGGACGGGATTCTCTGTAATACACAGAAATAAATACATAACATATCCATCACCCCAGATTACGGAAATATGGGCCCTGTATAAACCATCTAAATAGTAGGAAGGGATTCTCTGAAATACACAGAAATAAATACATAACATATCCATCACCCCAGATTACAGAAATATGGGCCCTGTATAAACCATCTAAATAGTAGGTAGGAATTCTCTGTAATGGACAAATATAAATACATAACATATCCATCTCCCCAGATTACAGAAATATGGGCCCTGTATAAACCATCTAAATAGTAGGAAGGGATTCTCTGAAATACACAGAAATAAATACATAACATATCCATCACCCCAGATTACAGAAATATGGGCCCTGTATAAACCATCTAAATAGTAGGAAGGGATTCTCTGTAATGGACAAATATATATACATAACATATCCATCTCCCCAGATTACAGAAATATGGGCCCTGTATAAACCATCTAAATAGTAGGAAGGGATTCTCTGAAATGGACAAATATAAATACATAACATATCCATCTCCCCAGATTACAGAAATATGGGCCCTGTATAAACCATCTAAATAGTAGGTAGGAATTCTCTGTAATGGACAAATATAAATACATAACATATCCATCTCCCCAGATTACAGAAATATGGGCCCTGTATAAACCATCTAAATAGTAGGAAGGGATTCTCTGAAATACACAGAAATAAATACATAACATATCCATCACCCCAGATTACGGAAATATGGGCCCTGTATAAACCATCTAAATAGTAGGAAGGGATTCTCTGAAATACACAGAAATAAATACATAACATATCCATCACCCCAGATTACAGAAATATGGGCCCTGTATAAACCATCTAAATAGTAGGAAGGGATTCTCTGTAATGGACAAATATATATACATAACATATCCATCACCCCAGATTACAGAAATATGGGCTCTGTATAAACCATCTAAATAGTAGGAAGGGATTCTCTGTAATACACAGAAATAAATACATAACATATCCATCTCCCCAGATTACAGAAATATGGGCTCTGTATAAACCATCTAAATAGTAGGAAGGGATTCTCTGTAATACACAGAAATAAATACATAACATATCCATCTCCCCAGATTACAGAAATATGGGCTCTGTATAAACCATCTAAATAGTAGGAAGGGATTCTCTGTAATACACAGAAATAAATACATAACATATCCATCACCCCAGATTACAGAAATATGGGCTCTGTATAAACCATCTAAATAGTAGGAAGGAATTCTCTGAAATACACAGAAATAAATACATAACATATCCATCTCCCCAGATTACAGAAATATGGGCCCTGTATAAACCATCTAAATAGTAGGAAGGGATTCTCTGAAATACACAGAAATAAATACATAACATATCCATCTCCCCAGATTACAGAAATATGGGCCCTGTACAAACCATCTAAATAGTAGGAAGGAATTCTCTGAAATGGACAAATATAAATACATAACATATCCATCTCCCCAGATTACAGAAATATGGGCCCTGTATAAACCATCTAAATAGTAGGAAGGAATTCTCTGAAATGGACAAATATAAATACATAACATATCCATCTCCCCAGATTACAGAAATGTGGGCCCTGTATAAACCATCTAAATAGTAGGAAGGGATTCTCTGTAATACACAAATATAAATACATAACATATCCATCTCCCCAGATTACAGAAATATGGGCCCTGTACAAACCATCTAAATAGTAGGAAGGGATTCTCTGAAATGGACAAATATAAATACATAACATATCCATCTCCCCAGATTACAGAAATATGGGCCCTGTATAAACCATCTAAATAGTAGGAAGGGATTCTCTGTAATACACAAATATAAATACATAACATATCCATCTCCCCAGATTACAGAAATATGGGCCCTGTATAAACCATCTAAATAGTAGGAAGGGGTTCTCTGTAATGGACAAATATAAATACATAACATATCCATCTCCCCAGATTACAGAAATATGGGCCCTGTATAAACCATCTAAACAGTAGGCAGGGATTCTCTGTAATGGACAAATATAAATACATAACATATCCATCTCCCCAGATTACAGAAATATGGGCTCTGTATAAACCATCTAAATAGTAGGAAGGGATTCTCTGAAATACACAGAAATAAATACATAACAGATCCATCTCCCCAGATTACAGAAATATGGGCCCTGTATAAACCATCTAAATAGTAGGAAGGGATTCTCTGAAATACACAGAAATAAATACATAATATATCCATCTCCCCAGATTACAGAAATATGGGCCCTGTATAAACCATCTAAATAGTAGGAAGGGATTCTCTGAAATACACAGAAATAAATACATAACATATCCATCACCCCAGATTACAGAAATATGGGCCCTGTATAAACCATCTAAATAGTAGGAAGGGATTCTCTGAAATACACAGAAATAAATACATAACATATCCATCTCCCCAGATTACAGAAATATGGGCCCTGTATAAACCATCTAAATAGTAGGAAGGGATTCTCTGTAATGGACAAATATAAATACATAACATATCCATCTCCCCAGATTACAGAAATATGGGCCCTGTACAAACCATCTAAATAGTAGGAAGGGATTCTCTGAAATGGACAAATATAAATACATAACATATCCATCTCCCCAGATTACAGAAATATGGGCCCTGTATAAACCATCTAAATAGTAGGAAGGGATTCTCTGAAATGGACAAATATAAATACATAACATATCCATCTCCCCAGATTACAGAAATATGGGCCCTGTACAAACCATCTAAATAGTAGGAAGGAATTCTCTGAAATGGACAAATATAAATACATAACAGATCCATCTCCCCAGATTACAGAAATGTGGGCCCTGTACAAACCATCTAAATAGTAGGAAGGGATTCTCTGAAATGGACAAATATATATACATAACATATCCATATCCCCAGATTACAGAAATATGGGCCCTGTACAAACCATCTAAATAGTAGGAAGGGATTCTCTGAAATGGACAAATATAAATACATAACATATCCATCTCCCCAGATTACAGAAATATGGGCTCTGTATAAACCATCTAAATAGTAGGTAGGAATTCTCTGAAATGGACAAATATAAATACATAACATATCCATCTCCCCAGATTACAGAAATATGGGCCCTGTACAAACCATCTAAATAGTAGGAAGGGATTCTCTGAAATGGACAAATATAAATACATAACATATCCATCTCCCCAGATTACAGAAATATGGGCCCTGTACAAACCATCTAAATAGTAGGAAGGAATTCTCTGAAATGGACAAAAATAAATACATAACATATCCATCTCCCCAGATTACAGAAATATGGGCCCTGTATAAACCATCTAAATAGTAGGAAGGAATTCTCTGAAATGGACAAATATAAATACATAACATATCCATCTCCCCAGATTACAGAAATATGGGCCCTGTACAAACCATCTAAATAGTAGGTAGGAATTCTCTGTAATGGACAAATATAAATACATAACATATCCATCTCCCCAGATTACAGAAATATGGGCCCTGTACAAACCATCTAAATAGTAGGTAGGAATTCTCTGTAATGGACAAATATAAATACATAACATATCCATCTCCCCAGATTACAGAAATATGGGCCCTGTATAAACCATCTAAATAGTAGGAAGGAATTCTCTGAAATACACAGAAATAAATACATAACATATCCATCTCCCCAGATTACAGAAATATGGGCCCTGTATAAACCATCTAAATAGTAGGAAGGGATTCTCTGTAATACACAGAAATAAATACATAACATATCCATCTCCCCAGATTACAGAAATGTGGGCCCTGTATAAACCATCTAAATAGTAGGAAGGGATTCTCTGTAATGGACAAATAGAAATACATAACATATCCATCTCCCCAGATTACAGAAATATGGGCCCTGTATAAACCATCTAAATAGTAGGAAGGGATTCTCTGAAATACACAGAAATAAATACATAACATATCCATCTCCCCAGATTACAGAAATATGGGCCCTGTATAAACCATCTAAATAGTAGGAAGGGATTCTCTGAAATGGACATAAATATATGCATGGTTCAGTGAAGAAAATGGCAGAAAAATGTGTTATACCAGCAACCTTTTTAAACACTCAGGAAGATCCTTTTGTTTCTTTTATTTCTTTCACAAGTCAAAGTCATCTTTGTTTTCTGAAGTTTTTACATGTTTTTTATTCCTATCATGAAGAATACAGTCGACGCTCGTTGTGTCGAAGTCAGAGGGGCCATCAAAATACCTCGACATATCCGGAGTTTGACTGGCTTCGAGATATTTCATTGTTTTTGAAACTTACCAAGTACGAATATTATTGAAATATAGTAGGAAAAGGAAAGAAATTGCTCGTGTCGAGCAATTTCTATCCTTTTCCTACTATATTGCAATGGCTATATTCAGTTCGAAATTATTTTGTTTTGAAAAAAATATGTCAATAGATGAGGACAGGACCAGATTTGAACTTCTGACTTAAGCGAAAATTCGACTCATCCGATGTCGAGATAACGAGTGTCAACTGTACATACAATTCAGATTGTGACATATTACCAAGCATGCAGACAAGATGGGATGATTACAAATAAACAATTTCATCTCCTTTGAAGTATTTTTTTAACTCTTTTTCATGTGAAAGAGAAGATAAGAACATGTAAGATTGCTTTAATTTAAGCAGTTCGTGAAAAGCGCTATCTCTATTAAACATGAAGGAATTTTGCCTGAACCTGGTCTAAAACACCAGAGTATGAAAGGGGGAGATAATGAGGGTTTATTTTTGATAAATGTGAAATAAAATCTGGTCTAGGCAAGAAATGACAAGATAGACATTTATATTGTGCCAAGATTTATCTTCTGTCATGATTAAACAATTATCAGTATATCAGTCTGGAACAAATATAATCTGATATTTTTTCTTATTTCTCGAAAAATGTATTTGATTCGATGAAAGACTTGTTATTTGGTCAAGGCATTAATTGGTTACCCATTACCAGACGGCAAAATTTTGGACTGTTCCAATTTGAAAGGTGTTGCAAAAGACAATCGTAAGCTGATGAAATTTAAAAAATACTTCCATTTTGAGTTAGAAAACATTGTGGAAAATGAAGAAATTGCTTGTAACAAGCAATTTCTTCATTTTCCACAATGTTTTCCTAAACCTTTCCTTGTGGTGGAGTCAAATGATCTGCGTTATTCTGCAATTCCAGTCCTGCTTCTTATTATCTAAGCATAAAAATGATTAAATAACACTCATTTATCATATTGATGCTGCAAATCTTTTAGAGTATTTCCAAAATTTGTTCTTAGAAGTAGATCACAGGCATTTCTATCAAAATGATTTATTGCAATGCCCTTTATAAGCTATATAAAAGTTGACAGAAGTCATTTTTCAATTCATTTGGTCGTGAATAAGCTAGAGCTATTTAGATAACAGAGTTTATATAATGAAGAAAAGCCAGAATAATTAAGAAATTAGATCTGTAATATGAGCAAGCCTTTATGATAAGAAATGCCCAGAGAAACATCTCTAGAATCCTTTACATCTTGTAGGGAATATCATATTTGGTGAGGAATATTGCCCAAATCTTGCCAGAGCAATAATTGGAGCATTGCATTCAAGTTCATTTCAAATCATATCATGGCATTTACCATCACATGTAAAGGGCTTTCCTGAGTATCATCAGATCTAGAACTGTTTAAAAGTTAAGGCGGCTGCCTTTTTTTCGATTATTTGCTTAATGTTTTCCAATGCTTTCTCTCTTTGATACCCCGCCGCGGCAAATATACTTTCTCACAAAACTGTCAACCAATAATAGTTTGATTATCGATAACATTTGTCGTTGAGCAGCTGGAGGCTCGGTGAGGATGTTGTGGTAGTGGTAATACTGGTATGAGAAATAACAGGAATCCATGGTTAGGTGCTCCAGCTGTCAAATATGACCAAAGCAGTTTGAAAGAAGCATTAAACCCTTATCAATCAATCTAATGCTTTCTCTCATGTATCATAAGACATTTTGAAAATGTTTCTAGCTCTAGTAACTGCTATAAGGTTTATTTTTTTCTTTTTGTATTCTTGGAGAAACAAACATCATTAATAAAGATTATTGTTATTGATATTACATCATACAAAAGACAGGAAATGTGATAAAACATTTGTGAAACATTTCAAGAAACCAGTAAGCCATTATTTAGAGGTTTTAAACATGTTTTAGAGCATGTGGTTTCTGATAAGATATTGATTTACATTCATTTCATAAAAATAATTTCTAGGACTTGCATCTCCATGACTTAAAGTATGTGGTAACAGAACAAGAATGCTAATAGGAGTTGATTTCATTAAGATTACTCTAACTTACTTTTAAACAATAGTATTTTGTGGGTATAATTCTCATTTTGCTAATTGGAATAAGAGTTTTAAAATTCTCTGTCAGTTATGCTTTTCAAGATAATTCTGGTATCAAATTTTGCTGGAGGTTGTTTTTATCAAGATTTTCTCATCAAAATGTTTAAATTTGTTGGCATGGTAACAAAAACATGTCAGTTACAGATATACCAAAGAATGGCTAAAAACCATAACAATAATTATCAACTATGAGATAACTTCAGTATATCAACCTGTTGATCTTTCCTACATTTATTCCATAATCTTACAAAGCCTTTTTTTTCATGGATTCTTTTCCAGCAACCATTATACAAGGATCTTAACCCTTGGCATACAAAATGTAACATTCCAAACTGTCTAGGAATCAGAATGTCCCTTGGGCCATTGCAGACTTTTTAAACACTAAGTATCATAAATCTACATCTCTCTATTCCTTGGAACCAGCATAATTTTCACAATAAACTTACCATGCTTTGAAGATGACACATGATGTCTCTGTTTTTCAGTGTCCAATTACTGATGTACTCAATATTACCCACTCTGACAACACATGTATAACCATAGTTAAATGTTCAATAATAATGTTTCACAATATACCACTCACCATGCTCTGAAGATGACATATGATGTCTCTGTTTTTCAGTGTCCCATTGCTAATGTACTCAATGTTACCCACTCTGACAACACATGTATAACCATGGTTCAATGTAGGCTGAAAAGTGCAAAATAAATTATTAAACATCTTTAACTATCAAGTAATATTAATCTCAGCAACAACATAAAGTCCCATAATTAGCCACATCAATAACTAGAATTTGTTGACACCAATAGGCACAAAAGTATGCACAAAAGAAATTATTTGTGGAAAGTCAGGAACAGGATTAATGGCAGATTTTTTTGTCTGCATTACCATACAGTAATGGTAAAGTATAAGAATCTTTTTGATGTAAATTGATGTGTCTTTGTGACATGTGTATTTTTTCATTAAAACAAGAAAAGTAAACAGTTGATGGCACAACATGAGAGTCCCAGCACATTAACTTAACCCATTACCAAACGACACAATTTAAGACTGGTGCAAATTCAAAGTTGATGCAGACGGCAATTTCAAGTTAAGGAAATTTAAAATCTTCTGGTCTTTTTTGGAAGAAAACATTGTGGAAAATGAAGAAATTGCTTGTCACAAGCAATTTCTTCATTTTCCACAATGTTTTCCAAAGGAGTTATCTTTATGGGAGTCAAAAAGAGTCTATGTGTGGTAATGGTTTAGGTTTGGTACCCACCTGAGGAAAGTTGGTTCCCTGTATGAGGACATCCTTGTCCACACCTTCTGGTATATAGTTGGGTCCTGTTCTGTCACTATCTATAATGGGACAATGTAGAGGGCCTCGGGTACCAGTCTTGGAGGAAGTTCTCTGCAAAAATAACAAATAAGATGGTTGGCTTATCAAGATTAAAGTTAGTCTCAACAACCCCATTTTTTAGGTTTTTGGAGCATTTTAATCAGCCTCAGTTTCTATCTTTGCTATGTACTATTTTAACCACATGCCTAAAACTATCTGATGTGCTACTTTTGAATAATACAGAATAAGTCATTGGGATCAGCATCACATGAAATGAAGCTACTGTATGGATAAACATGAGCTTTCAGCAAAATTCTATGATATATGTATTAATGAGTACATATAACAAATGATTCTTTTTTCTATTGATATTTTTCCCAATTTTTTTCCAAATTTAATTTTTGCATCGTGCATTAGTGTTACCTTCATCTCTTAGACAACCTTGTAACTTAAATTCTTGGATAAAGTTGAAGTACTTAACATAGTTACATTTCTGAGAAAAAAATGGACTTTTATGTCCACATCAATGAGATTGTCTGGAATAATTCTACTGCTGATGAAATTTGTGAGACACAAACCCAATATTGTGAATGAAAATAGAAAGTTTAATTCAATACATCTTCAAAATTTAATATCTTAAATCATTCAGAAAGATGTGGTATCTCTGGTTGCATGAATTTGAGAATACATTGTACTTTTACAGCACCCAACTGACAAAGTTAATCTCACAAAGACATCCAATGTCAATGAATGATCATGGGTGCAATGATTATTCAATATTCAGCAAGCATTCTTAGTCCAAACAGAACTGATGAATTACACAATAATCAATCTGATTGGCAAAGACACATGTCTCTTCAAATTAAAAGTTTTGTAAAGTTAGTTAAATTAGACAACTGATTTAACCCTTTCCTAAACGGCAAAATTTTAAGGTGATCCAATTTGAAAGCTGCTGCTGGTGACAAAATATATGTTGTTAAAGATAGAATGTGAGTATAATACAGTATGGAAAATATTGAGACTAAAGCAGAAACTGCTGGTTATCAGCAGTTTCTTCTTTTGTCACAATGTTTTCCCTAGCCATATCTATTAGGGACGTCCAAACCAGGTCTTGTTTGGGAAAGGGTTAAAATGGGTCACGAGTAAATACTGTCCGTCACAATGCAGAGCAAGTCTTATTGTCTATGCTTCAAGGAAGAACAAATTAGCTCTTAGCAACTAACACTGTCTGCAAGGATGCAAATGTCATTGTACAAAGTGAAATTCAATTTTCTCTCTGAAAAATACTCAGAATTAAATTTTATGGGTCAGCACAAAACTATTGCAAATGCATATCAATGAATATGCATTTACAATAGTCATTCACCAAGTAAAACTGGACCATGAAAGTTTACACTATGCCTGCATATAATCAACATTTAGACATAACATTGATGCAGCAACAACATGAATGGTTACACAGTTACATGGACATACATATATTTTACATATATATTTTACATACTGACACAAAACAAAAACATTTTAATGGGCATTATATTGTAAAAGCATATGAAATAATTATGCTCTTACAATAATTTTGCACAAAACCATTTGGATCATCCAGAAATTTCAGACATCATTAGCAGCAGCCCAATTATCATGTTTACAGACAATTACCAATAATGGGAGTTAACAAGTACACATTTTAAATGCATGATTGCATCAGAAATTACATGGTTTTTCATTATTTATCTTACAGAAATCTCTTAAAACCTTTCACTTTAATGACTTTATCGATTATCTTGTGCATAAAATTAATTTGTAGTTAGACCGAGAAACATGTCTGCTGCATCTTCTACCACAGAAATCTTTGTCGTTTTTATGTTTCGCACATTATGTGTTGCACATTATCTTTTCTCTTTTTGCTGTCTTGCTTTGAATCCAGACAATCAAATTCAAAAGCACAAACTACAATGCAAACATTATGAACATAAATGTTAACAATAGAGTTGCGCTTAATGCTTAAATTATTATGTTTTGACATAATTGCACTCAAAAATAGAATTATGTCTCTGTCCATTCCAAATAAAATGATGCAATTAAAACAACATGGATCTCTCTGAAATTGGTGCTCACTTGGAATTTTCAAAATGAAAAACAGTATGTGGAATTTTTCATAAGATCTATGTGAAATAAGAGAAATTATGATTGTGAGAGTTAAAACAAATGAAATAGTCTTAAAAAAGATGAAAAATTACATGACAACAAATGGTTAAATAATGGTGCTTCAATAAATCAAATCAAATTGAAATGAGAACTAAAATATTGAAGGTAAGTATCAGGTTTTTTTTTCACGACTTTCAAAATTTTTCACAAATATGGGAAAAATGTACTTGTCTTAAATGAATGACATTCAATCTGTTAGTTTTATACACACTGCAAATGAAAAAGGTCTTGGTCTCTGTGATCAAGAAAGCTAAATCAATTTCAGGGAAAGCAAAGCACATTCTGGGTACTTTATTTTCACACAACAGAGCACACAATATGCAAGCATCTGGACTCATAAGCTGTTCATCAAATTCATAAAATACTAGTTTTCAGTAGAGCCTAGAACTTGTCAGAAATGGAAAGATCAAACTGAATATGAACAGTGACAAGAAGATTTTGAGGCAACAACAAACTTCTGTACACTGAGGCAAATGTCTACGACAAGGAGAATGATCAGAATGTATTTTGTTTTGCTAAGAAGGTTGAAGTTAGCCTACACAAATCATTTCTTATTAGACATTTAAGGACGGCCATACAATGACAATAGACTGACAACCTGGCCTTTGAGTCTAGCCTGGAAGATATATATTTCTGTGGTACTAATTACGTAGCAGACATCATAAACTTTCTCTAACTAGATATTCCGAGATCTAGATTATTTATGTTGTAATTAATCTAGCCATCAACATCGTTAAAGAAGCCATATAATAAAACATCAAACAAATAATTCATACAAATAAACTAATCTTGGGTTAGATATAGGCTGTTTTGTACTTAGAGAAAGAGATGTTGTTTAATTGAAGTTTTAACACTTTCCAAAGCATTTCCTGGTTTTTGTCCCTTTTGCAGAAGCATTTAAGAAATAATGAGCAAATGTAGGAGAATTCTTATGAGAATCATTTCCATTTTTTCACTTAAAAGTTTCTTAACTATGACACATACATATTGCTTGGGCTTTTGCAACTTTCTTTTGATTGTTTTCAACATATTTTTGTTTGAAATAGTGTTGTCATTAAGGAAGTAGATTAAGAGATAAATATTTAATTGAAGTTTTTATCATTGCTTGAGTAATATGACTGGTATTTGAAGAAGTCTTTGATTATGCACCAAGAAGAAAGCTTTTTCGTGTACAGAATGATAACCTCTAATGATATACCTACAACACATGAAGATTTTAGATCTTATGACATGAAAACATCAAGGTGACTAGATTTGAAAATATTTTCCAACCTATTTACATGAACCACATTATTTGATACATGTATGCAAAACATTGATATGTGGTAAAAATCAAAATGACAATGAAGCAAAAAACAATGTATGGGGAAAGCTTGGTCAAATATTCAACATCTTTAAAGTAAAAATCACACATCTAAAATAGCTGAAACAAATTGGTGACATAAGTATAAGTTATGAAAGCAGCAGCAACAACAACAAATTATAGATCAGTAAAATATGAACACCTTATATATAGCATTCTGGAGGTTTTTTTCCCAGGTAAAAAGTTTTTATGAAATTATGAAATGCTTTTAAAACATGTTCATTACCAAGATCATTTCCGATATCTCTTTTTTTAAGCCTTTCCCTAACATTTTCTAATTTTGGTGGACCCAATAATGAAAGCATTAGAAAACAAAGAGATAAAAGAAGAGATTGTTGATTTTAAGTATTTTCTACTTTGTTACCTTCTACCCTTTCAATCTCTTTGATCAACTATTTTGTTGTTTCAAACACCCTTGAAAACATCTAAAATGTTGTCTTAGGGAAAGGGGTTTAACGCAATGTTCACATCTAAAATAAGTTCCAGTTCTTTTATGATTCAAAGCTTTAGCACGGAAGATAATACTTTTAAAGATGAACTACCAGTAGTGCAAGACAGTGGTAAGGACATAGAAGACTACATGCACTTAAAACAGTCTTACAGAATTTGAACAACTTTTTATACATTAGAAAATCACCTATAGAAATCCTCTGAATGTATCACCGAATGCTATATAAATGGTGTTCAATTGTCACACACAATGTGTCAATACATTATTTGTAAATAACAAATATGATGGTAAATATGGATTTGGGACATCCCTCAAGTTTAGGTTAATCCAACATATAACTGGTGCATTCCTCTGAAAACCTCCTTCAACTTCAAATTCAAAAGTCATTCCTGTTTACAGGGTATCAAAATATATATGAGAATTCTTGCAACACCTATTTTTCACAGAACATATGAAGTTTCAAACTCAAAGACCCATTTTTAATAAAGTTCAATCTAGTCTTATTACATTTCTTTATTAACATTTTGTCCATCAAAATGTAATACTAGGTTATTCTTATAAACATCACAGATCATTGACCTTAGCAATTTTTGAAAATATATTTTGCCCAATGAATAGGTGTTCAAAAATGAACAATTCCGGATTGTAAGATGATAGAAGCAATTATCAAAACAAGAGATAGTTGGATAAATATTTAACCCTTTCCCAAACAAGACCTGGTTTTGACGTCCCTTATAGAAAAGGTTTTAGAAAAAATTGAAACAAAAGAAGAAACTGCTGATAACCAGCAGTTTCTGCTTTTGTCTCAATATTTTCTATGCCATATTTTACACAAATTCTATCTTTTATAAATTCCACTTTGTCGTCTGCAGCAGCTTTCAAATTGGATCACCCTAAAAAAATTCGTTTGGGAAAGGGTTAAAGAACATAACAAGCGGTACTCTGTTATAGTCACACATAAAAACAACCTCTACTTCTTGATGACAAAAAGATAAGCAAGAATCCTCAATACAAATTCAAACCCGACCTTTGGCGTTTTGCGATAACATCTTTAATCCCTAATGAATTATTACAAAGAACAAACAAATCATTTATTTCAAAACCAGGATATCTTAAAGATGTTGATCCAATATTAAATAACCCATTACTGCACAGAGACATCTTTTGACTCCCTCACGAGAAAAGGCTTGGGAAAACATAGTGGAAAATGAAGAAATTGCTTGTTACAAGCAATTTCTTCATTTTCCACAATGTTTTCAAATCCAAAATGAAAAGATTTTTGAAATTTCATCAACTTGAAATTGTCATCTGCAACATCTTTCAAATTTGGAAAAGTCCAAAGTTTTGCCGTCTGATAAAGGGTTTAGATTCGTTTTCAGAGAAAAGCACCTCATATTAGAATAACCTTCTATATGAGTACCATAAGCATGTCCCACACAAAATATTGTTGTTGTTTGTTTTACCTGATTACGTGCATAATCTGTTAACTGGAAGGAAATAGATGTGGAGAGATGTCAAACTAGAGTCACATGTATGATAGATATTATGGATACAGTCTACACTCGTAATCTCGACATCGGATAAGTCAAAATTCCGATTAAGTCGAAGTGAAACTCATGTCCCATCATCAACATATGGATATGGAAATGAATTCGGAAACAAACATAGCCAATGAAATTTAGTAGGAAAAGGATAGAAATTGCTCGTGTCGAGCAATTTCTTTCCATATCCTACTATATTTCAATCTTTTACACATATGATGCCCATCAAAAATGGTTAAATATCGTTTGCATAGAAAATAATCAAAATTGGATTAGTGAAACTACAGATATGTCCAGGTATTTTGACGGCCCCTCTGACTTCAACACGAGAGTCGACTGTAGATGGATGCATGGTCATAGGAACAGGTTTAGTTCTGAATCATTTACGATTGTTGTACTCAGCACTTTGCTGGAGTCTTTTTTCTAATACATCGAGATCTATGATAAGTAAATTACATGCATATCTTGCAGATGCAAGTGTTGTATGGCAATGCATGATCTTCTGTTGGGATCTATGAAAGTTTTGAATTGCTTTATTCTAACTTAGAAATGTAAAAGTTGATATTTGATGATTCAGAACTAAAGATGACATGCTTCTACTTCATTTTCAAATACCCTAAAGCCACTTGAATGGTGTCAAGTTGATAGAACAAAGTTTGCAACCATTCATTGTAATGGAATCTAGCAGTCATAGAGAGATTTAAAGATATGCAAACGATTTTAGAAATACTTTTACACTTATTTCTACAACAACTGAATTTTACTAGTGCAGTGATGTTAAATAATTTCTTTCGTCGTCCATTTTTCCATAGATGTTCGAGTTCTTTGAAATGAAGTAGAAGATTTCATGTATTTATAAATCAACAATTAAATTACTAAGGACCAGCAATTTTCAATGCATGGAACAAGTTAACCAAATATATCTAATGCATGCCCTTTCGAGAGATTCAATCATTAAAAATTAACACATGGAGATAATTTTTCAAAAGTAAGACAAAATGATAGATTCTTAAATTTCAAGCCAATCTCCAGAACTGGAATGAAGTTCTTTTTTGAAAGTAAAGTAGAAGACAAAGAAATATCTCTGAATAACTCAATTTAATCAAGTAATAAAAGACAGACAATTCAAAAATTAGATTTGTTTAAAAAGAATGAATGTCTAGTGGCAGAAAAAGTTCAACCCATGCATCAAGTCAAGAAAGACAGTATCTGTGTAGGTAACACTTGCTTTAACAGTTTCAAGGTTTAAATCTTGTTATCATACAGAATTTGCAGATCTTCTCAAATGCAAAAGCAATGTGTACAATAAATCTAATCAACTATTCCTTCATAATTCCAGCCCCTGAAAAATGTTTATGAACTCTACAGTTGTTGCCACATCGTATGGCACGTGTTTATGTTTTCTTTAGCGTTCAATTACATTTGAACAAAACATAAACATTGTGCCATACGATGTGGCGACAACTATACATAAGAATGTGATGGCATTCTAAACATGACATTTGTTTTCTAAACCCACTTTTGTTTGTATTTCTTAGTGTTGTCTTTAAATGAGTGCCAGCCACAAAGATTTGGTTGTACATTCACTTATATCTGTCATTCTAAAACACATAAGAAATTCCTCTTATTTCCAGGCCCCGGTTTCTCGAAAAAACTTAAGTACAAACTCATGAGAACATGCTCAACTTCATAGGAATACTCTCCAACGTTGAAGGGTATTCGATTGAAGTTCACGTGGATTTCGTGCAATTTGAGCACGGTGCTCAGATTTGAGCATGAGAACGTACTTAAGGACAGATCCTCCATTTATTTCCCACGGTAAGATTTTTTTTATTTTTTCTGTACTGATGTTTTAATATATGAGAAGTAAAATAATGACTTAAAAACTATAGGTCACCAAGCGAATTAAAAAGTTATTGGATTTCAAGGGAGACTACCCTTGTCTAAAATTGCAAAAATGAGGTGTCACTTAAATACCCACAAAAAAGGTGTTCGAAATGACTAGAATTACATAAATAAGTCTTACTGTGTTCAATATGTTTTAATCTGTCTAAATGAGTATCAATTTGGGAAAATTTAGTGATGATTTTGAAATTTTTAGTAAATTATTCTTTCAAAAGTAGCTGAAATTTCTCTTTTTTCGCAACATTTCTGATAATAAAAAATATTCCAGCGGTAAGAATTTTTTCTGTTTTGGTATAGAAATAGTACTTGGTCATACCTACAAAAACAAAAAAAGAAAAATATATCAAACCAAGCGTTTTTCTTAGTTATAAGTAAAATTTGGTTTACTTTTTGCAGCTCTGTCCGAAATTGTTTCACTTCTTTTATCAATTTTCTTCCTTATTACCAGCTTTAGATAATAAAAAGTGTCGTATTTTGTGTCCATCTGAAGCGGACTAGCTCATAAAGACACCACTTTGCTTTTATTGCTCCGTTTCCTATCGCTAACGCCACATGTTAAACGCGTAACAGAAAGCGAAATGTACCATCCGAGTACTATTACACTTTAATTGACCAAACAGAGAAAATTGAAATAACCGAAAAGGGTCTTGTCATTTATCAACCAAACATTAACTAAATGTAAAAAAATACATTTGCTGAAAATGCCAATTACTGAAACAGCTTTATTTCGTTATTTAGGATATGCGCAGTAAGTTGCGCAGTAACAACTGGAGGATCTGTCCTTAAGTTTTTTCGAGAAACCGGGGCCTGGTCTCTATTGAATACACTAGACAGTAAACATCAGTTAAAAGGATGTTCCTAAACAATATGTCATGGTCCAAATCAAATGCTTTCATACTATAGCCATTGGTTGCAATCCAATTTGGATATAACAAACTAATAAGTTATAGTTATAGGTCCACTGCATCCTTTTACTGATAAAATACTGTACCCTGAGATGGATACCAATCAAAATGTCAGCTAGAATCTGGTAAAATAGCCCATATGGTATTTTAGACCACCATTATCCGAGAATAGTTTGTTCTTAAATCCAGTCTGATCATCAGGGTGCAAGCTGCACTATTGATCTGGTAAATGTTGGTCTCAAATGACATAAAGGCCATTCTTCAGATCCAAGCTCAAATTTCTATATTTACCGATTGACTGAGGATGACGCCAGACAATGACTGACAGTTACTAAGTGGGTCATGTACACATCGATTATCATACACACACCAATCACAGGACCAGGAGTTGTTGGTACACTGCGTGCAACTGTAACAAACATATTCATAAACATATGAACTTTGTGTTACAAGATCGACAGTTACTAAGTTGGTCATGTAGCTAGGTACATACAAAGTAGGTACTTTGTATGTTGATTTCTTGAGAATCAAGAGTGTCAAAGTCACTACAGTAACCACTTTTTTGCATTACTCCACTTTTTTAAGAAGTACCATAATATCGCAAAACATAGACGACCAGGGCTTGTAAGATGACAAAGAACTTTCTTTTCATCCAAATCTATCCATAATTTGACCATAAACATAGGAAGTAGTTGGGTTCACAAAATTTTGATGTATGTATTTAACTTGGCACAGACAGACGGAAAAGATTATACCAATAAAGATCTATGTCCACAAAAAGGGGCGTATGCGAATCAGAAACAAATGCACCAATGAAATCAGTTAAAGATTGTACAAAATGTCCTTTATACGAAATATTTCTACAAATGTTGTCTTTATGTAATGACAGGCATACAAATTAAATCAAACACTCCAAATGCAGGGTCGTAGACTAGATTTTCAGATTTCAAATTGAATTTGTGGAAAGTGAATTGTCAATACAAGCTTAAAATTCATGAGCATTAAATGTAGATCTAATAATGTAAACCCAATAAGTTTCGCTTGTTTACATTAATGTTATATCTTGCCAAAAGCAGCTGTTGTAGCAGCATATTCAGAGTTTTCCAAATTATAGCAAAACATATTATCATGAGAAGAAAAGGATACAAATCAGACCATCATACCTTGTAAAGCTGCTGCAGTTAAAGTACGTAAAGTTCTGCGCCAGAAAAACCTTCCCTGTCTCACTAGAGTTCAAAGCAATCGTGACATTTTGGCTTCCTGCAATTGAACACACCAGACAATCAGTCTACAGGTTAAAAGTCAGGTGCAATATTTGTCAACAAAGATTGATTGTCTACCGCTTTTGGAACTTTTAAACCTTTCTCAAACAACACAATTTTAGGCTGGACCAATTTGAGTGCCGTTGGAGACGACTAAAGTAATGTTACGAAAAACATGATATTTGAATTTCAAAGCATAGAAAGCATTTGAGGGAAAAGAAGAAAATGCTGGTCAACAGCATTTTTTTTCTTTTCCCTCAAAGCTTTCCAAAGCCTTCATCATTGGAGGCTTCAAGACCAGTGCTTGTTTGGGAGAGGGTAAACAATATTTGTTAACAAAGACGGATCATCTACCACTTTTTTGTAACTTGAACAGACAGTAAAATAGAGTGGTTATCAAAGGATACCAAACAGTACTATTCATCAGAAACAGTTTCCTTGGGTTGTGTCCTCCTTGCATTTATGCACTTCTTTTGTAAACACATTACTGTCTGAGCATGAATGCTTAGATGATCAAAACTGCATGACAGACATTGTATTATGGTCTTGAAAAGAACCAAAGATAAAACAATCTTCAGAAAGCTCAGATTAGTAATGGTAAGTACAAGTAAAACACATATTTTGTAATGATGGAGAAAACCATCGAAGCAATCCTTCATAAGCAAACATACAGACTTACCAGAGATGACAAAGCCTGTATTACGTATATCAGGAGCGTAACATCGCACACCATACGACCAGATTTCTGCAGGAGATGTTTGGTTCAGCTCCGGAAACACACAAGTATAGTTACTGCCATTTGGAAGCTGATAGATGGTCAGGTACAACTGAAATAGCAGGATTAAATAATTAGTCATGTTGATTGATTGATTTGTTGTTTGATTGATAAACTGATCAATTGATTGATTGGTTGATCACTTGCTTGCTTATTTGATTGTTTGATGTTTCATATTCTACATTTTTATTTCCTATGAATCGTCATCATATTAATTGTCAGAAGTTAAGATCTTGAGGTATGTAGCACAAAGCTTTGGTCTACCAGTAATAGCAGTAATCATGCTGAAATTTTCAATACTTTTTGTCAAGTAAGTGAAAGCATACAATACCGTCAGACTGCATTGTATGTGTAGAATGAACTCGTTTTAGATGCTTCTGACCTTCCTGCGAAAATGACTGGAGTATTTTTGGTTCAGCAGGATATGAGGTTTAATTTTCACAGAACCAAAACAACACAAAACATGTATAACAAAGACTATTCAACCACATAAATTCTAGGATAATTGCACAATTATCATTATATTTTCCCTGACAAGACAAAACAGCCATTTTGTGTGCCAAACCTTATGTAACATGTATTATTACAAACCAAACATGACACAAGTTTATACACAATGTCCCCAAGGAATCTGGCTGTCTACTAAATTTTATACACACTAGGTCATACATACTGACTGAATTCATTTTAGATATTGATGCTTTTCTACAAAATCCTCGTAACTGCAGCAGTTTCAAGGGTTTTGATGGAAAGCACTTATATTCAAATATAACGCACTACTCTAACTGAAAACAGCCTTTGTCAAATACATCTTAAATGTATTCCCATCAATAGAAATGGTTGATTCAATTCTGTCTGTTTTTTGTGTTGTTCTTTTTTTTCATCTGAACATTTTCATAACAAACCACCAGCTGAGCATCTATCAAAATTTGTATGTATTCAGACAGACTCCCTTAGCCCAGATTTCCGCGTTCCGCTTTCATTTGCGGAACAAAATCGGAGATTCTGTGGAAGTCCGCAGATTTTACGCAAATTCTCCAAAAAGCAGTTTCCGCATTATGCGGAAGAAGAAAAAATGTGGAGAAAATGCGGAATGATGACACTTTGAAACTGAAATTTTGCGGAATTCCAGACTTTGATTTTTTTTACATGGAGAAAATGCGGAAAAAGGGCACTTCGATTTGTTTTCTGCTGAAAATTGTACTTATAATATTTATGAATGCAGAAAATTCATACTTCAGCTTTTGATTCATTCTAAAAAATAAAATATGAACACACATAAAATGAAACTTTGTTCATTAATAACAGTTATTTACAATTCATAAACCAATGCTAAACAAATTATTTTGAATAAGGCCTTAGGAGAAGATGTCGTTTAAAGGATATTTCTATTTTTTGCTCTGGCGGCCATCTTGTTCAACGGAGCGGAATGATTTTAGCCATTTTGGTAAAGGTCAATGACGGCGAACATTCCTGTGAAATAATTATGAATTTGGCCAATCATTGGCTTCAGAGGAGATGTTGTTTAACTCTTTCCCAAACGGCAAAATTTTAGAGTGATCCACTTCAAAAGCTGCCAAAAATGACAAAATGGAAGGTATATAAGATAGAATATGTGTAAAATATGGCATAGAAAATATTGAGACAAAAGGAGAAACTGCTGGTTATCAGCAGTTTCTTCTTTTGTTTCAATGTTTTCCCAAGCCTTTTCTAATAGGGACGTCAAAACCAGGTCTTGTTTGGGAAAGGGTTAAAGGATATTTCTAATTTTCTAATAGTTCTGGCAGCCATCTTGTTCAACATAGCAAAAAGATTTTTTGCTATTTTGGTAAAGGCCAATGAGGGGAATTTTTTTCCTATGAAATTATTTTAATTTGGCCAATAATGGCTTAGGAGGAGATGTCGTTTAAAGATTTTTCTATTTTTAGCTCTGGTGGCCATCTTGTTCGATGGAGCAGAACGATTTTAGCTATTTTGGTAGAGGGCAGAGAGGGAAATATTCCTGTGAAGTTTCATGAGAATCTGACCAGGGGTTAATAGGAGATGTCGTTTAACTATAAAGTTGACGACGGACGACCCACGCCAGACAATGAGCTAAAAATTGATAGTGATCTCTGTGAAAGACAGGGCACTATGGCACTCAGTCTGTTTGAATCTGAGACAACTTTTTGTTTAATGTAAGCAAAATGAAAATTGCATTCATCAATTAACCCTTTCCCACTCAATCCCTTGTTTTTACGGGTTTATAGCAGACAGCTTTTGAAAATATTGTGGGAAAAGGAGAAATTCCACAGAATTTGCAATTTCTCCTTGACTCATAGGGTTTTCTACCTCGTCAGAAAACCAGAAGCAATTTTTAACAATCCTTCAATTTGGAAAAGTTCAAAATTTGCCTGAGTGGGTTAATTCAATCGTATACAGATCCTCTGTCGAAGTACAAACATTGTAGATCTCCATCTGAGTATCATTTATTGAAAACTTCCAAATACAACACTTGTTATCCCTCTTTTCTGAGTGAAATCGAAGTTATTTGACAGAACCCAAAAATCAAAGGTTCGAACTAAATTAGGGCCGAAAAGAATGAGTTTATTTTGCGGATCGGAATATATATACAAAAAAAATATAGCTACTAATGCACTGTCGTTTGGTCGACAAAAGGTCGATAGCATGATAACAAATGAACTGTTTGTTCAAAGAATAGAATTCAAAATTAAAAGACCGGAACTTTGCGTTTGTAAAGAATGCGTTGGCAAAAGTGCCGTATATTAAACTAACTGAAATCTCGCGAGACTTGAAGCGGAAGGCGGGCTGTTCAAATAATCAACAAATATCGCTATGTTTTGCTAAATTTTTGGAGATTTACGGCAATTACAGATGTTAGATCTACAGACAAAGGATCGAAAGATGTAAACCATCATCCTAACAAAGAAAGCGAAATAAGTTTTGAGTTTATTTCTGTAAAATCCACTAGAAATAGCGATGCAAAAAGAGTTACTTCCCTTGTTCGAGAGTCATGAATATTAATGAGGTGACGTCGGCGGCCCAAGATTGGTACGATTTTATTACGCTGTAATACTCTTTTCGAGCGTAAAGCAGGGACCCAAACTGATTTGCATATTAATGACAAGTGCTTCCTCGGTCCGGGGATGCAAAATTTCCCGCGACCCATCGCCATTTTCAAAAGTTAAATAAACAAAAAAATTTACGTCAAGATTATTCCTCATTTAGAGATCGATTACGCTTTATTTTTGGCCTTGTATAAACAATATGATATATAATCTAACATATGATAATATGTTATTGAATGAATCAGACCGGATAAGTGCTGAATTTGACCCCCCAAAAATCTCGGTAAAATGTAAACAAAAACCGGAAGTTGCCATTTTGTCTTGAAAGAGAAAGACCAACCTACGATTTCGACCGATTTTTGTTGCAACTGGGCTAATAAAGAACTGTATAACTAAATAAATTGTTCGCATATAGTTCTTTGTAGGCCTGCAAGAGTCTCAATTTCATGATTTAAGATCTTTGTACTTTATAGCTTAGTAACAGTTATTCTCATGTTTCGTCCATGTTTCTTTCGTTCCATACGTAAAAATGATTAAATGGCTCTTCTTCAATTTATTTCTCATTTTCTTATGAGATCTAACTCTTTAAGTGTCTTTGACAAACTATTATAACTTACCTATTTGTTTAATTAACTAGCATTACAGTGGCGGATCCAGAGGATGTTCGGGGGGGGGGTGGAGGGGGTGGGATGGGTGGGGGTGGGGGGGGGTGGGGGGGTGTCTTAGCCTGAATATTTCATCTTCATGCAGAAATTCAATCAACTTTTTTTTTATACTAGGAAAACATAGGAAAAACAAATTCCCCTAATTGTAACTTATTCGTTTTAAGATCTAGCTTTACAGTGGCAGATCCAGAGGGTGTTCGGGGGGGGGGGGGGGGGGGGGGGGGGGGGGGGGGGGGGGGGGGGGTCATAGCAGAAATTCAGTCAAAAATTTTTAATACTAAGAAAACAAGCCCTGGGCCCTAATTGTAATAATAATAATGATGCAGAAGGCAGGGTTAGACACTAACTTTTTAAGCAGGTGTCCCGATTGCATAATTTAGCAAAATCAGGGACACTTCACTCTTTAAAATGCAGAATTTCAGGAGTCCCTCCTTAAATTTTGGTGTCCTCGGGATCCCGGGACACTGTTAGTGTCGACCCCTGGAAGGTACTTGATATAGAACTTTTTTTTTTCCAAATATATAGAAGCTTTTAGCAGTATTTTTGTGATTTTGCTTTTTTTGAGTTGGTAAAGACCTAAGCTTTCACCTCCACCGAATGAGTGCAGGACCGCACTTTATCACAGACTGATGACGTTTTTGATTGGCTGAAGAGATTGTGCCAACCGAATCTGAAATGCCCCAAGGGACGTATTATGTTATCGCCACGGTCGTCCGTCTGTCTGTCTGTCTGGAATTTCTTGTGCGGCTTATGCTAACTCCTACAGTTTTACACAGATTCACTTCAAACTTACCACAATGAACCACTATGATGTGTAGTTAAGCGACTGTGGCCTTTAAAATCTGGATATCTTTGATGGTTCTAAAATTATCTCCCCTTTATTTAGAAACAAGAGGACCATGATGGTCCTATATCGCTCATCTGAACCAAAATGATATGTGCAACACTTTTGTTCAATTCGATAAATATTTATGACTTTAAGACTGAAAATGAACTTATGGTCAATAACTTTGTGAAAATCGAACTCATCCACGATCTTATGGTGCCCAACATTATCCAAGATTTGTCTTGTTTGATAAATAATTGTAGATTCTGGAATATAAACAAGGTCGAAAACAGCCGAAAACAGCAATTTTGTCAAATTCAAGGGCACATAACTGTCGACTTTTTGACCGGATCAGACTGAAAAACAAACTCATCCAAGATCTTGTGATCCCCAACATTGTGTCCAAGTTTTGTCTTGATTGATCAATAATTGTAGATTCTAGAGTATAAACAAGGTCGAAAACAGCCGAACACGGCAATTTTATCACATTCAAGGTCAAATAACTCTCAATTTTCTAGTCAAATCAGGCTGAAAATCAAACTAATCCGAGATCTTATGATACTAAACATTGTGTCCAAGAATTGTCTTGATTGGTTTATAATTGTAGATTCTAGAGTGTAAACAAGGTCGAAAACAGTCGAAAACAGCAATTTTGTAAATTTCAAGGGCACATAACTCTCGGTTTTTTTTATCAGATCGGACTGAAAATCAAACTCATCCGAGATCTTATGATCTCAAACATTGTTTTCAAGTTTTGTCTTAATTGATAAATAATTGTAGATTCTAGAGTGTAAACAATGTCAAAAACAGCCGAAAACGGCAATTTTATCAAATTCAAGGGCACATAACTCTCATCTTTCTGGTCAGATCAGACTGAAAATCAAACTCATTTGACATCTTATCGTCTCCAACCTTGTGTCCAAGATTTGTCTTGATTGGTCAATAATTGTAGATTCTAGAGTGTAAATAAGGTCGAAAACAGTCAAAAATGGCAATTTTGTCAAATTCAAGGGCTCATAACTCTCGACTTTCTGATCAGATAATACTGAAAATCCAACTCATCCCAGATCTTATGATCCCCAATATTGTGTCCAAGTTTTGGCTTGATTGATTTATAATTGTAGATTCTAGAGTGTAAACAAGGTCGAAAACAGCCGAAAATGACAATTTGGTCAAATTCAAGGGCAAGTAACTCTCAACTTTCTGATCAGATCAGTCTGAAAATCAAACTCGTCCGAGATCTCATGGTCCCCAACATTGTGTTTAAGTTTTGTCCTGATTGATGAATAATTGTAGATTCTAGAGTGTAAACAAGGTCGAAAACAGCCGAAAATGGCAATTTTGTCAAATTCAAGGGCACATAACTCTCATCTTTCTGGTCAGATCAGACTGAAAATCGAACTCATCCAAGATATTATGGTCTGCAACGTTATGTCCAAGATTTGTCTTGATTGATCAATAATTGTAGATGCTAGAGTGTAAACAATGTCAAAACTAGGTATTTTTCGCATTCAAGGGCAGATAACTCCTGACTTTCTAGTTCGATCTGACCCATAATCGAACTCATCCGAGATCTTATGGCCATACATGTTTTGACCAAGTTTGGTCAAGATGGGCCTATATTTGTAGATGCTAGAGTGTAAACACGAAATTGTGGACGGACGGACGGACAGACGGACAGACAGACAGACAGACGGACGACGGACAAAAAGTGATCACAATAGCTCACCTTGAGCACTTTGTGCTCAGGTGAGCTAAAAATGTGTGCGGCTTCAGGCGTATTTATGCCACGCCCAGCATTGTTCTTGTTCAGACTTTCCGGTCTGAGCCTGATTTATAAGTCACAGGGGCACACTTATTCTTGACAAGAGGACCGGTTTCATATCTGATGCCTGAATCATAATGTCTACAATATTTCTGCATGGATGCGGAAAATTTCTCCGCTTAGATGCAGAGAACATCTCCGCATCTGTGCGAAGAACATCTCCGCATCTATGCGGAGAATATCTCCGCATCTATGCGGAGAAAATCTACGCATCTATGCGGAGTAAATGCGGAAAAAATTCCGTATTGCATGCGGAATTGTCCGAATACTCCGATTTCCACAAAAATTCCGCTTCCATTAAAATTCCGCATTTTAAATGCGAACTTCCGCGTCCGAATACTCCACATTTTCTCCACATTTAATGCGGAAATATTTTGCGGAGAAAATGTGGAATTCCGCTTTATTTGCGGAAATCTGGGCTAAGGGCAGTCTTTTTGATTTAACCCATTTCCACACAATGACATCTTCTGATGCCGTAACTCATTATTGTCCTTAGAAAACATGGTGACAAGCAATTTCTTCATTTCCCATGTTTTCTACCCAAGAAGATCCATAAACATTAAGTTCCATTCACTTGAATTTGTCGTCTGCAACATCTTTGAATTTGGACCAGTCTAAAATTTTGCCAATTGGTAATAGGTTAATCAGAGATAATGATTACTTGGAAATTGCACAGTTCCTATGCTAGAAGTTTTCTGTGTGAGTTTTCCACATAGCTGGTATAACATTCAGGGATAAGGAGCACAAATTGAGTTAGCTGTTGTACAGTTTTCCATAATTTGATAGTATAGAACAGGAACATGTCGGATAATTTCATTGAAAAGCCTGGTGTTGAGTAATACAATATGGTTTTACTTTTGGAATGGAAGTGTACCCATTTACATTGCTAGAACAATTGCAAGAGAGTTGTGTGCACTATCAATCTTTTTGTTGATTGATTGATTGATTAGATTGAATTTTAATTCCAACTAAAAGCTATGGTAATATGGAGGCAGGAGCTTGGTTTTGAGTCTAACCTGGAATGGCTGTTGTGCTGAGAGATTGAACCAATAACCTATGTGTTACGAGTCCAGCACAATACCATTGCACCAAATGTCTGTAGTTATGAGGTCATCGGTTGACAAGCACATTCATGTGCCTAGAAATACATTTTCTCATTTGATACTACATTTTTAAATCTTTCGAATTTGACTTTATGATGGCATGAGTCAATCATGGACATTGTTCGATATTATTAACATGTATAGCTTTCAAATTCATATAGCATGACACTTATTCTCATTCAAAATTTCAGATTAAGGTAATCAACATGACTGCATATCTAAATGTAAGCATGTGATAAAGGGTTAATTGAACTAATAATTTAAATGCATGTCTTAAAGTTCTCTCATTTACTGCCGTCTTTTGATACTGAAAACATCAAACACTTCTAATACTTGAGAGATTTAATTCATGCTTCTATAAGCCGCAGCCAATTTTCCTTGTTTTCATTCAAGTTTTCAGACTATCTTTTATCAAAAAGAGCAAGTTTTCTTGTAGAATTCTGTGTATCTGACATAAAATTCCTGGATACATAATTATTGCGTTTTTGATGTAACATGTCTGTGAGATGTCGGGAAACATGGCCCATGTTTTGTTACAACTTGAAACATTATCTCATAAATTCAAACAAAATTTTCACACAGCTTGGGGAATTGGATTTCCCATCCCTATTTGAACTTGGAGCAAAATAAGATCTTTGTTTTCATATGTAGACAATTTGGAAATGGCAAGTCGACAAATCTAATTTCATGGTGGCTTGAAGAGACAAAATTTGCCTTTTTGTTCTTTGCTGGAAAGTACGACTTAATTCCATGTCTTGTATATCTAACCTTAGTTTGTTGGAGACAAAACTTACCAGAGCTTCAGTTAAGAGGGGGCGATGGCTTTTCAAAATGAAATATTTCACTAAGTGTCCATCAAACCCTATGTTGTGGGTACTCAGTTGAATCGTCTCCTTTAGACGATTCAAATGAGTACCCACAACATAGGGTTTGAAATTGAAATAACAAATTAAGAATGTCTTCACCCCATTCTATTCTGTTACTCTGACTTACTCATGTTAATCCTTTCCCAAACAAGACCTGGTTTTGACGTCCTTAACACATAAGGTTTGGGAAAACATTGAGGCAAAAGAAGAAAGTGCTGATAATCAGCACTTTCTGCTTTTGCCTAAATATTTTCTGTGCTATATCTTACAAAAATCTTACTTTTATCAACACTCATTTTGTCATTTGCAGTACCTTTCACATTGGTCCATTCTAAAATTTTGTGTTTGGGAAAGGGTTAAGAGGTGATGGCTTTTCAAAATGAAATATTTCACTAAATGTCCATCAAACCCTATGTTGTGGGTACTCAGTTGAATCGTCTCCTTTAGATGATTCAAATGAGTACCTACAGCATAGGGTTTGGAATTGAAATAACAAATTAAGAATGTCTTCACCCCATCCTATTCTGTTACTCTGACTTACTCATGTTAACCCTTTCCCAAACAAGACCTGGCTTTGATGTCCTTAAAAGAAAAGGCTAGGGAAAACATTGAAACAAAAGAAGAAACTGCTGATAACCAGCAGTTTCTCCTTTTGTCTAAATATTTTTTGTAACATATTTTTCACAAATCCTATCTTTACTTACATCCATTTTGTCTTTTGTGGCAGTTTTTGGAGTGGATCACCCTACATTTTGTCATTTGGGAGAGGGTTAAATAGAAAGTTGACAGAACTTACCAGTGTTCTCTTCTTGTCATAGCCAGACACAGACACAGTCCTGGGTGATACATCAGTGATGGCTACACAAGTTTGTCCTGGGGGTCCAAACAACCAGCGGTCAGAGGAGCTTACTGGACATTTGTTTCTCTGTGTACACCTAGAATATTACAATACACGTGTAATCAGTGATGACTACACAAGTTTGTCCAGGGGGGTCCGAACAGCCAGCGATCAGAGGAACTTACTGGACACTTGTTTCTCTGTGTACACCTAGAATATTACAATACACATGTAATCAGTGATGGCTACACAACCCTGTCCTGGGGGTCCGAACAGCAAGCGATCAGAGGAACTTACTGGACACTTGTTTCTCTGTGTACACCTAGAATATTACAATACACATGTAATCAGTGATGGCTACACAACCCTGTCCTGGGGGTCCAAACAGCCAGCGATCAGAGGAACTTACTGGACACTTGTTTCTCTGTATACACCTAGAATATTACAATACACATGTAATCAGTGATGGCTACACAACCCTGTCCTGGGGGTCCAAACAGCCAGCGATCAGAGGAACTTACTGGACACTTGTTTCTCTGTGTACACCTAGAATATTACAATACACATGTAATCAGTGATGGCTACACAACCCTAACCTGGGGGTCCGAACAGCCAGCGATCAGAGGAACTTACTGGACACTTGTTTCTCTGTGTACACCTAGAATATTACAATACACATGTAATCAGTGATGGCTACACAAGTCTGTCCTGGGGGTCCAAACAGCCAGCGGTCAGAGGAGCTTACTGGACACTTGTTTCTCTGTGTACACCTAGAATACAACAATACACATGTAATCAGTGATGGCTACACAAGTTTGTCCTGGGGGTCCAAACAGCCAGCGGTCAGAGGAGCTTACTGGACACTTGTTTCTCTGTGTACACCTAGAATGCAACATTACATATGTCATCAGTGATGGCTACACAAGCCTGTCCTGGGGGTCCAAACAACCAGCGATCAGAGGAGCTTACTGGACACTTGTTTCTCTGTGTACACCTAGAATATTACAATACACATGTAATCAGTGATGGCCACACCACACAAGTCTGTCCTGGAGGTCCAAACAACCACCGGTCAGAGGAGCTTACTGGACACTTGTTTCTTTGTGTACACCTAGAATACAACATTACATATGAAATCAGTGATGGCCACATAAGTTTTTCCTGGGGGTCCAAACAACCAACGGTCAGAGGAGCTTACTGGACACTTGTTTCTTTGTGTACAGCAAAAAAAGAACAATGCACATTTTGTTCATCTTATTCAGATGGGTAGGCATGTCCACTTTGCCTAAATTACTATATAAGAAGCCATCAATTGACTTCCAATTGGCTTTGTATGTTTAAGCCAATTGGTTTTGTATGTTAATCTGTTATTGTACACCTATACTAGCAGACTGAAAATAGATACATGCTTTAATCTGGATTAAATTGACCAGCAATCAGATGCTTGCAGAACATTAACTTGTTTCTCTGTGTACACCTATACAAGGACAAAGATTGGAGTCTCTTTCATATAATTTATAATGATACATGTACTACAAGCACTGAATTTTATCTTGTTATCTATTACATCATGCTTGCATGATTTACAGTCAATGAGTAATTCACCAAAGAACCTTACAGTCTGCAAGAACTTTAACAGGACTTTGATAGATTGTGGGAACTTGCAGTTTTAATGTAAATGTTTAGACATTGAGGCATGTACAGGATACAAAATTTGATATAGAGACAAATTACTGTACATGTATAACATGATACAACCATGTAACTCTGGTAATAAATGCATTACAGATCTTATCATGCTTCAGGAAAAAATGTTTTTTAAACTCTGAGAACTCTTTCTATATCAAACAAGGGCCGTCAAGAGATGGACAATGCTCCCCGAATAAGGCATTGTCACAATAAATGTATGCCATGGAGATCACTTTATTGTCAAGGGCATCTGATTTACTACTCAAATATGAAATTTCATAAAATTCTGACCATTAGACTAGGAAAAATTAGAGAAAAACTGTATTTTACCTTAAGTCCCCTTTTCCCATGACGAGGCCTCAAATCCAAAAACCGGGAAAAGTACATCGGCATTATGTCAAAGGAAGTACACATGGTAAGTTTCATTTGATTTGGCCCAAGGGTTATGGAGAAATCGCTTCGGACGGACGGACGGAATGACGGACGGACAGGACGGACGGACAGACAAAGCGGCGACTATATGCTCTCCCTTCGAGGAGCATTTCGGGGAGCATAACAACACCTGTTTTTGATGACAGTTCTCTTATAATGTTGATAATTTTGAATAGGTAGAAACAAACAAAGGAAACCAAGTAAATCAGCAACAGTTCTTCTTCCTAATATCTTTAAACATCTTTTATTTATTATCTATCTATTTGTTTTATATTTAATCAACTAATTAAAATATAACAAATTTTCTGTTCTTCCTTTGAATTTCAATTCAATTCAAACATCAAAAGATGCTATTTGGTAACCATTGACCAAAGCATGTTAACATTAAATAGAGTGAAGAACTACTTCTGCTAATATCTCTCACAAGGTGCTTTGTTTTAATATAAATCCAACTCAGAGATATATATTTTCTCATTCACTCCAACAGTTCTTGCATTAAGATAAATGAATATAAAAATCTGGGTGAATCCCCCCGGTGGTTGGGTCAGACGCTCACATTTCCGCAGATTTTTTTTCCATATTTATCATTTGTTTCAAGCCATTAGCTTGTCAGTAATGCTCTATAAGCCTAATTTGGAATTCTGTCTCCCCAGTCTACTAAGATAAGTCTATTTTGGATCTACATAAAAGACTTCTAGACAAGAAAATGAATCTATGTTACTAGCATGTGCAATGTGTCGTAAAATTTATACAGTGCTTTATTCAAATTTTACTTCCGTAAAGCTACTCCCTCTGCTTAGAACATTTTTATGTCCAAGACAATATTACTCAGCATTTTCTTCTTTTTCTTCAAATTTTAAAGAAATCGATAAAATCAATTTTGTCATTTCAGCAGTTTCCAAAATCGGTCAAGCCTATAATTATATTCTTTGTGAAGAAGATAACATTTTCCCAAACATGACCTGCTTTTGACGTTCTAAACATACAAAGCCTTTGGAAACATTGACACAAAAGATGAAAATGCTGATAATCAGCATTTTCTCCTTTTACCTATTTTTTTTCATAGCAATATTTTACATGGATACAGTCTGATATATAAACATCTGTGTTGTTGTCTACAACTGCATTCAAATTGGAGCAGTCCAAATTCTCGCTGTTTAGGCAAGGGTTAAATGACCAATTCATTTTAGCCATAGAAATACTAACTCTTGACATAATCCATCAGACTGTAGGACAAAGGGATATAATGAACTTGGAAAAACAATGCCATGCTCCAACTCCCCTGAGGGCATCCCAATGAAACTTAATCAAGAATGCTTCACCAATTCTCTAAATGATGCTTCCCGTAGAGGTCATGTGACCACTCGCTGATGACCGACCAGGGAGAAAATAGCGAAATATATTCTCTTACATAACCCTTTACTGCTGAGTGAATGAATCTTGGATAATTAACTCTTGTCATGATAGAGATTTTATCCCTGAAGATGAAGATGTGGCTTTTCGACAAAACCCCCATAACTGCAGCTTAAAACAAGCTGCAGTTACAAGGTTTTTGTAGAAAAGACGCGATATGTTATATTTGTCACTAACAAATTAAATTATACTTAAACAGTAATAAATTTGACTGTGCAAAAAAGATGGTGCAGATGATAAAAAAAATGTTGATGTAATTTGTGCACAATCTAGCACAGAATGTAAAGAATCAGCAATTTCTCCTATTGCCTCAACATTTTCTGAGATATTTTGTAAGATAAATCTTATTCTTCATCAAGATCCATATTGTTGTCTGTAGCATTTACTCTCACAGTGGGACAGTCTATCTTTTTGAATTAGGGAAAGGGTTCAGACTTATTTTGTCATAAGTCCAGCTTTGAAAATAGACCGGTCTGAAATTGTGTCATTTTAGAGAGGGTCATTTTTTAATGGTAAACTAGCTCAAAGGCAGATCCAGGATTTTTTTCAAATTATGGCTTAAAATGTAATAAATATGTAACGTTACACTAAAGGTTATATAGTCAAAAATTTAATTTTCGGCCAATGCCAGGGGGGGTCTGTACCCCCGACCCCCTCTAGATCCGCCTATAAACTAGCCCTACCTATTATCCAGGACACACCAGCCACAGAATGGATCCCCATCAGCCAGACAGCTACTGCAGGATGATCTGGATTCACAGCTACTCAACAATAACTTGGCTATCTGTAATGATAGAACAAGATATGGGTAGTATCATACTACAGTATCTGTGATATACACAGAATGGATCCCCATCAGCCAGACAGCTGCTGCAGGATGATCTGGATTCACAGCTACTCAGCAATAACTTGGCTATCTGCAATGATAAATAACTCTTTTCTATAAGAGATGTCAAAACCAGATCTGATTTGGAAAGCGTTATATCCCATTCCCAAACAGTGACCTGTTCTGACGCCTCTAATAGAAGACTTGGGAAAACATTGAGGCAAATGAAGAAAATGCTGATAATCAGCATTTTTTCCATTTGCCTCAATATTTATTTAGCTATTATATACACATGCTCTTCTTTTGGTGTCAATTATCTGCAACTTCTTTCAATTTGGACTTGTCCAAAATTTTGTCATTTGGGAATTGGGTTTTGTGTTGTGGAATATCTATTTGGAACAATTACAATATTTTTTCTCCAGGAAAGGGTTCATGTTATGGGCGTAAATGGGCGTAATTATTATGAAGGTCATAAATATGGATTTGTGACAGCATCTGGGCTGCAGCATGAAATTAATATCATTGTGCAACATATTATTTTTGTAAACATCAATAAAATCTTGGAAAAAGATTGAATTTGCTTCCATATAATTCATGTGTAGGTGTAACTTGAGAATTTAGTACATAACTATTTTAAAACTTCATGGAAAATTAGGCAAACAATAATTTTGGACTGATCCCTCGTACTGCAATTTAATGGTTATATGTATGGGTAATTGGGTATGTTACAAAATCAAGTGATTGTGCTGTAATTTATACCATTGTAAATTTAATCTAAAAAAAATATTGAATGCCCATGCAGTGCAAAAAGTACAAGAAAAGGTTAAGCAAAATCAGCAATATGACAGCAGATGTTGAGCTTTGGATTATAGCTTGTACACTGAGTGGAGTGAAATCCATATACATATATATAGGGAAAAGATATTTGTAAGAAAGAGAAAGAAGTGATTTTTTCCTTGAAAGTTTTGCAAAGTTTTCCAGCATGATAAATAAATTAAAACTTTAGCAAATCCCTGAAACTTATTCTAATGCAAAAACTTTGAAAATCCTTAATATTTCTGTTTTTATATTTTCAAAAAACAAGATGACACAAAAAGGAGCCAAAGATTTACATGTAACCATGGCAACGTTTATTTCCCAGCATCAGGTGTGGGGTAGAGCAACATTTCTGAGATTACATCATTCACAACCCAGTTTATAATATAATAAAAATGTCCAAACTGTCAACTTGGAATTCTCACACACAAAAACGCAAAACTTCACTGGAAAATTCTTTGACAGTCTGCAGATGAAATTTCAGTGTGCCTTTCTTGAATTGCTTTTGTGAGAGCAAAGTTTTTAGATGTGAAATTGCAACTGCATCAATTGCTCCCTTAACAGAAAACAAAATCTGGTCAAAATACAAAATTGTCCATAAAGGTCATCGTTTTTTGCAAGAAAATTGTAAATGAAGGTCTGTGTGAGAAAGCTGTTAATGAAGAGCTGCCATGTTGACATGATTTTATAAGTGGGCACCGTTCCCATACTGCAGTCTATGTAATTAATCTGGGGAACCAGATGTGAACAAAATGGATTCTGTCATGAAACATCAAGTACATGGATATATGTTGGTCATGGAATAGTTTGTATGTGGTAATCCAAACTGAAATATCTGCTCAGATACATGTTACTGCAATTGTGATTATATTGATGATTGCTCGACTATTTCCCAACAAGAGGGCCAAGATAGCCCTATATCGCTCACCTTAGAGATCATCAAGATGATAATTTTTGTCTCATCTCACATTTTTTCATTTTTCCTTGTATCACAATAATTTGAAGCATTTTGGTAGAGGGCCTTGAGATAACTCTAGGCACAAAATTTCAAAGCTCTAGGCCAAACGGTTCGGGAGAAAAAGATTGTACAAGATTTCCTTCTTTGTTTCTATATGAAATTTGATACCCACAACATAGGGTCAATTTTCCTTGTATCACAATATAATTTGAAGTATTATGGTAGAGGGCCTTGAGATGATTCTACACACAAAATTTCAAAGCTCAAGGCCAAACAGTTCAGGAGAAGAAGATTGTACAAGATTTCCTTCTTTGTTTCTTTATGAAATTCGATACCCACAACATAGGGCCAATTTTCCTTGTATCACAATAATTTGAAGCATTCTTGGTAGAGGACCTTGAGATGACTCTACACACAAAATTTCAAAGCTCTAGGCCAAACGGTTCAGGAGGAGAAGGTTGTACAAGATTTCCTTCTTTGTCTCTATACGAAATTTGATACCCACAACATAGGGCCAACTTTCCTTGTATCAAAATAAAGTGAAGTATTTTGGTAAAGGGTCTTGAGAGATGCTACATACAAAATTTCAAGACTCTAGGCCTTAAAGTTTGGGAGGAGAAGACTTTTTAGTAATTGTGGACAGACAGACGGACGGATGATGGACGGTGAGCGATCACAATAGTTCACCCTCAGCACTTCGTGCTAAAAATAGACCTGGTTTTCGCATCCCTCATGAAAAGGGCTTGGGAAAATATGGAAGAAGAAAATGCCAATGGTCAGCATTTTGTTCTTTTGCCCAAATATTTTTAGTGCTACAGTGTCCTTAATTATGATGTGTACCATTGTCTATTTTTTCATTTGCAGAAGCTTTCATGTGGATCAGTCTTAATTTTGCCATTTGGGAAAATGTTGAATCCAGTTTACAAAGTCAGCATCTAATGGCAATGAATTTTGTGCTAGAATTAGACTGTGTTACTGTTATGTTTTGAGAAACAGTTGGTGTTGTTATAAAATCTTGTAACTACGACTTGAATCAAGCCGTATTTAAGAGATTTAATAACACCACTTACGAAATACTATTGTTTGTCCGATATTACGTCACCTTGAATTGAAGAAAATTGTTCCTTATTCAAAAGATATCAGCAATACAAGAGGATCAGTTGATGATAGAGAATTTTGTATTCCAGTAGGAAGATAATAAGCATAATGTAACTTTTTTAGTTGTATAGACTTCATCCCAAGTCATAACTTCTGTCTGTCTTTCCTTTTGAAATCCTATATCTCTTTGTATTCAGATACTTATTTAGTCTGCTGCATAATATTTATGTGTCTGAATGAAAAGTCAGGAAACACTGCACAAAATATCACACAAAATATCACAGACTGGTTGACATTTTCAGTGCACTACAATAAAGAGTCTGCTTGCAGGTATTGTAGAGAGTGATGCCTTTATGACATAACAAATGGGTCAAAGGGCCATTTTAGCATGCACTTCGATGTTTCAGTGTGAAACAGTTGTAACTGCCTATATACATATAGGCAGTTACAACTGTTTCCTGCTGAGCCATAATCTTTCAAAATCTTACCTAATCATTTATGAGTGTATGTGTAAATTACATGCAAATGCAAGTTATTTTCACTTCATTAATCATTAACCTTATCACACGGTTGGTAAACAGAGAAACTAGCTCCAAAAAGAGTCAACGGTATTTTGTTTCCTCGTAATATCCGGCCTTTACCGAGGTAGTTGCATAGAGCGAAAATCTGTAAACAAAGGTAGGTCACAAACACATTTTTCTACAATTATTTCTTTTACGACGAGTTATTGAAAAATCCGGCGATGCTGTAATATGAAGAAATGGTCTAAGTTTGTTGTGCACGAGAATATACGGTGTTAGTGAGCAGAGTTTGAAAACAATCGTTGAAAAACATTTCAAAATCGAAAATACAGAAGTTTTTACTTTCGATTTTGAAATGTTTTTCAACGATTATATTCAAACCCTGCTACTAATACCGTATTTTCTCGTGCACAACAAACTTCGACCATTTCTTCATACTACAGCATCGCCAGTTTTCTCCAAAACTCGCTTTAAAAGAAATAATTTTAGAAAATGTGTTCGTGACCTACAAATTTTCGCTCTATGCAACTACCTCTTTTTGGAGCTAGTTTCTCTGTTTACCACCCGTGTATCAGGTAAACATAATGGACAAGTATGTATGTGCAGGCTATAAATAGACTTTTTACCCATTTGGTACCCCATATGTCTTTCCAAATGCTTCCAGCTATAATCTTGCTTTTCGGGGAGGACAGCTTGCATGCAGAACACTGCCTGCTTATTATTTTCAAGATAGAAGACTGTTTACAGATTTGATTTTAAAAGAAACTCATTACCATAATGCTATTAGCTTTTGATTTAAATATATTATTTCAAAGCTTTTATTGAGGATGAAAATTAAGAGTATCATAATTTACAAACTTTATATGAATGTTTTAGGTCTTGAAACATAAGTTTTCTTAAAGAGGCAAACTGAATTTCTGGCTGGTGAATTTTGTAAACAACCTAGTTGTGCTATAAAGCTCAGTAGATATATTGTAATTTTCATTGATTGTGCCGTTTTTCTGTTATCAGATTTACTGGTCGCTGTCTGGCATTTGTGAATCGAAGAAATCTGAATTTTGTCTGCCAGGGTTTATAATGGTGTTTACAAAGAAGAGCCGCTGTGTTGCAGACTTTTAAAAGCAAAATTTCAGACACTGTTTTCAAAAAGAGCACCTGTAAATACTTATAAGGAAGGATTTTAAGACAAAGTAGGCGTAACTGACAACTAGTTTCCCATGGTTTTTCTTTTCTTTATTTTTTTTTCTTTTTAATCACCAAGTCTTTCCTGTTCTGGGTCATAAAATTGAATCATCAATTATATCATGCACCATTTTTTTATGATTAGAAATCAGTCAGGAAGTCAATTGAAGACCCGGACACACCCAAACATTTACGGCCTTATCACTGCTGTAGCATGTCCAAAAAGGGTTGCCCATGATTAGGCCATGAAGCATATTCTTGGACTTGATGTGGATGCTGAGTTATGTTTGACTGGTCCTTTAGGACAACTAGGCATCAATGTATATTATTTTGTGACATAATTATTAGTGGTTTGTAAATGCATGATTGTCAATTTTTGTATAATGCTGATGGAGAAATTGGGTATAATTAGGATAAGGATTTATGATCATAATATTTTTAAAAACTTCCTTGACTCTCATTATAAAACTTTTTATCATCGGTCACACCCACTTTTAGCATAGGTCACACCCATATTTCAGTAATTAGTCAGGGAGTCAGGTTATAGACATGCATCATTATCTGTGGTAATGGATGCTTTGTAGTTGCATGTTAGCCAATTTGAGGAAATAATTATTACAAGATAAATGGTTAATAACTTACAATATAGTTTGAAACTTCCTTGTCTCTCATTATAAACTTTTTATCATAGGTCACTCCCATTTTATTTTAATATATAGTCAGGGAGTCAGGTTATAGACATGCATCATTATCTTTGGTAATGGATGCTTTGTAGTTGCATGTTAGCCAATTGAGGAACCAATTATTATAAGATAAATGGTTACCTAGAATATAGTCTGAAACTTCCTTGTCTAATTCATCAGCTCATAAATTTGATTTTGATAAAGACATACTAGTACATAGTGTCACTTTTCTTCAGAAAGCTTGTAACTGCAGCTTAAAACAAGCTGCAGTTATCAGATTTTTGAAGAAAAGCGACAACAATATATCATCTGTCACTCCCATTTTGATTCTTAGAAGTCAATGAGGAAGTTAGGTTAGACATGCATCATTTTGTGCGATAATTAAAGCTGAAAAGGGAGGCTAATTCAATAAAATTCCAAATATGGGTATGGTTGCATGTCTACAGGTTATTCTATCCCTGGTCACCAGACTAGCTACAGAATGCTGTCTACGATACAGCAGTCAATTAATCCACGTCATGCTGAACTAAAACATCCACGCATTATAGTATAAAGCTTTCTAGTATGATTTTTATTAGCTTGTTCCTAAAGAAAGTGACTTTTGAAGTAACTCAGTAATTGAATCAATTATCAAATCATACTACACAAAAACAGTTTCAGTTGAGATTGGGCCTCACTCTTAAGTTTTATCCGAAAGACCTAAGGACTGGCTTATCATACATGCAACCCCTGAGTCATGGCTGCACTGTTTTCCTATTGCTCCAAATCTGTCTCTTAATAAAGGACTATGTTTGCGGACATATACTGGCATAGGCTAATTATTGTCTACTGAGTGTTATTTTTCCTTTTCAAGATATCTTGTTGTGGTAAATTTTATGTGTGACTGGTAATATGACAGGATGAAAATATCATTATATTCACATGATAATAATTTCCTATAAAGGCTTTAACCCTTTCCCAAACGGCAAAATTTTAGTGTGATCCACTTCTTAAAGTGCCACAAATGACAAAATGGATGTTATTAAAGACAGAATTTGTGTAAAATATGGCACAGAAAATATTGAGACAAAAGGAGAAACTGCTGGTTATCAGCAGTTTCTTCTTTTGTTTCAATGTTTTCCCAAGCCTATTCCACCAGGGATGTCAAAACCAGGTCTTGTTTGGGAAAGGGTTAATGGATGTGGTTAGAGGAAATTTATTTCAATAATCTAGCCATTACAGCACATTACTAGGGCGGCAAAATAAACAGGAGCTTTAAAACTTGGTAATTGATTATTCGCTTTGATATAATGTATCCAATTAGTAAATCCAATACTTGATTTGTTTGCAGTGCAGCGTTATAGCTGGAGTTTTATGATTAAACTGTCTTACAATCTAATGCTTTTCTGATTATAACACTCTGGAGTTGATGTATCACTAAATAAATACCCATTAGATCATATAAAAGAAATACATGCTTCCTGGGAGTTATTCCATGGACAAATATATGCTTCCTGGGAGTTATTCCATGGACAAATACATGCTTCCTGAGAGTTATTCCATGGACAAATACATGCTTCCTGGGGGTTATTCCATGGACAGACAAACTGCAGACAGACGCACAACATCACACCAATAATTGCTGTGGATGCTGTAATTTGTCACACTAATGCAAATAACATGGGTAACGCCCGTGAAGGACATACAACAAACTCCAAACATTCACCTTTGATTTTTTGACATCTATTCAGAATTATACTGAAGACTAGCACTTACTATGTGAAGGACATAATGACAACCAGAAATAAGACAACTGAAAGAACAAGAACTACTGTATGTGAAGGTCTTACCTTCTGTTTGCTCATGACATATATGTAGTTGTTAAACAACACGATATCCTGGTTAATGGGGTACCCAAGGTCAATCAGTATCTCATCATACTCTCTTGCTCTCTCATGGGTCTCCAACACAATCTGTAAATACAATGTAATACTTGTAATGTTATGTAGATATAATATTTTAAATATCATGGTTGATGGCGTATCCAAGGTCAATCAGTATCTCATCATACTCTCTTGCTCTCTCATGGGTTTCCAACACAATCTGAAAATACAATGTTATACTTGTAATGTTTTGTGGATATAATATTTTAAATATCCTGGTTAATGGGGTACCCGAGGTCAATCAGTATCTCATCATACTCCCGGGCTTTCTCATGGGTGTCCAACACAATCTGAAAATACAATGTAATACTTGTAATGTTATGCAGATATATTTTAAATATCCTGGTTAATGGGGTACCCAAGGTCAATCAGTATTTTATCATATTCCCGAGCTCTCTAATGGGTCTCCAACACAATCTGGAAATAAAGATACAAACATTTTACTGAAAGTTAAGAATAGTTCCGCTGATTGGACCGTAGAATATTTCTCTTCACTGGCATAGCTAGCCAAAAATAAGATGTACGCAAAACGCATACCTAATATTTCATGGAAGGTTTGATGGCGGGCTCCATACTGCTAGGGTGGGTCCTGTGATATCTCTCAGAAATTTTTTGACAAAAAAAAATGTCTCAGAAATTTTTTGACAATTTAATGTAGATGCTTATGAAATACATATCAAATGCCCACCTGGAGCCACGAATGACCATGGTCATTCGTGGCTCCTGGTGGGTATTTGTTATATATTTTAATGGCAATTCAACTGTTTATTTCAAGGGAAACAAAAACAAAAATCCACATGTTCTGTTTTTTTTATTTTTTTGCGATGTGTACACAATTGCGTTTTTGCATATGGGTTGCTACGCCTATGATCTTACAGGGATTACAATCTGGAATATATTGTTGGCTATGTTTGAAAAGACAATAACTACAGCTTATCCAGGCAACATTTTCGAACATAGTCAACAATCATTCATAAAGTTGATTGCATAACATTAATTGCTTCATGGATTAACATTTCAAGTCATTCAGTACATGCAATATCATCATGTCCTTTGGTTCTCTAGTGATTCTCTAATACAGTACGAGCTATTTGAATACAAGAGAAATTGATTGAGCACCCATGATGTCATATTTGATACTAAAAGTGATAAAACTGAGAAAATCTGCTGTCATATATCTTCAAAGATTTTATAAACAAACAAATATATTCAGATGAAACAATTTTTATCTGAGTTTGAACACTCAACAAAATGTACTTATACTTTGATGACATATTCAGAGAGATGATCTGAAAAGCAGCACACTTTCAGATGATAACGGCTTCATTTTATCAATACCATATCTATTTCAATTGATAGCGATAACTTTGCCAAAGCTTAAAAACATTCAGAGATCAAAAAGGCCATCAATATGTATCAATGGCCCATTCAAAGCTTTAGATAGTATCAACAGATGAAGTTGTTCATACTTTATTAGTCATCTAAACCCTATGTTGTTTGTACTCATTTGCATCGTCTCAAAGAGACGATTCAAATGAGTACCTACAATATAGGATTTAATTGATGGTATATGATATTTTTACATTTAAAGAGTGTAAGCTCAAGCCTATCTAGAGCTCTGAATGTTAAACTGAAGCCAAGTAGGCACATAAATATTTCATAGAACTTAGCTGACCCGATATAATGATGTATAAGCCTGGATACTTGAACTCCCAATTGGGAGAGAAATGGATGCATTAATTCCCCTTATACTAATTGACTGTTGTTATTTCTGGTAGAATTTTCAGATCAAACCATATCAATAGCGCTCTAATCTACATAACATAACTTGGTTATGGTGTGGCCAACAAAATTGATGATTCCTCATGATAAATATAATAAAAATTGCTAAGTAACAAACACTATGGGCAGATCTAGAGGGGGTCAGGGTGTCCGGACCCCCCCCCCCCCCCCCTGGCATTGGCCGAAAATTAATTTTTGACTATATAAATTTAGTGTAACGTTACATATTTGTTACATTTTAAGTCATAATTTGAGCTTGGACCCCCCTTGGAAAAGATCTTGGGCTTTGACCAGCCCCTGGAAAAAATTCCTGGATCCGCCCTTGAACACTTTTACAAAGTATATTGGAAGAGGAAGCAGAAAATCAAGATAGCGATTTTAACTTCTTGGTAATTTTTTAACAGATGTTGCATACAGGTAGTCCACCTTTAATAAGATTCAAATGATGAATTGTTCAGGCAACGCGGTAAACATTTGCGATGGAAAATGCCATATTTTTCTAACTTGTAATGTGTCTGTATAGATCGCATGAGTTAAGAATGTTTATGACGTCACATGAAAGATTCCGACGTCACAAGAATATCATAAGGGGTGGACCACCTTAATTCAATAATTTCCAGTATAAAGGAAAGCATTTGGGATAAACTATGAGCAGACTATATATTTTATATCCTGTATATTTTGGACCAAATGTCATTTGACTTGAAGGCAGTACCATATTTCTGCTTTTCAACAAAAACCTTGTAACTGCAGCTTGTTTTAAGCTGCAATTACAAGGTTTTCGTTAAAAAGCAACAATATTCTATGATCACAATGTCCGTTTCTCTGGTATAAATATGATTTATATGACATTGGGGACATGTAGATTACCGCGACCATGCACATGTAATGCCACTGTGTACTTTTTCATACAGATAATTATTGGATTGCTTTCACACTAGTAATTAACGGCTATCTTGCACACAATGTGTAACCTTTTTCTCTGTAATATAGAATTTTCTCTTAGTTTCTGCAGAATAAAACCATGTACATTTTTGACTAGAAATGGCACCACATTTGAATTTTCTATGACAATGCTTGACTGAAAGGCATCACTAGAATGATAATGAATGAAAATTGAAAGTGCACAGCATTGGCGGATTGAATGAAGTATCTGATTTAATAGGGTCTACCGAAGGAGGTATCATGGCCTACCCACAGTCTACAAGGTCCAATCTGTGAGAGCTTGCATTGCAAGGGACCAAACCAACTGTCATGGATAAAATGCTTCTTATAATATGAATTTAATTCAAATATATCTTTTTTCTTATTCATTTCAAAGTCTTGCAACAGCAAATTTTAGGGAAATCATATTTTTCAGTCATTTAAAATTGAAATCCTTAAATATAGTTAGGTAATTGATAGTGCAGTTTCATTTTGGTGGTATTAAAGTTTCCTCCCTTGGTCCGTATTTCCTTCCACTCTGTCTAATTAGGTTAATAATTTATAATTGAATTGGACAATTTTGATAAAAATCTAAACAGCCTAATTGACAGGGGTTTCTCATGAGCATGCACCTAACTAACCCAAGCATATTCCTGTGTTTCCATGCCTCACCCTTTCCCCAACTGAGACCCATTTTGAACCACCTTATATTTAGAGTTTAAGAAAACATTGAAAGGCAAGAAGAAAATGCTGATTATCAGCATTTCTGTCTTGCTTCTCAATGTTTTTTATGCATAGACACACAAATTAATTACTAAAATTACATTTATAGTACAGTTTTCAGCAAAGACTTTCACTAGTAGACCAGTTTGATACTCCATTTTCTAGTGAAAGGAAAAATGAATGCCCTGGGACATAACGTTCCATACTGGCACCAGGGCTGCTCCAAGTTCAAAGAGTTTTAAGTAGCAGTCCACCTAAGAATCATGCAAAATCAGGAAAAAGTGATTTATCCATAGTCACAGATTTACACCTAATGTGTCTTAACTAATGTAACTTTAGTCATAAAACACAAAAATAAACTCAAATTCGCTGAAAGTCTTACCGATGACATTGTTGTTAGGGGCCCTTAGCAACAAGGAAATTGCATTCTAATTTTGATAGAGATGCATCAAATTTTGATAATATTTTTCAAGAATTTCTGTGCATGTCATTGAAGAAAGTTTTTATTTTCAAGTAGTACAATATCTTAAGAATCTATAAATCGTGAAATAAAACGGTTGGTGTTATTGCACTTTGGTTACCATAGCAACCAATTCAATCAAAATTGACAATTTTGTAAATGCTGAAAATACAGCAATTTACAGGATAATTTTTTCCAAAAATCATGGGGCCACACAACATAGTTGTCACTTGCAAAACTTTCTACCATTACTGGGCTAAAACATATCAAAAATAATCCACTGTAGCATATTACAGATTTTTCAGAAATTTCAGTTATTTATGGGAAGGGTTTACCAAAAATCCACGATTTTATTGCTCTTATGGTATAAATATTAATACATGTTTAGCCCTAAAAAGACTAGGTATGTTTACATCAGAACACTTATATGTCTTCAATCGCTGCTAGCGAAAATATTTTAATGTCTTTTCACAATTTTATGTTTATGTTACCATGGGAACGGTTGCTAGGCAACAATATGGTGATGTAATTATCTCATTTTTCACAAACAATGGACAAAATTAATGTTTTGCAGCAATTTGTACATGTTTTCTAATGTTTTCATTGAAGTTAAATAATAATTACTGCATTTTCATTAAAAAGGACAAAGAGAAACCTCTGTTTCAATCAATTATTATACCCCCCACCTACGAAGTAGAGGGGGGTATATTGGTTTCACCATGTCTGTCTGTCTGTCAGTCCGTCCGTCCATCCGTCCATCCATCCGTCCATCCGTCCGTCCAGTCGTCCGTCCGTAGACTTTTTCGTTTCCGTGTTCTAACTCAAGAACGGTTTGACCTAGGATCACGAAACTTTACACAGTTGTTGCCCTTGACCCAAGGAGGTGCCCTATTGTTTTTGGGTCACCAAGGTCAAAGGTCAAGGTCACAATCGGACTTTGTTTAAAATCCGTTTCCGTGCTCTAAGTCAAGAACCGGTTGACCTAGGATCATGAAACTTTACACAGTTGTTGCCCATGACCCAAGGAGGTGCCCTATTGTTTTTGGGTCACCAAGGTCAAAGGTCAAGGTCACAATCGGACTTTGTTTAAAATCCGTTTCCGTGCTCTAAGTCAAGAACCGGTTGACCTAGAATCATGAAACTTTACACAGTTGTTGCCCATGACCAAAGGAGGTGCCCTATTGTTTTTGGGTCACCAAGGTCAAAGGTCAAGGTCACAATCGGACTTGGTTTAAAATCCATTTCCGTGCTCTAAGTCAAGAACCAGTTGACCTAGGATCATGAAACTTTACACAGTTGTTGCCCATGACCCAAGGAGGTGCCCTCTTGTTTTTGGGTCACCAAGGTCAAAGGTCAAGGTCACAATCGGACTTTGTTCAAAATCCGTTTCCGTGCTCTTAGTCAAGAACCGGTTGACCTAGGATCATGAAACTTTACACAGTTGTTGCCCATGACCCAAGGAGGTGCCCTATTGTTTTTGGGTCACCAAGGTCAATGGTCAAGGTCACAATCGGACTTTGTTCAAAATCTGTTTCCGTGCTCTAAGTCAAGAACCGGTTGACCTAGGATCATGAAACTTTACACAGTTGTTGCCCATGACCCTAGAAGGTGCCCTATTGTTTTTGGGTCACCAAGGTCAAAGGTCAAGGTCACAATCGGACTTTGTTCAAAATCCGTTTCCGTGTTCTAAGTCAAGAACCGGTTGACCTAGGATCATGAAACTTTACACAGCTGTTGCCGATGACCCGAGGAGGTGCCCTATTGTGTTTGGGTCACCAAGGTCAAAGGTCAAGGTCACAATCGGACTTTGTTTAAAATCCGTTTCCGTGCTCTAAGTCAAGAACCGGTTGACCTAGGATCATGAAACTTTACACAGCTGTTGCCCATGACACAAGGAGGTGCCCTATTGTTTTTGGGTCACCAAGGTCAAAGGTCAAGGTCACAATAGGACTTTGTTTAAAATCCGTTTCCGTGCACTAAGTCAAGAACCCGTTGACCTAGGATCGTGAAACTTTACACAGTTGTTGCCCATGAACCAAGGAGGTGCCCTATTGTTTTTGGGTCACCAAGGTCAAAGGTCAAGGTCACAATCGGACTTTGTTTAAAATCCGTTTCTGTGCTCTAAGTCAAGAACTGATTGACCTACAGCACTTTTTCAGTGACAAGGTGCTAGTGGGGGGTATTTGTCCGCTCTGCGACAGTTCTAGTTCCATTTACTGTATTAAACCTTAGCAACAGTCATAGCAACGAGCATATTAACAACCTGTCATACATGTCTACAAGAAATGCATAAGGAATTAAAATGAATTGTGAAGTTGTAATAATAGTCTAAATCTTGTTACGTAAGTCCCTAATAACATACTCTTTAAGAAAATGCCTAGTCGCATCATTGGCAAAAAATTATGGTGGCCATTTTGAATTTCAAAATGGCTGCCAGTAAGAAATGTAAAGGTAATGGTCTTGCTCTCTGACGACGTAGAAACCTGATTTAATTGATTTGAATTGTGTTAAGTCTAAATTTGTTGCCTAAGTCCCTGTTAACATGTTTTTTGGGTTTCTTTTTAAAATGCCGAGACACATGATTGGTAAAAAATATGGAAGCCATTTTGAATTTTCAACATGGCTGCCATAAGAATAGGTAATGGTAATGCTCTCTGACGTTGTAGAAATACGATTTATATAATTTGAACTGTGATAAAAGTCTAAATCTTGTTGCATAAGTCCCTAAAACATGTTTTTTTAAAAGAAAAATGCCGAGACACATGATTGGTAAAAATTATGGCGGCCACATTGATTTTCAAAATGGCCGCCAGTAAATAAATGATAACAGTCCTACTCTCTGACGACATAGAAACCTGATTTAATTAATTTGAATTATGATGAAAGACTAAATCTTGTTGCATAAGTCCCTAATAACATACTATTTAAGAAAATGCTGAAATGCATACCTGTTTAAAATAATGGCTGCCATTTTGAATTTCAAAATGGCTGCTAGCAAGAAAAGGCTATAGTTCTGCTCTCTGACGACATAGAAACCTGATTTAATTCCTTTAAATAGTGATGAAAGGCTTAATCTTGTTGCTTAAGTCCCCGGTAACATACTTTTTAGGAAAATACCGAGACGAATGAACGGTTAGAATTATGGCAGCCATCTTGAATTTCAAAATGGCCGCCAGTTAAGAAATAAGGATTCTGCTCTCTGACGACATGGAAACATGATTTAATTAATTTGAATTGTGATGAAAGTCTAAATACTTTTAAATGAGTCCATAGAAACATTCTTTTTAGAAAAATACCGAGTCTTAGAATTAATGAAAATTATGGCGGCCATCTTGAATTTCAAAATGGCCGCTAGTAAGAAAATGTAATGCTTCTACTCTCTGACGACGTAGAAACCTCATATTAGTTAATTTGAATTGTGATGAAAGGCTAAATTTTGTTGCATACGTCCCTAATAACATACTTTTAAGGAAAATGCCGAACGCATGCCTGGTAAAAAATTATAGTGGCCATATTGAGTTTCAAAATGGCTTCCAATGATAAAAGGTAATAGTTCTGCTCCCTGAAAACATCGAAACCTGATTTAACCCTTTCCCAAACAAGACCTTTTTTGACGTCTCTGTAAGAGAAGGCTTGGAAAAACATTGAGACAAAAGAAGAAACTGTTGATAACCAGCAGTTTTCTCATTTTGTCTCAATAATTTCTATGCCATATTTTACACAAATCCTATCTTTGATAACATCCATTTTGTCGTTTGTTACAGTTTTTGAAGTGGTTCACCCTAAAATTTTGTCGTTTGGAAAAGGGTTAATTAATTTGAATTGTGATGAAAGTCTAAATCCTGTTAGATAGTCCCTAGTTACATACTTTTTTTCGAAAATTACCGAGTTTCGTAGTTGATGAAAATTATGGCGGACACCTTGAATTTCAAAATGGCCGCCAGTAAAACAAAGATAACGGTTCTGCTCTCTGACGACATATCAACCTAATTAAATTGATTTGAATTGTGATGAAAGTTGAAATTATGGTGCATGAATCCCTAGTAACATACTTTTTAGGGAAATACCAAAACGCATGATTGGTTAATATTATAGTGGCCATCTTTAGTTCAAAATGGCCACCAGTAGGAAAAAGTAATCTTTCTACTGTCTGCCGACGTAGACACCTGATTTAAATTGATTTTGAATGTGATTTAAGTCTAAATCTTGTTTAATAAGCCCCTAAGAATATACTTTTTAAGAAAATGCTGAGACACATGCTTTGTAAAAATTAATGCCACCATTTTGGAAATTCAAAATGGCCGTCATATAAATCGCTTATAAATAACAACTTCAAAAAACTGATAGCATTTAAACAACAAATCTTTGCCTTAAGACATACATCAGAAAATGAATTTGGAATGTTATGTCTCTTTAAACGTAAACTCATCTGATAAAAACCAGATGTCGAATCTTATTTCCTTAGTAGCATCTGGCGGTCACCAGTTTAAGGTCATTTTAATGACCCTGGGAAATTCGAATCTATTTTAATCCTTTTCAATATACATAGTTATCCAACACGTGCCTATGATTTAAAAATAGATTCCATATACTCTCGCGTTTAAGGTTCATGTAGTTCGTCCCTAGTGAGATTCATGTGACGGAATTATTCGGGCAGTGGAACTTTCCAACGCGTCAACGCATAGAATTTACGCGAGCAGTTGAGAATTTATGCGTCGACGTGTGAATTTTCAACTGCTCGCGTAAATATACGCGTCCACCCGTATTTTTTCTATTAACCAATCAGATCCTTCGTTTCATCCATCAATTTTATGGTATAAAGGGAAAGGTTGTTAACCGCCTCCCCCATTCGCCCGCTTCGGTTTCGCATTTTTTACTCCTGCTCGCGTAAAATTTAAGCGTCAACGCATATTTTTTCAACTGCTCGCGTAAATTGTATGCGTCGACATGCATATTTACGCATCGACGCATAAAATTTACGCAAGCAGTTAAAAATATATGCGTCGACGCGTATTTTTTATGCGTGCACGCTCTATATAGACTTTTGACCCATCTAGTACGTCATAGTAAACATGACATAATACAGTACAGCTGAACTGCTTGCATTTTTTTTTGCCTACAACATTCTAACACCAAAAAAGTTCGGGTGGAAAATTGCTGTGATTTTCCATCACGACCGTATCGTTTTTCCACTCTCAATCTCCGCTCTTCACTGGTGTTATGCAGTTGGAATAGGCTTCATTTATATTATCAGATGATCAGAACTCGGTAACAGAAAAACTTCAATTCCTGGGAATCTGCCCGGCTTTAGGCATTTTTTCCCCACTCTGTCACAGAAGCTCTTGCATATCGCCTCTGTTATGGGATCAAAAGAATGAAAAAAATAGTCCCATTTTAATAAGGATGAATAAGAAAATAGTCCCATTTTAACTAGATTAATGCTTAAATTTGAGAGCACTTGTGATGCAAACAAAATAATAATTTCTTTCTCTAATGAAAAATACATGAGATGAAACAGTTACACAGTAACTAAGGATGTTATCCGTCGGTACACCACTATTTGTGGACTCTAGCCGAAGTAGAGCCTTGCAGAGATGATATGTGAAGAGCAACGAACGATCACTTTGCTGGGAGAAGGCAATTTTTCCCACATTGTAGGAAAATCTTTAGATTTTCTTCTATGGATCTTGTATTGGAACTTTTTTCAATTGTACACATTGTATACTTAATGTGTATTTATTTGCAGATTTGAAAACAACCACTTAAAGGGACATTTCATTCCAATTTCAATTTTTTAAAGTATGTCTTGATGCCAAGATTGGTTATTCTAATGAGTATAAATACTATTAGTTTATTGAAGTTGTTGCCAATAAGCGAGAAACACGCATTTAAAGTTGAGACATAATCGATAAATTGCATATAAATCCGAACTGTTGTCCACAACAATTTGTTCATTTTTAACACAAAAATATAAATTTCTCGTAAACGGCACAATATTTTGGCTTAAAAAATTCAGAATTTTCATAAGGAAATATACTCTTTCGGATAAAAATAAAAGTAAAATTTATGACAAAAAATTCTGAAATGTCACTTTAAATGTGAAGGTTCTTTTTAGAAATTAAGATTTCTGAAAAATGCATCTTTGTCAATATGGCAACATAATAACAAAATGTAAACAATTGAAATATTTTCATGAGGACCCTTAGAATATAATAGATTTATAACCGTAAGAATCTTAAGGGGGAATGCTGCAGTTTTTCGGAACACTCGGTCATTACTGTAGTAAATTAAATGTTTCGTACCAATATGTTTCGATACCATATTTTCAATAATATAACACATCATTACAATTTACCATTTTCGACGGGAAAAGTGTATTTATTATGCGAAACTGACTTCCTCAGGATGGAAATTGATTATTTAGAGCAAGACAGTCGTAAGTGTGTATGCTGTTACCACTGTTTTGCGTCATTTTATTCATGTGTAGCTGATAAAAATTGCTGTAATTCACTAATAAGTGCGCTGACTTATACATTTTCTTTTTGAATTATTACCAGGACATGTTGCTTAATACAATGAGGGAGTTATATCAAATTCTATTATGTAGAACTTGAAATATTCCCAAAAATATGCAAATTTTGGCGTAAAACACACCAGCTTCGTTGATCTAACCGAACACGTAAGCATGCTATTTTATACATTTACGTGTTTATAATATCACATATTTTGGGTTTTCTGTTCTTATTAAATGTAAGACGTTACTTTAAACCCGTTTTCGGGACTAAACGATGAGTACACAGCATTTTATTAGCATTTTAGTGACCTTGGACAGGTGCAAGAAATTGTGCATTTTTTCGCTGCAGGGGTATGTGATACGAATGCCTATAAAATTCAAACAAGATCGCTGACCATCCATTTTTATTTTATTTTCCAATTGGTAATAACATGTAATTTCAACATACAAAATATAAATAAATTCTATTATTGGGAAAAAAATAGGAAACTGGAGCATTCCCCCTTAAATCTAGATTGACCTTTTCACCTACCAGGATGAAACATGTTGTTACTTTATATTCCATTTTCAATGTTGTTGCTAAGGGAAAGAAATGGTTGCTAACGAATTAAACGTTTTGTTTTAATGGGCAAATACATGTACCGGTATGTGTAAATTGTTGCTCTGCGTAATATGTTGGTTATTTCTTTTCTTTTTAGAACGATATGTCAAAACTATGTTTATAATTGATTTTATCTCAAGTCTTGTTATTTTTCCATAAATTCGCTATTTTAAGGACATTTTCCAAGATTTCTTCTAAAAATGCTTTACTTTTTCAATAATACTTCTTATTAAGGGGCTTTTCCTCAATTTCAAACACAATGGAAAGTATGTCTATCTAAATGCGGATTTAGGAAAAAATAATACCATGGTATATTTTTCAAAATTGCAAAGTATTGAAAAGAAGATCCTTTTTTCATCACCATAGCAACATAACAACAAGATGTAAAGTTTAAATATATTTTAATGCTATTTAGTATATTAAAGATTGGTTATTAATGTATGAAATTGAATGGAAGTTGTAAATGCGAATAAAATCTGTATCAAAACCACTAAACAAACTATTTTGATTATTTCCACAGTTCCACAGTGTCCTTGACAACAACTAAAATTGTCGCACAAATGGAATTATGTTTAGTTTCATTGACATAGTCAGAAATTTATGAAATACCAACCTTTTATATGCTTTTTCGTGAATTCGGTGTGGGCTAAATTATACGAAATGATGTTTATATCAATTTTCTATTAAGTCAGAGGGCAGAATAATGGCCTCTGGAGCTTTTTGTTGGCGGCCATTTTGAAATTCAAGATGGCCGCCAATCAGTTTGGCCCATTACACGAGTCACACAGCTTTCTTTAAGTCTATGTTTTATGGCATGTCTATGCGGAGTTTCTTTTTCCGATCAAATTTTCAAAATGTGTTCGTTTTCTAGTTATATATGTATGGTATGCCAAATGCATGTTATTCCCACTTTAGCTAGCTTAAATGGCAAAATGAGTACTTAATTGTAATGAAACATCCTTCTTTTTTCTTTTAAAGGAAAATACAACAAGTCCTATATGATTAAAATTTAAAAAAAATTAACAATGTATATAAAATTGATGCAAAAAAATATCTAAAATGCCTATATTTTGTTAATTTTGAGATATTCGCATCACTAAATTGTTGCCTAGCAACCGTTCCCATGGTAACTTAAACATAAAATTGTGAAAAGACATTAAAATATTTTTGCTAGCAGCGATTGAAGACATATAAGTGTTCTGATGTAAACATATCTGGTCTTTTTATGGCTAAACATGTATTAATATTTATACCATAAGAGCAATAAAATTGTGGATTTTTGGTAAACCCTTCCCATAAATAATTGAAATTTCTGAAAAATCTGTAATATGCTACAGTGGATTATTTTTGATATGTTTTAGCCCAGTAATGGTAGAAAGTTTTGCAAGTGACAACTATGTTGTGCGGCCCCATGATTTTTGGAAAAAAATATCCTGTAAATTGCTGTATTTTCAGCATTTTCAAAATTGTCAATTTTGATTGAATTGGTTGCTATGGTAACCAAAGTGCAATAACACCAACCTTTTTATTTCATGATTTATAGATTCTTAAGATATTGTACTACTTGAAAATAAAAACGTTCTTCAATGACATGCACAGAAATTCTTGAAAAATATTATCAAAATTTGATGCATCTTTATCAAAATTAGAATGCAATTTCCTTGTTGCTAAGGGCCCCTAACAACAATGTCATCGGTAAGACTTTCAGCGAATTTGAGTTTATTTTTGTGTTTTATGACTAAAGTTACATTAATTAAGACATATTAGATGTAAATCTGTGACTATGGATAAATCACCTTTTGCGTGATTCTTAGGTGGACTGCTACTTAAAAACACATAAAACTTTATGAATTTTGCTAAAGATAATCTCTCACGATTTCATATTCATAAACTTTAAAAACATTCCTTTCTTTATTTTTCCTTGATTCTTTTCTTTCTTTCACAGGGATCAACTATCAAAACTATCAGTGAACTATCAGACCTTTAAAATGTTTCAATAGATGTTTAACAATCAATCTTTGAAAATGTTTCAATAGATGTTTAACAATCGATCAATCTTTGAAAATTTTGAAATAGATGTTTAACAATTAATCTTTGAAAATTTTGAAATAGATGTTTAACAATCAATCTTTGAAAATTTTGAAATAGATGTTTAACAATCAATCTTTGAAAATTTTGAAATAGATGTTAAACAATCAATCTTTGAAAATTTTGAAATAGATGTTTAACAATCAATCTTTGAAAATTTTGACATAGATGTTTAACAATCAATCTTTGAAAATTTTGAAATAGATGTTTTACAATCAATCTTTCAAATGTTGAAATAGATGTTTTACTATCTATTTTGGAAAATGTTGGAATAGATGTTTTACAATCAATCTTTGAAAATGTTTAAATGGATGTTTTACAATCAATCTTTGAAAATGTTGGAATATATGTTTTACAATCAATCTTTAAAAATGTTGGAATAGATTGTGATTTACAATCAATCACCAGCTTGTCTTTGCAATACTCTATGATTGTGTATGTATGAAGATGCATAATTAGCTTACTTATTTCAGAGCACTTGTCATATAAGACAATAAAGGTCATGCTTACTCTATGGTGACTCAGCCTGACATTTGAGAAACAGGACAAAAACCTTGTGATACATGTATACAGTCTTTATCTTCTCAATTATTCATAAATACAATTATTACTAGCATTATCTACTTCAGAATATTTCTTCGTGCTAAAACATTGTAACAGCAATCATGTAGTAGATATAGATACTGCTTTCTTTAATCAAAACATGTGAAATATGATCTGTTCTTTGACTTCATTCTTTCATTCTTTGACTTTGACCCATTACTAAAAGGCATTTCAGTATCTTTATAAATGAACATATTTCAAATTTTAGCAATTCCATTACAAAATGACAAAAAATGTCTGTGTGTAACCAAAATGCTTATCAGTCACTATCAAGTTTAAGTGAACTATGAAACCATTGTTGAGAGCTTTCATACAGTCTTGAACTTGTCTTTCATCTTTGTATTATCATTGGCAATAAAGATATTTATAAATCATTACAGATAAATAAGAATAATGTTTGAATTTCTCATGAATCTATTTATATTTAGCGGAAAGTCTATAGCTACCATTTAATGGCAAGACTATTGCAAATACATATAAACTTATTTGCATTTAAATTGCATCAATTTTGCATGAAGCCTAAAATTGCAAATCTATCATGTCTTTGCACAATTTCTCAAATAAAAGAGGGGATATTAATTGGTAAATATGAATCAATGTTTCTGATCAAATCTGCATCTAGAAACAAACATTGCAACAATGACAACAACTAATAACGCTTAAAAGATACAACATTATTTACTTATGTGACAAATTCCCAACAAAGTGAACAATGATTTTCCCACACAGATTAACACCAATCCATTCCAAGTAATAAAACAACAGATACCATGCATGATGGCACCTTAGAGTGCTGTTAAGCACTTTGTAAGTATCAATTCAAAGCTCAACTGAGCTTAATAAATTTACAAATGCTGTGTTTGATGGCACCAATTGTGATGTTAAGTATTATCCTAGAATCAATTTAAAGATCAAGAAAGTATGATAAAATGATAGGGGTTAAGTATGATGGCACCAATACTTGTTGTTCAGAATTAAAACATCTTATGGTTAAGTGCTTCCATGCTGCTTTAATAACTTCTATAATCTACATTGTATTATGCAATAATGCTATATTACTTATGCTTTTCCACAAAACTTGACAGCTCTCTTGCTTTCAAATGTTAAAGAGACTCAAAGAACCCCCATATATGACACAAACAACAGAAGTTGCAGAAGACAAAATATTTTTTTGCACAAGGCAGAAAATTAAGAGAACAAATCATAGAGCTAGCACAGAAAACATTGGGTGATGAGGAGAAAATGATTTTGGACAACATTTTTTCATCTTTCTCTTCATACTTTTACAAGCCTATCCTCTTTGTCTTCATTCTTTTACAGGCCTATTCTATCAGAAACCAAAAGCCATGGAAAGTTTGGCAAAGTTAAAGGGCTAGAGGATTTACTGGTAGCTAGCGCAAAAAGTGCTCATAAAGGTTCCTGAAAATGTAAATCCTTTCTGAGAAATTTGCTTGTACATGAAAACAATAATATAATTATAGTGCTGTTACTTGGTCTAATTATAGTGATCTATTGTAGGGAACAGACAATTAGTAATGATATTTGAGAATAAAGTTATGTTTTATATCAATCAATAATAAATACCATTGCCAGGTTACTAAAATGTTGTAACTATAGCTTTTTTAAAGCTGTAGTTACAACATTTTAGTAACCTGACAATACTAGATCTATAATAGATATTTGTTGACATTGGGATACAGTATTGAATGTATAAAAGACAAAATTGTTTCCTTCCCTGAACTAATAGTTTACACAACTAAAAGCTTCATTGTTCAGAACAATTGATACTCTTGAAGGGACAAAAATACTAGAACTTTGTAAAGCAATTAGTATATTTTGCTTCAGCCCACGTTGGAAGTGCTGATTCATTGAAGAATCAATTAATTTGGTCTTGGCTAGGTACCATACTGCACAAGCAATTTCTTCATTTTCTACAACGTTTTTCAAAGCTTATATCCTTTGTGGAGTCAAAAAGAATCAATGTATGAGAATGAGTTAAGAAAATCCAAGATAAGTAAGAAGAAAAATATTTCTTAATATTTCTTTTGCATGATGTGAGTGGCATGTCTTTCGTACATATTATAGTAAGAAGAGGGGGATTATTTTACAAAACACAAGTAGCACATAAAAGTTTATTAATTTAATGGAGTTTTTACAGCCTTGTTTCACAACCTGATCTCCTACTTCCATAAAACCACCATTAGGCACATTATAACCTTTCTTGTCTGGGTAACCAATGATGGATTATAGTAATATCCAAACCCTTTCACAAAATTTCACATGTCATCAGTAAAATAGCTTTGATTAGATTAAATCTAAGAAATAATCATCCTTAAATTATATTGAACTCATTCACACAAGCTGCGGAGAACCAGATTTTGTTATTTAGCTCAGCCTTGCCAATAGGAATATATTTTTGGAAGTATTATAGGATTGGAAAAACATGTATTTGTGTCTGAACTGATTTCTTGAAAGTATACAAATTTCTGAAAAACTGTTTCAAAAACACTTTCTGTTAATTCTATTAAAGTGTTCAAACACTTTGTAGGAAGACTATAACCAACAGTCAATCATCAATAGTCTGATTATTTATTTATTTTTTTTCCTTTTTCCTGTTGTTGTTACCTAAAAATTTCACTGAAAAAAATTCAGGGATTCTTTGGGGAAGAACTAACAGGGGCAAAAGCAAATTTCCTGAAAATATGTTCCAGTGTAAGGGTTAATTATAGTAGTGACAGCAAATGACACATTCTTAGAGTCGCTGACAAATGAAATTTTCTGGCAAACAAAAGCATTTCAATGCATTATCACGGAATTCAAACATTTAACTTAATATTGACTAATTTCTCATCCAAATTGGCAAGATGGAATGACACTACAAAATTGATTACTTCTGGAGTCACCTTAATTTTTGATAACTTCTCAAATTCGCTAACTTTGTCAACTCTCATGATCTGATATACAAAAGAAGCTGATGCATTGATTGATGATTTCATTGATTTAACCCTTTCCCAAACATGACCTAGTTTTCACGTCTCTTATAACAGACAAAACTTGGGAAAACATTGAGACAAAAGAAGAAAATGCTGATGAACAGCATTTTCTCCTTTTGTCTCAATGTTTTCTGAACTGTATTATGCACAACTGTTATAAGTTATTCATACAATGTACAATTGAAAAAAGAACTTCTATGCCTCTCTAGTGATTTAGCGCAAAATCCTCAATTTCACTTTTTTTGAAAGAAAAAAAAATGAGCTTCCTGATGTAACAGATATCTACTCTAAATGGAGAGTAATTCCTGAAGGGATTTAAAAAGAAATTAATGAGAATTTTTTATGCCAAATAACAATTTTTTATTATATTTTCACATTTTTTTCTCCTAAATTAAATCTATATCAAATATCAAAGAAAGTTTCATGAAATCATAACCTTTAGCATTTCAGGTTTCACAAATTATGGAATCTTAAGGTCATATAACTATTAGCCCTATTCCTTTCCAAACCTGCAATAACTGGTCTTGAATACACTGAAAAGATGGTTTGGGAAAACATTGAGGTACAAGAACACATTGCATAAAACAAGCTGCAGTTACATGGTTTTCGTTGAAAAGCGGCTGTATACAGCTTAATGATGAATGATTAATTCTAAACTTGAGATTTAAACTTGTAATTGTCTGAATCATTTTAAAATTCAAGAAATTATTTCAATTTGTGTTGAGAAACCAGGTCTGGTACATTAAAGCCAGAATCAGATAAATGGATAATAGATTAATCATCAATTTTCATCCATGATCATGCATTTTATATAAATTGAAGTGGTCAATTGAAGTGGTCTCGGGTACGCACTGTGGATGTTGCTGCACAGAAAAGTTCTTGGAGACCAAGGAAAACATGGGAAGAAGTGGTGCAAGACGACAGAAGAAAACTAGGAATGGGTTCCACTGACCCTCAGAACTGGTCTAAATGGAGAGGAAGACTGCGTATAGCAGAACTGTCAGAGAAGTCCAACCCTCGGTAGAGGAAAACAGACTTTAAAAAGGATATGATGATGATGATGATGATTCTAGCTGACTGAGAAACTCAAACCTGTGTCGAAATAATGTTTGAGCTTTGCAGTAATAGAGTTAACAATTTTGTGCCAAGGTACACTGTTCTTTTCTAAAATTTTAGAATTTGAGAAGGGATTTCAATTTATGTTGAGAAATGCAGCAACAGTCCATAATGGGAAACTGATAACAGATTAATCATTACATTGTTAATGGACTAATTGCATGGACCCCAATTTCATTTTCACCCATCCACATGCATTCCTTGTGATAAGCATAGATTGATGCTGGCAGAAACCAAACTCTGTCATTGCAAAGCTTTGCGATGACAAGGTTTTGTTTTTACCAAAATACACGCTATTTCATGAACTTTTAAAATTTTAGAAAGGATTTCATTTTGTGTTGAGAAATGAGGCATTGTATGTTGCCGGAAGCAGATAAATGGATAACAGATTAATCATTGCATTGTTTTGACTAATTGGATTGAGACAGAGGAGGAATGTAATTATCACCCTGAAAAATACAACCCTCTACCCATTATCCAACAATTTCGTACTTTCCAAATCGAAGCAATTTTACCAGAAAGCTGTTGTAGTCGGCAGAACAGAAGTTTCTGTTAATCGTCGCTTTTCTACAAAAACCTCGTATCTGCAGCTTAAAACAAGCTGCAGATACGAGGTTTTTGTTGAAAACCATGGAAATGATATATTACTAAAGTATTGATGCAAAAAGAGAATATGATGATCCTCTGCATTTCAATCTTTTGCTTCAATGTTTTCCCATAGCCTTTTCTATTATGAACATCAGAATCAGGTCTTGTTTCGAAAAGGGTACATTGAAGGGTTTTGAAACCAATATGAATCAAATCAGCCTGCCTGTGCATGAGGCTGATCAAGATCTGTTCTCTAAATTCTTCTCCATTACCCATAGCAATTGAAGTAGAGCACCATAGACCTTAATTATATGGCTATTTAACCCTTTCCCAATAAGACCTGGTTTTGACGTCCCTGATAGAAAATGCTTGGGAAAACATTGACACAAAAGAAGAAACAGTTGATAACCAGCAGTTTCTCCTTTTGTCTCAATATTTTCTATGCCATATTTCACACAAACTTTATCTTTATTAACTTCCATTTTGTCATTTGTGGCAGTTTTTTAAGTGGATCACCCTAAAATTTTGTCGTTTGGGAAAGGGTTAAATATGCAATGCTCAATCTTGTAAGAATAGCGCAACATATAGTGGGGAGTCAAAACCTCGTAATTACTGCTTACCAAAACAGGAGTTACAAGGTTTTGATCCCACACCGGCATCATTCTTCAACTAAAGAATCTCTGATGAACATACTATGTGACCTCAGCTTTGAAAAGTCTCCTTTGAAGTTCCGTGAAACAAATAATTAGAAATGCATTGTGTCAATGGATTTTTTCTGTATTTTGTTTCAGAAAATACAATAATGCTTCAAACTGATTGAATTTCACAATTTTTCTCATTTCATCTGCAAAAACCATTAAAAATCAATTTCACAACAGTACTCCACTTTTTTCTCTCAAAACAAATTCTGCACCTTAGTTCCTCTTCTTTTCCTTGAAACAGCTATAATGATGAAGATTCGATCAATTCAGATTCTCTGATAAAATCTTTTAAACATAGCTTTTCATTGATAGAGCATGACAATTTTTGTGGTATAATGCTTGAAATTCAAATCAAATCATCAAATAGGAAACAAACCAGAAAGTGATGGCAAAGTACATCCCATCACAATTTTGTGCAATTTCACTGCATTTTGTTGTCTCCAAATCATTCAATTTTGTTGTCTAAAATGCTGAAGATATTGACGTTCAACTCGCTGTCGTCTGACAAGCTGTTTCGTACAAACAGACATCTAGCGGAATGTCTGTAATCACATGCAGGGATGCAGCACAGGGCAACCAATATATAACCCTATCTCATTACCCCCTGTCAAAACATTGGAGACACTAGCAATGATTCTTCAGACCTAAACAACAGTCCAAGGTAATGATAGGGTACAATGGCATTGTGTATATCGTCGTTGTAAATGGAAAACCTCGTATCTCGGTTTTGAAAAATTTTAAAGGGGAGGGAAAAAAGTGTAATAACTTTTCCCAATCTGAAATGACTTACATGAAATTTGATCATATTGTTCACAAATAATTTGTCAATAATACTGATCAGTAAAAATGTCTCAAAACCTGCGAAAATCGTCTACACCGGACACACAAGTTTGTACTTTGAAAATTGCACCAATCGACATACGAGGTTTTGCATTTACACCGACGATATATCATTTCAGAAACAGAAATAATCATAAAAGTTTTGAGTTTTTTATAAAGAATTAAAAGTTTTGGGTTTTTTATAAAGATCTGACTTATCTTTTGATTGAATAAAGTTTTATGTCATTTTACAAACAAGTTCATATAGAGAAATATGGCTTTTTGCCGACAACTACAACTTTCACTTCAGATGAGCTTAAAATATTGTAAATCGGGAAAAAGTTAAGTGTTAGGTGTCATCTCAGTGACACGACAATCATGCTATGAAACCTTGCACATGCAAACCTGCATTTCTGCGAGTCAACTTTTCAATACATCATGACGAAAATAGCAATTACGCTGCGAGATCGTGCAGCTGGGAAAAATGCAATTTTAGACAGGAAACATTTTACATGAAACATGTAGTGTTAGCATGGGGCCAAAAAATGATGCCAGCATCGCAATTTTATGAAAGTTAGAAGTTTTGAAAAACTGGAGATATTAAACAAATAGGCCATTTACATTGCCATTTTGAGCAAAATTTATCATGTCTATCTCGAAGCTTAAATTACCAATTGACCTGTTATACAGTTGTTTTGCTGTTTGTTTTGTGTTTTTCTTCTGTTTAACCCATTCCCAAACGACAAAATTTTAGGGTGATCTAATTTGAAAGCAGCTGCAGACGACTAAATTCATTATAATAAAGACATGATTTGTGTAAAATATGGCACAGAAAATATTGAGACAAAAGGAGAAACTGCTGGTTATCAGCAGTTTCTTCTTTTGTCTCAATGTTTTCCTATGCCATTTCTTTTAGGGACGTCAAAACCAGGTCTTGTTTGGGAAAGGGTTAATTAACTTGTTGTTTGCTTGATATCTGGAAAGATGGTGAGGTTGGGATGGCCAAAGGTACATCAGTGTGGTGCTGGTCATCAACATTTGTTCTTTCCCTATACTGTCTTGCAATTAAATCTGTCTCTCCTACGGTCTCCAAAACATTAGTGGTTTTGAAAAAGGGTTATTTTTTCTATTTTCAAACACAAGCCATTTCAATAATCATCATTGGCTGCTAGAAAATTGTTATTACCAGCCGTTATGGTTTTCCAATGACAATGAGCAAACTTTTTCTAGGTCAAAGGTTTTATTACCCAGAATTTGTAAGCAATTTCTTAATGTTTCTGTCAACATGCCTTTTATAGTACCATAATTCTAGTGCCATTGGTCTAATTGTTTTTGTTCCATTTAGTTTTCTTGGTTTGTTCTATTAACCCTTTCCCAAACAAGACCTGGTTCTGACGTCTCTAATAGAACAGGATTAGGAAATTATCGAGGCAAAAGAAGAAAATGCTGATAATCAGCATTTTCTCCTTTTGCCTCAATATTTTCTGAACTATATTTTACACAAATCACATCTTCGTTTACATATATTTTGTCGTCTGCAGCAGTTTTCAAATTGGAAAATCCTAAATTGTGGTCGTTTGGGAAAGGGTTAACCCTTTATGAAACAAAATCTGGTCTTTACAGAAAGAGGCTTTGAAAAGCATTGAGAGAAAAGAAAATGCTGATAGCCAGCATTTTCTCCTTTTCTCCCAATGCTTTCCTCACCATAATCTACAAATTCTATAGATCAAGTAACATTATTTTTTGTCTCTAAAACTTTCTTATCAACCAACCAACCAACTATATTTTTTCTGGAAAAGGGTTAATATTCTCCTAGAATCAGAAAACACTTGAGCCTTTTTTCTACACCAGTCACCTTATTACCTATTGATTTTTGTGCTTATATGGTTTCTCTACTCAAGACAATCACTGGCCACTTCCTTTGGTCTCTCTAAATAGCTACTAGTGACTTGAATTTACCCAGTAAACAAAACTTAGTCCAAAGCAAATTATTACAAATCTCGGCTTATAATCTATAGACTCTCACCCATAAAACTTGAGAGTCAATGGAGGCGAATCATTGTAAGTGCCCCTGATTAGAATTCTGAAAACTGTAACAAAAGCATACTGCCAGCTACAACTGTTTAGACCTAGATCAAACTGAAAAGATATGTCACATGAAACGAACTATATTTGGAAAGTACTCTAACCTTGTATGACATCTGTGCAAATATACTCGGCAAAACTGCTAACGCATCACCCAGATCTTTGTTAATATACTTTTAACGAATCTACAGAATACCTTCAAAAGTTGCACATGCCGACTACCACCATTTGATAAGAAGTCTATGAAATTTCATGGTAAATGCTACAGTCTGTTTTAAATTATAGAACTTTTAGTAAGGACACCCTTAATTCTAAAATTCATAAAGTCTGAAATTTAATTAAAATGGGATATTCACGCATAACTTTCAAACCGTTTGTATTGGATGAAAGAGTTCATGTATAGAAAAGTTAACCTTACTTAAACAAACTGACGACTTAAACACTTTCGTGGGCGCGTACTTTACTCCCGCAGAGGTAACGTTACATCACTAGTGTCGTTAGTGTCATTGTTGCGGTCGACGGCGACGTCGTTTACGTAGACAAAAACGTAACGGTCTATATCTTATGACCTGTATGAGACGCAGTCTTGATATTTCACACATGGACATGTCCTACCAAGACCTTTCACCTGAGACTAAAAAATTTGACCTTGTGACCTTGACCTTGAAAAATTGACATTTTCTTTTAAAAAGATGCGTCTATGTGAGCTATGTTGTCCACGAATAACCCTTGTTACGTTAGATAAGAAATTAATTATTTCAGACTTCAATCTCACAATAAACCAGCTTTCAAAATCAATTCAAACAAAAATGATTGAAAAAGATCACAAGTTACACAAGCCGAAAAACTGTTTTAGTCCCCTTTTCGCATGACGCCGTCAAATAAGAGAGAAAACTTAGAAATACTTTTATAAATGAGTGCAAAATTTTGTGGGATAAACATTTGCCAAATTATAAATCTAAATCTTTGAAAAAAAAGAAGATATGCAATTTTAAAAAGTGATGTGTTAGCTCTTTTGCCGAGTATATAATGAGACTTAGTGTGTTGATGTTGGTAAATAAAAACGGCCTTTTTAGTTGTTATCAAACGATCATTTTCTCTCTAGTTTACATTCCTTTTTATTTTCAATTTCAATTACTTTTTAAAATGGTGGAAAAGAAAGTTAAAAGAATATCATTTCTCCTTATTAAGAAGTTGATATTTCCCGCTAGAAATCAGCAGGTGCTTTTTGTGTCTTCATGATCGTAAAATCTTGGTGTCAATAACACAGAAGTCTGACTCACTTGTTAAAAGCCTAAATTACACTGGCACAAAAAATCTTAACCCTTTCCCTAACAATAACTGCTTTTGTCATACTTAATAGGAAAAGCTTGGGAAAACATTCAGGCAAAAGAAGAAAATGCTGGTAACAAGCATTTTCTCATCTTGCCTCAATTTTTCTGTGCTATATCGTATATGAATGTTGTCTTTGTCAACATTTTGCCATATAAAACTGCTCTCATTAATAACAACAGACCAAAATTTTGTCATTTGGGAAAGGGTTAAAACATGCTGCTGGTAGCTCCTCATGACAAAATAATTGAAAGTTTTTAGAGTTGTATCAAGTTTCAACATCTTCGGCATTACTTTGGTGTGGAAGCTATTTCAAAACAATGTTTTTGAATTTTATAAAGGCCCTAGAAGGCATAATTAAAGACTCTGAAACAAAACATGTTTGAGGAAAGGCTTGTGTAAACATTGAAGGAAAAAAGAAGAAATTTCTGCTCATACTGACTTAAATCACCTGTCAATTTCATCTTTTCAAACTTTTGTCATAAATAAATAGCAAACCTTTTAAGGTAGTCCACCCAAAATAAGATTCACATAACATCAGAACTTTTCATGCAAAGTCTTGATGGTTAAAATTCATTACCCAGCCCAACTTGATCGGGTGACATCACAAACATTCAGCGTGGAACTTTTTTTATGTTGCAAGAATAATTCTAATGTTGCTTGAATGGCATTAGTGATAGGCTACTTTTAAACAAAGAAAGAATAATTACTGTAAATATTATGAGTCTGAAATAAATATTTTCTGACCATTACAAAAGTCTCTGTGATGCTAGCCCTAAAGGGTCCGCGAAATAGATGAAAGTTTGTATTAAATCTGATAGCAATCATAACCACAGGGTTATTGTGGTCCTATAAGTCAATTATCACTATTATTGAGAGAAAAGGCTCACACATTTATCATAGCTGCAAGACATTCAGACAATATTGTGGATACGAACACAGAATATCATCAATTCAATTAAAGACACATATAGACACCTTTTTCAAGGACAAGATTTGATAGGTTAGGTTTAATGCTAAACTATCATAAGTAATATATCACCACAGTAATTCTTGAACCTTGTAACTACAGCTGCAATTGAATTGCAGTTACAAGGTTTTAGAATTACACTAATAATATATCCTTTGCCCAACCAACAAAATCCAAATCTGGCTAAAATTAAAAGCAAAAATTAGAGATATTAATAGTTTAATGTTAGAAATAATCATATCAGAGCAGAGAAAGTATTGAGAGAATAGCAGAAAACGCTGCTTGTCAGCCCTGCAATGCTGTAAAACCTAATTCTGTTAAGGACATTAAAGTGACATTTCAGAATTTTTTGTCATAAATTTTACTTTTATTTTTATCTGAAATAGCATATTTCCTTATGAAAATTCTGAAAATTTCAAGACAAAATATTGCGCCGTTTACGAGAAATATATATTTTTGTGTTAGAATTGAACAAATTGTTGTGGACAACAGTTCGGATTTATATGTAATTTATCGATTATGTCTCAACTTTAAATGCGTGTTTCTCGCTTATTGGCAACAACTTCAAACAAGAGGCCCAGGAGGGCCTGAATCGCTCCACTGGTTAAAGTGGAAGAATTATCCCATGATTTCTTGTAAGCCTTACACAGCGGCAGCCAAATCTTGATATTTGTGAATAAGAATTTGAAGAGAGACTCAAAGAACATTCTTGCAAAGTCTGGTTCAAATTGGCCTTATGGTTGATTTTTAAAGAATTTTCTTATGATTTCTCGAAGTCTGATAAGCCCCTTTCTCCCTGCCCTGGCCACATTTTTTTGACAAATATAAAAATTTGTGAACAAATTTTAAAAAGAACGACTAAAAGCACATTCCTGCAAAGTTTGGTTCAATTGGGCACACTGGTTGATTTTTTAAGAATTTTCTTATGATTTCTTTAAGTCTGATAAGCCCCTTCCTCCCTGCCACGGCCACATTTTTTGACAAATGTAAAAATTTGTGAACAAATTTTGAAAAGAGAGACTCAAAGAACATTCCTGCAAAGTCTGGTTCAAATTGGCCCAATGGTTGATTTTTAAAGAATTTTCTTATGATTTCTTTAAGTCTAATAAGCCCCTTTCTCCCCGCCACTGCCACATTTTTTGACAAATGTAAACATTTGTGAACAAATTTTGAAAAGAATGACTCAAGGCACATTCCTGACAGGTTTGGCTCAAATTGGCCCAATGGTTGATTTTTGAAGAATTTTCTTATGATTTCTATAAGTCTGATAAGCCCCTTTCTCCCCGCCACTGCCACATTTTTTGACAAATGTAAACATTTGTGAACAAATTTTGAAAAGAATGACTCAAGGCACATTCCTGACAGGTTTGGCTCAAATTGGCCCAATGGTTGATTTTTAAAGAATTTTCTTATGATTTCTTTAAGTCTGATAAGCCCCTTTCTCCCTGCCACGGCCACATTTTTTGACAAATGTAAACATTTGTGAACAAATTTTGAAAAGAATGACTCAAGGCACATTCCTGCCAGGTTTGGTTCAAATTGGCCCAATGGTTGATTTTTAAAGAATTTTCTTATGATTTCTCCAAGTCTGATAAGCCCCGCCCTGCCACGCCCACATTTTTTGACGAATCAAAAATTCGCGAACAAGTTTTGAGAAAGGTCACCCAAGGAACATTCCTGCCAAGTTTGGTCAAAATTGGCCCACTGGTATAAGAGGAGAAGATGTTTAAAGAAAAAGTTAACGGACGGACGCACGCACGCACGGACGCACGACGGACACAATGCCATGACAATAGCCCGCTGGCCTTCGGCCAGTGGAGCTAAAAACTAATAGTATTTATACTCATAAGAATAACCAATCTTGGCATCAAGACATACTTTAAAAAATTGAAATTGGAATGAAATGTCCCTTTAAAACCCTGCGGTTCTGGAGATCTATAGGGATCGATGTAAGGAATAGTATTAACTTACATGTATAATACTTTAGCTTTAAGCCTTCAAAATTATACATGTATTATATTCTATGCAATTTGCAAAATTGATGCGGAGAAAAAAGAGCAGGCATGCATTAATAAGATTATTAAGTATATGTAATTATTTCATTTATCAAGGACGGTAGCAAGCGATTGTAAACCTAAATGTACTATAGCGGAGAAAAAGAATGAGACTTTTCATCCTGGGTTAATAACCAGTCATGAATTAACCCTTTCCCAAACAAGACCTGGTTTTGACGTCCCTAATCAAATAGACCTGGGAAAACATTGAGGCAAAAGAAGAAACTGCTGATAACCAGCAGTTTCTCCTTTTGTCTCAATATTTTCCATGTAATATTAAACACCTATTTCATCTTTATCGACATATATTTTACTGTTGGCTGCAGCTTTCAAATAGAATTACCCTAAAATTTTGTCGTTTGGGAAAGGGTTAATTCAAGAAAGAAATTTTACAGACGAGAAATCTTCACACATCTACTTTCTCAAGATTTGAATGTTTTACAAGAATTCCTTCATTTTGAAAGAGCAGTTTTAACCCTTTCACAAAAAGAAACATACAATTAAGCTGACCAAGTTTAAAGGTAAAGGAAATTTGCATGCCATATCAAGGTTACATCAATAATGATCATTCATATTTAGTATTTAGGGAAATGTTCATAAAAAATCAAGCACAGACAACTTTTAAGCAAAGGAGAGAATGCTGGTTATCCACAGACTTTTCTATGTTGCATCGATGCCCAAGTCTTTCTATGGAGGAAAAGGGTTCAAAAGACATCTCATTCAGTCTGTCTGTTTCTATTATTAAGAGCCATTGTTTTCATCAAGCTAATGCCAATTAGGAAAACCAGAAGATATGGTTCAGTGCATCTTAATGACTGAATTGACATTGTTTTATGATTCAGCACAGAAAATATTGAGACAAAAGGAGAAAATGCTGGTTACCAGCATTTTCTTCTTTTGCCTCAATGTTTACTCCAAAGCATTTTCTATAAGGAATATGCCTGGTTTTGTCTGGGAAAGGATTAAATAGTCTGTCTGTTTCTATTATTAAGAGCCATTGTTTTCATCAAGCTGTGTCAATTAGGGAAAACAGAAGCCAAGGTTCATTTCAGTTTAATGCTTGAATGGTATCTTATGTTTGAAAACTTTGGCTAAACATACAAATTAATTTTGAATGGAAACTGATTTTCATCCTTTGGAACATTAAATCTGTTTGTTTCTGAAAGTAACTACCAATATATCCTTTGATAACATAATTATGCATTAACCCTTTTCCAAACAGCAAAATATTAGGACATTTCTAATTGAAAGCTGCTGCAGACGACAAAATGGATGTTGATAAAGATAGAATTTGTGTACAATACATCACAAAAAATATTGAGGAAAAAGGAGAAAGTGCTGACTTTAGCTTCCTTTACCCCAATGTTTTAATATGCTTTTTCAGGGACATATCTCTATAACATATTTTGAAAGGTGCCCGTTATAAATTCTCTTGTTCGCAAAAACCTATTATGTATGTAAAGAGACTGTTACATACCTTTTTGAGATATCCGCTAGCAGTACCCACAATGGCTACAGTATGATCGGTGGTCATAGTCAGTGCCACTGCTGTTAGCCATGTTGTCTCATACTCCAGTATAGCATTAGCCGTAGCTCCTACTGTACCCACAATGTTTCCTATAGACTCATACTCGCTGTTACACAAATATGCCTTGTCCTGGTAAAATGGTGTCTGAAATAACACATACGAACAACAGGGAATCATTAATTGTATCCAAAGCAATGACTGATTTTTATGTCCCTAAAAGAACATCTTGAGAAGCATTGAAACAACAGAAGAAAATACTAATCACCAGCATTTTCTTCTTTCCTCTCAACGCTTTCCTAGCAAAGCAAGATAATGCTTATGTTGCCTGCTGATTTTAGAATGGGTGATTCTTTGATGAAACCATAGATATCAGCGAATGTAAAAGGTTAATGCACCAAATAGCAACATAGAAAACTTTGAAAAAATTATTTTCATAAACAATATTTTATTTGTACTTCCTTATTCCATCATATTTTCTTTTTAAAAGCTTCTTAATGACAATTTAAAGGTCACCATTTGCCTTGAACAAAAGAGCAATGAGTTTAGTCTTCATTTAATTGTTGTAATACCTATTTTTCAATATTCTGTTTCTCAATTTAGTTTAATCAAAATTCATATGCAGGTTCTATAAAATATTATCAAAGTAAACCATGGGTATTACAGTGGTTTACTTTAAACTTCTTTTAAAAAACTAATTTATGCAAAGTTATTTCATTGTTGTAATGTCATATGTGAGGATTAATATTATTTTCATTGAGGATTTGCTTTTTGGCACAGATCTCTTTAAATGGTTACAGTAACTTACCAGATTCCTACACTGTTTTTTGATGAGATATCCCCCTCCACTCACATCCTGACCACTGTAACATAGTTTGACATTCTCCAGAAACTTTTTACGGATATATTGCATCGTAAACACACAGATTGCAGAGTTAGAGTTTGCACTTCCTTCGTCATCAGTGAACAGTCCGATCAGAATATCATCCGCAGATCGTAATCCAAAACTTAACTGCATATTTTTAGATGCTTTGATTACTTGCGCAGCTTGTATAAACCTATACTCAATTCCTGTAGAGTCAGAAGTACAAGATATAGGCATATCCATGTAGGAATAGTAAAACTTGTCCTCCTGGCATATTTGCACTATTTTTGATACTTTTCTAGCTCCAAACCCCATAGAATCCGGAGTTTCATATTGTTGCGTTAAAAAATAGCTATAAATATTTGAACTAAATCCCGTCACATATTTTATTAAATATTCCGAACGAACATCTTTCTTTAAATAAATACCTGAGCGCTTTGATTGAATCATGTTAGTTTTTTCATAAAATTCAAATCTATTTTTAACTAAACTTCTCGTACTGATTGCTGGCACTAAGTTTCTGAGTTGCCGTGTAATGTCGTCCATCCCGCCGGAGAACGTTGTTGCTATATATAGAACCTCCGGTTGTCCGCCCGGTGGTCCCGCCGCTATGAAGGCTACTGTTGTTGCATTAGGTGTGTTTGCTGCGAGCGCGTAGTCAGACATAGACCCATATTGAGACTGGTAGTACACATGGGCACGCGAGATGTTCCTCACATTCCTCGCTTCACACGCTCCCTGATACACACTCCCACATGTCAGGATCTTGTCCTTCTGTCCTTTATAATGTAACAACACCTTGTTATAGTTGTCTGTTAACTCTTTAGGGTAAGCACATTCTACCTCATTAGATACAGGAAGACATTTACGACTATCGTTCACCGGGCCAGTCTCAACTTCTGTAATGATGTTTAAATCCGTGTCCAGCTCGTAGATCCTGTTAACAGCTCCAATAAATACCCGTCCCCAGTCTGTAATGACGAGGTGACTCAACTCAAAATGTTTTGCCTGAACGCCGTCACCGAGTGTTTTCTCCTTGATGATGCCGTCGAGGTACTCGTCATAGCGACTGCTGGGGTAGACACTGATCACACCAGTACTCAACGTGACCAGGCAGTATAGAACCACCGTCAAAAATATGTGGTGTGAATATAGATCCTCCATTTTGATTAGATAATTTTGAATCTTGCAAAAACTTTAATCACAAATTAAACAGTATAGTACCTATATACATGGTACACTTTTCCACCGAGAGTAGCTCAGGTTTCTGTCTATTCTTCTGCTCATTACCAATGTTTTGTAGTTAATCCAGAATCCCCATTATAAAGTGTGGAGTCAGCCTATATAGATTGCCCTTACAGGACTTCATATTGACTATAGCACTCATTCTGTCCCATTTTCACTATACAAATCCTGTGTTCCTGTGTTTGTGTATAATTCTCTTATTACATTAAGGGTAATCTAATTTGCTCCGATCAGATTCAGGTTTACTGGGACTGTATACAGAATACAAAATCCAGGATTCCTGACTTTGAATACAAACTAGCAGAATTTCTGGTTATAACAGTTAAGAGGCTGTCCAAATTGTTTACTCTGTTTACATTACCAAACCAGGCCACAACATATGTTTGAGGGCTTCAGAAGTCTTTTGTAATCAGAATTTGTATACATCTTGTTTGAATGTTCTTGTAAACACTTGCTGGTATCGTTTTTCTTGTCTGTCTGCCAGAGTTTCAGCAGCCAACCCGTTGTTGATGATGTTCCATCAAGTTTTCAGCATTCCAGAACATTATTCTGAAATTAGAGAAGAAGTAATTTACCAGAATGCATTACATGGTCTGCTTGATTTTCAACCTTTCTTGCAAGCTGAACAACATTTTAGGCTGGTGCAATTTTTAAGCTGCTGCAGAAGACAAAATGGGTATCCATAAAGAAAGAATTTGCTTACAGATATTGCATAGAAAATATTGAAGCCAAAGGAGAAAATGCTGATTGTCAGCATTTTCTTCTTTAGCATCAATATTTTCCCAAGCTTTCTCTAACATGAGTGTCAATACCAGGTCTTGTTTGGGAATTTAGAGTTCAGCTCATCTGATAATTGCATGTAACTCAATATACTTTGGCACATTCCTGTTTGCTTCAAAGAAATACAATAGGTAAACTCTTTACAAAACAACAAAATAATGCTTCACATTCAATGGTGATATGAACAACACAACTAATAATTGTAAATGAATTTGGACAAGTTGTCTTTTATAGCATAAATATTATAGGGAAAATAAGAGCATTCTGATTATCAAGATTTTCTTCTTTTCCCTCATTGCTTTCTACACCTGTGTCTAATATACATGTCAAAACAAGGTGCTGTTTGTGGAAAATTTAAAATGGTCTGCATGCTTTGAAGCTTATCTGCAATTTGTATGTAACTCAAAATATGTTGGCACATTCCAATATGCTTCAAAGCAATGCAAGGTTAAACCAGTCTACTTTTCTTTCAAACAAATTATTCAATTAATTCCTGGTTTTACCTTTCTTCACAAATATTCCAAATTTTACCTTTATGCATTATTGTGATGCATTCATTTTACTTGATCTAATACATACTTCCAATTGCAAAATATTAAGGTGGTCCAAATAGAAAGCTGTTGCAGACCGTGCAAAAAAAATGCTGATTATCAGCATGTCCTTCTTTTGTCTCAATTTTTTCTTAAGCTTTATCTGTTGGTCTTTCTATTATTTTCTTTAGAATTCTTAATATATTTACAACAACATTGTACACTCAAATGAAGATAAATCATTTTTTGCATCATTTTTTTAAATAGTTCTAAAGCCTCATAGAATTTCAAAATACATTGCTTTTTCACAATTTCATCACCAGAGTGTGCATCCATCCATTATTTGCTGCAAAACCACAGAAATATTATCCAGACAAGTCAACATAATTGTATAAAATCCAGCAAATCTACCAATTATTACAGCATAATATAGCATAACACAATTAATGCCTCATACATTGTCAAAAACACATTAACATTCATTCTTCTCTTGGAAACCCAGCATTTCTCACCCATGGAAATGTTCTATGTAATAAACAATGGAATTCTCATCACAGCTAGCTCATATCTTTGAAAATAGTCTGAAGGTATTAAGATGATACATGTATTGCCTAACTTGAACATTTCCATTTTATATTCAGTTGGAAAAACACTGAAAAATTATACAAGCAATACTCAATGCTTCTGCTCTCTGGAGAACAAAACATTGCTTTTACAAAACATGTGGACCCAAGACAATGTCTACAAGCATTAACCCTTTCCTGTACAAGACCTGATTTTGACGTCCCTATTAGAAATGGCTTGAGAAAACATTGAGACAAAAGAAGAAACTGCTGACAACCAGCAGCATTTTCTTTTACCTCAAAATTTTCTATATTTCACGCAAATCTTGTCATTATCAACATATATTTTGTTGTTTGAAGTGTCTTTTAAATTCCACCATCCTAATATTTTGTCATTTGGGAAAGCATTACATGAACTTCAAGTATTCGCTGCGATGGCTGGTTCACTCAGTCATGTGTGTTCCTGGCATTACTTGCACTAACAAAACAAACTAAGCCATCAGCTTCTTATTCCAAGTAGAAGATGATACAAATGTATGTCCATCGATGATGGATAAATGAGTCTTGTCAAAAGTAAGAAAAGATATTGCTCAAGCCAAACTTCCAGCCCAACCTGGGCAAAATCATTAAAACATATGATATCTGTCTTTTTTTCAACAAGAGGGCCATTGGCTAACTAGCCATGATGACAGCTTCCAACACTCAATCCAGAAGTATTACCTTGATTTATATTGCACAAAAATACCATCATAAATTGGTTTTATTTCTTGCAAGTTATTATCTGTACACTTGTTTTTAATCGTGATAACATCATGATGCAACTTATTACTGCTTTTCATCAAAAACCTCATAACTGCAGCTTAAAACAAGCTGCATTTAAGATAAGAGGTTTGTGATGAAAAGCAATGTTGTTATCTTTGTGAACACAATGGTCCAACAAAAACAGTCCACAAAGCTGTCAGTGGTGAACAATTGTTAGGTATGCATGTTATCAGCGCAGCTATGTCATGTTACCAGTATTTGTGTCTGCAGGTGTTTTTTGTGATGCAGAAAAGTGCATCAGGTGTAACTGACTTGCAATAACAAAGTTTCTACGAGTTGTTTCTCATTGGTGGAATGGTTTCACCGGAACAAATATAACAAGAGGACCATGATGGTCCTATATCGCTCACCTGAACAAAATGATATAAGCAACACTTTTCTTCAATTAAAAAAATATTTATGACTCTAAGACTGAAAACGAACTTATGGTCAATAACATTGTGAAAATCGAACTCATCCAAGATTTCATCGTGCCCAACATTGTGTCCAAGATTTGTCTTGTTTGATAAATAATTGTAGATTCTGGAGTATAAACAAGGTCGAAAAAAGCCGAAAACAGCAATTTTGTCAAATTCAAGGGCACTCTCGACTTTCTGGTCAGATCAGGCTGAAAATCAAACTCATCCGAGATCTTATGATATCCAACATTGTGTCCAAGATTTGTCTTGATTGGTCAATAATTGTAGATTCTAGAGTGTAAACAAGGTCTAAAGCAGCCAAAATCGGCAATTTGATCAAATTTAAAGGCACATAACTCTCATCTTTCTGGTCAGATCAGACTGAAAATCAAACTCATATGAGATCTTATAGTCTCCAACCTTGTGTCCAAGTTTTGGATTGATTAATCAATAATTGTAGATTCTAGAGTGTAAACATCGTCGAAAACAGCCAAAAATGACAATTTTGTCAAATTCAAGGGCAAGTAACTCTCGACTTTCTGATCAGATCAGACTGAAAATCATACTCATCCGGGATCTCATGGTCCTTAACATTGTGTCAAAGTTTTGTCTTGATTGATGAATAATTGTAGATTCTAGAGTGTAAACAAGGTCAAAAACAGCGAAAATGGCAATTTTGTCAAATTCAAGGGCACATAACTCTCGTCTTTCTGGTCAGATCATACTGAAAATCAAACTCATTCGAGATCTTATGGTCTACAATGTTATGTCCAAGATTTGTCTTGATTGATCAATAATTGTAGATGCTAGAGTGTAAACAATGTCAAAACTAAGTATTTTTCGCATTCAAGGGCAGATAACTCCTGATTTTCTGGTTCGATCTGACCCATAATCTAACTCATCCAAGATCTTATGGCCATACATGTTTTGACCAAGTTTGGTCAAGATTGGCTTATATTTGTAGATGCTAGAGTGTAAACACGATTTTGTGGACGGACGGACGGACAGACAGACGGACGGACAGACGGACGGACAGACGGACGACGGACAAAAAGTGACCACAATAGCTCACCTTGAGCACTTTGTGCTCAGGTGAGCTAATAAAAGTGTTAGAGGAGCCTTGATTAAGGGAATGGCTTACAGTGATGAATTAGCCAGAAATAATCATTATGTAGCTACTGCTATATGCCAATGAGTGCCAAAACACAACTAGATTGGCAGAATATAATTTGAAAACACATTTCAGGATTTGCAAGGTTTTTTGTTCATTCATTTACAATTGATAGATTATGTGTTTCAAGAATAAGCCTTTCTTAGGATCAACAGAACTGAATATATAATAAAGTACCCTACATGTGCTAATTTTTATGTCAGATGTATGTGTGGTACAAAAGCCAATCTTTTTGAAACTTGGCAAGAAAGATCTTTTAAATCCAGCCTATTTAAACAATTGCTTAAAGAACAAGATTTTAAAAGCAATGGTTCCTGTGTAATGAAAAAGACGAAATATAACTAAATCTTTTAACATTCGCATAATTTCCCTCATAGTTTTGCAGTCTGTAAATGGGTTTCAAGAAAATCTCAAATCTCTAATGAATAATTCAGATTATGTTTTTACCACTCCCTCCCAAAAGAACAAACAAATATCCCAAATTATATTTCTGGTAAATGATTTACGGAGCCATCATTAGAGTGGTGTTAGATTACACCTGATTCGTAGATTCTGTCAGACGTACACAATATACGACTACCTTGCTACACTCCTGTCACATAGCGCATCTATAACACACGGCAATAAGGACAGATTTTTGGCAGCACTGCATCTACTTGCTTATAATGAATGATGAAGCAGTGCAACTTGAACATACAATTTTTAAGTTAATAATGTTTTGTATTTTGTGTTTTTATCTATAAATCAGATATAGCTAACAATAAATGAACTGGCAGAGCAATTCTATCTATTAGATAGAGATGCTCTGCCAGGGCATTTATGGTCAGCTATATTAATGTAAATGGAAACAAACTATACCCATTCCCACACAATGATTCTTTTTGACACACTACAAGATAATGACTTTGAAAAACATTGTGGAAAATGTGGATATTGCTTGTGAAAAGCAATTTCATCATTTCCGACAATGCTTTCTTCCATAAAAGACAAAATCATATCGTCGTTGTAAATGCAAAACCTCGTATCTTGTTTTCGGAAAATTTCAAAAGGGAGGGAAAAAAGTGTAATAACTTTTCCCAAACTGAAATGTTTTACTTGAAATTTTGACATACTGTTCACAAATAATGTGTCACTAATACTGATCAGTAAAAATATCTCAAAACCTGCGAGAATTATCTAAACTGGGCACACAAGTTTGTACTTTGGAAATCGCAAGAATCGACATACGAGGTTTTGCATTTACACCGACGATATACAATTTCATTCATTGTACATTGTCGCCTGCAACTTTTATTTAAATGGTCAGATACTAATTAATTGTTAAAATACACACTGACATTGTACCTTACTAATTTTAAAGTATATTTTGCATGAACTGGCCTTATTTCATTCGCCTATAAAAGTGGTTACACTTTGTGCATTTCCTGACCTGTAAAGTTGTCTGGAGACAAGAATCTAACAGCATGCCCATATATGGTAAAGTACCGGAAATACACACCAAATGTTCCTGTAAAGTTACAGACTGCTTGTAGACAGGATATAGCCTTTTGAACAACCTTTCTAGTCTGATGAAAGGTGATGTGAAATTTTTCAAAGTTTTTAAAAATGTTTATTAAACGTTTTTCGGTGCTATATCGTACACAAAATTCTAACTACTGAAAACTTATATAAGTAGATTCTACCGCTTCCTCTTTCCTCAATGTCTTCTACTGTATCACAGTTCAACTTATGATTGGAGAAACAGTTATTTCATCGTGACTTTTAATTTGAGCCAATATACAATTTTGTCATCCGGTAATGGTTTAATTGAATCACATGACATACCACTTCACAGCTTCGTAGCCTACTAATAACTCTCCGAGTACTTGAGTAACAAGAGGGCCATTGGCCCTGAAGCGCTCACCTGACAGGCCCATAGGAAGCAATTTCATAATGGGGGGCTATAGACTCTATCCTAAATATTGGGGGGTGGGGGCTAATTGGGATTTCCCCAAAATTTTAAGTGTAAAATTAAGAAAAATTGGTATTTTTGGCCAACTTTGGAAGGGTTTAGCCCCCCTAGCCCCCCTGTTCCTACAGGCCTGCCTGACATAATAGCTTTCTGTATATGGTGTGTCTGAGCCTCCAAAATGATCACATTTTACTAAGATTTGTGGCCTGTATAAGATAATCATTCTGACAAATTTTCAGCTTGATTGGGCAAAAAAAATCCCCAAGACTGGACCCCATGACCTAGTTTAGGACCCCAGATGACCAAATTTTGAAATTGTCTGAGATTTTATCAAGATAATTATTCTGACTAGGCTGATTGGGCATAAAATGTGGCCTCTAGAGTGCACACAAGGTTTTTCTTAAATTTGACCTAGTGACCTAGTTTTTGACCCCAGATGACCCAATTTCAAACTTTTTGTACATTTCATCAAGACAATTATTATGAGCATATTTCAGGTTGATTGGGCAAAAAATGTGGCCTATAGAGTGCACACAAGGTTTTACAAAGATTTGACCCTGTGACCTAGTTTTTGACCCCAGATGACCCAATTTCAAACTTGTCCGAGATTTTATCAAGACAATCATTCTGAGCAAATTTCAGGTTGATTGGGCAAAAAATGTGGCCTCTTGAGTGCACACAAGGTTTTTCTAAGATTTGACCCTGTGACCTTGTTTTTGACGCCAGATGACCCAATTTCAAACTTGTCCGAGATTTCATCAAGATAATCATTCTGATCAATTTTCAGGTTGATTGGGCAAAAAATGTGGCCTCTAGAGTGCACAAAAGGTTTTTTCTAAGATTTGACCCCGTGACCTAGTTTTTGACCCCAGATGACCCAATTTCAAACTTGTCTGAGATTTCATCAAGACAATCATTTTGAGCAAATTTCAGGTTGATTGGGCAAAAAATGTGGCCTCTAGAGTGCACACAAGGTTTCTCTAAGATTTGACCTAGTGACCTATTTTTTGACCCCAGATGACCCCATTTCAGGCTTGTCCGAGATTTCATCAAGTCAATCATTTTGAGCTAATTTCAGGTTGATTGGGCAAAAAATGTGGCCTCTAGAGTGCACACAAGGTTTTTCTAAGATTTGACCCTGTGACCTAGTTTTTGACCCCAGATGACCCAATTTCAAACTTGTCCGAGATTTTATCAAGACAATCATTCTGAGCAAATTTCAGGTTGATTGGGCAAAAAATGTGGCCTCTAGAGTGCACACAAGGTTTTTCTAAGATTTGACCCTGTGACCTAGTTTTTGACCCCAGATGACCCAATTTCAAACTTGTACGAGATTTTATCAAGACAATCATTCTGATCAATTTTCAGGTTGATTGGGCAAAAAATGTGGCCTCTAGAGTGCACACAAGGTTATTTTAAGATTTGACCCAGTGGCCTAGTTTTTGACCCCAGATGACCCAATTTAAAACTGGTCCGAGATTTCATCAAGACAATCATTCTGAGCAAATTTCAGGTTGATTGGGCATAAAATGTGGCCTCTAGAGTGCACACAAGGTTTCTCTAGGATTTGACCCCGTGACCTAGTTTTTGACCCCAGATGACCCAATTTCAAACTTGTCCGAGATTTCATCAAGTCAATCATTTTGAGCTAATTTCAGGTTGATTGGGCAAAAAATGTGGCCTCCAGAGTGCACACAGGGTATTTCTAAGATTTAACCCCGTGACCTAGTTTTTGACCCCGGATGACCCAATTTCTAACTTGTCCGAGATTTCATCAAGACAATCATTCTGAGCAAATTTCAGGTTGATTGGGCAAAAAGTGTGGCCTCTAGAGTGCACACAAGGTTTTCCTAAGATTTGACCCTGTGACCTAGTTTTTGACCCCAGATGACCCAATTTCAATCTTTTCCAAGATTTGATCAAGACAATCATTCTGAGCAAATTTCATATTGATTGGGCAAAAAATGTGGCCTCTAGAGTGCACACAAGGTTTTTCTAAGATTTGACCCTGTGACCTAGTTTTTGACCCCAGATGACCCAATTTCAAACTTGTCCGAGATTTTATCAAGACAATCATTCTGATCAATTTTCAGGTTGATTGGGCAAAAAATGTGGCCTCTAGAGTGCACACAAGGTTTTTCTAAGATTTGACCCTGTGACCTAGTTTTTGACCCCAGATGACCCAATTTCAAACTTGTCCGAGATTTTATCAAGACAATCATTCTGAGCAAATTTCAGGTTGATTGGGCAAAAAATGTGGCCTCTAGAGTGCACACAAGGTTTTTCTAAGATTTGACCCTGTGACCTAGTTTTTGACCCCAGATGACCCAATTTCAAACTTGTACGAGATTTTATCAAGACAATCATTCTGATCAATTTTCAGGTTGATTGGGCAAAAAATGTGGCCTCTAGAGTGCACACAAGTTATTTTAAGATTTGACCCAGTGGCCTAGTTTTTGACCCCAGATGACCCAATTTAAAACTGGTCCGAGATTTCATCAAGACAATCATTCTGAGCAAATTTCAGGTTGATTGGGCATAAAATGTGGCCTCTAGAGTGCACACAAGGTTTCTCTAGGATTTGACCCCGTGACCTAGTTTTTGACCCCAGATGACCCAATTTCAAACTTGTCCGAGATTTCATCAAGACAAACATTCTGAGCAAATTTCAGGTTAATTGGGCAAAAAATGTGGCCTCAAGAGTGCACACAAGGTTTTTCTAAGATTTGACCCCGTGACCTAGTTTTTGACCCCAGATGACCCAATTTCGAACTTGTCCGAGATTTGATCAAGACAATCATTCTGATCAATTTTCAGGTTGATTGGGCAAAAAATGTGGCCTCTAGAGTGCACACAAGGTTTTTCTAAGATTTGACCCCGTGACCTACTTTTTGACCCCAGATGACCCAATTTCGAACTTGTCCGAGATTTGATCAAGACAATCATTCTGATCAATTTTCAGGTTGATTGGGCAAAAAATGTGGCCTCTAGAGTGCACACAAGGTTTTTCTAAGATTTGACCCCGTGACCTACTTTTTGACCCCAGATGACCCAATTTCAAACTTGTCTGAGATTTCATCAAGACAATCATTCTGAGCTAATTTCAGGTTGATTGGGCAAAAAATGTGGCCTCTAGAGTGCACACAAGGTTTTTCTAAGATTTGACCCCGTGACCTAGTTTTTGACCCCAGATGACCCAATTTCAAACTTGTCCGAGATTACATCAAGACAAACATTCTGAGCAAATTTCAGGTTAATTGGGCAAAAAATGTGGCCTCAAGAGTGCACACAAGGTTTTTCTAAGATTTGACCCCGTGACCTAGTTTTTGACCCAAGATGACCCAATTTCGAACTTGTCCGAGATTTGATCAAGACAATCATTCTGATCAATTTTCAGGTTGATTGGGCAAAAAATGTGGCCTCTAGAGTGCACACAAGGTTTTTCTAAGATTTGACCCCGTGACCTACTTTTTGACCCCAGATGACCCAATTTCGAACTTGTCCGAGATTTCATCAAGACAATCATTCTGAGCAAATTTCAGGTTGATTGGGCAAAAAATGTGGCCTCTAGAGTGCACACAAGCCAAAGGTTGACGCACGACGCACGACGGACGACGGACGACTGACGACGGACGACGGACGACGGACGACGGACACAGCGGTATCACAATACCTCACCATGAGCACTATCGTGCTCAGGTGAGCTAAAAATCCAGTCCTACCAATTAATTTGCTGTAAGTCGAATTTCTTCCAACGTCAATTACTCATGCGATAAATTTTTAATGCTATGGTTTGAGAACTGCGAGAAAATCTAGCATCTCGGGCTTTCACGGAATATCACAAAGGAAATGAACTCTTAAGAGTTCCTTCATAGATCTAGATCGGAAAGAATAATACACTGCATTTCAACAAAAGCCATGTAGCTGCAGCTTAACCCTTTTCCAAACAAGACCTGGTTTTGATGTCCCTAAAAGAATATGCTTGGAAAAATATTGAGGCTAAAGAAGAAAATGCTGATAATCAGCATTTTCTCCTTTTGTCTCAATGGTTTCTGTGCTATATTATTCTAAAGTATTACATTTAACAACACCCATCTTGTCATCTGTGGCAGCTTTTAAATTGGATCCTCTTATAAGAATTCTGTAGTTTGGGAAAGGGTTAAAACAAGCTGCAGTTACGAGGTTTTGTTGAAAACCAACAAAAAGCTTTCTTATTAACTTCAAAATATTGTTTCAATTCCATATTGCAGACATTCATTTGAATTGTCTCTGATAAATCAGTACCAACAACATAGAATTTTAATGAGAAATGACCAATTAACCCTCTCCCAAACGACAAAATTTTAGGGTGATCCACTTCAAAAACTGCAACAAATGACACAATTGATGTTATTAAAGATAGGATTTGTGTAAAATATGGCTCAGAAAATATTGAGACAAAAGGAGAAAATGCTGATTATCAGCATTTTCTTCTTTTGTTTCAATGTTTTCCCAAGCCATTTCTATTAGAGACGTCAAAACCAGGTCTTGTTTGGGAAAGGGTTAAGAATAAGCGAATTACTCCTTTGCCCTTTTTCTGAACATCCCAGACACTTCTAAAGTATGATGATTAAGATATTAATGGGAGAAAACAATAATGAGACACTTTATTGCCATTTTCTTTTCCCTCAAAGATATATTTCTTACTGAAAAGAAACTTTGATCATAACAGGGATACAAAGTTTGCAGTCGTAAGTTCCTTTCAATTTGGGCAAGTCTAAAATTTATCTGAGAAAAGGTTAACTAAAGCTCTGAACTTTTGAATAAAAATTGGTAGACGGGAAGTTTGTCAGAGCTTCAAAAAATCAGAAATAATGGCTTTTAAGCTGTCTTAGCTCTGAATTATTAACCCTTTCCCAAACAAGACCTGCTTTTGACGTCCCTATTAGAAAAGGCTTGGGAAAACATTGAAACAAAAGAAGAAACTGCTGATAACCAGCAGTTTCTCCTTTTGTCTCAATATTTTCTGTGCCATATTTTACACAAATTCTATCTTTAATATCATCCATTTTGTCATTTTTGGCAGTTTTTGAAGTGGATCACCCTAAAATTTTGTTGTTTGGGAAAGGGTTAAGGAGAATTTTGCAGAATTAAGATAAATGTATAGTCTATGCCTGCTTTAATTTTCTACCGAGTCTCAAGGAGCCGCAGAGAATTAGAGGAATAAATTCTATCAGACCCATTACTATTCAACATTTATTTCAGTTAAGGAATTTTGACAGCCAAAGGCTTAAAATGTAATGTGTTCACCCTTGCCCTAATAAGGACAAATTTCAGTAAAACCCTTCCCAGCAGTACATTTTAAAATAGCAGTACATTTTAAAAGTTCGCCGCTTTATTTCACATAAACGAGCTGCCGGCTAGTTTATGTGACATCTATACATAGCCACGCCCCCATCTCCAATAAACTGCTAGCAAACACTACGTCTCAGATAGAGTCTGTATAGTAGATTTTATGCAATATAAACATTCAATGCGCTGTGCGCATTTCATTGTTTATTCGGCATAGAATCTACTATATATATATAGATACAGCCTCTATCCAATACATACACATCAAAAAATACTAAACAGAAACTTTATTTTCTATTTTTGATCACTCTAGACAAATTAACATTGCTCCAAAATATCAGTTTTTTAGTGGGCATGTCATAAGCATTGCAAAAGCAGGGTCAATGCACATGAAAATGTCTTCCAGTCTCGCAGACAATGGTAAAACAATATATGCTGGTATTGAAAGGTGAAAATGTTGGAGTTTGAATTCTTCTTTTCTAAAAAATGTTTTCTCTTGTTTGGGAAAGGGTTGATTCAGGCTTTTTGAGCTTTTATGTTTCAAAAATCGCACAAAAGTTTATCACATAGCCATCATTTCACACTATTTTCTGACCTCACACAGTATAACACACCCAAGGCAAAGTCAATTTCATTGTTTTCTCATTTTTCATCTTGACAGAACAGAAACAGTTTGCCAATAGCTATTTCCAGATATCATGACATGCTTTTTGTTTCACTCTAAAACAAAGCTCTTCGCTCTTAAATAGCCTACATTTCTCTGAGAACTGAAGATTTTTTTTTTCATTCTTTAAGTTTGTTCGAGTTTTTTTTTAGGTGGTCTTTAAACATTCTACTAAGATCTGTTACAAGACAAATTGCTCAAGACTTCTGAGCCTTTGACAGTGACCAAAGTGTATTAATTAATTAACCCTTTCCCAAACAAGACCGGGTTTTGACGTCCTTATTCAACAAGACTTTGGAAAACATTGAGACAAAAGAAGAAACAGCTGATAACCAGAAGTTTCTCCTTTTGTCTCAATATTTTCAATGTTTTATTGTACACAAATCAAATGTTAATCAACACTTTTTTTGTCATCTGAAGCAGATTTTAAATTGGATCACCCAAAAAACTGCCGTTTGGGAAAGGGTTTATTTATCCAGGAAACAAGATTTTGGATAATAATTTTCAAAGTTATCAAGACATTAAAGTATCAACAGCCAAAACACTGCATTTTTTCCCCTATCCTTTGAATTGGTCTGTGATTATTTTGGGTAAGGATTCAGAACAAAATTAATTTTTCTCAAGAAAAATATCACTGGCAAGATTAGTTTGCAAAATTGGTCTGAAAAAGTCATCTTCGAGCCACCTCCAATAGACGAATAATGGTATTTTCAGCTATCCAATCAAATAAAGGTTATTTGTCCTAACTTTTTATCATCACCCAAATGCCTTGTGAGGACATATACTTCCCTCATTAACCCTTTTCCAAATGAGACATGCTTTCGATGTTCCAATTTATATAGACATGGCTTAGGAAAACATTGAGGCAAAAGGAGAAAATGCTGATGTTCAGCATTTTCTCCTTTTGCCTAAATGTTTTTTATGCAATATCATATACAAGTCCCTTATTTGTTGATTCTATATTGTCATATGCACTGCTGCTCTCGAATTGGAAAAGTCCAATTTGTGCTATATGGGTAAGGGTTAATCATCATCCAAATGCCTTGTAAGGACACACACTGCCCTCATTAAAAAGTCAATCAAGCCCTGTAGAATGCCTCCAGCTAGATGGTATCGTCCATCAGCTGGGTCTGGATCTGTATTGGCTTGTATTTTGTGTTTCTGTCATAATTATGTTAAAGTGACATTTCACATTTATTTCATTTTTTAAAAGAGTGTCTTTATGCAAAGATTTCTTATTCTAATGCGTAGAAATACTATCATTTTATTAAAGTTGTTATTTATAAGCGAAAAATACGCCTTTAAAGTTGAGACAGAGATGACAAATTCTATATAAATCTGAACTGTTGTCCACAACAATTTGTGTAATTTTAGCACAAAAATATATATTCCTCGTAAACAGTTCAATATTTTGATTTGAAATTTTCAAACTTTTCATAAGAAAAGATGCTCTTTCAGATTGAATAAAAGGAAAATTTACGTAAAAATAATTGTGAAATGTCACTTTAAGGTTTATGCAAACCTACAAAACTATTGGAATATGATGAGTAAAGATAAATTGCCAAAAAAGCAGCACTTGCTTCCATTCCCTCAATTATCTAAACCTTCCATAATAGAAACTTCAGTTCCATGTAGACTGCAGCAGATATAGCAGTCTTAATTTGCACAACTCCTCAGTCTTACTTTTACAGAAGACACTTCAAGATGACTATATATGTTTATAGAAAACATCATCAGTTTTCACAGGGTTTTAAAATCTTTGAGGGAAAACAGGTAATACCAGTCCCTAATTGACCCCTTACTAATTGACCTGATTCCTGCAGTTTGTACATGGTCTAATTTTGCGTATGTAAATGAGGAAATGTAATCAGGGATTCGGCACATAAGCCAGCCTCTGCTACTACAGCAGAACCATTTTCATCTACAGACGAATCAATAACGTTTTCTCCTGTATCAATTACCCAGCATTCATTCATGTTATCTTTATTATTCCATGTTATTTCTCTTGTAAAACTACATAATGCCTACAAATGTGTGCTGTATTTATCTTTTCAAAATATCTCAGTCTTTGTCATGTCAAAAGAGCCTAAAGCTTGTCCTTTTCTAAAACGTAATTGTGCAAAAAGTGCTTTGATGAGGACATAATATTTCAACCTTGAATATGGCAACATAATTTTGAGTATGTATCTTGATGAGACCGCACATTTAAAACAAGCTGCAGTTACGAGGTTTTCATTGAAAAGCTATGGAATAGTGATCTGGATATTATGTTGTTTCCAAATGCATTATGGGCTTTAAATAACCTATTTGAAAGGTATCTTGTCTTAGTTATAATAATTTGCACTCTTTTTTATTTGTTCTTTTTAACAATCTGAAGTCTTCTTACCATAGGACTGAGCTGTCAAGATTCTTGAAATCCTTGATCAGAGAAATTATGATGTGTAAAGCAATCTAAAACAATTTCAGGTCTTTTATATTCCAGAAACCAAATGAAAAGTTACAAATCCTGTTACGCCCATTCTCAATAAAACGGAACATTCAGGGGAAGGAAAAATCGAAAAAATGACAATTTCAAATACAATGAATATGCCATCTAATTCAAAGGTAAATCCAAGCTGAGTGATTTCCCAAAATATTGCGAACATTATCAATATCACTTCAGAAAAAATCATCATTCACTAAGGGTACCGGCTTTTAAGGGTAACGTATGTTTCTTTCGATAGTAATGTCTGTCTCGTATTTTTTTTTAACCATGTTCCAAGTCTGCAAAGGTGAAGGCCCATTTTCTATTTAGGAAAATCATCGGAGAAATCAAAAACTCCAAAATATAGAAAGAACTTTGCCTTTAATCTGTAATAAACATAAGTTGAAGTTGAACATGTTTTTGAGAACTGGAACATTTTGTCAAAATTATCTTTCACTTATTTTCTAAATATGATTTCAGCATCTTTTCTCCTAATCTAGTTAAAAAATATAAGTTTAACAATAATATAAATTATCCCGTAAATAAAAAAAAACGCATCTTCACTGTGATTTTTATCAAACATATAAATCTAAATGTTGTAAAGTACAGGCATCATGTGGTAACGTACATTTCGAACACATTTTTAGATAGTTGATTATCATTTTGTTTTACATCCAAGAGATAAATGTGAAGAATTTTCAACCAAATATTTTTTTGTAGTACATAATCTAATATTTCCGAATGAAAAAATATATATGTTCGAGTACGTGCTCTGATGTAATGTACTTTAGATTTGATTAAAGTTGGATAAAGTTCATTTTAAAGAAAATGCTTAGCATATAGGCCATCTATGTGAACTGTCGAAGATAATATATCAAGTATGGCCTAATCCTTGTTATGGAGTTGACAATATTACTATTTTGACAGCTTTGCGTCGTTGGAATTCAAATAAGAACAAAGGAAAACAAGGTAACGTATGTTTCAAATATTTGAAATAACTTTTCTATCTGGTCTACATCACCCTTCTAATGTTTGAACATCCACTTTTAGATTCCTTGGATGTTGCATGGGTACATTTTGCAAATGATACAGGCCCTAAATGATATTTTTTCACCACACACTACTCTTTATTTCAACACTGAAACGAAACTTTTCATTTCTGCATGAAAGTAACATAATGTACTGTCAACTCCTTCAGTGGCATTATCTATCTCCAAAATTTGTCAACTAAACTTGTTCCCGTCCTCATACATAATAGTAATGTAAACTCTGGTGTCAAATAATTAAATTGAAAGTGGTATTTTTCATTTGCATTGGTTTCTAAGCATTTTCTTTTCATTTTATATTTTGGCCAGAGACATTTTTTCAACGGCGGAACAAAGCTTAATGAAAGCGTTTTCATTTTCAAATAAACATTTACTGTAGTTAAAACTGCTTCATATATAGCTTTGATATGTAAGTATTTAAAACAACAATGTCCATGTAATCAGAGAGTCTTGCAGAAATGGTAAAATTTGAGTAAAATGGGTTTCATAGAATTAGATTTCAGGACAGTATAAATTTCGTTTCGATTCTTTTAAAAGAACAATTATGGATATGACGAATTTGTTTATAGGCTTTGAATCAATATTAAAATAGTTATTTTAAAATCGTTTTCTTGTATAAATGAAATATAAAGAATCATAATTGGCTTAATGAATGTTTCCCTATGCGAAACATACGTTACATATTGTAACGTATGTTTCAATGTGATTTGATGTTTCAATATAAGTATAACATATACTTGGTAAGAGTAATTTGTTTTAAGAACAATAATTAACCACCCCTTATTTAAATGAAACATAGTACATGAACGAAATATCGTAAACCATCTTGCAAGAACCAGATTCCTTCATACACACGAAGCTTGATTGATGTTTACATTTTTCATTCACAAAATTTGACCTTTGAGGTCATCGAAACTTGGTTCTCGCATTTAAGGAGGTAGCACATGACATCACCAGAGTTATAGGAAATATGAATTTGCATGTATGACTATATCACTGTCGTCTAAGAGATAAATCATATTTTAAGAGGTAACATACGTTTCATCACGTATGTTTCATTCAATGTTGGAACACGTCCATAGCCATGCCTTGTTCAACATAAAGGGTGATTACTACTGTGAATTGAAATTGACTATATAGTGAAACACATGAACCTTCTGAGGCTACATAATCTCTAATATCTATTGATAAAAGCATGGTAACGTTTGTTTCAATTTGATACAACGAAATCAGATCCAGCGAGTAATCGCTTTATTTTCTTAAAACTTAGATTTTTGGATAGAAAGTTAAAATTATTTACTTGTTATTAATCATATACTACGCTGATTTAATGCATAAAAAGTGGTTTACATCATATTCTTTATTGATTTTCAGGTAAGAAACAATATCTGATTAAAGGGAAAATATTTTTTTCAGAATTTGGCGACATTGAATAGAATGGAACAAAATTGAAAGGGAACTTGTCTGTACAACTTTGGATATATTTTCAGATGCCCGAAATGTCAATCTTTGGTAAAAATGCATTATAGCTGTGTTTATAACTAGTGAATTGTCTGGGTACGAATTTGAAACTGAATATTTTGAATGGCGACAGTAACGTTGGCATCAAAATGGTCACAAAATGATGAAATTTTAACAGATTTGACAAAAAATGGAATAGGGCATGACGCATCCAATCGGTGTGCTGCTTTTAATGACAAATATGCCAAGATATATCTTGACATTTACATTATAATCAATGGAACACCGAATGTTCCGTTTTATTGAGAATGGGCGGTTAAGAAGTAAATTGTGGGCAATTCATTAGACTTATCCTGTCAGCCATTCATTTTTCAATTTCATTAATTCTCTTTGCTATTTTGTTGTCCTCCATAAGAGCTATTGAACAATTTCAGATCTATTCTATCCCTTTACATAACTTTAACAAGTACAAGTTCTAATACATAGCAGTCTAATGTTCGTTTGAACTGAGCTGGTTTTTTCCATTAATATCAGGACAAGGTGCTTTTATCCATGTACTCTTCTCAGTAATATCAGTACTTAGGCTTGGGCTAAAAACCTCTGATAATTGCATGTCTGTGACATACCCATAGTTATGACCATGAATGCAAGCATGATTCCAATAAGTTAACATTTTGGCTTCTCTCCTAGCCTAACACCACAAGCTATTAGCCTGTATAGGAACTCAAAGTGTAATGTCTTCTGCATGTAGATCTAAAGTTATTACCTTCATTCCACTATTCTTCAATGATAGACAAATGGGGCAATATTGTGAAGGATATGATGAAGTTGAGAAGTAAATTGGTAGCAATTCATTAGACTTATCTGTCAGATATCTGGTTTTCAATTTTCATTATTTCTTCAGTTGTCAGTCTGAGCTATTGAACATGTAATATCAGTGATTTATTTCTTTTGTCAGATCTCTGCATCATCATTTGTCAATGCTTTTTTTTTATAATTCTGAAACCAGACAGTAGTTCAAGCCTACCTATAATAATGAGCAGACAGGTAATCTAAAATAAAGTCAGAATGCACATCTAATCTCTTATGTAGAAAATTTCAAAAGTGTTCACAAATTGTAAAATTCCAATTACTCATAGGTTCAATGACTTTCATTAGATACTAGAACACATGTGACTATGTAACTAGCTAGCACTTCAAATTTTATCAAGAGCTCCGGACTTGGCTCTGCCCAAAACTACTCGACTCTACCCTTCTTCACGCTAAATGTTTTGACAATCTTACGTGATCAACAGGTCCATTCCAAATCAGAAGCATGAGCAATTGACTGTTATGTTGTTTTGAAACATTGAGAGAATGGTCTGACACTATTTTTTCCAGTAATGTCAAATATAGTCCCTTACATCATATCCTTCCACAATTCCAAACTGTGCTAGGTCCTGGTAATAAAGCTTTAAAGCTTTGACGCCTGACAGGATAATGTCATTGGAAAACATTGTGGAAAATGAAGAAATTGCTTGTGACAAGCAATTTCTTCATTTACCACAATATTTCCTACCCAGAAACACTAAAAATGTGAGGTTTTATTCACTAAAAATTGTCATCTGCAACATCCTTGAATTTGGACCAGTCTAAAATTTTGCCGTCTGATAAATCTTTAAAGCATTTTAAGCTCCAGAAGAGAGCACACCGAGGTCAGGGTTGATCTCGAAATAGAATCATCAATCAATACCTATAAACAGCTTTTCTGTGCCCAGAATCAAATACTTATTCCCACAGAGCACTATACAATCATTGCTGCCATCTTTCTGTACAAGGACTTTTCTAAATATTAACCGGTTATTGTGACCTTATCCTTCTCCCAAACAAGACCTGGTTTTGACATCCCTAATAGAACAGAGTTGGGAAAACATTGAAACAAAAGAAGAAACTGCTGATAACAAGCAGTTTCTCCTTTTGTCTCAATATTTTCTGACCTATTTTGCAGGCAAATGGTTTCCTTACTTACATTCAATTTGTTGTCTGCAGCAGCTTTCAAATAGACCGCTACCGAGATCCAAGAGTTATCCTGATATTGCCCTTGATTTAACGGGATTTATCTCCCTTGAAAACAAATGGGTAGTTCCGGTTTATTTTTGTAGATACGCTAAAGAGTAAAATTTATCGCTTCGCACGCAAAATGCGATTATTTTCTTCACAAACGCATATTTAGCAGAATCGTCGTATACCATCGGATTGTTCAGTTACTACTGATTAAACCAGAATAAGTTTCAGCTTTGATTTCATCCATTTGATATGTTAAAGGGATAATAGCTGTCAAAAAACCTGCAAATTTGCCAAAAAAAGGGTTGACAGTATTAAAGTATGAGCAAAAAGATGCAGAAAGACCGTATTTCAAGCGAGTAACCATGCGCTGTTTACCCACAATAAGCGCATGTATATTGACATTCTAACTTTCCACCGGCGCTCAAAAGTTTGGTGGGTGTTTACAATTGTGTCTATATATAGATTTATATATTACATATTTCGGGTACCTGCAAAAGCCGTAAATATTCGTTTATAGTCGGGTGATCATGTGATACAAAAGTATCTAATAAAAGTGACACGTCACGCTAAAAGGGAATTTACGGGAAGTTCATAAAACACAATTTCGAGAAACGACTCATACTAGGCAGACGTAAACTAGATGTCGCATTTAGAAAATGAACACATAGTAAGATAGGGAAATTATTCAAGGCCAATAAAATTACCTACGAGTTATGAGTCTCGAATCTTCTCTGTCTGCGCAGTCCGCACAGGCTGGATATTATCTATACTTTTATACTTTGCAGAAGGTTCCTCTTTAGTGCGACGGGTAAAATTTTTGAAACATTCCGATTTTCACGGGATTTCAGCACGTGCCTGGTTACGAATAAATGTTCAACTCTTTCCAAAAAATGACAGGAAATAAAACTCTTCTCAATTGAAATCGTTTGAAGACTGCATAACCAATGACATTGGACATGTGAATTGTTTACGATATGACATCGAAAATATTTAGGTTATAGGAAAGACTGCTAACAATTAACATTCCTTTCTTTTGTCTCAATGTTTCCTATGTTTTTGCAAAAAGGAAGCCCAAAGCAGGTCTTGTATGGGAAAGGGTTAACCAGCTGAAACTATTTTAATAGCCATGCCTCACTCTTTCCCAAACGGCAATAAAATGGATATTCTATTTTGAAAGTTTTAAACACGACAAACTATGCATGTTAAGATACGATTTGTTGAATTAAATCAAACTGAGAAAATATCTATGCAACTGGGGGAATTGCTTGTTATCAAGATTTTCTCCTATTACCTCAATGTGTTCTCAATCCCTTCTAATGATGACATCAAAACAAGGTTATAATTGGGAAAGGGTCAGTTAGAATCTGCTCGACACGTCATGCTAAAAGCGTACTTATATGAATTCAACAGAAGACCATATTTCGAGAGACAGATCACATTTAGCAAACGCCAACGATATCCGTATTAAGATGATAATACATGTATATAGTGTGAAAGGAAAAACAAGTAAATCCAGAGTATCAACAGTTTCGATCCTGATCGTTTTGTTCTTTCCTCGCAGACAGTTTAGGGTTGCTGCACACTTCCCAAAAGGTCCCTTTTAAAGAGACATCTCATATTTGTTAAAGGTCAATAACGACCAAATGAGAGGATTTTCTGGTTTTCTCATAAATCGTTTGAAAATGGGTTTCAGTATAATGCATAGACGGCCATTTCACAATCGAAAGCGTTTGCGCGTTGAACACAGCAGTCAAGATATCGGATTTTTTGACAGCGATAAAATGTCATGATCGCACGTGCGATTTGTTTATTTATGTGGTGACGTATTACGAGTTATTGTACACCAAAATTAACCCGGGACAACTTAATTTTCGTGTGCAAAGTCCGTTAGTTGAGCGTCTTAACAAAACATTGCCGCGGTGGGGTCATTACATATGCAGATGTCCCGGGTTAATCTTGCTGGACAATATCCCTATAAGGTAATCTGTTTTCATACATCCTCGTGGATGCCTAATACCCAACGAGGTACATGCTTTAGTGGGCGGGCTTTGAGCGTCACATGCCTCTGTGTAGTATACCGTTGCATATGACCAAATTCGTATATCAACATAGGTCAAGCACGTGTACTTTCCATGCGGTTTTTGTTTACCCTTTTTTGATTGCTTACATTCAAATGAAATTCCTTTTTTTCCCTTTCTCAATAACTTCTATATTGAATTCTATCATTTTTAACAGATCTTAATCGGCATACTAGTATGTAATATTTTTCGATTTTAGATGGGTAAAATATGTGCAACTGGCATAAATAACGACGGCGATCAACGAATGATGTTATTGTTTTCGGACTCCAATGACGCCTCGTGTTGACAAAGAGGAATAATCTATCAAGAACAATCACTCTAGTCGGGTTTTTAAATAGGTCAGTTGTCTACATGTTCTTTCTAATTAACCGGAAGAGTAAATTTTAAACAGGAATTGTGAAAAATGTTGTTTCAAACTACTTTTCACGCTGTCAAAATTAAAATATACGTCGTAGTTGACCTTTAAATTTTTTTACTGTTTATTCTCTGACGTCATTCCACTCGATTTAAAAATAGATTCCGTAGACGCTCGCTTTTAACCGCTCAGGACTCGGATAATTCCGACACGCCCTTGACATTGTAAACATGACATACTGACATACATTGCAAGAAAGGGAAAATGTACCAATATACCATTCTTTCACTGGTTTTATTGGTTTTATGCAGTTGGAATAGGCTTTGTTCATATCATCAGATAATAAGAACTCGGTTACAGAAAAACTTCAATCGTGACAGCTATTACCGCTTTAAATCCAGGTTAAAAATCGGACTGCAGAAAGCCATAAAAAAAACTCTGCCCAGCTCGCCGCAAATTTCCATTATTTCCGAATATAATGGCCGAGCAAGTTTTTATTTAGTTTTGCATATTGTAGAAATAATGTAATTTCAATATTTTATTTTAGTTTGATTATTTTCACTTAATTGATGATTCTGCATGGGCGTCATTGAAAACGTGAAAAGTGTTGTTATATTCAACATTAATTTTGGAGTTTGTTGATCCAAGTCACTCTTTACAAGCGATCACTATGAGAAAAAGTCTCCTTACTCTGAAATAAATTAAAAATCCAAATAGCTACACATCTAAAACGCTTTTTAATTATTAAATATGAATTAATACAATATAATTTCGTACATTTTGAGAAAAGGAAATGTATAGTTTTCTCTCGAAAAGCTTTTAAATCTCCGCCTCTCCTTCGGCATAGTTACTGACCTTCTAGTATGACAAACTTAAGTTTTATTGTTTGGAAAATGACTAACAATTAATTGTCTACCGACCAAAGGGAATTGGAATGTCAATTACCATGGACCTTGTGTATATCACACCAATCAGTTAGCCAAATTTCTTTAATTGATCTCTGCAAGATAAATCGCAAGTTACTGTATATTAAAGGGACGTATCATAATAGACAAAAGATTGACAGACCCGAATGCTAAATTTATAGACATGACAAAATTCCAACTAGCACCCTTAATTACATAATTTTACGACTTATTAAAACACCTTTGCTTAAGTATGTTAAACTGAGTTTGCCAACCCGTGCCGAACAAACAAAAAGAAAAATAAAACCCTGTTGAAAGTTTAACCCTTTCCCAAACGACAGCGCTTTAGACTGCTCAAAAATAGAACGTTAAAATGAAATTGCAAACCCGTGCTAAAAAAAAGTAAAAAAAGTTGGAAGTTTATCCCTTTCCCAAACGACAGCCTTTTAGGCTACTCAAAAATGAAAGCTGGTTCAGGTGACGAAATAGGGCAGAAAATGCGTAAATTGTAGCAAAACTATCAAAGGAGGGTTAGAAATTGCACATTGTCATCAAGTTTTTATTTTCTCTCAATATTTTCCGAACAAAATTCAAGGTCGTCAAAACCAGGTCTTGTTTGGGAAAGTTTGAATAATAAGGCCTATCAACAGCGATGAATGATATTGGATAATGATTTTGGATTTATAACTACATAGCAGCTGATAAGCGGGGTAAACAATTCTAAAATTATTATTTCAAGTCTAAAATATACAAAATGGGTACGCATTTCAATCAACTTTAGGAGATGATACAATGAGTACCTACAGCATAGGGTTTGAAGAACAATTCAAGACATTTTACATTTTGAAAATAATACCCGTTCTTATCTGAAGCCCTTACCGGAAGCGGAACAACCCATTAATTCAAGGAGGATAATTATCAAGGGAGATCACTCCAGAACCCGTTAAAGATCTATTGGACCACCTGAAAATTTTGTCGTTTGGGAAAGGGTTAAGCGAAATGTTTGGCCAGCACTTATAATCTCTTTTTCTTCAGAACTTCTTCAGATCATGTAATATTCTACATTGATTCGACAGAAAGTTTTTATAATTTATTTTAATCACTCTTGATTCTGCTGTCTGGAAACTACACAAGTACTTGATCATGCTGTATGTGTGGGCCGATGGAAAGTCCAAGAACTTATAATCTCCACCACTAGAGATCCAACTTAGAACTTATTGGTGGCAAGGAAAAGATTAGGCAGCAGCTTGAGATCCCAGGGTTGATACATTGGGACTAGGCAAAATAATTTCTAATTAATGATCGGTGGATATATACATGTTCAAAGACGTCTTTCCAAAATGAAAATAATTGGGTTGCTGTAGACGATAAAATCAATGTAGGTAAAAAATGGTGTTTAAGGATAATATAGCACAGGAAATATTGAAACAAAAGGAGACAATTCATTAATTCACAAACAAGACCTTTTTTTGGTAGATTTCTGTAGTTTAAGTTTTATATATCAGCATTTTCTTCTTTTGTTTCAATGTTTTCACAAGCATCATCTATGCAAAAAAGGTCTTATTTGGGAAAGGGTAAAATGGGGGGAAAAGGGTTAATTTTTTCCAGGAAAAAGCTTGTTGATGAAGCTGTAATTACATCCAGGTTACAAATTATGAGATAGACATGATGAGTTTACTGAACCATGAAGTGACATGGAAATGAAGCATGCTGGAACATTTAACCTTGTCATGAGAACCTTTCAGTGGCGGATCCAGGATTTCTGAGAGGGGGGTTCGAATTAACAATAAAGGGGGGGGGGGTTCGTTTTCCTATTAATTGACTGTTGATGAAGCTGTGACTACATCGAGGTTACAAATTACGAGATAGACATGATGAGTTTACTGAACCATGAAGTGACATGGAAATGAAGCATGCTGGAACATTTAACCTTGTCATGAGAACCTTTCAGTGGCGGATCCAGGATTTCTGAGAGGGGGGTTCGAATTTACAATGGGGGGGGGGGTTCGTTTTCCTATTAATATACAATTTTGACTGAATTTCTGCATGAAAATGAAAGAATCAGGCTTCAGAGGGGGGTTCATTTGAACCCCCCGAACCCCCTCTGGATCCGCCACTGCCTTTACATCATTACAAAGAGACTGCAGGCATGGCCTTTACAATGTCATCAGCCCTTTGGACAGTCATTTCTTCCAAATATTAGATAAGAAATGGAGATAATTGACAGTTGATGAAGCTGTGATAACATCCGTCCAGGTTACACATTATGAGACCGACATGATGAATTTTACTTAACCGTGAAGCAACATGGAAATGAAGCATGCTGGAACATTTAAACCTTGTCATGCAGACCAGTAGATCACATACAGGGATGGCATATCCTCAGCCATTCCAACACAACCTTTCACACCACTATAGGATTTAAGGTAGAATGACCATAATGTCACCACTTTGAGATTCATAAAATATCAGCTTTTTTCGAGTGGCGTCGTTACGTATCCTAACCTATTCGGGCGCGATCATAAACATTCAGTAGTGGAGAGTTCCACCGCCAAATGTTTTCAATCACGCCCGAATAATTCCGACGTCATGCGAATCTCATTAGAGGTGGACTACCTTAATGAGACTGCAGCATGGCCTTTTTAGTGTCCCCAGCCTTTAGGACACAAACTTTTCTAATCAATATAGGATTTCATATTTCCAGAAAGAAGGCGGGGATAGATAGACATGACAAGTTTATTGAACCCTGAATTGACATGAAAATGAAGCATGGTGATGCATATTGTTTTGTTGTTTATTTTTGGGGGTTTTTAATGAAAGATCTGATACATCCTGCAGATACTGAGGAAAGAAAGTACATAATGCTTAGGGAACTGTGGCACAGAAATGTCATGGAAGTGGTGACATTTAGCCCTTTCCCAAACGCCAAAAATTTTACAGAGATCTACTTATAAAACTGCCACAAATGACAAAATGGAAGTAATTAAAGATATAGTTTGTGCAAATAACGGCATAGAAAATATTGAGACAAAAGGAGAAACTGCTGCTTATCAGCAGTTTCTTCTTTTGTCTCAATGTTTTCCCAAGCATAGGGAGGACGTCAAAACCAGGTCTTGTTTGGGAAAGGGTTAAAAGATTTTCTTTTATAAATGTTCATCATTATGAGATCAAGGCAACAGTCATATCTGTCTAGATTTGAGGGAGAAATTTTTCAGAAAAGATTTATTTTTGTCTGTTGTGGAACTGCCTTTCAATTTAATATGAACAATTATACTGAATTTTGTCATTAAGGAAAGGTGAAATTGGAGACATTTGAACATCAGTTCATACAGATCTTTCTTTGTTTAGGACATCCCATGGTGTCATTTTCTGTAAGATTCAGACACTATTCTATGTTCAGTTATCCAGAAAATGAGGGCTAGCATCAGTTTACATTCCACCATCTTGTTAAAATTCCCACAACATTCTGTTTTAATTATCACTCACCAAACATCTCCTGAGAAACACTTTGAACCACCAGAGTAGAGATTCAGACAGAAGACATGTGAAGCATTACGCTGCTTTTCTACAAAATCCTCGTAACTGCAGCTTAAAACAAGCTGCAGTTACGAGATTTTTGTTGAAAAGCGATGATTAGGTTTTCTGTCTATGGATATGGTGTTAATTAATAAAGAAATGTCCATCAAGGAACTTGCATGTTCTTAGAAGTCCATCTAGACCTTGTTATTAAAGGCGCATCAATACTCATTTTCGAGTCATTTTATTAATTAATGATAATAATGAATGAAATGTAGCTTGATAATATTTTCGTTCACATTTAATGATTGGTAATTGTTTCTTATCCTATGCATAGATGATAATGGATAATTATATCAATTATATCAAATGCATGTTTACCTTTCATCCAAAACTTTAGTTTACATATATAGTTAGATGTCATCTCAAATTATTTAAATATTCCTGCCAACCAATTTCAACAAAAGTATTTTTTCTGCATTTATTTGTTAAACAGAAAGCATTAAGCACAGTCTTGTTATTTATAGTTAACAAGTACTGAAACCTTAACTATATAGCATTTCTAGCATTTTCTAGTAAATTGGTAAATGACATATAATACTTCAGAGGAAAATTATGGTCAGCGATTGAAATCTCATAATCAAGGTCTAATCGATATTTCATGGTCAAACATTCCAACAAAGACTAGTAAGATTGAGAGCCCCGCTAATGAAACACATCTACAGGATTAAAGGGTAGGTAGAAAAAAAAGATCCCTGTAGTAACATTTCAGACAAGTTTTACATGCATTTTTTACAAGAAACATACCTCCTGCCAGCCTCAACTAGAAATGTAATCTCTTTAAAACACACGCTCATATGTTTACTATTTTGTTCTGATCTCTGAGCCACAATGTTGTAGATGCCTATACCTTATAGAAACAATTATGTTAGTTTGGCAACAGAATCTATCTCTTTTGAAATCTCTTGTTCTTCAGAATCAGGTTTTAGATTTCAAAACATGCCATATCCAACTAACCTAGCAATAATACCAAAATATACAAACTTAAATTATTTGTGTGAGAAAATCAAAAGCAAAATGTTTATATCAACTACTGTTACAAGAGTAATATGTTTCATAATTAAGTTGTTGTTTCTTGCAGGAAACACAAACAAGTGACTTTGAAGCTTATCATGCTGCAACACCACAAAATCTTTATCCTGAATTTGCCAATATGGCTCTCTATATGTTACATATGAATACCATAAATTATGCTCTTGTAACAGAGTTGCTACAGGCCAACCATGTGGTAGATCAACATCCTGTCATTAATTCTATACAAAAAAGATTTCGAAATGCAAATTGACATTCAAAGCATATTCCCCCAACATGTCCAATATTGCCTCAATGAACCATTAGAGCTAAATACTCGGTGAACTCCCATCTAACTATAATCTGGTAAACAATACAAGGAGCGGTCTACAACTAAATCCAATCAAAGAAGCATGTATAACACAAGAGTACCATATACCGCTTTTGTTCTGCTTGAGATATCAAACAATTGATAACCTCTTATAGCCAATATGGATTTAGTTCCAAACCCTTTGCCAGGACACGAAAATACAAGATGGTCTAAACAGAACATACCAAAACATTATGACCAGTATATGTAAGCTGCAGTTATGGCTTTTATAACGAAAATGACTATTTGCTTTACCAAGCGCATTCAACAAAACCCAATTAAAGACATATGTACAACACAATCACAGACATAATGTACAACACAATCACACAATGAATTGAATGGCTTTTAATTTGTTCAAGTTGAAATATGTAACAATTCAAAACCACTTCAGGATTATTAAAGCTAGGTGACTAGATCACAATTCATAGATGTTTTTTGCCTTTTGTGGCTTCATTATAATCACTTGGAATAAAAGGTTGCAGGTTTATCCTGTATTGAAGAAAGATGATGCTTCTGCTTGGTCTTGTATACTGAATCTTCGTAAAAGTTTTATCATCCTCAAATCATTAAAGCCATGCATTGTTTAATGAAGGGTTGAATTTCAAGAAAGTCTTCAGGCAGTCATTTTTCTTGAAGACAAAAACAGAGCAACAAGTTGTGCAAGAGCAAGAAAAAATAATTAAGGAATCCTATTGCAGCTGATTCTTTGTTAATAGATTATAAATGAATTCAATTTGTACCTCTTTTTGCTCCGGTGCTCCAAAAATTTAATTAAATGCAAATTCTTCCAGAGGATTTTTTCCCCTGCATGCAATGCCAGCTCAACTCAATTGTGAATTCACGGAAGCTCATTGAAAAAAATAGTTTTTCAACAATTTCAATCAGATTTTTTCTCATTTAAGAAAAGAATTTGACACTGCCTTCTTTTTTCAACATGATTAGGTAGAGATCTTTACAAATTATGGCTTCACACGAATTCATTGATCAACAGAAATGAAAATTTGCTTTCTCTTCAATCTTCGGAAGTCGAAGTCTTGCATTTACATGGCTGATCAAAAGCATTTTGGGACGCCAGATTTTCCTTCAAAGCAAAGTGGTTCATGAGATGGTCTGCAACATTACAGGTTCAGCTACTATGACTGGCTCATTATATTAGTTCACATACAGTCCTGAACATGCCACAATTAATTTGTTTAGTATAATGAAATATATGACACATTCCATGTTATTCTTTGAAGAACATTCAAATTGTGAAGAATTTGTTCAAGAAAAGCACATCTTCAGACAAATTCAGAATAAATGATACAAACCGTTTCTAAAAATATAATGTCGTAAATCTAAATCTAACACAGGGAAAACAAAGTCTTCATCATGTAATGCACAACACAGTTGCAAACAAGTCTCTCGATCTACACTTCCCAAAAGAATTGACTAACATTATAGGATATTTCAAGTCTAGAAACACATGAAAGAAAAGAAGAAAATTTATGCTGATAACCATCATTTTCTTCTTTTCTCTCAAGGTTTTCTCAGATTTCTAATACTCCACTAGATCTACCAGTTTGTTATTTTCTTATCAGTTTTCAAAATGAATCAGTTGAAAAATATTTAGGTTGGAAAAGAGTTAATGCACAATACAATTCCAAACCAGTCTCTTCAATATGATGTGTTCTGTTTAAAATGCATATCCCACATCTCCGCGGGGAAATTCCTTTTAGAGCCTGAATCAAATGAACAGTTCAAACTCTGCTATATTAACAGATAATACGCTATTTTCTAGCTGAAAAACAATCATGGCAATCAATTGTGAGCAACGAAAAGTAAATCATTTCACTTCCTTGGTATTTGTTTTCATTCAGATTTCTCTGAAACGCAGGGATATCCACAGTAGACCAAAAATAATGTGAAAATGAATAATTGGGGGAATTAACTTATTTTTTCTTGGAAATCAACAGCCCTATCAAAAGACAGAATATATAGCACATAATAGTTTCCATTCTTGCACAAAAGAAATTATTAACTCTTACTTCATGCAGGTACATCATATTTCATCTGAACTTACCTCCTCTATTTAAAGTTTTAGCCCAATATCCTCCGTCTATAAACAAACAATTCTTGCAAATGCACAAAGTGCTTTATAATTCACAAGACAAAATTCTTGAATTCTCAGCATTTTTTTTATCAAAATTCAAACATTTCAAATCATTTGATAAACCTGACATTTGCAGTTCAAATCTTTCTGAAAGTTTTGAGATTCTTTGTCAATTAGCATTTTGTCTGTCAAAGTATGTCAATCTGCAGATTTAAGATATCTGGTGATATGTGGCTGAAGATTTCACCCATTTAAAGTATCCGACCCCTCAAAAGCACCAAAGAGCCAAAAGCAAAATTTGAAAAGTGCAAATAATTCCTAAACTGTGTTACATTTCCATTCCAAATATAATCATAAGCATTTTGCACGGTATGGAATTTTGAATCAATGCATACTTATGGAAATATTTGACAAAAATTTTAAAAATTACCTCCCTTGCATATGAATATAGAGTAAAATAATATTTGTAAATTATTTTCTTCTTGAAGGATATTCTTGAAATCCGGCACAGTGAATCAACTTATGGGAAGTGTATTTACAAGTGTGTGAAATTTGACACAATTTGTATGGCTAGAAAGTTAAGATTTTTTTCAGGGTCTGTAAACCTTAAGTTCTGGTCTATTTTTGAAGATCATCTGAGTGCAATTTAAAGCCTGTTTAAGAAATCAAGCATGATCCCAGAAACCTGTCAAAATAGCAATGATTGATATATACAGGGCCATCAGTGATTCTGGATATCATTTGTCAAAATGTGAGCATTATTCCTACTTGTTGTTCAACCAATATAATACAGAATACACTATGGCAATCACTATTTACCCAAGTTTTAACAGTATTTTGATCATTGGAGCACCTAACCATGGATTCCACAGTACTAACCACAACATCTAATCATAGTCTCTGATCTCTCGCCTAGATGCTTCACAAATAATTCATCCATTGGTGAGGGACAAATGTGTTTTGTCAAATGTCAAAATGGGACCTGGCAGGACTGTGATTCTAACCCGCCGCCCCTGGACTGATTAACTTTGGCATTACTGACTGAGATATCTGGACTTGGCTAAAAATCAAAATAAGGAATGGCCTCTTTGGGCTAATGAGTACCAATAACACAAGGCTTGTTGTTTATATATAACTAAGGAAGAATGCCACATTGTACCCCAAATATTTTGCTCAGAGAACCCAGAGAAAATCATCTGTAATCATGAAGTTAACATCTCTTGTGTGTCATGCAAAATCTTTCATAAATATTCCGCTCCTGTTTATATCTGCCATATTACCATATTTGGTCAAGGAGAGTTTTTACCCAGTGACAGCTAAAATGATAACCAACATAAAGAGCTTAACCTCATCATTCATACAGCTTCAAAAACATTTTCAAGAAATTTCTAGATAATGTAGGTCAAATACAATATTTACAACCATTTCCAGGATAATGCTCTTCTGCTGGTTGCAGAAAATTTACTTTCAGACAAACAGACACACAAAGAAGTGCTCAAAAGCCCCAGTACAAACACAACATCCAATCCCAGCCACAAGCTGCTCCACTTTCGATTAACCCTTTCCCAAACAAGACCAGGCCCCGGTTTCTCGAAAAAACTTAAGTACGTTCTCATGCTCAAATCTGAGCACTGTGCTCAAATCGCACGAAATCCACATGAACTTCAATCGAATAACCTTCAACGTTGAAGAGTATCCCTTTGAAGTTGAGCATATTCTCATGAGAATATACTTAAGTATTTTCTAGAAACCGGGGCCAGGTTTTGACGTCCCTAATAGAAAAGACTTGGGAAAACATCGAGGCAAAAAGAAGAAATTTCTCCTTTTGTCTCAATATTTTCCTTTCTATATTGTTCGCAAATTCTATCTTAAACAAGGTCCATTTGTCAGCCACAGCAGCTTTAGAATTTGAAATTTTGAAAAATTGCCGTTTGGGAAAGGGTTAAGAGACATTTTTTCTACTATTGTCAAATGTCAGAAAGGATAGCAGTCTAAACAGGGGTTTGAACCCTTGGACTGATAGATTATGACATTACCATTAAATCTATATAGACTAATGGTCCATGCCTTCAAGAAAATGATTATTAAATTTGATAATACAATCATCATTATACATGAAGACTGTACACCAGCATTTGAACAACTTCATCAAAGAAGGCTGGAAAAAGCTAGCTAAAAGCTCTTTTTCTCATAATCCCCATAAAGCCATAAATTCTATATTCTCCATGAGCGCTCATCAATGCGCCATTTATCTGGTGTTTCTGCCTACTATGATAGGTTTGTTTTTTCCTTGTGTCTGTCAGAAATTCCAAAACATCGCCATCCATTAAGGTAATTAGATCATCGAAGATTTCAACAGAAACTGCTAATGCTATTTCCTATACCTCATCACTACATATGCCCCATTGTTTTGGCATGATATGCCAAATTCTTGCACCTTTTTTGTAAAAAACACAGATTTTATTTCAATCCTTGTGATGTTCAGATTAAGGAATTTCCTTCAGTAGCAGGTAATGTAGACAAAGATCAGACTGCACATCATGTGCAGTCTGATCTTGGTCTTCATTACCAACTTTAACAGTAATGAATTCTTTTGCTCAAGAAGAAATATGCTACATAAGTAACTGAACCAACAACTTTTATGCCTAACAGCTCTATGATCAGATCAAATTGGAACTTGACTTTATCATGCATGAAAAGAGTCAAGATCTAGTATGAATTATTTGACAAAAGCTATTTTAATTCCAGTAATTTTGTTCTTCTTGTATTAAACAGAACTTGAAAGTTTGACCTTGTATTCAGCATATACCAAAGAGTGCATATTAGTGGAAAAAGGTAAAACACCTGTGAAGTATGGAAGCCTATTATTCATCATAATTCATCAGTCAAAAATAATGGCCAATGCCTGTTTTTAACACTCTCCCTGTTTGTCAGAAAACAGATTCAAATACAGACAGAATGAGAACAAAGATAGAGAAGACATGCCTGTGACGAGTCCTGGCCCCCATTTCTCAAAAAAAACTTAAGTTTATACTCATGACTGAGTTCATGCCCAACACCAATTGAATACCAATCAACGTTGATTGGTATTCAATTGAAGTTCACATAGATTTCATGTGATTTGAGCACAATGTGCTCAGATTTCAGTCTGAGAACGTACTTAAGTTTAAAAAAACAAGAGGACCATGATGGTCCTATATCGCTCACCTGAACCTAAATGACATGAGCAACACTTTTGTTCAATTCAATTAATATTTATTACTTTAAGACTGAACAAGAGCTGTCACTGTAAATTGACAATGCCCCCGACACCGCTTTGATTTTAAACAAGAGGACCATGATGGTCCTATATCGCTCACCTGAACTGAGATCCGAAAGACCATTCCCATTTACAATAGGCCTCATCAAGACAAATATTCTGAACATGTTTCATGACAATTGGACATAAATTGTAGCCTCTACATTGCTAACATAGTAACAAGGATTTTGTCTTTAAGACCCATTATCCCATGATATCCAAGGAAATATTCCCATTGTCAATAGACTTCGGGCCGCGGCCTTAGCGCAGTTGGTAGCGCATCGGACCCTCATTCGAGAGGTCCCGGGTTCGATACCCGGCCGCGGCTAATACCCTTTCTGACAAAATTGTCACCCACCAATGGGTTTGAAATCGTTAACCTAAGTGGGCGAGCAGCTGGAGGCTCGGTAAGGGTGTTGTGGTAGTACTGGTTTGAGAAACAACAGGAATCCATGGGTAGGTGCTCCAGCCGCCGCGATATGACCCTGGTAGTTGAAAACGGCGTAAAACCCCAATAAACTCAAACTCAAACTCAATAGACTTCATCTTTGTGGCTAGACAAACAATCTGACTATGTTTCATGAAAATTTAGCCAAAACTATGGACTCACTAGCGCTAACAAGGATTGTCATTAAGGCCCCTTTTCACATGCCATCCCATGGAACATTCATATTTTCCTCAGAGTTAACTGTTGTGACTAGACAAACTTTCTGATCACAAGTTTCATGAAGATTAGACAAAAAATATTGCATCTAAAGTGCTAACAAGGTGTCATTGAGGCTCCTTTTCCCATGATATCATCTGGAACATTCCAATTTTCAATAGGCTTTATCCTTGTGACTAAACATACATTCTGATGAAGATTCATGAAGATTAGGCCAAAATTGTCGCCTCTAAAGTGCCTAACAAGGATTTTGTCATTAAGGCCCCTTTTCCCGTGATATCAAAATGGAACATTCTGATTGTTGTTAAGCTTCATTCTTGTGACAAGACAAATATTCTGATCAAGTTTCAAGATAAGGCCAAAATTGTGGCCTCTTAAGGTGCTAGCAAGGATATTGTCATTAAGGCCCCTTTTCCCACGATATCCAAGGGAACATTCCAATTTTCAATAGGGTCTATTTTTGTGACTAGACAAACATTCTGACTGTGTTTCAAGAACATTGCGCCAAAATTGTAGCCTGTAGAGTGCTAAGAAGGATTTTGTCTTTTAGGCCCCTTTTCCCGTGATTTCAATGAGAAACAAAGATATGGAAACATGTTTTATGCTTTTCTCACTAGATTTGAAGACAAAAATACTGTTACTGTATCTGCACAATACATAGCTAACAGTTTTGAGATGAAAAGGTTTTCCAAATGTTCAAGATAGAACTCTTAACCCCCAAGAATCATCAACATAGGGCCCTTTTTCATTACGAAATAATAAATTTAACAGTAATTTGGTAAAGAGCTAAAGAGGATTTTAGTTGCAAAATAGAAGTATAATAGATTCACTGTTAAACAGAAGATTACAGTTGAATTGCTTTATCAAAAGAACTGTAATTGTTCTGGTTTAATAGTGAATCTTGTCTGATTATCTGAAGAAAAGTAAACAAAACAGAGCTCTTTCCTCTCAGTTTGTTTATTTAAGCTGGCCCAAGACTAGATCAGGTGTAAAGATAAAATCCAAGTCAAATAATATGGACTAAGGGAGGTAACTTGAAGACTACAACTTGCAAAAGTTTTCTATTCATTATCTCCCTTAATAAGTTCGATAAGCACCGCCCTGCCACGCCCACATTTTTTGACGAATTTAAAACTTTGAGAATAAATTTTGAAAAGAGTCACTCAAGGAACAATCCTGCAAAGTTTGCTTCAAATTGACCCAATGGTTGATTTTTAAAGAATTTTCTTAGGATTTTTCAGTCGGATAAGCCCCGCCCTGCCACGCCCACATTTTTTGACGAATCAAAAATTCGCGAACAAGTTTTGAAAAGGGTCACCTAAGGAACATTCCTGCCAAGTTTGGTCAAAATTGGCCCAATGGTTCAGGAGAAGAAGATGTTTACAGAAATTGTGAACGGACGGACGGACGGACGGACGGACAGATGGACGGACGGACGACGGACGGTGAGCGACCACAATAGCTCACCTTGAGCACTTTGTGCTCAGGTGAGCTAATTATGGCCAATCTATGTTCAAGGTCAAGGTCATCCAGGGGTCAAGGTCACCAAAGTATGTGCCTACAGAAAGGTAATGTACCAAGGAATGTTGTGGTAAAGTATGAAGCGAATATGATAACCCTTTCCCACACATTGACGCTTTTGGACGCCTCACAAAATAAAGGCGTTGGAAAACATTCTGAAAAATGAAGAAATTGCTTGTGGCAAGCAATTTCTTCATTTCCCACAATGTTTTCTACCAAGAAAGACCAAAAAATGTTAAATTTTGTTCACTTGAAATTGTCGCCTGCATCATCTTTGAATTTGGAATAGTCAAAAGTTTTGCCATCTGGTAATGGGTTAAGTAATAAGGAAGTTATGGCCAATGTTAATGTTTTTGGACGGAATGACGGACGGACAGACAGACGGACAGACAGACGGACGGACAGACGGACGGACGGACGGACGGACAAGTCAAATTTATGATGCCTCCCTATCGGGGGCATAAAAAGAACTTATGGTCAATAAGGTTGTGAAAATCTAACTCATCCAAGATCTAAATTATGGTGCCAAACATTGTACAGGGCTCCAGATAAGAGGGGGCGGTGACTTTTCATACTGCAATAATGCTGTCAGTGATCATCCAACCCTATGCTGTAGGTACATGTACTCATTTGTATCGTCTCGTCGAGACGATTCAAATGAGTACCCACAACATAGGATTTGAATTCGAAAAAACAATATTAGTATGTCTTCACCTCCACTTATCTGTAGCCCTGATTGTATCCAAGTTTTGTCTTGATTGATAAATAATTGTAGATTCTAGAGTATAAACAAGGTCGAAAACAGCCGAAAACAACAATTTTGTCAATTTCAAGGGCACAAAACGCTCGACTTTCTGATCAGATCAGACTGAAAATCAATCTCATATGAGATCTTATGGTTCCCAACATTGTGTCCAAGTTTTGTATAGATTGATCAATAATTGTAGATTCTAGAATGTAAACAAGGTCGAAACCAGCCGAAAAATGGCAATTTTGTCAAATTCAAGGGCACATAACTCTCAACATTCTCGTCAGATCAGACTGAAAATCAAACTCATCTGAGATCTTAAAGTCCCCAACATTGTGTCCAAGTTTTGTCTTGATTGACCCTTTCCAACACATTGGCGCTTTTGGATGCCCCACAAAATAAAGGCTTTGGAAAACATTGTGACAAACAATTTCTTCATTACCCACAATGTTTTCTACCAAGAAAGACCAAAAAATGTCAAATTTTGTTCAATGGAACTTGTCGTCTGCAACACCTATGATTTTGGACTAGGCTAAAATTTTGTTGTTTGGTAATGGGTTAATAAGAGTGTAAATCTATTTATATCCTCTATCAAACTAGATAACTCTACATATACTGAAGTAAAGTAGTGTCAGAGTTCCTTCCCTTAGAATCTATTTATATCCTCTATCAAACTAGATAACTCTACTTATACTGAAGTAGTAGTGTCAGAGTTCCTTCCCTTAGATTAACTCTTTTCTGAATACAGCAAAAAAGTGGCAATTTTGCCCAATTCAAGGGCACATAACTCTCATCTTTCTGGTCAGATCAGACTGAAAATTGACCTCATCCAAGATCTTATGGTCTCCAACATAATGTCCAAGTTTTGTCTTGATTGATCAATAATTGTAGATGCTAGAGTGTAAACAAACTTAAAAACAGCATTTTTTGACATTCAAGGGCAGATAACTCCGCACTTTCTGGTCCGATCAGGCCCATAATCGAACTTGTTCGAGAACTTATGGTCGTACTTGTTTTGGCCAAGTTTGATCAAGATTGAGTAACTTTTGTGGATGCTAGAGTGTAAACACCCCAAATGTTGACGGACGGACTGACGGACGGACGGACGGACGGACGGACGGACAAAAAGTGACCACAATAACTCACCTCGAGCACTTCGTGCTCAGGTGAGCTAAAAATGGGGCCCGGTCTTTGAAAACCAAGCGGAGCAACAGATAGGAGGGGTGAAGACATTCTAATTTCATTCTGGTTCTTAGCCCCATGGTGTGTGTACTCATTTAAATCTCCCAGAGGAGACGTTTCAAAAGAGTACCTACAACAAAGAGACAGATAAACTATAAATGCTATTTTGTACTTTGAAAATTCTTTACCTCTTCTTCTTCCCTGTTACCCTGGCCATGAGCACTGTGTCTACTTTATTCCTTGCACCCTCTTGGCTATCAAAGATTGCCACAAGCCATATACTAGCCATCTATTGATCATGCAAGTGTTCGATTGTCTCATTGGACACAGAAATTAAATTTTCCTGGCATCTGTCAGAGTATAAGGCTTCACAATTCAATTTTACAGACATACCTACTTGACTTTATAAACTGGGTCAGCTAGAGCAGCCTGTTGAAATATTTTTAACAACAGTTTTCTTCCCAAACAAGATCTGGTTTTGATGTCCCTAGTCCTTAGTACTTGGGTCTGGGCCATCCTAGTGTCTAGTGTACAGACCTTCCGAAAACATTGAGGCAAAAGAAGAAAATGCTGATCATCAGCATTTTCTTCTTTTGCCTCAATATTTTGAATGCTATATTGTTTACAATTTATGTCTCTGTAAACATCCATATTGTTGTCCGCAGCAGCTTTCGGAATCCAATTTTTAGCCTTTTGACAAAGAAATAATTCAATTCTCCAGAAATACCTACTTGAGTTTGTAAACTAGGTCAGGGCGGGCTGTAACAACCATCTCAAGATGATTATGTTTGTACAAGTATTAAATTGAATTCTGTCAAAATTCAGAAGAGGGGACCTCTATTCTCATTATATTCCATTCCAGTAATTTCCCATGCTAGATACAAACACATTGTGAAATTTCTGGGTCAAATTTCTTTCCAAGAAGTACTTTGGCAAAAAAGATTAACAATTTTCCTTGGTTGTCATAAAATCTACATTCACAGAACATATTGTACTAAATTTTAGTTTTCCAACCATGGTTTCAAGGGTCAAGTCTAATGATGTCATTTTAGTCCTAACTATTTTAAAAAGTTTCCTTGGAGACAATATTGGCTGCTTTTGCTGGTGCAAAAGTACCAAGCAAAGCCACTCCTAAATATAAGATATAGCATGGCCTTGACCTACAAAGAAAAACAGACCCGTAATTATCCCTCAATTTTTCAAGCAGTCCATAATCATAGCAAACCACAGTCTTAAAATTAAGAGTCTCGGTAATCAATGACTGTTAAAAAATCTAGACATTTTGAATGATGTATAGTTCAGCTCCTACCAGACAGAATCAATAAGAAGAGCAGCCCAATGAAGATATTCTCGTTTCAGAGAATTTCTCATTACGATATCGAGGGGTTAAACTCAAAAACATTGTAACTGCATATAGTTCTATATGCAGTTACAAATGTTTTGAGTTAACCCCAGCAATATTGTCAGATTTGATATGACCGTGGGCAACCACAGTTATGAGGGCATGGGTTTAGTCATGTAGAAAAATTGGGGGAGAGGGCCATGAATCATTCTGTCCCAGAAAGAAGAGAAGTCTTAGATCCTTAAATTGAAAATATTAATCCCCGCTATGAATAGAAAGGCTCATCGATTGAAAATACTGAAAAATTGTAAGATCATTTTGCGATAACTGCATCTTGTTATTAATTCAACATTTATGTGCTCATCTTAACAAGATGATTCAAATTAGAATCTTTCTTAGATAATGATTCTTTACATTTTTCTTCGATTGATTTAAATTGTTTAATGTGTATCTCGTCTGCTAAATTCTTAATATGGTGGACTCCTGTGCTTTACTTTCATATGAAAAGCAGTACATTACTACTGCACAAATCCATTCTTGTAAAATTGACAATCGCCTGCCATCTTTCAATTAGAACCATGTGAACTAATTTGTCACCAAGAAACTTTTAAAGAATTAATTCATTAATATGACAAAGGATCAAATCCTTAAAGACTCAAATCAAGAATTTTAACCATGACAATGAGTAAGCCATGACATACCACTAATTTGCTTGAAGTTTTTTCAATGAAGACACATACCATTAAAGGCAGATAGAAATGAACCTGTAGCTCTAGATAATGTATAATTTTAGTCTATAATCTCATCTAAACTCTATGTTGTGAGTACTCATTTGAATCATCTACAAGACGATTCAAATGAGTACCAACAACATTGGGTTTGATCTACAATAAATGAACAATTTTTATATAAATAACCGTCACTGCCATTTAGCTATAGCTGTATGAACCCATCAGGATTCCTGCCTCAATCTGCGATGTTGTCAAATAACAGTCAATCACATTTACTATCTGTAGCCCTGACATGCCATTTTTTCATTCCGTCTAATATCTCGTATAAAATTCTAGGCACGGGAGATAGTTTCCTGGTAAACAGAATTACGGATTCATCAATACATGTTTTTTTAGGATGAAAAATACTTGTTTGCATGTAAAGAATAACGTTACTGTACAGGCATTGTGAGAGAATGAAATATAAGAGGATTACCAGACTACTGCTGACATTTATATTTTCTCTTCTTTTTCCTTTTCCTTTTTTCATGAAGTTTTGTATTTGCCATGTTCTTCATAATCTTCGAAACAAATTTCATGATTCTGATATTATTACATTGCTAAAGTTACATTTGTAAACGGTTTGAATTCTGAACGTTTACTTTTCCTGACAGCATCTCGGTCGTATACCAGTGGCTAAAGCATCTATCTATGATTCCCTAGCATTTTTGTCACCAGTACTAACACAACGTCCTTTCTAAGCCTCTAGCTACTCATTCCACATAGATTTATGATTCCTATGCATTGGTGGGATACAAAATATTGGAAAGGATATTAGCTGTGGAAACAGGACCATATGATTTAACCCTTTCCCAAACAAGACCTGGTTTTGACGTCCCTAATAGAAAAGGCTTGGGAAAACATTGGAACAAAAGAAGAAACTGCTGTTAACCAGCAGTTTCTCCTTTTGTTCCAATATTTTCTTTGCCATATTTACACAAATCCTATCTTTAATAGCTTCTATTTTGTCATTTGTGGTAGTTTTTGAAGTGGATCACCCTAAAATTTTGCCATTTGGGAAAGGTTTAAGTCACATGTGCTACATGTACCAACTGTGCTTTAGCTGCAGCCAACTAATAACAAGGATTCTGTGAACTTGGCTAAATGTTAGATAGAAGTACAAAGCCATGTCAATAAAACAATTTGTATATGTCAAAAGCGAGACATACTATCATAGAGATGTCTTAGTCTCATAGAAAACCATCATGACTGATTTGTACATCTAGAGTTTGATGGGTTCCTAGGGGAATTGCATCTTCTGCAAGGATAATAATAATACCAGGGAAACATTACATATCTAAACTGAAACACTGTGTCCTTCAAAATGAGGTGTCAAACCATTCCCAAACGGCAAAAATATGAACTGTTCCAATTCTAAAGCTTATACTGCTACCCTATCAATTCTGATCATAGTTACTTTAACCCATTACCACACAATGACTCTTTTTGACTCCCAAAATAATGGCCATGGAAAACATCCTGGAACATGAAGAAATTGCTTGTGACAAGCAATTTCTTCATTTTCCACAATGTTTTCCGTCCAAAAAGACCTAAAAATTAAAAATTCCATTCACTTGAAATTGTCGTCTGCATGATCTTTCAATTTGGACCACCCTAAGATAATGGATTAATAGTTGTATAAAAAAGGTTTTCTACCTTGCATTTCTGTTATGGTATCTCTACTCTCCTTTGGCAGCAATCTGAAAAGAGAAACAACATTATAAGATATTGTTTGAATAGGTTTGACAATTTTTAATAATTTTCCGTCTTTACTAAAACTACCCAGACTCAGCTAATATGATATTTGAATATCAAAATGTCAAGTCATAGTAACGCCATCTTTGGAAGTGCAAAATACAAGATTAACACCAAGCTGAGCTAATAACGGTATTTCTCCATCAAATTGTAACATTTGTATATTTAAAATATTGTTTGGAAACATGGAAATGAAGAAATGATGTTACAAACATAGTTTTAACCATATTTTAAAAATACTTTTCATAGGAATGCATGTAAGCATGCTATTGATTGCTAAATAACCAAAGTCTAATCTCCAGGAACATCGCAAGAGGTAAATTGAGCATTTATATACAAAAGGAAAACAATGCACATTGTGTTTAGCCTTTTTGTAGCAAATAAAACATCTGAAATTAGACCTCTCTTGTTCCTATAAACATGTTTCTACTGTGATATTGGTTTTTCCCACAAAACATCCCATTTCTAGGCTTTTTTCCCATATAAGGTCACCACAAGGCCGATATACAGTGCCCTCCAAAAGTCCTTGGACAAACTCTTTTTTGGCCTTTTCAGTAAGGTTCATTGCAAAATTCCAATATTTAGGATATTTTTTGCTTTATTATTATAAAAATCAACAATAACCATGAAAATATTCAAAACCAGTTGTATAATTCTGGCAATTTATAGACAAAAACACATTTTTTTGGAAAATGAGCACTAAATAGCAATTATGCCAATAATTGTCAAGACTTAGTATGGCCTGCTGTAGCTTGTATAAAAGGATGTATACGATGCGGCATACTTCAAACAACGTGTTGGCATGTCTCTGGAGTGACTTGGTCCCAACAAATCCTCACATAATGCTTAACGTCTCGAACGATTTGGTTGCAGGTGTTTCGGAGACTGGTTTTCATTTGTTGCCAACAATTTTCAATCAGATTGGGGTCAGGGGACTGAGGTGGACAATTCAAACATTGGAAATGGTTTTCCTGCTTCCACTCATTCACAATTTTCGCTCTATGACGCAATGCTCCATCATCCTGGGATGTAAAGTCATTTCCATATTCTAGTAGATGGGCTGATGGCACTGCACGATCTTGTAAAATCTTGGTGTAACCCTGAGCATTCAGCTTTCTGTCAACATAAGCCATACACCCAGTATCCCTGCAACTCATTGTTCCCCAATCCATGACACTACAACCTCCAAACTTCACCGTGGGAGCAGTACAGTCACTACAAAGCTGCTCACCAGATCTCTGTCTCACGTACACTCTACCATCACTCTGAAACAGAACGAATTTTGATCATCACTGACAAGTACAGCAGACCAATCCACTACTAACCACTCCTGGTGTTCCCTGGCAAAGTCCAAGCACAATTGTCTATGATGAGGGATTAGCAAAGGCTTCTGAACAGCCAAATGGTCATCTAGTCCTGCAGCATGGAGTCTTCTCCATACTGTCAATGTTGATGCAAACACATTTTGTGTCTCTCCAAGTAGACTGTAGCTGTGGAACGGTCCCCAAGTGAAGGTCTAACCATCAGTCTGTCATCCCAAGTACTTAAAACTCTTGGTTTGCCAATTCTAGGCCTGTCATCATGGCTTCCAGTCATTGCATACCTCTGCAGTAAATGGTAAATCATCAATCTGTACAAGATAAAGAGCAAACATTTCGAGAAAATGATACATTTTTACTGTATTTATAACAGTAAGTTATCAATTCATCTAGTAAGCATTGAATAAAAAGCACCTAGGATGTCCAATCTGCCTAGAGATGTCTGCAACGGAGATACCCTGCTCTCTCATGAGTTGGCAACAAACTCTTCCCTCTTTGGTCAGCATTTTTTTGTAAATTCCTTTCGCAGGTGCTCAGGGACTGTTTTCTGGTCACCAGTTATATGATGTTTCCATTCGCTTTCGAAAATTGGTTCAAAAGGTTGCATAAAGACATGAAATATCTATGCGTCCGTTATTGTGTAAATAATGGATATTTTATAAAATTGATTTATTTCAATGAATCAAAGTCTAATTTCGAGGAAAAGTACTAAAATTATCTTAGAGAGTGTTTAATTACCTCCCTGTATTAGAAAGAGTTTGAAAAATCCAGGCATTTTCTTTAAAACCCACAGAAAAGGGCAAAAATGCAAAATGAAATATTTGTCCAAGGACTTTTGGAGGGCACTATAAGTGTGTGCACTAAACTGTACCATTACGCTTCTAGCAGTGAAAATCAATCAATACAATGTCGTATGTTTAGATAGATAAAATGACGGTTTTCCTTCGTGTTCGATCGATTCCCAGGAATAATATGACTTGTAACGGCAGCGTGTGTCGCATTCTCAAGAATTGAGTTGATTAACCCTACAATTATCTATTTTTTCTCCATTATGAGAAAAAGAAGTCATGACATTTAATTGTACCTCTATTTTTTAGAGACATTCTGACCCTTGTTCATCAACTAAAAGCTGCTTCATTTACAGACTTTCTTCAATATTCTCCACGCAAGAACATTTCATACATATTCAAAGTGAAAGAAGTTGTAGATCACAAAAGTAATTGTCAGTGCTTATCTTTATCTTGTGAGTACAGAGTAGATAACATTGAACCATTCAATTTTGAACCATTTTTAGCTCGACTTTTCGAAGAAAATGAGAGCTTATACTGTCACCCGGGCGTTGGCGTCAGCGTTGGCGTTGCAACCAAGGTTAAAGTTTTTTCAAACATCAATAACTTCCATACTATCAAAGGGATTCAACCCAAACTTGGAATACTTATTCACCATCACACCCTCTACCTTACTGTCAGGGCCCATGACCCTGGGACCACTCTATTTGGAGTTATGCCCCCTTTATACTAAGCAACTTAGAAAGTCGAGCGCGCTGTCTTCGGACAGCTCTTGTTAAAGTGTATCAAAGATTTTAAAACTTTTTCTCATGCTTTGTGAAGAAGCAGGCTGAAATGAATTAGGCCAGACCGCCAGACTGATCTTATTCTAATGCATGTCAAAGCAATAATCCATATCAAAATAACATGGATATTTTTGTTTTTAATTTATGTTTTTGAGTAAAGGTCATTCCCCTAAAAATCTATCATAAAAGATTAATTTCAAGCATGCTTCATCAAAATCAACAAGCTCCTCAGAAGTACCAGAACCAACATCAATCAAACAACCAAAACAAAGACCATGTATGGTCCATTGGGACCAAGGCAAAATCAGCAATAATTTGACCCTTGTAGAATTTGTGAAATGTTTCAGGTTTTGCAGACAGTGTAGACTAAGATCAGACTGCACATAAGTGCAGTCTGATCTTAGCCTAAACTGCCTGCTTCTCATGAAATATTAAGAATCGCAAAATGGTTAAGCTGTTGGAACAGTAGTCATAAAAGATATGATAGCTAATAGCTATTAATAAATATTCAACAGTATAGAAGTCACCAGGGCTGAATGAGGTTTTCATGGCAACCCTTTGATGTCCTCGGAGACCAGAGAGGTGACAGGGGGTCACACTTGTGGACGCTCAGTGCTCCCGCTCATGTCAGCGATCCCCGTCAGCCTCTTGTCACCCTCAAAGGCTCGTAATTTGGCCCTTTTGTTTGCTCCGTAACCCTAAACCACAGGGGACATCACTCTAAAGGCATGTTTGACAGCCACACAGGGCTTCTGATTGGATCAGAGGAAGATTAAAAATACCTCTGTCATCACTGATTCTTAAATATGTTTCTCTATTACAGATAGTGTTGTACCGATAGTCTCCAGCTATCGAAAGCTATCGGATTGAGCCAAAAATCGGCTACAATCGATTGCAATTTTTCACTATCGATACTATCGCTAGAGTTAAGCTGTTCTTTTGCAGGTATTTTTTGGACATTTGAATCCAAATTAAAATTCCAAATTCAAAAGTAGATATCTATTTCCTGTCATAAATAAAATTTCCAGACCATTTTTCATATTCCCTCCCATTCTCATACCATGGTTTTTAAGAAAGGAAAGTAGATGTAGAAGTTAATGCTAAAAATGTAAATCTAGGCAAAATATATGAGAGTATGACTTGATTGGTAGTCTCAGACTCTGCTATTTGCTTAATCAGTAAAATTAATCTGACATTAGCAATGACTTTTGATGGTTAGATTCCAGCATTTGAGCTGATAAAACAATATTCTTTACTAAAATATACCTCTATGTATCTCTGATAAATGTATAATTATGATCATATATTTCATGATATGTTTTTTGTAATTTACTAGGTTAAATTGTTGTTGTTGTTTAAAAAACGATTGTACAATCGATAATCAATCGGTATGACTCTCTGATTATCGATAGTGATTTTGCTGTCCGATATACAACACTAATTACAGAATGTTCAATCTAACAAGTAATTTTAGTCCCACAAGGATATGCCATCATTTAAATCTGAATTTCTCATATAACGGAATTAACCCATTGTTCAATGACAATAAAGACTAAGCCAGGTAACTCTCCATACTGTGCCGACAACATGTCCAGAAATATGTTTCGATGGTGAACAACTTTCTTCAACTTGAACTGGCAGAGATTTCACATAAAAGAGAATGTGTGACATGATTTTTATAAAGAATGCATGACAACCACATTTCTTCACTATTAAAGCTTAGAGGTGATTCAAACCATACTAACTAACATGCATCATTCTTATCTCGTTATTTCGATTTTAAAGGCCTATTATGCACGACTAAGTATGTCATACTATACAAAGTTGTTTACTCATCTTTAAGTAAGATGTAATTACCCAAAACCATCCGATAATGAATTCAATTTGTCAATTAAGGCCACATTTAGTCCTCTCATTTGCATAATTGACTGTAAAATATGCGTAAGTGACTTTGAGCTGTATAATTAAAAGGCTATTTATTCCAGTTGAGGATGGTTTTGCCCTTCCAATAATTGGACCTGCAGTATCTATATCCTTGATTATATTCAAAAACATTGTAACTCCAGCTTATCCAAGCTGTAGTTACAATGTTTTTGAATATAATCAACAATGTATATTGAATCATCTCATGTAAAGATATCTACAGCCCATTAGCTTTAAGTTGGGAGAATAAGAAATTTGTTGTCTTGCGGTTGTTAGATTGAACTCTAATCAGGTCATCCTGGATCAGTTACAAAATATAAACTTAAAATTTAACCTGGGCTTGAGCTAAACTTTAATTTATATATACATTATGGCTAAACTTTTAATTAAGACCATTCATGCAAATTGCAAAATTGTCTTTTGCATAAAAGTTACACATTGACATAAAATTGCCATGCTATATCTGTACATAATCAAGAAGTCAGAATAACTAATAAACTCCAACACTCATTTCAACATTGACTGGGTGAGAAATTCATTTATCAACATCCTCAAAAATCTCACCCCTTTAAATTGGGCAATTTTTGGTTGTAAATTCTCCCAAACATTGTTTCTTGTTCATACTGACTGGTTTTAGATTTATCACGCCAACTGTAAATGCATTTCGGAAGTTTGCTGAAAAAAAAACATGTATTCAAATTAAGAGTTTGTTTCACATTCCAGTAGTTGAAACATTTAAATTTGTTTCACACTTTGTGAGTTTAAAGCCACCATTCTCCCTAGAAAACACATTTATTCTCCTTACTGGAATGCTGGTCAATTAACACCAAAATATTCACTCATTCAAGCTTAAACTCAGTATCGGCATTTGGGAATAGAATAATTCACTTACTCGTTTAGTATATTGTAGCTTTTCCTCAAAATCTAGCCAGTGTAACTACAGCTTGTTTTATACTGTAATTACAAGATTTTGGTAGGTAAGCAAAACTGTTCATTAGAGATATGTCAAGCTTTGTATTTGAATTTTCAACTTACTTTCTGCTAAATTTTAATCACAGGAATTTTAGAGAAGCATTTCCTCGGTGTTTTTGTAAAACGTTGTAACTCCAGCTTTAATCAAGCTGGGGTTACAAGGTTTATCGATAACACCAATGATTTGCAACAAAATGATCATAATAAGCCCATGTAATAAATCAAGAGTTAATTGCAATAGAAGTTGGTAATCTAAGTTGGAATATGTGTTTTCTATTCAATGAGGCATTATATAGATTATCATAGATCATATCTCATTGCCTGAAAATGATTCCTGGAATAAATTTAGCTCTGCATAGCATCTTTAATTTTCTCCCCAATAGAAAAGTTTAAGAATGAACAAACTTTCAGTCTATCTTTTGGCCAATGAATGGAATTGCGAAAAGCAAATCACTTTTCAGAGCTAGAGTTTTTTAAAATATTTTGTTAACCAAGCATGCATGTAAGCTGCAAGCATGACATATGACTCGCTCATTTAATTCTAATATAACAATTCAAAAACTTTGTTCTTCATGGAAGCCATGTTCAGTTGTCATATCATGTTTTTATTTCTTGTTCCATACATTCTTTTAGTGACTACTTTCTACATTTAAGTCTGAAATTAGGTCACAATGGTATACATTTTGGCCTGGTCTAGCTTAAATCTTATCAAATAAGGAGAATGTCCTGAATATAGCCATATCCATAAATCAGCCCCCAGACTAAGGAGAGGACCAATAAAACCGGCTCATTAACTTTTCTCACCATTACACACACCATCACACACAAAATACGGGCAATCCAGGATTATAGGGTTATAGCTCTATTAGGCTTCCAATATTTTGCTGCTTTTCAACAAAACCTCATAACGTTCTGGAGTTTTTGTTGAAAAGCCAAAATTTAATTCTTTCTTCAAAAGGTTTCCGAAAGATCTTGCTGTTGGGGATTTCAAAACCAGGCATGGTATTCAAAATGATGATTTTTCTGATATTTCAGTCATATTTTATTGTTAATCATAATACCACAAACTGTACTTTCCCAGAACTTTTCCATTGAGTGTTTTCTTCAGTATTATGGCCCACAATAAATGACCTGGCAGAGCATCTCTAGCTACTAGCTAGGGATCCTCTACCAGGTTATTTATTTTGAGCGATACAATCTAATTTCCTATTGTAAATACCATTTATTATTACCAGTCCTGTTTGTGTCTTTAACAGTATCTTCATTAAGGATAAAGTGTTTGAGAATATTTTAATACTATGAGGTTATTTAACATGTCTTTGTACAATACTGAATTCTATTGGATGAATACATTGCAGAACGAGGCTATATTTGGACGAGCCGATAGGCGAGTCTAAATATAGACTGGTTCTGCAATGTATGAATCCAATAGAAATTCAGTATTGTACAAAGACATGTTAAATGACCTCTTTATTTCACACCAAACTCTGCGGTAGTTTTTATCCTTTTCCAAACGTAAAAAATGAGATGATAGAATGACAGTGAATTTTGTGCTAAGAATAGATTCGTTTTACCATAATGAATTGATTAATTGTGGGTGCTGTTATAAAATCTCGTAGGGGACTAAGGATTGAATCAAGCCGTAGTTACGAGATTTTATCCCGACACCTACAAAATACTATTGTTTGTCCGAAATTTTGTCACTGTTAACTCGATAAAATCGATCCCCATTTGAAAGCTGCTGCAGACAATATAGGAATAGATGTTGGTTAAACCAGAAGTTATGTCAAAGATAGTAAATATATGGAGACAAAATGAGAAAATGATGTTCAAATTCATTTTCTCCTTTTGCCTTAATGTTTTGCCAAGAGTTTATTTTTTAATCACAGAATATTCAAGGATTTTATGCTAAAATTAGACTTGGTTTGCGGCTTTGTTTTGATATACCGTCGGCGTTGTTGTAATATCTCGTAATTACGGCTTTATTCAAGCCATAGTTACGAGATTCTATAACAACACACACAATACTATTGTTTGTCCGAAATTACGTCACGGATAACTGGATAAAATCTATCCCTATTAGATTAAGCTTTTGCCTAGGATAGTGTTTTCAAAATAGCATGTTGAAACAATCATTCAACTCCAATGCACATCAACTCTACTAAGGGAGATTGTTCTTCGATGCAAATATCGATATTTGGTATTGCAGCCTCGATTTGGAAAAAAATCCATATTTGTACGGTTCAATTGAGTGCGATGCATATTTGGAGGGTTCAAATGAGTGCGATGCATATTTGGAGGGTTCAACCGGTGCATCGTACAAATATCGATTTGGCCGCTTTGGAGTATCGAGAATCCCGTGCGTTCATGCAATTATCTCGTGCGTACAATACGGCTCTAGGTATTGTATACTCACGTGGTACGAATGGGACGATTTTATTGGTTTACTAATGTAGGGTGTGAAATAATTAATTCTATTATTCCCCTAAAAAGATATTTCAGGAAAAGAACAATCACTGAATTTTCAGTTTTTCATGTGTTGTGTTTTTCTTGATGAGGCAGCCATATTTGGTTGTCAAGATTGATTGACTATGAAGCTACCAGGGTTACAATATTGTATTCCATTTTTCTCTGCCTGAGCAAACAGAGCTTGAATGTTTTAATCTGCATATGCTCCTAATTTAGTGGGGAGCAGACGGGATGGCTCGTTTCATGTTTTTGATCTCCCAATGGGAACTAGTAATCTCTAACTGTAAATAACCCCTTCTGTAAATCATTAGGGCTTATGCTCCCTTACTATACAAAACATACGAGGGTTGTTCGGAAATTATTGAGACAACGCTTATAGGACTTAAATTATAACAAGCAATGGATTAAAACATATACCAAAACAAAGACAATTTATATTTCTCTACATATGTAATTTTTTTCGAAATTTGCTATTACAATAAACAAACCGGAGTCGATATACCATTCCTATCTGGAAGGTACCGGAGCACCGCGACGTCATTCACATGACGTCAAAATAACTGACGTTCATAATAGCGCGTCCAGTCGACCTGCTGACCCTGGCTTTTTTCGGAGAAGCCGATCCATTTACTGCCTAGACACTTGATTGTTGTTTAGTTTCTAGATTGTAGAAATACTATTATGTTTCATCGCATGTGATTATACGGTCGAGAAAACTTTCACCACCTGCTCACCACCGCTTTAAGAAGATTTTCGATGCCGCATCTCGTGAACCGTTGTTGGTCACTTTCTGATAGTAGGCTGGGTGCACAACGGGCACACAAACGTTCCATGTTGAGATGTTCAGCCAGTATCTTATACGCTGTGGTTACACCAAAGTCAAAGGTGCGAGCAATGTCCCGCACTGCAAAACGAGCGTCTTCGCCAAGTGTGTAAGCAACGTCAGACGTCAATTTTTCCGTGATGATCGTCGGCCGGCCCGCTCTTTTTTAGTTGTATGGAGTTGATGTCATTTCCAAAAATCGTCTGTGCCAACTATACACCAGCGCTCGAGACACACCGCTACCACTCTGTGCCATTTCCATCAATTTCTTTGTTACCATGAGAGTCTTTCCTAATTCCATGCTAAATTTTATGCAAGATCGCTGCTCCGCCTTTACGCCACAATTAATTTTGACGTCGATATTGCGATGGTAGCGACTTCCGCAAAAATATGATAACCTGTGTATTAATGACTCCAATATTTTGAAATTTTTACTGAATCACGTCACAGATGCAAGTTATGCTCGACGTAAATTTAGTACGTTTATTCCCGCGTTTTCATTGTGAATTTATTAGTTTAAGTTGTATGATGTAAATAGAATTAGAAATAGTTACGAGGTGCTCCGGGTCGGGATACCATGCGTATAGAATATGCGAATTTAACCAAAAGAAAGCAATAAAATAATGTTTTTTATCTACCTACAATTTAAATAGATGTTGTTTCGAACATATTTGTTATATCAACTTGATCCGATATTTTTTAAAGAAAACTAGATGCCGAAGGCCAACATGTCGAGCCCGCTCATTTTGAAGAAAGAAGACCATACCTATGTCTACAGCTGTCATTACAATGGCGTTGTAAAAGTGGGGACAAAATAAGTTGCAATGATGGGGATCATGGTGAGACAGTTTATTGTTCACAAAATATTACATGTCTATGTATTTATAACGAGATACCAGAATGGATTAATTTGAGTATACATATGTGACCCGTCACGCTAAAAGGGACCTTATGCTAAGTCCATAAAACCAAATTCCGAGAAATATACCAGACCAAGCAGAAGTCCATCCGATGTCGTATTTGGAAAACGAAAATATTGTAAGGTAGAGAAAACATTCTAGATTCAGAAAATACTTAAACGTGAAAAGTTTCGACCCTAGTCAGGCTGCGCGGACTGCGCAGACGGACTAGGGTCGATACTTTTCACAAATCTGATAAGGTCCCTTTTAGCGCGACGGGTCACATATAAGGAAAATAAGCCATGCCCCCTGGCACCCATTTTTTGTACGGATCGGAATAATTTGAACATTCTGAGAAGTACGAAAATTAGCTGCACGTAGCTGTACGTGGCCATGTTTTTTACGGATTGAGATAATTTGAACAATCTTGGTAGAGGGCCATCCAAAGAATATTTGTGCCAAATTAAGGAATGGCCCGGACAAGCAAAAATCAACTCATTTTTTACATTTGACCTCAAAGTTTGACCTTGACCTTTCATCTTGGAATCTGGTTCTTGCACGCGACACTCCATCTTACTGAGCTTGACATTTGTGCCAAGTTATTTCTGAATCCCTCCATCCATGGTGAAGTTATGGCCCGGACAAGCAAAAATCATCTCATTTTTGACATTTGACCTCCAAGTTTGACCTTGACCTTTGAGCTTGGAATCTGGTTTTTGCACGCGACACTCCGCCTTACTGAGCTTGACATTTGTGCCAAGTTATTTCTGAATCCCTCCATCCATGGTGAAGTTATGGCCCGGACAAGCAAAAATCATCTCATTTTTGACATTTGACCTCCAAGTTTGACCTTGACCTTTGAGCTTGGAATCTGGTTCTTGCACGCGACACTCTGCCTTACTGAGCTTGACATTTGTGCCAAGTTATTTCTGAATCCCTCCATCCATGGTGAAGTTATGGCCCGGACAAGCAAAAATCATCTCATTTTTGACATTTGACCTCCAAGTTTGACCTTGACCTTTGAGCTTGGAATCTGGTTCTTGCACGCGACACTCTGCCTTACTGAGCTTGACATTTGTGCCAAGTTATTTCTGAATCCCTCCATCCATGGTGAAGTTATGGCCCGGACAAGCAAAAATCTTCTCATTTTTGACATTTGACCTCCAAGTTTGACCTTGACCTTTGAGCTTGGAATCTGGTTCTTGCACGCGACACTCCGCCTTACTGAGCTTGACATTTGTGCCAAGTTATTTCTGAATCCCTCCATCCATGGTGAAGTTATGGCCCGGACAAGCTCCATCCGGACGGACGCACGCACTAACGCACGCACGCACGCACTAACGCACTAACGCACATACACCGAACCGCCATTGTGACAACTATGTCGAGCTCACCGCAAGCGGGCTCGACAAAAAATGAAGTGTCTCAATAATTTCCGAACAACCCTCGTATTGTTGCTTTTCAACATAAACCTCGTAACTACAGCTTTATACAAGCTGTAGTTACAAGGTTTATGTTTAAAAGCAACTTTCTAGAACATAGCACTAAAGTTTTGGAGTTAATTTACCCCATTCTGGATTTTAAAAATATTGTTGTTGTTTTTTACATATAATTTGTAGACTTACATGTCTTCAAATAAATCATGACCAACACAAATATGGTTTTGACAAGAAGGATTATATAGATCTAGAAGACATAAGCTTCAGCTTATAAGTGCCACTAGGGCATCTGAGTAGCCCATGGCACTATTGTTTTTACAGTCTATTTAGCATGGACTGTGAGAAATGAAATGAATCATGACAACAAACATTTAGATGATTGTCTTGTATCTGCTAGGCCAGGGTATAGCCACTTTCTCCTTCTGCCACAATGTTTTCTGTAAACCCTGGTAAACGGAGACCACTGTTGAAGTAAGAGTTAGTAGCTGCACTATTGTTTCTACAGTCTATTTAGCATGAACTGTGAGAAATGAAATGAATCATGACAACAAACATTTAGATGATTGACTTGTGGGTGTTTCAGCTAGCCAGGGTATAGGCATTTTCTCCCTCTGCCACAATGTTTTCTGTAAACCTTGGTTAAAAGTGTCACTGTTGAAGTAAGAGTCAGTATCTGCACTATTGTTTCTACGGTCTATTTAGCATGAACTGTGAGAAATGAAATGAATCATGACAACATACATTTAGATGATTGACTTGTGGGTGCTAGGCCTGGGTTTAAGCATGTTCTCCTTCTGTCACAATGTTTTCTGTAAACCTTGGTTAAAAGTGTCACTGTTGAAGTAAGAGTCAGTATATGCACTAATGTTTCTACAGTCTATTTAGCATGGACTGTGAGAAATGAAATGAATCATGACAACATACATTTAGATGATTGACTTGTGGGTGCTAGGCCTGGGTTTAAGCATTTCCTCCTTCTGTCACAATGTTTTCTGTAAACCTTGGTTAAAAGTGTCACTGTTGAAGTAAGAGTCAGTATATGCACTAATGTTTCTACGGTCTATTTAGCGTGGACTGTGAGAAATGAAATGAATCATGACAACATACATTTAGATGATTGACTTGTGGGTGCTAGGCCTGGGTTTAAGCATTTCCTCCTTCTGTCACAATGTTTTCTGTAAACCTTGGTTATAAGTGTCACTGTTGAAGTAAGAGTCAGTATATGCACTAATGTTTCTACGGTCTATTTAGCGTGGACTGTGAGAAATGAAATGAATCATGACAACATACATTTAGATGATTGACTTGTATGTGTTAGGTCAGGGTAGAGGCATTTTCTCATTTTGTTACAATATTTTCTGTAAACCATGGTTAATGGATGCCAGTAGGTGTAAGAGTCAGTATCTGCACTATTGTCTCTACAGTCTATTTAGCATGGACTGTGAGAAATGAAATGAATCATGACAACAAACATTTAGATGATTGTCTTGTATCTGCTAAGCCAGGGTTTACTGGCATTTCCTCCTTCTGCCACAATGTTTTCTGTAAACCTTGGTTAAAAGTGTCACTGTTGAAGTAAGAGTTAGTAGCTCCTTGCATTGTGTTTCTATGGTCTATTTAGCATGGACTGAGAAATGAAATGAATCATGACAACAAACTGATGATTGACTTGTGGGTGCTAGGCCTGGATTACACATTAATCATTCAAACTGTTTGTCTAACCTCATGCCTAACTCATGGTCAATGTCTCTTTCCATATATTGTTGGTTTTGTCCAAAAATGTGGTAACTACAGCTTATTCAAGCTGAAGTTACCACATTATTGTACAAACCACCAATATGCAGTTTCCTTAAACCAAGCCATGAACATTTGTCATCCTTGAAACATTTAATCCATCCTGATTTTAATGACTTATCAAATACTTATGATGATGGAAACAAGTTGATGAGGTAACCTCTTCAAACTTTCTTGCTGCTATTTCAACCATCAACAATAATGTTGCCTTTTTGTACTGTTTCTGTGTGGATCGAAAAGTATAAATCATCTAAATTCCATGTGTTGAATAAAACAAAATATTTAATGTATCCCAATGGGATATTCAATTAACCAGTCATAAAAAATCTCCCCATTGAATATTCTGTATAATATCGGTAAATTTAAATAAGCATCCCACTGTTAAATACTGAATTAAATAGAAACAAAATAAACATTAATTCCATCAATTCTATGCCATTGTATTTTATGAATATATTCATCTATTTGTGTGGTACTGTATAGCTGAATAATGTCCCCTTTATCACAGTTGATGCTTTGTGAAAGTTCTAAAAGTTTTGAGTCACTGTGCAATGTTTTTTTAAGACAATAATTCAATTTGTTTTCCCTGACTTACATATGTATACTTCTCAAACGCTAGAAATAAACTAATAAGTTGTTATCAAATGGAAAATTACAACCCTCTTTAAGGTAGCCCACCTCTAGTGACATTCATGTGATGTAAGAACGTTTTGGTGATGTCATAAATATTTGGACACATTATGAAATGAAGTTACTGCCATTTACCCTCGCCATATGTTTATGATGTCACCCAAAATAAAGCGACATTGCATGAATCTTATTAGGATGGACTACCTTAATACATGTTTCACTGCAGCATAAACATACAATGACAAGATTCAGAATTATGCAGATATACAGATATTCAGTCTTGCAGAAGCCGTATTCTGTTAGAAGCCCAGGATTATGACTGCAACTACCTGATATAGCACTAGAAACAGTGGGTGGTTCATTTTCGCTGTCTGACTAAATCAAACTGATTTGCATTAAATTGAATTAAATTAAAACCAGAGCATAATGGAATTTAGTCTGCTGGCTGTAACAGCAAGCTCTTCCTGTTTTTTGTGCTTTATCATGGATTTACATTATCGCTTTTTAACAGAGAGAATTTTATGTGGAAAATAGAACAAAATTATGCACTGAACAATTAAATTCCAAAGGCTATTTTAATCCTCTAACTGAAGCTTGACAACAGTAGTCTCAATTGCAGGAAAATCTATCAAAAATCTTAACCTTTAACATTGCTAGATATAATCTACCTTATTAGTAATTGATATCCGTCATTAATTTGCAACATGTATCAGCGATCCGAAAATTTTAAAGGGGTTTATTTAGTTCCAATAATGGTGAACTAAATTCTCAACTGTAAGCTTTTTAGACAATCAAACCTGTATTGATGAAGAATTCTATATCCATGACAAGAGCTGTCCGAAGACAGCGCGCTCGACTTTCTAAGTTGCTTAGTATAAAGGGGGCATAACTCCAACTAGAGTGGTCCCAGGGTCATGGGCCCTGATAGTAAGGTAGAGGGTGTGATGGTGAATAAGTATTCCAAGTTTGGGTTGAATCCCTTTGATAGTATGGAAGTTATTGATGTTTGAAAAAACTTTAACCTTGGTTGCAACGCCAACGCCAACGCCCGGGTGACAGTATAAGCTCTCATTTTCTTCGAAAAGTCGAGCTAAAAATGACATTGGTGGCTATCATGTCTTGTGGTAGAAGTAAATGAGGCATGATCTCTCACTCATTAACCTTTCTGTGAATAATTACAATAATTGGTCAATCCTCAAGTGTTTTTATGTACAACATCCCTGGACCTGCAGTGACCCATACATAGCTTACTGGATCCATTAGATTTGCCTATAAACCACTAGTTCAGGCAGGAGTTCATTTTGTATATTCTTTCCTATACTAAATATTAACATGAACTAATAATTGTACGATCATCTTTGATTGTGAAATTAAACTTGGCTGTTCTTGATATTAATCTGCTATTCTTTATTTTACCTTCATCTTATGGTTCCTACTGACAGTTGATAGCTAACAGCATTATATGGAAAAGTGACCACTCACATGCAATGTGCCTTATCATCCTTTACATGTTTGTTTGTTGTACAAATGGATTTGTTTTGTGCTCTATCAACATAACATCTCAGTTGCCTGTCCATAAACTTTGTGATACATCAAGAGCTTCCACAGCTAATGGGTCATGCTTCATCTACAAACATGCCTTGTCTCTTTATAATGCTAGGGATCTGGCCAGATAAAACAATGCATGTGTAATCAAAGACTGCTCAACAAGTTACATCGGAATCACCAAGCTTCCTTAGAATGGCTGAAAAATCACATTGTGAACACAGAGGAAAATCACTTTGTACAGTAAATTTCCCAAAATTTCGTATACCCCTTTAATTCGTACACCCTTATCTTTTCAAAAAAATATCTTTCAAATAGTAAACAGTGTCCAGCGGTGCCAGAGTAAACAATATTCTGTAAGGTCATCTGAACTTATATGTGTATGTGTCTGAAAGTATCTTTATCATCTCTTTAAGTTTGACACAAGAAGTACAATTCAAAGTTGATCTATAAAGTCATCTTTGTTACAAATCTAAATTTTGATGACATTAACCCATTACCACTCATTGACGCCTTTTGACACCCTTTTAGATAATGACTTTGGAAAACATTGTGTAAAATGAAGAAATTGCTTGTGACAAGCAATTTCTCCATTCCCCACAATGTTTTCTATGTAAAAAGACCAAAAAATGTTAAATTTCACTCAATTGAAATTGTCGTCTGCAACATCTTTGAATTTGGAATGGTCCAACATTTTGCCGTTTGGGAATGGGTTAAAAGACCTACTTATAAGCCAGCTTGGCTTTACTGGAGTACCATGACAGAATAGCTTATCTTCTTTTATAGTCCTTTCACAAGGTTAACAAGGCTCTCAGGAGCTAAATTACGAACTTTGAAGTATACAATAAGCTGTTACCTACTATTATCACGATGCTTAGTGACCTTGAACTTGACTTACAACTTTATGTTTCACGTGACTCTTTGAAAGAGTGTTGGGTAACCAAAACATCCTCTGTGAAACATGTCTCTTCTCTTGTTACAACGTTTTGTCATTCAATGACTTCAGTGCAACTATACTTTGAAATAATAAACTAAACTTCAAAATTCAACTTAAAAATTTATAACTATATATCTAACTAGATCACTATAACTTTTATAGGAAAGTCTGGGATTTCCAAATTTCTCCTTAAAAGAGGTCCCTTTACGAGATCTTTGGAATTCCAAGAATATTGTGTCATGTAATTTTTTTCTTTCTTTTTCATAAAATCTGATGCATCTTTCAGATATTATACAACTGATTTACTGTAATAATCTTACAAAATACGAAAATAACTCCATTCTTTAAGAGGTCCCTTGGCGAGCCTTTTCAGATTCTTAGAGAATTATGTCATGTAATTCTTTTCTTTCCTTTTTATAAAATCTTGTGGCATGTTTGAGAAACATTAAAATTCCCTGGTTTACCCTTTCCCTGGTTTTGACTTCCCTAAGAGAAAATAGTTGAGAAATTATTGAGGCAAAAGAAGAAAATGCTGGTAACCAGCATTTTCTTCTTTTGTCTCAATATTTTCATTGTTCTATTTGACACTTTATGTCATCATTATTCACATGAATTTTACTGTCTGCAACATCTTTAAAATCGGAAAAGTCCAAAGTTTGGCCATTTGGGAAGGGTTGAATCCAACAATACAGGCCTCTTGATGAATATAAAATATCAATAATGCAAGAAAATCTCTGAGCCACAATACCAGGGTAATCCGACCAGCTTCATCACAGCTCCCGATATACAGGCATAGTTTTAGAGTGAATGTTCCACTCAATGGCTGATATTAGTGATGATGTCACAAACACGAAACCCATGGCTAGAGTCTCAACTGAAATACTGGGGTAGTACAGGATCCTATCAGCTACTCTTGCTTTTTAAGCCAATGTTGTGTCAGAGAAAAACTTACATCTTTGTCACATCATTCCTTTTCCAAATAAAATATCCTCAGTCTCATTCAAAATTGCTATAACTACAGCCTATTTAAGCTTTAGGTATGATCGATTATGTAACAGTTTAACTTAGCCATTGCTTTATAATTCTCAGATAACTACTTTATTATTTGTATGAACTGTCAGTATAGGCTTTAACAGAATTCTTTCAAAACATTGAGACTTATCATTACAGACCAATAGATGTAAGACAACATTCTTTAAAGGCGCGTTCCCATTGCCGACCAAATCAACTCGATCAATCTCGATTAAGCGATCGAGTACCGATCGAGCTTGGTCGGCAAGAGTGATCGGGACAATCGAGTGTGGTCGGCAAAAGTGATCCGGATTTTAATCGACAAAAAATAAAGAAGAAGTCGTGTAAATACATTTGATCGAGTTTAATCGGGTTTGATCGGGAAATTTAGGCGGTCGAGTTGATCGAGTTGATTTGGTCGGCAATGGGAACGCGGCTTAAAGCCTTTTGTTGATGCTTCTGTTGAAGACATCATAGGATTTCCTTGCATGTCAGGAACCACTTTTATGGACCGAAGCTCTTTTTTTATTTCTCTGCGTGAAAATAAACTCCAGATCTCGTCCTGACATTTTATACGAGTGTAACAAAATCTACAGAGATTATTACACCCATAAATACACAGAAATAATAGGTTTGGTATTTTGAAATTTTCTCTCAGTAAGTTTTGCGGTGACATATTAGCTATATACCTAATGTTACATTCCGTTATTGAAACTGATCTTAACAATATGAAGAATGGATGATTGGCTATATTTTTCGCATTCCCATACAAGACATGGTTTTCATGTCCCTAATAGAAATTGCTTGAGAAAACTTTGAGTTAATAGACGAAAATGCTCAGTATCTGCATTTTTACTTTTGTCTTCATATTTCCTGTGCTTAACTGTGCACAAATCCTATCTTTATCACCATCAATTTTGTCCTCTGCACCAGCTTCCAGATCGGAAAAGGTATCTAGTTTGATCCCCAATAGAGGAGCTTAATATCTTACTCTTTGGTTTGGGTCACACATTCTCTGCCCTGAAGCATTGGTGTATTTCCTAAGAAGCAGAATCAAAAGGGACAAATAAAAGCTTCTATCTTTTTTACCTGATGCAAAATAATTATGTTAAAACTTAGATGACAATAAAAACTCTTTAAAAGCCAATTAAAGTTAACCCAAAATCTTTCTTCAAATGAAACAAAATGAAAATGTTGAAAGCCCAAATCACTCACACCTTGCCTGCTAGGTTTTGTCAACCGTCTGACGGGTGTCTTTGTGTATTTTGGATCGTTTTTGTATTATTTCACGATAATATAAGACGTCCGACTGTTTTTCTTTCTAAATGGCGGAAATTTTACACAAAGACTTCCAACATTGCAGTTAACTGCTGTCCCCAAGCAAGAAAAACATCAAACAACAAAAGTGAACTAACCCTTTCTCAAATTTTGATTTTGAGGCAACTAGTATGAAAATTTAGGAAAAAATTGAAGGAAAAGAAGAAATTGCAGAATATCTCTGATATTCATCAGCAATTTCTCTCCTCTCCCTCAATATTTTCTGTTCTATAAGATATGCTGTTCTTTTAACCCTATCCCAAACAGCAAAATTTTAGGGTTATCCACTTCAAAAACTGCCACAAATGACAAAATAGAAGTTATTAAAGATAGAACTTGTGTAAAATATGACTTACAAAATATTGAGACAAAAGGAGAAACTGCTGGTTATCAGCAGTTTCTTCTTTTGTCTCAATGTTTTCCCAAGCCTTTTCTAATAGGGACGTCAAAACCAGGTCTTGTTTGGGAAAGAGTTAATACCTTTGATATCAATCACTTATCATCTGTAAATTAAGAATTCAGTTGTTTGGGAAAGGGTTAAAACTTTTACATTAACAAACCCAGATTTTGATGTTACCAGCGGTGAAATCTTTGGCAAAACATTGAGGAAAAAGAAATGCTCACATACCAGTAACCTATTCCAACTGTTTATTGAATGGGGTTTAACACACTTTCAATTTACTGTTATGGTGACATTTCACTGTGGCTGGAATACCTAACCATAGATTCCACAGTAGTTTCTTTCACCAGTACTAGTTAGTAACATCGGTACCGAGCCTCCAGCTGCTCAGAAAAGATTTTGGGGTGGCCTGGGTTCGAACCTGAGACATCATGAATGAGAGTCTGATGCGCTACCAATTAAGCTATGGCCGTGGCAACCTCATTCCAACAGCATTCATGTTCAAACATTATGCAAACATAACAAAATTTTTCATCCTCCTAAATTATACAAAGAATCAAGAAGCAGAATTCAAACCTGAAAACCAATCCATGCCAAATTAAGGGTTTTAAAAAGATGTTTATTTCAAGGGGTTTAATGGGGCTTTTATGTTTTTAAAGATCACCAAGTGCGAATTTGATATATGAATTTTAAACTAATCTAAAATTATAATGAATTGTGAAATTATATGGTCTGGGCAAAACTCCTAAATTTTGAGGTAGAGTGGCCACACAAAATGTTGCCATGGTTTCCATTTTGGCATGAAATCTTAATCAAATGACACTGTAATGTTTGTTTTCCGCCTAGACAGTGGTTACACCAATCTACACAAAGTTTTACCGCACTAAGACAAAAACTTATGACCAACCATTTCAGGCCATGATCAGACTAAACATATTATTCTGCAGTCAGCTATACCATCAGATATTCACTACTACAAAAGGTAGCTAATATAATAATCAGACACCAACACTTCAGAGTTAACCCATTACTAGATGGCAAGATTTTAGGCTTGTCCAAATTGAAAGATGTTGCAGAGGACAATTTCAAGTTAATTAAATTTTACATATTTCAGTCTAAAAGGGTAGAAAACATTGTGGAAAATGAAGAAATTGCTTGTCGCAAGCAATTTCTTCATTTCCCACGATGTTATCCCATGCTTTGTTCTTGAGGGACGTCAAAAAGTGTCACTGTGAGTTAAACATGGAATATCTGCAAACAAAAATGCAAATTCACAAAGACTATTAATTATCATAATCATTTTTCCGAAAGGCTGAATTTTAAATAGCAATGAAAATGTTAAAATGGCTATTATTTCACACCACTGCTCTTTAAATTGATGCTAACTAAAACACCATCTGCACACACAAAAATAATTAATGATACATCAACCTAGCCTTGAGCCTGCCTTTTCTATATACAGTCGATACTCGTTGTGTCGAGGTCAGAGGGGGCTGTCAAAATACCTCGACATATCCGGAGTTCGACTCATCCAATTTTGATTATTTTTCGATGAAAACATTATTTAACCATTTTTGATGGGCATCGCATGTGTCCATGATTGAAACTTAGTAGGAAAAGGAAAGAAATTGCTCGAAACGAGCAATTTCTATCCATTTCCTACTAAATTTCAATGGCTGTATTTGTTTCAGAATTATTTTGATTAAACATTTTGATATCTATTATAGAGGACGGGACATGACTTTAACTTCGATTTAGGCGGAATTTCGACTTATCCGATGTCGAAATAACGAGTGTCGACTGTAATACTGATGCTTCCTATAATATTGCAAATATAGCCATAGTTACCAATTTCACCTTTTCTCTCAATATTTTCTACCTGAAATTATCAACAATTTCTTAATTCAATGTTTTTGAAGCACTTTACTCTAGCTCTTCACAGCCACTTATTAAAATTGAATGTGTTTATTTCCAATCTTTCACATACTCAGTAAGATCAGTCAGAATGGTCTATCAAGGAATCACTTTCCATCTGTTAAGATCTGACAGGTTATACAAGGTCAAGGTAATTTTGGCCACTGGTAGGTGTTATTCTAATCATAAACTCCCCAATATAAGTGCCATAATCCCTGGTAATCCATTAGCCTAATCAAGGTGGGAGGGCTGCCCTGGCTTATCAGCTCTAAATATTATAGCTACAGATAAGAGGGGATAAAGCCATCTCAAAATGTTCAATATAACTGTCAATGATCATCAAACCCTATGTTGTGGGTACTCATTGGTATCGTCTCGTCGAGACGATTCCAATGAGTACCCACAACATAGGGTTTGGATTTGAAATAACAAATTCGGAAGCCATTTACCCTCTCTTGTCAGCTGTAAATATCTCTGGCTTATCTACAGCCATTCGGGGTCTACATCATCATAAATGTCTGTACATATCCATAACTACAAAACATATACCCTACTTTTCAGTAGGGGGGGGGGGAGTCCCATTAGAAAAGTCAGGAATTTGGTTCTATTCTAAACATCTACATTAGAAAAGAGCTTTCAATAGATGGTACATTCTTGACTAGATCTATGCAATGTTAACAAGAGCTGTCAGAAGACAGCGCGCTTGACTTTCTAAGTTGCTTAGTATATAAAGGGGGCATAACTCCAAATATAGTGGAGCCAGGTAATGGGCCCTGGTAGTAAGGTAGAGGGTGTGATGGTGAATAAGTATTCCAAGTTTGGGTTGAATCCCTTTGATAGTATGGAAGTCATTGATGTTTGAAAAAACTTTAACCTTTGTTGCAACGCCAATGCCAACACCCGGGTGACAGTATAAGCTCTCCTTTTCTTCGAAAAGACGAGCTAAAAAGTAAAGAAAACTCTAAGTGGAAATCAGTTTCAAGCCATAGTATCAGCGGGTGCAGAAAGCTCAACATCATTTTTGCTATCAAGGTGCATACCATTTTGTATGTAATGTTTATTTTGTCATCCATAACACCAGTGCTTCTGAAATAAGTTGCCCGAGTTGTCCGACTTGTCCATTTAGTGGCATTTACCTGTACGGACAAGCAGATTTTGAAAGCTAGGTTGTCCGTGGACAAGTGAAAAATCTGGTTATAATAAAAAGAAAATTCTTTTTCTCACATTTTTTTTTCTTACAATGTAATTACTGATAGTTAAACATGTACAAATTTTGTTGTAGACAATAGTAAGACAGTCATAATAGATATGCAATAAACAAATGAAGCTATGGAAAAGTATATGGGTTTTGTACGGACAAGTTAATTTTTAATATGGACAAGTCAATTTTTTATCAAGACTTGTCCGTGGACAAGTAGATTTTCAAAATATTTCAGAAGCACTGAACACAATATTGGGGGTCCTCGCCAACAGTTTTTCATTTCCGACCAGTCTTAAGTTTTGTCATCTGGAGTGTGGTAATGTCTACATCAGTTCTGTTATCAATGCCTGTTCCATTTTGACACTAATCTTGTGTATCATGTAGATAACATCATCCATTACACAACATTAGGGGTCACCATTCACACATCCGTGATAAATACACTCATCAGACAGGCTTATATTCCCACTGGCTTATCAGTTAATTACTTTTGAAAGCCCTGCTTCCTGCACACTGCTTCCTGCACACTGCTTCCTGCACACACAGCTGATGAATCCATTTACATATCCATATGGCAGAAATAGAAATTAATGTAACACCACTTTTATAGAGAATGCATTTTTTTAACCGAATGCTACAGTTACCATTGTTACAACGCGTTTTGTAATAAACCTGCAAAATGTAATAAGTATTACAAAACACGTTGCGATGGCATGAAATGTAATAAAAATTATGTACAACGCGTTATGTAATAAAGTTGCAATATGTAATAACTTTTTTCACCGACCTATAATTTCGTTCAAAACTTGATGCCGTTGATAAAGAAGAATTGTGGTAAGCATGAAAAAGGCAATTTCGACATCTTTATTCAGGCAAATATTGTTAGATCATTGTGAGAAAAATGGAATTTTAAAATCGATAAATGCCTTCTTTTTTATCAGATTTTTTACTGTATATGGATTCAAATAAGGTACTTTTTATCGTCATCATGCAAAAAAAAAAAAAAAACAAGAGGACCCTGAGGGCCCTAAATCGCTCACCTGAGTTATGTTTCAATAATGCCAAATAACTTTGCATATGTTACACATTGTGGTCCCAGAGAAGAATTTGGCCATGTAGTTTCAGAGGACATGTTGTTCACAGAAATTGATCAGCTTTAATGACATTTCCCATTTTCTGATGCCACAGCAACAGAGTTTTTCATAGATTTCAATTCTTTTAGCAATTTTTATAAGGGACTACCCAATGAACATTACTGCCAAGTTTGGTTGATTTTGACCGAGAAGTTAAGGAGGAGATGTCGTTAAAAGAAGTTGTTGAGCTTTTGTGAAAATTCCCATTTTCCGATGCCACGGCAACCATAGTTTTCCATTAATTTCAATTCTTTTAGCAATTTTTATAAGGGACCACCCAAGGAATATCTCTGCCATGTTTGGTTGATTTTAACCCAGCATTTAAGGAGGAGATGTCGTTTAAAGAAGTTGTTGAGCTTTGTTAAATTACCATTTTCCGATGCCACGGCAACCAGAGTTTTTCATGGATTTCAATCATTTTAGCAATTTTTATAAGGGACCACCCAAGGAACATTTCTGCCAAGTTTGGTTGATTTTAACCCACAAGTTAAGGAGAAGATGTCGTTTAAAGAAATTGTTGAATTTTTGTGAAATTTCCCATTTTCCGATGCCATGGCAACCAGAGTTTTTCATGGATTTCAATTCTTTTAGCAATTTTATAAGGGACTACCCAAGGAACATTTCTGCCAAGTTTGGTTGATTTTGACCCAGAAGTTAAGGAGGAAATGTCGTTTAAAGAAATTGTTGAGCTTTTGTGAAATTTCCCATTTTCTGATGCCACGGCAACCAGAGTTTTTCATGGATTTCAATTATATTAGCAATTTCTATAAGGGACCACCTAAGGAACATTTCTGCCAAGTTTGGTTGATTTTAACCCACAAGTTAAGGAGGAGATGTCGTTTAAAGAAATTGTTGAATTTTTGTGAAATTTCCCATTTTCCAATGCCATGGCAACCAGAGTTTTTCATGGATTTCAATTCTTTTAGCAATTTTATAAGGGACTACCCAAGGAACATTTCTGCCAAGTTTGGTTGATTTTGACCCAGAAGTTAAGGAGGAAATGTCGTTTAAAGAAATTGTTGAGCTTTTGTGAAATTTCCCATTTTCTGATGCCACGGCAACCAGAGTTTTTCATGGATTTCAATTATTTTAGCAATTTTTATAAGGGACTACTGAAGGAACATTTCTGCCAAGTTTGGTGGATTTTGACCCAGAAGTTAAGGAGGAGATGTCGTTTAAAGAAATTGTTGAGCTTTTGTGAAATTTCCCATTTTCTGATGCCACGGCAACCAGAGTTTTTTATGGATTCCAATTCTTTTAGCAATTTTTATAAAAGACCACCCAAGGAACATTTCTGCCAAGTTTGGTTGATTTTGACCCAGAAGTTAAGGAGATGTCGTTTAAAGAAATTGTTGAGCTTTTGTGAAATTTCCCATTTTCCGATGCCACGGCAACCAGAGTTTTTCATGGATTCCAATTCTTTTAGCAATTTTTATAAGGGACCACCCAAGGAACATTTCTGCCAAGTTTGGTTGATTTTGACACAGAAGTTAAGGAGGAAATGTCGTTTAAAGAAATTGTTGAGCTTTTGTGAAATTTCCCATTTTCTGATGCCACGGCAACCAGAGTTTTTCATGGATTCCAATTCTTTTAGCAATTTTTATAAGGGACCTCCCAAGGAATATCTCTGCCATGTTTGGTTGATTTTAACCCAGAATTTAAGGAGGAGATGTCGTTTAAAGAAGTTGTTGAGCTTTTGTGAAATTTCCCATTTTTCGATGCCACGGCAACCAGTGTTTTTCATGGATTTCAATTATTTTAGCAATTTTTATAAGGGACCACCCAAGGAACATTTCTGCCAAGTTTGGTTGATTTTGACCCAGTAGTTTAGGAGGAGATGTCGTTTAAAGAAATTGTTGATCTTTTGTGAAATTTCCAATTTTCCGATGCCACGGCAACCAGAGTTTTTCATGGATTTCAATTATTATAGTAACTTTTATAAGGGACCACCCAAGGAACATTTCTGCCAAGTTTGGTTGATTTTGACCCAGTAGTTTAGGAGGAGATGTCGTTTAAAGAAATTGTTGAGCTTTTGTGAAATTTCCCATTTTCCGATGCCACGGCAACCAGAGTTTTTCATGGATTTCAATTATTTTAGCAATTTTTATAAGGGACCACCCAAGGAACATTTCTGCCAAGTTTGGTTGATTTTGACCCAGTAGTTTAGGAGGAGATGTCGTTTAAAGAAATTGTTGAGCTTTTGTGAAATTTCCCATTTTCCGATGCCACGGCAACCAGTGTTTTTTATGGATTTCAATTATTTTAGCAATTTTTATAAGGGACCACCCAAGGAACATTTCTGCCAAGTTTGGTTGATTTTGACCCAGTAGTTTAGGAGGAGATGTCGTTTAAAGAAATTGTTGAGCTTTTGTGAAATTTCCCATTTTCCGATGCCACGGCAACCAGAGTTTTTCATGGATTTCAATCATTTTAGCAATTTTTATAAGGGACCACCCAAGGAACATTTCTGCCAAGTTTGGTTGATTTTGACCCAGTAGTTTAGGAGGAGATGTCGTTTAAAGAAATTGTTGAGCTTTTGTGAAATTTCCCATTTTCCGATGCCACGGCAACCAGTGTTTTATATGGATTTCAATTATTTTAGCAATATTTATAAGGGACCACCCAAGGAACATTTCTGCCAAGTTTGGTTGATTTTGACCCAGTAGTTTAGGAGGAGATGTCGTTTAAAGAAATTGTTGAGCTTTTGTGAAATTTCCCATTTTCCGATGCCACGGCAACCAGAGTTTTTCATGGATTTCAATCATTTTAGCAATTTTTATAAGGGACCACCCAAGGAACATTTCTGCCAAGTTTGGTTGATTTTAACCCACAAGTTAAGGAGAAGATGTCGTTTAAAGAAATTGTTGAATTTTTGTGAAATTTCCCATTTTCCGATGCCATGGCAACCAGAGTTTTTCATGGATTTCAATTCTTTTAGCAATTTTATAAGGGACTACCCAAGGAACATTTCTGCCAAGTTTGGTTGATTTTGACCCAGAAGTTAAGGAGGAAATGTCGTTTAAAGAAATTGTTGAGCTTTTGTGAAATTTCCCATTTTCTGATGCCACGGCAACCAGAGTTTTTCATGGATTTCAATTATATTAGCAATTTCTATAAGGGACCACCTAAGGAACATTTCTGCCAAGTTTGGTTGATTTTAACCCACAAGTTAAGGAGGAGATGTCGTTTAAAGAAATTGTTGAATTTTTGTGAAATTTCCCATTTTCCAATGCCATGGCAACCAGAGTTTTTCATGGATTTCAATTCTTTTAGCAATTTTATAAGGGACTACCCAAGGAACATTTCTGCCAAGTTTGGTTGATTTTGACCCAGAAGTTAAGGAGGAAATGTCGTTTAAAGAAATTGTTGAGCTTTTGTGAAATTTCCCATTTTCTGATGCCACGGCAACCAGAGTTTTTCATGGATTTCAATTATTTTAGCAATTTTTATAAGGGACTACTGAAGGAACATTTCTGCCAAGTTTGGTGGATTTTGACCCAGAAGTTAAGGAGGAGATGTCGTTTAAAGAAATTGTTGAGCTTTTGTGAAATTTCCCATTTTCTGATGCCACGGCAACCAGAGTTTTTTATGGATTCCAATTCTTTTAGCAATTTTTATAAAAGACCACCCAAGGAACATTTCTGCCAAGTTTGGTTGATTTTGACCCAGAAGTTAAGGAGATGTCGTTTAAAGAAATTGTTGAGCTTTTGTGAAATTTCCCATTTTCCGATGCCACGGCAACCAGAGTTTTTCATGGATTCCAATTCTTTTAGCAATTTTTATAAGGGACCACCCAAGGAACATTTCTGCCAAGTTTGGTTGATTTTGACACAGAAGTTAAGGAGGAAATGTCGTTTAAAGAAATTGTTGAGCTTTTGTGAAATTTCCCATTTTCTGATGCCACGGCAACCAGAGTTTTTCATGGATTCCAATTCTTTTAGCAATTTTTATAAGGGACCTCCCAAGGAATATCTCTGCCATGTTTGGTTGATTTTAACCCAGAATTTAAGGAGGAGATGTCGTTTAAAGAAGTTGTTGAGCTTTTGTGAAATTTCCCATTTTTCGATGCCACGGCAACCAGTGTTTTTCATGGATTTCAATTATTTTAGCAATTTTTATAAGGGACCACCCAAGGAACATTTCTGCCAAGTTTGGTTGATTTTGACCCAGTAGTTTAGGAGGAGATGTCGTTTAAAGAAATTGTTGATCTTTTGTGAAATTTCCAATTTTCCGATGCCACGGCAACCAGAGTTTTTCATGGATTTCAATTATTATAGTAACTTTTATAAGGGACCACCCAAGGAACATTTCTGCCAAGTTTGGTTGATTTTGACCCAGTAGTTTAGGAGGAGATGTCGTTTAAAGAAATTGTTGAGCTTTTGTGAAATTTCCCATTTTCCGATGCCACGGCAACCAGAGTTTTTCATGGATTTCAATTATTTTAGCAATTTTTATAAGGGACCACCCAAGGAACATTTCTGCCAAGTTTGGTTGATTTTGACCCAGTAGTTTAGGAGGAGATGTCGTTTAAAGAAATTGTTGAGCTTTTGTGAAATTTCCCATTTTCCGATGCCACGGCAACCAGTGTTTTTTATGGATTTCAATTATTTTAGCAATTTTTATAAGGGACCACCCAAGGAACATTTCTGCCAAGTTTGGTTGATTTTGACCCAGTAGTTTAGGAGGAGATGTCGTTTAAAGAAATTGTTGAGCTTTTGTGAAATTTCCCATTTTCCGATGCCACGGCAACCAGAGTTTTTCATGGATTTCAATCATTTTAGCAATTTTTATAAGGGACCACCCAAGGAACATTTCTGCCAAGTTTGGTTGATTTTGACCCAGTAGTTTAGGAGGAGATGTCGTTTAAAGAAATTGTTGAGCTTTTGTGAAATTTCCCATTTTCCGATGCCACGGCAACCAGTGTTTTTTATGGATTTCAATTATTTTAGCAATATTTATAAGGGACCACCCAAGGAACATTTCTGCCAAGTTTGGTTGATTTTGACCCAGTAGTTTAGGAGGAGATGTCGTTTAAAGAAATTGTTGAGCTTTTGTGAAATTTCCCATTTTCCGATGCCACGGCAACCAGAGTTTTTCATGGATTTCAATCATTTTAGCAATTTTTATAAGGGACCACCCAAGGAACATTTCTGCCAAGTTTGGTTGATTTTGACCCAGTAGTTTAGGAGGAGATGTCGTTTAAAGAAATTGTTGACGCCGTGACGGACAGACGGACAGACGGACAGACGGACAGACGGACGCCGGACATTGATAGATCACAATACCTCACCTTGAGCACTTCGTGCTCAGGTGAGCTAAAAAAAAGAATATGAAAAAGTTGAAAAAGTTTATAACAAAACGCGTTGCGATGACATGAAATGTAATAAAATGTACAACGCGTTATGTAATAAAGTTGCAATATGTAATAACTCTTTTCACTGACCCATAAACTCGTTCAGAACTTGAGCCATTTATTAAGAGGGATTGTGGTAAGCAAGAAAATGGCATTTTCGATATCATTTTCTAGGCAAATACAGTTTAAAAAAGTTTATTACAAAACGCGTTGTATATAATTTTGTTACATTTCACGTCATTGCAACGTATTTTGTAATAACTTTTTTCAACTTTTTCATTATCAATTTCTTGAATTATAATGATAAGAAATAACTTATTTGAATCAATATATAGTTAGAAATTTGGTAAAAAGGAGGCATTTGTTGATATCAATAGTTCATATTTTCACTATGATCTAAGAACATTTGCATAGAAAATGTTGAAATCGCCTTTTTCTTGCCTTCAACATTCTAACTTAATCAACGACATCAAGTTTGGAACGAAATTTTTGCCGGTGAAAAAGGTTATTACATATTGCAACTTTATTACATAACGCGTTGTACATAATTTTATTACATTTCATGCCATCGCAACGCGTTTTGTAATAAACATTTTCCAAACTTTCCATAATCAATTTCTAGCAATATAATGATAAAAAGTAACCTATTTGAATCAATACACAGTTAGAAATCTAAAAAAGGAGCCAGTTTTGGATATCAAAATGTCATATTTTCACTATGATGTAATAACATTTGCATAGAAAATGATGTTGAAATCACTTTTTTCTTGCCTTCAACATTCTCACTCAATCAACGGCATCAAGTTTGGAACGAACTTTGGGTCGGTGAAAAAAGTTATTACATATTGCGACGTTATTACATAACGCGTTGTACATACTTTTATTACATTTCATGTAATCACAACGCGTTTTGTAATAAACTTTTTTCAACTTTTTCATTATCAATTTCTTGAATTATGATGATAAGAAATAACTTATTTGAATCAATATACAGTTAAAATTTGGTAAAAATGAGGCATTTGTCGATATTAATAGTTCATGTTTTCACTATGATCTAAGAACATTTGCATAGAAAATGTTTAAATCACCCTGTTCTTGCCTTCAACATTCTCACTCAATCAACAGCATCAAGTTCGGAACGAAATTTTTGTCGTTGAAAAAAATTATAACATATTGCAACTTTATTACATAACGCGTTGTACACAATTTTATTACATTTCATGGCATCGCAACGCGTTTTGTAATTAACATTTTTCAAATTTTCCATAATCAATTTCTAGCAATAAAATTATAAAAAGTAACTTTTTGGAATCAATATACAGTTAGAAATTTGATAATAAGGTGACATTTGTCGATATCAAAATTTTGTTTTCTCATTATGATCTTCGAATATTTGCCTAGAAAATGATGTCGAGATCGCCAATATCATGCCTTCTTCATTCCCACTCTATTAACGGCATCAAGTTTTGAACGAACTTTGGGTCGGTGAAAAAAAGTTATTACATATTGCGACTTTATTACATAACGCGTTGTACAGAATTTTATTACATTTCATGTCATCGCAACGCGTTTTGTAATACTTATTACATTTTGCAGGGTTATTACAAAACGCGTTGTAACATACCATACTTGAAAATTATAGTTATTATGAAATATTGCATGTATAAAGTTTTTACGGTTGAGTAGCAGAACTTTGACTCAAATTGCCATGCTTTTCTACACAGAAGGCAAATAGATTATTATTATCTAAAAAGGTTCACAGAAAGACTGAAGTGAGCAATGATCAAAAACATTTTATTTTTCTACAAACTACACATCTGCTGTAAAATATACCTCCTGATTGCTGCACTTCACCACCACTTCACTTGAAAGTTTTTCCAACACATTTTGGTACCACTAGTAACCTAGAATGGTTTATCAGACACATTAATATAATTATGTACCAAAGTGGGGGGATAATTAAACACTCATTATCTACACTGTATGATTCACTTGTGCCAATCTTGTTCATTCTTGTGCCAAACAACAAAATGTATGTATATGTATGTTATGCTTTAACCATGATTAAGGTCCTTAATTTATGATGGAAGTTTTAGGTAAACCCAGTTCAATTGTGAGTTTGATGTGTATGCTATTAGGAGTCCCGCTATTAGAGAGATAATAGACAAACAGTCAATAGGAAAGAAAGAAAGGTTCCCTTCAAAACATTTTCGAAAATTGAGAAGCTTTAGAAAAGTCCAACTCTTACATCAGCTTACGTTCTTAATCCATTCACACTAATCCTCTGAAATCCACAACAAGGAATGAAACTGCACCAATTGATACCGTTATACTATCAATAACATGACAATGTGCTACATTTATTTCAAAGCAGATCCTTCAAAGAGAAGTCTTCTGAACACCTGCTGCCAGCTGAACAAAACTTTACAAGGACATATGCATAGACACACAGACAGATGCACTGAAACACAGACTTTGTAAAATTATTTGATCAGAAAAAAATGCAATTGAGAGAAATTATCATTCAATTCAACTGAACACAAAAGATAAATTCCATATCATTGTTTTTCAACAAAAACCCTGTAACTGCAGCTTATTTTAAGCTGCAGTTACGAGGTTTTTGTTGAAAAGCCGGGAAATTTTCTCTCCCAAATGTATGATTGTAGCATACAAAACATGAAAACTATCACAAACTATGTTGCTCTTTGTAGTAATGGGCCATTAAGTAAGCCAGCAGCAGTCTCCCTGTTTATTCACTTCTCCCTGACTAATCCTGACACAATCTGTGTTCTAGCTCTGACATACTACATAGATAACATCCAGATATCACCAGATAAACACCATCATTACCCACACTTACACCCAGCCTAAACGGCTTATCAGGGGATCATGAAAGAATTATTTCAGGCATAAAACTACAATGGTTTTTGTTTGTCATCAGTGTGAATATCAAGCAACAAGTGTTAATGAATGTAGGATCTAACAGATGAACAGATTATACAGAACGATGGCATTTCAAAATGTAATATATGGGTTTCTTTGTTTTAACTCCTAACCATGGGTTCTCATTTTAATGTCTTTATGATTGTGGATCCATTCTTTTACATAGATATAACCATCTGCCAAAACCTCCATCAATTCACTTCTATTAGTTTATCTGTAATCTACAAGCTACACAGGACTTCACAGGGGTTGACTTAAGATTTTTAAAAGGGACACATGGACAGATGGACAAACAGCGAGCAATCACAGCAACATCACAATTATTCAGTTATTCAGTCGTAGAAATGGAATGCAACAATAATAATAGTGGCGTCTATGTATCTAAGTATACCAAGTCACAATAATTGATCTTGACCACACAACAGCCATGAAATCACTGTAATTGATTTAGAACAATCAGAAGCAGGCCTAATACAGCACCATAATTACAGTTACAAATCATTCTCATGTACAAGATGCTCATTATTCACTGACAACATACTCATAAATCTTCATCATAACTGGCTAATGATGTTATAAATCGGGTATTTCAACTCAAACCCCATGTTGTAGGTTTTCATTAAAATTGTCTCAATGAGACAATTTTAATGAGTACCCACTACATGGAGTTTGTGGACAAGGAGTATTATACAGTATTTCTTGAATTCTTGACTTTTGAATCTCAAAGTTCAGTTCCAAATGTATAATCCCTGCAAAAAAGTTTAAGAAGGTATTTCTAATTCTAGAACTGTTCTATAATGTTCTAGAATGTTAAATGGCATTTCTAGAACTGTTCTAGAACAGTTCTAGAAGTGCCATTAAATGTTCTATAATGTATTAGAACAGTTCATGAACTTTGATGAACTTTTTGCAAGGGAAGTTATTAAGCTACCTGTTTTGTTCTTTATTGAATCTGTTATTCTATCTCCTTATCCTCTCTCTGTTACTGCCATGTACTCAATTAATATCCACAACATAACCATTCTAATTAGTGCTTTCTAAAAAGTATTTGGCTCATATTTAACATTTTGCAATCTTCAACACAATATAACCCCCTCTTGTCTTGACTTCTGTAAGATGTTCATTACCCATGTACAAGACACTCATAAATCTTCATATAATTCTGTACTACTGTAGGCACAACCCCACCCACTTTATTATATACATCTTCTAGTTCTGACAATTTCATTACATATACCCTTACCAAATTCTCCCATGATATATTGTAACAGATAAAGCTCTACAAAACTATGTGGATAGTTATAATTGAAAACCTACCGGTCATCAACATATTCATTATTGCTCTACTTCTAGAAGATTCAATCAAACTACAAACAGGTTTCTTTTAGACCCACTTTCTGGATCTCCTTTCAATTTGGATCATTCCAGTTTTCGTCGTCTGGTAAAGGGTTAGATAATCCATCAGGCAGTTCATCAGACAAAACAATTAAGCAGTTGGCAGAAGTTTTGTCAATATTCAGGACATTCACCACACAAAACACAATAACTAGCTAGGGTCTTTTGGACAACATTATCTGGACAGACTATGTTTATTCTTAGAGAGTCTTGCCTAAATTGGATCCATTTTGTATACTTAGTTTTTTTACCTGTTTTTTAAATCACTTGCAATTATTTTTCAGTCTTATTACAACAAAGCTGACCGAGCTTTCTTGCAAACCATCAGTGAAGAAGAGCATACCTTTGCTTATCTTTCAGTAAGACTTACTGATTCACTTTAGCTTAAGACAAATTAACAAATCATAGAATTAATCCTTTCCCAAACAAGACAGGATTTTGATGATCCCTAATGGATAAGGCTTGAGAAAACGCTAAAACAAAAGATGGAAATGCTGATGATCAGCATTTTTTCCTTTTGCCACAATATTTACTCAGCTATACTGTGCACAGATGCAAATTCTTTCTTAACATCCATTTTGACATCTACAGCATCTTTCAAATTGAACCGCCTAAATATTCTGCCATTTGGGAGAGGGTTAAGCCACAAAATGCCTCAAGTTTTCTGTTAACACAATCATTCTTCCTCTATTTCCTTCCCTTCTACATTCTTCTCTGACAGTTGAGCAGACAAATTTAGATTAAGCCTATCAATAATTGCTCTATCATCCATTACACTGTAGTCCCGACTGTAACTGAAAATTCAATTTGCCCAAATTAACAACTGTCTGCTGGATGCTAGTGGGTTTCTATAACGAAAAGTTGTAATCGAAATACTATGTCTAGTCTACATAAATAACAGTTAATAACGAAAATTAGAATTTCTGTGTACTTCTTATGAGGGTCATTGTCAGGACTTTCAATGTCATTAAATCTTCCATAACTTTAATCTACTTCATGCTGAATGATTATATTCCTGCAGTGCCAAGCAGTAGACTTAGATCAGTCTGCATAAGAATCTCTTCTTAACCCTTGTGCTGCTGACTTTAAATTTTGTTGCAAACAACTGGCAATTTAAGAGATACTTCAATAACTTTATCATATTTTTTGCCACAATAATTCAGTAGAAAGCAGGCAGAGTAGGCTTAAGATAAGACTGCACACTTGTGCAGGCTTATCTTAGTCTAAACTACCTGCCAAAGTTTTGATTACAGTAGGAATATGACGTGAACAGCACGAAAAGGGTTAATCTGCAATACCTGCATGTCTTCTCACATTTTCATGTTTACAACTTGTGGATGTATTTTTCTAAAGAAAGTGGGCCTGACCGCTACACAAACCACAGTGCCTTTATCCCTTTGATTATTCATCAAAATGAAACTAAATCTAGTTGAATTATCTCAGCATGACAAAGAATTATTCTTTGCAACCGTTTCCAAAGTGACAAACTTTAAGGGCAGTTAGTCCCTTCAAAATTGATGGCAAAGACAAAATGCAAGTTTAATGCCAATATTTTTTCTGTGCATAATAGCTCAGAAAATATCAAGGCAAAAGAGGAAAATGCTAGTTATCAGCATAATCTTCTTTTGTCTTAATGTTTTCCCAAACCTTTTCTATAAGGGACATCAAAAGTCAACCCTTGTTTGGTAAAGGGCTATAGAAGGGTTCTCTCCATCCAGCCACCTGCTGCTAAGTGGTTAATCTATAATTACTTAGAGTGGATACTATATGAATATAGACTGGGTACTTGCAACATTCCATATAAATGAACATTCAATTATGAATTACTGGAGCAATTAAGCTTGCAGCAGCTGGTGACCAGAAGATTATGACACTAATCTTCTGAACCCTTTTTTCCAAACAAGACCTGGTTTCGATGACCCTAAAGGAATAGGCTTGAGAAAACATTGAGGCAAAAGAAGAAAATGCTTATATTAAATCAGCATTTTCTCCTTTAGCCTAAATATTTTCTGTGCTACATTGAAGACAAATCCCATCATTATCATTATTTTTTTGGGAGTCTGTAGTAGCTTTCAAATTGGGACTACCCTAAAATAGTGCTGTTTGAGAAAGGGTTCATTAACCCTTTCCTATACAAACTCTACATGATTAATGCCAAAAGTGGTTACATAAAAGCTGACAAACAAATGCTTCTGTAAATCTGTAGGGTAAATAACACTTTATCCTGGTTACCATCATAAACAGTGTTATTCTGACACTGATTTGGGTAACCACAGATGGCTTATCAGCTAGATTATATACTGTTTATATAGTGGAGAAAGTCTTTAGCAGATAAACTGATATTTATATCTAGATTTCTGGTTAGTAGTTATATAATACAAGTTATGACACAACAGCATTTTTCCTCTTCATTCAATTCATCCAATATTCTCTCACTTTTTATGTGATTCAAGTTCTAATGATCTTGATACCATGTGCATTCCTTGGTAGTATTACCAACATCATACTAAGTCCATAAAACACTTTGCCTTGAAATTAAGGACATACCCCAATGATGGGACCCAAATGTTATGGAAACTAATTGTCTAAATTTCCGTATAACAATTCCAACTGTGAACACAAATTAATGACCATTCAGCAGCAGAGAAGCCTGAACTAGAAAACTGTTTGAATATGAGAAAGACTTCATATTTACCAGGATGAAACACTTTATCATAGCATATGATATACATTATACAGGTTACATCATTTATAACACATTATATCATCCAAATTGTCTAAAATTATCTAAATGTTGCAAAAACCACAAGAAAAGTCACAAAAACGAGCCTAGTTATCAGAGCTAAGTGATAGAGCTCTGTAAAAAGCTGAGTAAATTTACCCACTCTAGAAACCTTGTGGGAATTTATGAAGATGTTATGAGATAATAAATCAGGCTTTTTCTCTGCCAATATAGTACTTTATAGGCCATACAATAATGCAAAACATCATACACAATGTTCATACATGCTCAATGTTTTTCAATATTGCTAACTCAACTGAAAATTATGATATTGATCTGTCTTCCTTATTTTTTATCTTTGATTCTTCAAAAACCTCTAGTAGATCTCTGACAAATTTGAGTAACATTTCAAGACTGCAGAAAAAGAGCATTTTTAAGCATTTCACAGCAATAGGGAACTATGGTAGGTCTACTTCATGCCCTCAGCAGTTTAGCATAGGTTGTGTCTAGTTTTGTAAATCAGTATCAAAAGCCATAATTCATAGACAAGAAACAAAATATCCACAAATGGATATAAACAATAAAGAATAGGTTGAAGAACACAGAGACAGACAAACTATCATCATAATTATATTATCCTCCCTTTTCCAAACAACACAATTTTAGGATGGTCCAATTTGGAAACTACTTCAGAAAATAAACTGATGTTAATGAAGGTAAAATTTGTGTAAAATGTGGCACAGAAAATTTTGGGGCAAAAGGAGAAATTGCTGATTATCAGCAATTTCTTCTTTTGCCTCAATGTTTTCCCAAGATAATTTTCTTGGGGATGTCAAAACCAGGCCCCGGTTTCTCCAAATAACTTAAGTACAACGTCATCAGAAAATGCTCAACTTCAAAGGAATACTCTCCAATGTTGAAGGGTATTCCGTTGAAGGGTATTCAATTGAGTTCACATGCATTTTGTGCGATTCACCCCTACATTTTACTGACTAAAGGTACTCAATTCTGATGAATTCTATACCGTTAGCGGTTTACATAGCCAATCCAGGCAGTGGCAGTAAAATAATAGAGTGGATTTGAACATGGTGCTCAGATTTGAGCTTGAGAACGTACTTAAATTTTTTCAAGGAACTGGGGCCAGGTCTTGTTCGGGAAAGGTTTAACTTTCCAGCAGCAGGGGTTATAAAAACATTTCCCCCTCTCAGTAAAGGATCACATATCCATCCATACACCATGTGGGAATTAAAAAACATTTATTGTCAGCACTAATTCCATTTATACACTTCCTATAATTATCCCTTATTCCTATAACACTCAATCTCTCTCTTTTTTTCTATTCACAACTTGATAAAAAGTCAGTAATAACCTTACAAAAGTTGTACAAAGTTTTCATGAAACAATTTTTGTAGCAGTCAATGATAAGCCATATCCACAAAACACAGCTTTCAGTTAACTCACAAAAGCATGTACTGGTTAGCTCTATGTGTATGAGGAAAACATCAGTCAAAGAATGGAATGTTGCAGAATAACAAGTTTTATTTCCCTATTATGAAATTTTGACCTACAAACAACTGCTACCACATTTAGGTTTGGTTGCTCCACTAAATCTAGTCTTGAATTAAAAACAGATTGGTGATTTCACATACATGCACAATATAACAAACTGCAGCCACAAATATAACTGCTGCCCTGTATATGGAATGTGATGGTCTTGAATACAAGCAAAAATTTCAAATATGGAAAGAGGAGGGGGGGCGAATAGATTTCTGCATGAAAAGCATTATTAAAAAGGGCTATAACAACCTCTTGATTTGCTTTCTTCCATAAACAAGAGTACATAATTGTGGTCTTATATTTTGAGCCTCAAAATTATTTCTATTTCCTTATTTTCCATGAGGTAATTTCAGAAACATAAATAGATTAGCTAGGGAAGAAAAGAAGACTTAAAAACATTACACGAGAAATTCAAAGCTCTAAATGAACATCAAGTTTTGTGGGGAGAGAGATAATCACATTTATGTAAGTATTTTATTTTCCGCGGAAAGCTCAAATTTCCCATGTATATTGAATTATAACAGAACTGTTCGCACATGTTAAACCACAGGGGGCCGATACATGCCCGGGATTGTTCAGCGAAACCTGTAAAAATGTACATTTTTTTCTAAACCAGAAAATTGTTCCAAGTTGAAGTTGTTGCAAAACAGGGTAGAAAGTCAAAACTGAAAGTAGAGGACAGGTTTACTTCCAAACCTTTCTTTTACACAATGGATAATTATGTGATACAACAAATTGAGAAAATCTTCAATAACTTTGTCAATACAGGGCCGATTTGAATTCGGTTTGAAGCAGAGAAGGTGGACAGACATCATGCATTAGATGGATGTGGTGTATTTTTGAAAAATCAACTGATAAAAAAGTTATTGAAGATAAACCAAAATTTTGGTTTATCTTCAATAACCTTTTTATCCGTTGATTCTTCAAAAATCTACCACGTTCAGCTTATTTCTGGCATTTTCCCACCATTCTCTGCTTCAAACCGAATTCAAATTGTTCAAGTATTAAGAAAAATATTGAAGATTTTCTGAAATTCTGAGTCATGTGATTATCCACCGTGTTTTAGTCAGGTACTTTTTCATGAAGAGCAGATTTAGATATAATGTTAAACCACTGGGGGCATATACAGAATTATTGTTAACTGAAACCTTTAAACCTTGTGATGTACAGCTTTCACATTGCAAAACCAACTGCACGAAGCAGCAAAGTAAAATCTTGTTACATTTCTAACAATTTTCCAACCAGTTTCATCCATTTGGGTTGTTGATTCTCATCAAATAGCCTTCAATGTGTGTAAAAGGTGTTTAACAACATATTTCTTTTAATATTTTTTTTTTTTTTTTTTTTTTGCAAATAAATTAGCCATCTTAACGAAAGTCCCTTTAACCCCCTTGCCATCTGGCAAGGGTTTGAAAGGACTATTGACGAAATCACATTTTTTTTTAATACAAAACATGGTCAAGATGTTTGAACCCACTTCATCAACAAAAGTTTGGACTTTGAAATCATTATCAAAGGACAATGAATCTTTAAGAAGTTCAACATAACAGGCCACTTCATGAAAAATTCAACTTTTTAAAATGATATAAAAGACATAAAACCACAAAATTTTATCAGAAGGGAATACATAAAAGATAACATTTACTAACTACAAAAAGAATAGTTGAAGAATTATCAAAATTATCAAAAATTATCCTACAGATCATCTTTCTAAACATTTTGAATGTTATTTTGTCTCATAAAGGGGCAAAATATTTCAGACAGATGTTCCAGCTTTTCAACAAAAACCTCATAACTACAGCTTTAAATGGGTTGTATAAGATACATGTTTTTTGGCTATAATATTTATGTAAACTTAATATAAAAGTTTACAACATTAAATTCAAGATTAAGATTACCATTTTAGCTTTATACTCCAAAGCTAAGAAAGCTTTCATTCCTGTGAGGAATCATAAAACCTAGGTTAGCTCAGTAAAATGCTTAATTAAAAGATAAACTTAATGTTCAGAACTGCAGTCTTTTAAAATTGCATAACTGATGCAAGTGCAAATTTTCATGCACTTGTAATAGCTTTACACTCATCAGTCCCTATAAAGTTTTTATTTAGCATCTTTATATAAATTCTGAGATGGTCTTTGCTATGTTTGCCTAGATTTACTCCACTTTTAGTAGTGTCAGTCGACAGAAACAAACTAGGAATGATTTCCACTGACCTTCAGAACCGGTCCGAATGGAGAGGACGACTGCGAAGCAGACATGTCAGACAAGTCCAACCCTCAGTAGAGGAAAACAGACTTTAAAAAGGATATGTATGTATGTATTTGGGAAGAACAAAAGCAGAAAATGCTGCACATACACGCAGTCTCATTTTGCCCTATAATATCAATGCCCCATTTACAAACTGAGTTCTGGTACAAGGTCTAAATTTCCCATCAAATCAATGCCTGAAGCTTTAGTATTTCACAGAATTGTCCATCAATTCTTTTTAAACAGTACAAGGGTTATAGAGATTGTGAGAAAGAAAACCGAAAACATTTCACAAACATTTAATTAATTTTGCCAGCTTAAGTAATTTCTTTCAAACGACACATAAACCTGCATGTTTAAAGCTTCTGTGGGATTTAACAAGCTCCATTCCCGGGATTCTGGACCAGCATTTAAATTTTATGACCACAGAATCAATGATCATTTGCAATTACAGTGTAGACAGAAAATTAAATTGCTGCCGATAAAATTCTGATTACACAAATCCTTGATTACATGTCTAGCCTATTCTGAAGATGGATAAAAGTTTATCGCTGGTGGGGAGTCAAAACCTCGTAACTACAGCTTGAATAAGCTGGAGTTACGAGGTTTTGACTCCCCACCGACGTTATGAAGGATAATCTTTGTCTACTCTTCATCTATCTCCCATTCCCAAACAAGACCAGGCCCCGGTTTCTCGAAAAAACTTAAGTACGTTTTCATGCTAAAATCTGAGCACCGTGCTCAAATCGCACGAAATCCATGTGAACTTCAATCCAATACCCTTCAATGTTGGAGAGTTTCCCTTTGAAGTTGAGCATGTTCTCATGAGAATATACTTAAGTTTTTTCGAAAAACCGGGGCCAGGTTTTGATGTCCCAAACATAAAATGTTTGGGAAAACATCGAGACAGCATTTTCTACTTTTGCCTCAATATTTTTGTGGATATTCTCTACACTAAAACTATCATTTCAAAACCCAAATTTTCGTCTGGAGAAGCTTCCAAATCGAAATAGTCCAAACTTGGGTTTAAACTGTTCAGTTGTATTGCAGATGATAAGACCCATATATTGAGACAAAAGGAGAAAATGTGTGATTAAAGATAGAACTTTGAATGCTATGGTATAGAAAATATTGAACATTGAATATTGAATTAAGATTTTATTGCAAGCTCCAAAGAACTGCATTAAGTCCTTTATCTCTTGTCATGGAAGTATTACTTTTTTAGTTTTCAATCCATAAAATGCATTGATATCAGGATGCAATAAAATTTTGAACATATCAATTTCATTTATTTTTTTCTTTCCAGAAGCTTCAGAATAAAATAACAATTTAACACAGAGAATTTAACGCATTAAATCTTTTGTGACTTTACAAAATAAGCAATATTTTCATTTATGATAATAAATGAAATTCACAGCCTTATTCATACAATTTCATTTTTTTCTCAGGGATGTCTTGAATGATTCTAAGCCCACAAGAGATTGACCACTTTTCGGTGTTGAAAACCATATGATAAATATATCATCATAACTATGCAAAACATATGTATTATCAAAATTTGTAATGCTGCACAAAATTTTCCTAGAACAGAATATTTCACAATTTTGCATTGCTTTGTTAAAGCAATACAATAAAAAAAAGTCTTATATTCAGACATTCCTTTATTCTAAACTTACATTTTGCAACCCTCAAAAAACTGATCTTTGACAACAATAATCAACCAAAAGAATTTGTTTTGTAATACAACTACAAAATCAATTAAAGCTCAAAGTAAGCTCAATTATCCATAATTACCTTAACAGTGTGCCAATCCACTTCAAATATCCGCGGGAATTCACACCAAAATTACAACAAAATCCACAAAAATTCCTCACTTAAACTTAAATCCCAGAATAAATCAGCAATAATCAATTGTCTATGTTAAAGTATCCGTAATTTCTGAATCAATAACAGTAAAATAGCTCACAAAATTCCCCGTTATTCAAGCGGTTATATTGTAGTGGTATTAACCAGGGACGAGTATTTCACTGTAGCTATCAGCCTCTCTGTGTGAGAGTCCAAACTTGACTGAAGCAGAGAGTACCAATATTGGATAGAACAACCCAGCCAGCCACTGCTGAACATTTCCCTTTATCTCTACAATCATAGAATGGTCCAAATTGAGAGTTTTTTCTCCCCCCTCCCTTTTTTTGGGGGGGGGGGGGGGGCTGATTACCTTACCAGCGTTTTTCTTTTTATAGTACAAGGAGATCAACATGAATTCAGATCAGCCTGCATAAACAATCAAGATGTAGGAAATTCTCTTGTAATTTCATCATTACCTTGGGGAGTCCGATGCATACAGCTTATCTCTACGGTACTGACTATACGGTTATAACTATGAAAAATTACCTCTAGTAAGTATTAGAGAGCAGATCCTGATCAGACTGTAACATTAGCCTCCCATTGTGACAGTCCAAACTGTTGGCACCAATATGAGGTACTCATGCAATTAAGCCTGACTGTTGCTGATGCTACTCCCCTGCTGCTGATGACAAGCATTTTCTCCTTTTGTCTCCTTTTGCCTCAAAATTTTCTTTGCTATATTGTACACAAACCCTACCTTTATCAACATACATTTTGTCATCTGCAGAAGCTTTCAAATCTGAACAGTCTACATTTTTCTTCCTTTAGAAAAGGATTTTAAAAACATTTTCTTTTCGCATTGATTGAAAAAAATGTTAAAATGTTCGTACAACTTTGATTGATCCCTCTCTATTCTGCTTCCTGAAAATGTTCAAGAACAACCTCAGGGTACGGAACTCAGAACCTCTTGGTTGCAAGGCACTCAACCTCTCCACCATTTACACCACACATCTGCGATCTGGGGATTATTACCCCTGCTTAAAAAGTACAAGAACACATGTAAATTCAAGAACTGCAGAACATTCTAGAATGTTAAATGGCACTTCTAGAACAGTTCTACAACTGTTCTAGAAGTGCCATTTAAAGTTCTAGAACAGTTCTTAAACTTTTTTTGCAGGGGTATACTATAGTGATTCTAACCTTGAGCAATAGGCATTTTTCAGAGCTTGTAAATCTTTGCTCGTCCTTAAATGAGGTGATCAAGTGCTTTCAAATGTCTGTGTAAGAATTTCCTTTTATCGGCCAAGATTCCTTGAAGCTCGTCAGAAAGTCACAAACAAATGGCAAAACACTACATTCATGGAACCGTTCTTATAAAATATTAACGAAGCAGAGTCTTGCTTGAACCTGGATTCCTGTCAACTTTGGAATTAACCCTTGTCATCACGATCATGGAATTATCTAACTTTTGCAGGCAGTGTAGAGAAAGATCAGCCTGCACATTTGTGCTGGCTGATCTTTGTCTTCACTGCCTGCTTGTCTTGTTACAGCTAGCATTGTTTTATAGACCAACTAAAAGCCCATACAATACATTCTTTGATTTAAGCTAAATTCCCAGAAAGATTTCTCTAGAGCAGGACAAGGATTTATCCTTTCCAATACCATACATGATTTTGATATCCAAACTAAAAATATTTTGGAAAGTATTGAGTGAAAAGGAGATGCTGATAACCAACATTATCTTCTTTTCTGCAAATGCTTTCAATACTCGATCACACTGTCAATTTAGACTGAATAATATTGATTTTGACATCTAAAACTGCTTGGTATTCGGAGAAAGTCTGAAATGTAATTTGTGTGAGAAAGGATTACTGTTGCAGTGTTAAGTAGTTAAGATTAAATATTCATCAGGCTTATAGACCAGTAGTCTCTGGTATACTAGCTGACTTTCTAGCAACTAGGTGGGCGAATATTTTATGGACGTCTTTTTTGGCTTAATTAGCAACTGACTTGAAATGTCTTAAATGAGCACTTGCTAATTGTCCTAATTGCAATATACATTGGGTGTAGTGAGCAAGAATGGCTGAGAATTCTTGCATTCAGTTAAAAAAATTAAGTCAAATTGTAAGCACCTAACCATGGATTCCTATCCTTTCTCTCACCAGTACTACCACTACTTTCCGAGCCTTAAGATGTAATGGTTTGATAGGCAGCTTTAATCTTTTGTAAATGCATTTCGAGATACATTCACCAACACAAGTTTTTTGCCTGACAAACATGAATACTTCCTAACATAATTTTGTAATTTCACACATCATTTACAGATATATTACATGTTAATTAAGAAAGACATGATTTCAATTATCTTTGCTGTTAACAGCATTCTCAATTGCTAGTTGCATACATTTTTATAACAGAAGGTGCATATGACAAGGATGCCTAATATTCAGATTATAGGAAGCTGTCCTAGCTATAGGATCTTCATGTTAAATAATAACTTAAATGATAAATTTTATCATTATACAAAAGCAATGTTTGATAAAATTTCAGTATATCTAGAAAGAGTTGTATGATTATGTACATACACATATACAACTATGTACATACGAGGTATAGTCAAAAAGTTCCCGGACTGCCTTTGAATTTTATTTTTTCGGACGTATTTGATTGAAGTCTTTATTCAATAAGTAATTTCGAAATGTAAACTACCACTTTGATAAGTTTTTGTGGTTTTAAAGTGTTAAAAATCAATATTTTCTAGGGCGTAAGAGCATAGTGTTCAAGAGTACGGATCACTTTGAAATAACGTATGCTCCCAATATTCTTACTATTATTCAAAGGACCATATCTTAAAAATTACAGGCACTTTTACATGCAGCCTCGATATGACATCACACCAACATATTTTCTGAACAATTTCAAAATTTTAACGTCGTGGCATAAAAATTCTGCGTTTCATACATATTTCTCCTAGCAACGGATGAAAGTCAACTGAAATCAAGGCGACGTCACCACAGTGTATGGAACAATCTCCGCTATTAACGTCTATGTGAAGTCCGAAATGACGCCTGCGGAAAATTAGAAGTTCTTTAATCCAAGAAACGGCTTCAGTGCATATTCTAGGACACCTTTATTTAATTGACACAAGAAATTAAGGATTTACCGCACAAAAATAAGCGATGATCTTAGCAATGAGCGGTTTAAAAATGTGCTAATATAGACATGAAGACCGACATTATCACCGACAGATGGAAATCATTCAACGATGTAGCTAATATTGTTGGAATTTGTCGTGGTGCAATTTATAAAATCATTTCGATAAAATAAAATACGTCTAAGCTGTACACAGGATGGGAGGCGCGGCTTTAGACGGACGATGAGCAAAAGGCCCACGTCGTGTACGCAATGTCTTTTCTTTGAACGTTTCCTGAGAATCGTGTGAACACTTATTTTACAAGGATAAATACCTTACCAACCAAATGCATCCATCGTACCGATATGAAAATAGGAACAACATGATTATATTTTAAGCTATGAAAGACTGTCCCGTATGCAATACAGCTCGTACTCAGTAAAATGTCATTTCAGCATTTCCCTCCTTTATTGAAATGTCCCCGAAGTTGCAGGTTTTAGTCAAACGAAGAGCTTTGGCCTGCGACCAGGTAAGCTGTGAAATGTTATGACACCAATTCATTCATTTGCTCCATATGTGTATCGCGATGGGAAGTATCTAGATCATTCGGATAAATAATTTGAAAAGTTGTGAACTAACCCGAAATCATTGATTTTGGCTCTGTAAAATACGACGTTATGTAGACGTCACTGTGCGACGTCAAAGTGATCCGTACATTGTTTATGTATGTTTTTGCAACTGTAAAATATTATGTTATATGGATTGTATCAATATAAATGATATATGTACTTATCGGACATGATTTCCTCTTTTTAGGTATATAAGTTTTAGAAAAACCTGAATGCATATAATTTACGTACGAAGGCAGTCCGGGAACTTTCTGACTGTACCTCGTACACATATACAGACAGAGAAGATATAACCAAGTATGACCACTTTTAGCAGCATATAAAAACTCCTTCCATAAATACCATGAGAAAGTATGTCACCATAATAAGTAGTTATAGATCAATTTCCATCAATATTTAATGACCCCCAGCTCCTCAAAACATCTTATGTAAAGGCATTACCCATCATAAAACAGCCATTATTCTGTCAACAATCCGGGAAATAAAACAGAAATAAGAACTACGGTTTGGATATATTTGGAAATCATTCAGCTTTTATTATATAACAGTAATCTGGAATATAACCCTTTACCAATCTGCAGAAACTTATCTAGGAAAATATATAAGAATTCATTACCCGCTTGAAATGGTTCTATGTATGAAATATAGAGTAAAAAACATACATAAAGGCCTGAAATAGTTAAACAGTGTGCAAGGGCTGCTGCACCTTGTCACATATAACCTTCATTTCTTGCACAAACACAACACAAATCTGGACAAGAGCTAACCAACACTTCCAGACAAGACAAAACCACTGAATCAATAAGTCTTATGATGAGCACTGACAAATAATTCCAACCCCCCCCCCCCCCCCCATTTCCCCTACACACAAACAAACAACTTGAATTTGTACTCAAATATGAAAGCTACTGCAAACGAAGTTACAATTTAGAAAGAAAACACTAAGAATCTCTGCAATATAGCAAAAAATATTAAAACTAAAGTCTTTTACCTCAATGTTTCTCCAACTAACTAACTAAAGTCTATACTGTTAGAGACATCAAAACCAGGACTTGTATGGGAAAGGGTTAATAAAGTTCTATGATGAGCATCCACAAATAATTCTTAAATTACCACCAAAAAAAGCTCATTATGAGCATCCCATAATCCATCACATATGGTGCATGCCGTCTGCACAAAGAACAAAGATCAGGTTCCGTACAGAATCAGATTTCTGCAGAGTTTTTGTCAACTTCTTTACTAAGGACCGTCACACATAAAACCCTTAATTATTTTTGTGCCACTGCTGGTCATTTTGTTGTTCAAAAATTGATGTCAGGGTTCGAAAAAAATTGTTTTAAATGCATCATACAAGAAGCAAGGAAACAAATACAAACTTGCATTCATACAGTAACATACAAATTCTTTGTACAGGTAATGTTACTTTGATAGTCTATCAGATTTTTGGCAGTATATTGTATCAAAAAGGCAAGGTTTACAAAAAACTAGAAGACCTGAAGGTCTTGAGTCGCTCCACAGGCCTGAATTTCTTTAAATATTCAATCCAAGTTTTGATTAGATTGTTCAATAGTTGTGTTTCTAAGAGCAAAAAGAAAGTAAAACTAGATTGTACAAAACATGTGGTTCTTTGAGCAAAGAGAGTAAAACCCTGTTTGCCATTTGAGAAAGGGTAAAAGGAAACAAGAGAAAATTCCAGATCAGGATGATACTGGCAATGATCATTTTTCCTTCGACCAAACAGATCTAAACTATCATTGATTACTCCAAAATAGTTCATATTTCTAAAAATAGATTTCATTGTTCTAAAAATAGATTTGGGGAAATACCCTATTTATAAAATAACCAGAAAGCCCTGATTTTCTTGTAATTTCAAATCCAAGTTTTTACAAGATTTTTCAATACTTTTGGGTCTTAGAGCAATAACAAAGTAACTAGAAAGCTGAAAATACCTTCATATAAGATTTAATGGTTACCAAGATTTGTTTTGATTAGAGTGAATTTGACTGATCTAGTTTGATAATGAAGTCATAATTGGCAATTTTGTCAAATTCAAAGGCATATAACTGGGAATGTTATATTACTCTAAAGCTAAGAATCACACTAAAATAAGATCTTTGCCTCACTTACATTTTGTTTTAGGTTTTGACCTGATTGATCATTATTTGTGGTTGAAAAGAGAATGAAAATAAAGTTGAAAACTACAATTTGTCAAATTCAAGGGCAGATAAATCATGATTTACGATTCTAATGAAGCTGACAATTACATCCATGCAAGATTTTATGGACAATTAAGATTATAACAAAGTTTCCTGTTGATTGTTGGATATTTATAGTCGTTTGAGTAAAAATAAGGTCAAAAATGGTAATTTTGTCAATTTCAAGGGCACATAACTCATGATGCAATTTTCAAATCAAGCTGAAAGTTGCACCCAGGCAAGATCTTATAGTAACCATCATTCTGTCCAAGTTTTGTCTTGATTGGTCAATATTTGTAGTTGCTAGAGTGAAAACAAAGTAAAAATAAAGCCGAAAATGGCAATTTTGTCAATTTCAAGGGCACATAACTCATGATGCAATTTTCATATCAAGCTGAAAGTTGCACCCAGGCAAGATCTTACAGTCACCATTAATCTGTCCAAGTTTTGTCTTGATTAGTCAATATTTGTAGTTGCTAGAGTGAAAACAAAGTCAAAATAAAGTTGAAAATGGCAATTTTGTCAATTTCAAGGGCACATAACTCATGATGTAATTGTCAGATCAAGCTGAAAGTTGCACCTAGGCAAGATCTTATAGTCACCATCATTCTGTCCAAGTTTTGTCTTGATTGGTCAATATTTGTAGTTGCTAGAGTGAAAAAAAGCCAGAACAGCCATTTTTTAAATTCAAGGGCAGATAACTCCAGATTTTCTGATTCAATCAGAATCAATTGAAGGAATCTGAGAGAGGACCACCCAAAGATCATTCCTGTGAAGTTTGATTGAAATCCATTGAGTAGTTTCTGAGGAGAAGATTTTTAAAGAAAAAGTTGACGACCGGACGGACGGACGGACGCACGGACGGACGCACGCACGACGGACACAGCGCCATGACAATAGCCCGCTGGCCTGAAGGCCAGTGGAGCTAACAAAAAAACAAAAATTCAAGATGAAGTACATCAATATTTGTAATTAAATTTTGAGTTTTTGTCAGTGTTGTTACAATCACAAATAGAACAAAAAAACGTGTAACCTTTGGGAGGAAAGAAGTTGACAAAGATGACATTCAAATCACGTTTTTTTTTTCATTACACTATCTTTTGGTAACATCCTTTTTATCAAATTTTACATCAAAAATTAATTTATGCTCATAAATGGCTGCACAGATGGGCCAATGTTACATAACACTGTCAAAAACCATCTAATTGAGCATTTAGCAGTCTTTAACAATTTTTCACCCTTCATATTCTAACCTTCCTCATGCTCTCAAATTCTTATGATTTATCTGTGCTGAATGTCTGCCTGAACAAGGTTGATTAACCAAGATACGGATTCTTTCTTTTCTTTCTGATTTCTTTTTGACAAAACTATTGTCAATGTCTACTAACAATTCATTATTTCAGATAATAATCATTGGTAATACATAAATGTATAAAGTAAATGTCTATCTCTCCTATCAGATCAGAAAAGCTAACTTAATTTGGCACTTTGTGTTCTTCATAATATTTTTTTTTTCAATATTTTACAATATTTTTCCACCAAATTATTACAGGCCTTCAATATGAAAATGTAAATTACAAGACTCCAAGTGAAGTACCAATTTTCACTGTGCAGTAATTGAAAGAAAGTCACAACTTTACAAAGCCCCCCTGTGTGTGTCCACCCTCAGCCATTATGCTCCTTTTATGACCATAATTGGAAGTACAAATCTGTCAATATGTAATAAAAATGGTGAAATTTATTGTCCATGCAGTAATTATGTATTTAGCATGATGGTGGCTGAATTATTCATGGATCCCTTAATAGATCTTCATATCCATACTTCTTGACATTTTGAATTAAAATATCTCACTAATCATTATAAAAACCCTATGTTGTGGATACTCATTGGAATCGTCTTATCAAGATGATTCCAATGAGTACCCACAACATACAGTTTGAAAGAGAAATAACAGATTTAGATCCCCATTTCTCACGTTTACTTATGGACCTCTACACACAAAAGTGATCTCCAATTGTTGAGAGTACTTCATATAGAACATGGCACCTCTGATTAAGATCTCTCAATAGAGACATTTGTTTCTTATCAAATTATTTCATTATGTCAATTATGTACTACTTGAGTGTAAAATGATTGGTAATAAATATAGTGATCAACCAAGATACTGATCATGTCTTTCTCCATAACAATTGTCATTTTCATTTGGTCCTCTCTCTCTCTCTCTCTCTCTCTTATTGTTGTTGCTTTTTGACATGATTCAATAATGTGACTACGATTAGACTGCAAAAGTGAATTTTCCAAGAATAACATGACATTAATTAATATCTCTATGGAGACATTTTGTCCATAATTACATTATTTCATTGTCAATTACTTACTTAAAGTGTAAAATTATTAGAAATAAATGCAATGTTTGACAATAATTAAGGATTTTATACCATCTTTTTTCCTTACATGTTACACTTGGTTACAAACTTAATCATTGAAATTCCACTGTCATGGTAACTTATGAAGGAAGACACATAGCTCCTAATTCATATACATGTATGTATAAACAATTTTAAAGATATTCCAAATCAAAACACTTTTTTGAAGCTCCAATTGAAAACTATTCAAAACTAATATGGTATGTATATGTATATGAAGGAAGACAATAGCTCCTAATTCATATACATGTATGTATAAACAAGCAAATTCGTTGAATTGATATCCCCCGCCGAACATATTTTCATTGTCAATAAAGTAGCGCGGAAACGAATATAACTCTGTATGTATATGGCTTCAACAGAACGAATATCACTCTGTATGTATATGGCTTCAACAGAACGAATATCACTCTGTATGTATATGGCTTAAACATTCAGGGGCAGTAACTCTAAATTTGATGGTCGAACCGGGTATTCCCGACGATATGCGCATGTTCTCATTGTAGCTGTGTGCCAAGTTTCATTGAAATCCTGTGTATAGTTTTCAAGAAATAGCGCGGAAACGAATATCACTGTATGTATATGGCTTAAACAGTCAGGGGCAGTAACTCTAGATTCGGCAGTCGAACCGGGTAACCCCGACGATATGCCCATGTCCTCATTGTAGTAAAGCTGTGTGCCAAGTTTCATTGAAATCCGGTTTATAGTTTTCAAGAAATAGCGCGGAAACGAATATCACTCTGTATGTATATGGCTAAAACAGTCAGGGGCAGTAACTCTAAATTCGGCGGTCAAACCGGGTAACCCCAACGATATGCGCATGTCCTCTTTGTAGTGAAGCTGTGTGCCAAGTTTCATCGAAATCCGGTCTACAGTTTTCAAGAAATAGCGCGGAAACGAATATCACTCTGTATGTATATGGCTTAAACAGTCAGGGGCAGTAACTCTAAATTCGACGGTCAAACCGAGTAACCCCGTCGATATGCGCATGTCCTCATTGTAGTAAAGCTGTGTGCCAAGGTTTATTGAAATCCGGTCTATAGTTTTCAAGAAATAGCGTGGAAACGAATATCACTCTGAATGTATATGGCTAAAACAGTCAGGGGCAGTAACTCTAAATTCGGCAGTCGAATCGGGTAACCCCGACGATATGCGCATGTCCACTTTGTAGTGAAGCTGTGTGCCAAGTTTCATTAAAGTCCGGTCTATAGTTTTCAAGAAATAGCGCGGAAACGAATATCACTCTGTATGTATATGGCTTAAACAGTCAGGGGCAGTAACTCTAAATTCGACGGTCGAACCGGGTAACCCCGACGATATGCGCATGTCCTCATTGTAGTTAAGCTGTGTTCAAAATTTCCTTGAAATCCGGTCTATAGTTTTCAAGAAATAGCGCGGAAACGAATATCACTGTATGTACGAGGGACGTTCAATTAATTTTAGAACTGGGGTTCTATAAGCCATAGTTATGTCGCAATTCAATTTTAAGTTTCTTCGATCCTTCGAAGCAATCCTCTTTGACACCCACACACTTCTAAAGTTTTGAGATCCATTACTTATATGCCAATAAATGTGCCTCTTTTGGAACACCCCTGCAGACACTGGAAAATTGCTCTTCATATGGAACATGAAGGCCTATACCGACGGCCAGAGGCTTTTTTCGTCATCATGGTGAACACAAAAAAGCCACACGGGCTTAAGCCCAGCTATAAGGGTGGATGACGACGCTGTGCAGCATGTGTCTCTTTCACGAAGTCTTGGACAAGATGACACCTGTGGACAGCTCCGTTATCATGGATTTGGCACATGTCTCTTTAGCCGGTTCTAGACCTGCCCCTTTCGTGATATTTCTTTACTTTCGCCAACATACATTTCTTGTATGAATGACCGCCAAAATGTGTGCTAATTGAAACAATAATTTGAACAATACACCCGTTATATTTAAAAATTACCGCGCAAAAGACTTTTGCCGCACTTTTAATTTTTTGGCTAATACGGACCTTGTCTGATCTTTTCTCAACCATTGCTTGCTAATGACACGCCATTGGTGCTCATAATAGTAGATTATTGTTCAATAATATGCATAAAGCTCAGAAAGCCAACATTTGTTGCTTTTAATGCATTATTTCAAAGTATATTTTGCACGGGTGCCTCTCTGTCCTTAAGGCAGCAGGTGGGGGACCCGATGGGCATAAACCTTTCTGTGTTTCAACCCTATCTTCAAAATTGTATAACATGTCCCCGATGAAAAACAAACTTTAACGGCTATTTCTTGCAAATTGAACCATGCGTCTTGTTCGGTCATGTCGGAATCTACAGCTACATTTGCTTTGGTACTCGCTCTACCCGGGTTGCCTGAGAGGGGGGCATCATTCAGGCCAGTTTTACCAATTTAAATTTTTATTATCTTCCTAAAAACTGACATATATTCAACGTTCGAATGTACAAGAATCTGATATAGTTCATTAAATACATGTGATGCAGATACTTCAAAGCTTACGCGACCTTTAATGTAGACCCGTACATCCTACTTCAGTTCGTTTTCCATTTTGCGCACAGCGAAATAGCCAGTGTATATGACTGAACCAACCTAAAAGTTCAATAACTTTTGAAAGAGTCAACGAATTTGTCTCAAATTTTGACCAAGTATAAATAGTAGCCGCAAGCACCACTTATTCTATAGAACCGTGAGGAATGGTGGACCATTAGTACCACTTTTAATTGAACGCCCCTCGTATATGGCTTAAACAGTCAGGGGCAGTAACTCTAAATTCGGCGGTCGAACCGGGTAACACCGACGATATGCGCATGTCCTCATTGTAGTAAAGCTGTGTGCCAAGTTTCATCGAAATCCGGTCTACAGTTTTCAAAAAATAGCGCGGAAATGAATATCACTCTGTATGTATATGGCTTAAACAGTCAGGGGCAGTAACTCTAAATTCAATGGTCGAACCGGGTAACCCCGACGATATGCGCATGTCCTCTTTGTAGTAAAGCTGTGTGCCAAGTTTCATCGAAATCTGGTCTATAGTTTTTAAGAAATAGCGCGGAAACGAATGTCGGACGGACGGACGGACATGGCAAAAACAATATCCCCCCCCCCCCCCCCCCCCCCCCCCCCCGCGAAAATTTTTTTCGGCGGGGGATAATAATCTTAAAGATATTCAAAATCAAAACACTTTTTTGAAGCACCAATTGAAAACTATTCAAAACTAATACGGTATGTACAAAGACTCCATGGCATTTCAGCTGGTGTTGTTTGCCATTTGGGTGGTTGTAGAATCTGGTGTTTGTAGATTGTTCCACAGATAGCCTGATGTCACATCTCTGTCAACAGACTGTACAAATCTCTCAAAACATAGTTTTTATTGTCATCATTTTCATTTTTATTGAATTTTATGACAAAATGAATTCAATTATGTAATAACTTCTTCATGGGGAATAAATCTGTGGCTCAAATGCTTTCCTTGAACATGAAATATGAGTCATTTTACAGTTTTTTACAACAAAGCCATAGGTAAGAATAAGAAACAATTATTATCAAAATTAATAGAACAAGAGCAAACTTGTGGCCATGCATCGCTTACCTGAGAAGGTATTGGGAGTTACTGCATGCAAGATTCCAAACCTTGAATGATCCTGGTAATGGACAAATAATTGCTAATAACTGAATTGAGCCATAATTCATACCTCCAGAGCAAAATATACATCCAAGAGTTAGGGAATGAAATTTAGCATTTTTTTCTATTCAAATTTGGCATATAGTCTGTGATGGTATGTCCGGAAATCACGTCCCGTATGCATTAGAGTATTAAGCATGCCAACAACTGCAATTGTGTACTCCAATATCTGAACTTTCATGATCCACTTGTTGGCATATCTGGAAACGCGTCATTACGTCGTATTCCGCCGATTACGTAACGTTGTCAATTTAATTTATTGCAAACCAAGTTTAGTGAAACATATGAAAATGATTTTGTTTTTGTTATGTGTGTTTCTATTAACAAATATCTGGATATAGATATAAATTCTTTGAAATGAATACCCATATGATGCATAGATATGCCGTCGTTAACAATATTGAGACAAATACTGACGTATTCAACGTTCTTTACTTTTGCACTACTTGATATCTATCTCGACTTTTAAGTTTAATCGTGCGGGTGTTGTAGTGGTTATAACCTTATTGATCGGACGTCTTTGACGATATATCGGGAAGATAAATATCGATTTCATAGATTTCACGAGCCGTACATACACTTGACCCACGTGTGTATGCTATACTGATCGAAAGTTCTAAAGCGCCACATTACAAATGACTATAACTATTCAAATAATTATAACATGTTTATGAATTTTTATATGTGAATTAATAAGTACCAATTAGATTAATTTGCACGATTTGTTGTCAGTTATCATTGAATGTAAGGATGTTATATGAGTAAAGCTTTCAACTCTCTAAATTGTCGTAGAGCTTCAGATAATGCATTTATAATGATTTGAAGATACATGGATATTCAGCAGAACCCAATCAATGGAGAAAAACGAAAGAATGAATGACACGCTCGTATTGCTGATGACTACAGCAAAAGGAGAAAAGTGGTGGGTAAATCATGGTATTTCAATTTTCCAAACAGTCTTCTTTTTATTGACAATTGTCATATTCCTTTTTGCGCAATAAACTAACACAATCAAAAGAATTTTAAACATACTGTGTAATTTTGTGTCGTCGGCAATCACGATGGCAAATTTCAATCATTTTCTGAGAAGACCAGTATATATGGTAATATTGTCAGTTAAAAACTGTCCTCGTGCGAGAGTACATGTGTTGAATCCATAATATTGTGTACATAGTTTATATTCTTGTACGTTGAAGTATTCAATTACATAAGTATTTAGTTCTTTTAAACAGAATAATTTACAACTACATGGTTGTTGTACAAGGACGTGCATTGCGTACATAATTGTGGATGATATTTATACGCGTGTGCATTAGTTTTTTTGTTTTGTCGTAGATATAATGCCAAGCAGATTATCTGTCGAAGAAGCCAAGGATATCTACCCAATGGAGCCATTGTATCATGTCAAGTTCTAGATCAAACTCTAGTCAGTGAACCAATAAAAGATTGCTGTGAAATTTTAATTCAGGGTGTAGATATCGTATCCCAGTATGAAGACAAACCTAAAATTGCTAAACGTTTCAGCAAGTTTGACAGCTATTTATGTAAAAAGAATAAAGTTTCTTGATACAGACAGTAATACAGTGGTACTACGAAAAAGACGGAAAGAACGAGCAAAGAAACGCCATGAAACACTACTCACGGCCATTCTCAGAGTAAAGGCAATATCAAGCATTGGTGACTGGTGTCTTTTTTACCTTGAAACAGAGAAACTGCAGTTCTTGATGCAATGATTCTGTTGCAGTGCCTTAAAAAAACTAGTATCATATAATCAGGCAGAGATCAAGTTTAGCACTTTTTATCTGTAACACATTGGTAATTTGAAGGTTACAAAGAGGTTCCTTACACATATAAGTCAAACAGACTGGTCTTTACTAGTAAAAAGGAGCGGACAAAGATGCTTGCTTGAATCCAGAACAATTTACAGATTAATAAATGTCTTCTATCGTACTTCAGCTAATTATGCTGTGCCTTTATATAAGTAGATGTCTATTGTTTTGTACACCGTATATTTTATAATTCTTTAATTTCTTTTAAGAATCGTTCTCTAATCTCTTCTTACTCGATGGATATTCTGGTTTTTTCTCATAGTAGTATGCCACAATTCATTTATGCCAGAAAACTGAAAGTTCGACTTCGACATAATCGAAATCTACTAGACTAGTATATTCTTTTTGAAAAGCACTAACAAGTAGAGAAACGGCTTTTGAAATGAAGTGTATTACATTTTCCAACACAACTTTAAACTTAAAAAGGAAAATCAAATAAAAAAATGAAATAGTGGTAAGTGGAATAAATATTCCACATTACGATAAATGCCTAAATCAAACTTGAAAAGTGAATAACAAGACTTCTAAGTTTAAACTTTTTAATATGCATGTACTGGTTTCACAAACATTAATCATCAGGATGTTTGGAGGTAAATTTCATGATTATTAGTAACGACGTTACAATGACGTTGTTGACGTTAAGGCGTCAGAGCAAAAATATCGAGGTGAAATCACATAATGGAACATTAAAAAGTTAAAATTTAATTTTTTTTTTCACTTTGCAATCTTAATACAGTGGATATATGTATTTAATAAGATTGACCTATCATCGACGTTATTTATCTTTTGACGTAATCATAAGTTGAGACTCTTGATATAATATTTTCATGTTTTTACCTTTATTGAATGTGATCATGAACTAAAAATTGCTAAAGCCATTCATATAATCAATAAGTATGTATGTTTGTACTTTGACGTCAGTGTGACGTCTGAACACTAAAACGCAGGTAAACGGTTTTACAAAATGATGCGTTTTCTCTAAAACAGTTATATCAAAGGATTTGAGTTATTTTCTTGTAATCTTTCTGTACAATATCCCTGTAATCGACTGTTTATCTCAATTTTGTTGTTTATTATTGTTGTTTTTGACGTGACGTCACAGGAAAACGACGCGTCTACAGATATGCCAACAAGCAGTTTCATCATTACCGAGGAATTGTTTCTCTGATTTGCGTTGTTGGCATTCTTAATACTCAAATGCACACGGATTACCGATTATCACAGACTAATACTTGTTCTTAAAATGTTGTCTTTTTGTTTCTACAATGGAAAAGTTCTATTTATAGAGATTCGTTATGGCAAGTTTGATTTTCTTTCCATTGAAAATGTTGGAGGGTCTGACACAGAAAATTGCTAGCAGACAGAGAGACATATGGAGATATAACCAAAGCCATAACATAATACAGCAAATATCGGGCATACTAAAATTATACAAAAAATGCAGACACCCAGTGACAGGAGAAAGTCAAAAAGAAACTACTGATCTAAAAGAATAAGCTTCAGTTTCATGTCTATAAAAAGCAAAAATATAAAAACATTCATAGACGAAGTCTAAGCCATAAAGAAAATAGAAATTTTCACAAAATATCATCTTTTATGATTAAGTCTTCGCGAGTTTGACAAGACTGTCATCTGCTCTTTGTAAGGAGCGTAAACGGAGCAGACAGTATTCTAATTTAGCTCTTTTCCAAACAACGAAAGTTTAGACGAGAAAATTCATGTTGGAAAAACCAGTATTTGCATAAAATATGGTTCAGAAAATTTTGAGACAAAAGGAGAAAATGCTGATCATCAGCATTTTCTTCTTTTGCCTTAATTTTTTCCAAAGCCATTTGTATAAGGAACGTAAAACCCTGGTCTTGTTTGGGAAAGGGTTAAATATTCTTATAATGGATGTGTCCGACTAGAAGTTCAAAATTTTAACAGGCATTTTAAAAATGATGGATGAATTTGAATTTATTGAAGATCATCAAATTTCATCCCTCTGTCAGCAGATGTTTTATACCCTTTTTAAAATGATGGACCTTTTGAATTGTCAAAATTTGATGGCTAAAAAGACGGAAATTTAGATCTGTCCAAAAACTGAGAACAGGTAGTTTTGAATGACAAAATATTAAAAACTCTTAATTGTTAGTATTCAGTAATAAATTCATGCGAGCACACAAATTCAAACTCCATGGCCAAACCCTCCAAACATTGGATATGCCATTTTTGTCCTAAAGGTTTCATAATACATTGGTAAAGGCTGGGTCACATACAATTCCACGCCCAAATTACATCCTCATCGCGTCCCAAAATATGCTGAACTGACTATTTGTGGACATGCTCTCATTCTGATGTGGTTGCGGGATTTTTTTATGTGACCAGGCCTTAAGACAAAAATATATTGTAAATGATTTGATGAAACTAGCCCCTGATGTCCAAGACAGATCTATCAAGGTTGAATACCTGATAAATTAGCAGCATGTTGTTACCCGATAGTTAGTCTGTCCCAGCTTGACTCATGACCATCACTAATTGATGACCACTGACCTCCATTATCAATTAGTACCAACTTGTGGTCAATTAGCGGGTCAATTTATTGGTCAATCCATGTCATAACTAGTCTATAACCCTTTCATTCCAATTAGAAAGTTGATGCTGAAAACAAAAAGAATGTTGATAAAGACAGGATTTGTGCACCATATAACACAGAAGATATTGAGGCGAAAGGAGAAAATGCTGGTGACCAGCATTTTCTTCTATTGCCTCAATGTTTTCTCAAGGCCTTTCTATTGTGGACATTAAGACCAAGTAAGGGATAACTGTTGTATAATCCTGTCTGGCACCTGTATACACAAGTCATGCTGGCCACCTGAGAGCAACAGATCAGAGGGGGTAAAGACATTATATTTGACATTTGAAATCCAAACCCTATGATACGGGTACTAATTTGAATTGTCTAGTGAGACGATCCAAATGAGTACCCAAAACATAGGGTTTGATGAACCATAAAAGAAATATTGTATTTTGAAAAGTCATCACTCCCTCATACCTATAACTCTGCTGGGCACCACATGTTTGACCTGGTGTTACTACATACTAGACTTGGATAACATGACCTTGTGTGACTTGGAATTCATTAACATTATCTAAATCTACATGATTATACTACATAGCCGGTACAAGGTCCTGTAGATTTAACTTAATATGAGCACATGAGGACCATGATGGCCCTAAATTGCTCACCTGGTACCTGTAGATAAACAAGTCATGCTGGGCCTAGATAACTTGACCTTGTGTGACATGGAAATTCATTAACATTATCTAAATCTACATGATCACATTGCACACTCGGTGCAAGCAAGATCCAGTTGCAACAATAAATTCATGTCTGCAAGTCAAGCAAATAATTTGATCTGTTGTACTTCAAATTAAGCCGCTTCTGCTTTTTTACACCATTCTTTAATCCTTATCACCTTACGCTGTTCAAGAATGTTGTCTTGCACTCTAAAATTATATAGTCAGTGCACCTCCAAACAAACTATGATCTTCCTAAACTAGAAATGGTTACATCAAACAATGATGCCTGAAATTTGGAAATTATTGTCTTATCAATTTCATTCATGGTTGCATAATTTGCAATGAACAAATCGCTGTCTGACTGTAACAATGTTTGAAGTCCATGTTAAGTTGTGTGACCAACTACAATAATAATGTTATCCCTAGTCAATCTTGGCGCCACATTCAACCAATAAACATTTACAGACATGCTTTCAACATTTCAAACTTGTCTCCCTGACTTGTCATACAAACAATAGAACACTTTCCCAATAAGACTTTTAATTTGAAAGATGTTACAGACAACAATTCTTCTCTTGCTTCAATGTTTTCCTAAGCTTTTTCAATCTATTGCATTAAAAGACATTTTTGTTCGGATAGGGCTATAGACAAAGATCAGCCTCCACATACCAGTAAGTAAATTTCTTATGCAAAGATTCAAACCCATGCTGGATGAAATCCCTGCTAAAATAATACTGAACCCAAATGGTAGCAATTGAAATTTGTATGGGAAGCAAAAAGAAATGCTTAAGGGGGAATGCTCCAGTTTCCTAAAATTTTTCCCAATAATAGAATTTATTTATATTTTGTATGTTGAAATTACATGTTATTACCAATTGAACAAGAGGACCATGATGGTCCTTAATCGCTCACCTGAACCTATATAGAAAGAAAGTCACAATGTTGTATTAAGTTCAAGAGCACATAATTTAAGATGTGAGATTATGATCCAGCTGAAAACTGCTTTCATAATCTTGAATGATCAATATTTGTGGCTGTTACAGTGAAAACAAAGTGGAAGAAAACAACACAGACAAGGGCACATACCTCTGTTCTAATAAAAGTATTCTCATCAACATTATGTCCAATTTTTTTTTGGATTGGTCAATATATTGTTAGAGGGAAAATAAAGTCGAAAACTGTATTTTGTGAAATTCAAGGGCCAATAACTCTAGTCAAATCAAGCTGAAAGTTTCACTCATCCAGGATCTTATGGCCACCAACATTGTGGCCAAGTTTTGTCTTGATAAGTCAATAAATGTAGATGCTACAGTGTAAACAAAGTCGAAAACAGCAATTTTGTCAAATTCAAGGGCACATAATTCCAGACTTCCTACTTCAATCACACTGAAAATCGAAGTCAACCAAGATCTTATGGTTACCAACATTGTGGCAAAGTTTTGTCTTGATCGGTCAATATTTGTAGATGCTAGAGTGGTAACAAAGTCAAAACTAGCCATTTTTGACGTTCAAGGGCACATAACTCCAGATTTCCATGTCCGATCTGACAAAAAATTAAACTCATCTGAGAACTTATAGTTACCAACATTGTGGCATTTTTTTGTTTTGATCGGTCAATATTTGTAGATGCTAGAGTGGTAACAAAGTCAAAACTAGCCATTTTGGACGTTCAAGGGCACATAACTCCAGACTTCCTAGTCCGATCTGACTCAAAATCAAACTCGTCTGAGAACTTATAGTTACCAACATTGTTGCAAAGTTTTGTTTTGATCGGTCAATATTTGTAGATGATAGAGAGGTAACGAAGTCAAAACTAGCCATTTTTGATGTTCAAGGGCACATTACTCCAGACTTCCTAGTCCGATCTGACTCAAAATCGAACTCATCCAAGAACTTATGGTCATACATATTTTGACCAAGTTTGATTATGATTGGTTAGTATTTGTAGATGCTAGAGTGGTAACAAAGTCAAAACTAGCCATTTTTGACGTTCAAGGGCACATAACTCCAGACTTCCTGGTCCGATCTGACTCAAAATCGTACTCATCCGAGAACTTATGGTCATCCATATGTTGACCAAGTTTGCTTAAGATTGGTCAATATTTGTAGATGCTAGAGTGGTAACAAAGTCAAAACTAGCCATTTTTGACGTTCAAGGGCACATAACTCCAGACTTCCTGGTCCGATCTGACTCAAAATCGAACTCATCCGAGAACTTATGGTCATACATGTTTTGACCAAGTTTGGTTAAGATTGGTCAATATTTGTGGGTGCTAGAGTGGTAACAACAAAATGTGAACAGACGGACAGACAGACGGACAGACGGACAGACGGACAGACGGACGCCGACGGACAAAAAGCGACCACAATAGCTCACCTTGAGCACTTCGTGCTCAGGTGAGCTAAAAATGAAATAAAAATGGATGGTCAGCGATCTTGTTTGAATTTTATAGGCAATCGTATCACATACCCCTACATCGAAAAAATGCACAATTTCTTGCACCTGTCCAAGGTCACTCAAATGCTAATTAAATGCTGTATATTCATCGTTTAGTCCCGAAAACGGATTTAAAGTAACGTCTTACATTTAATAAGAACAGAAAACCCAAAATATGTACCATTATAAACGCGTAAATGTATAAAACAGCATGCTCACGGGTTCGGTTAGATCAACGAAGCTGGAGTGTTTTATGTCAAAATTTGCATATTTTTGGAAATATTTCAAGTTCTACATAATAGAATTTGATAAAAACCCCTCATTGTATTAAGCAACATGTCCTGGTAATAATTCAAAAAGAAAATGCATAGGTCAGCGCACTTATTAGTGAATTACAGCATTTTTTATCAGCTACACATGAATAAAATGACGCAAAACAGTGGTAAGTGCAAACACACATACAACTGTCTTGTTCTAAATAATCGATTTCCAACTTGAGGAAATCAGTTTTGCAAAATAAATACACTTTTACCGTCGTAAATGGTAAATTGTAATGATGTGTTATATTATTGAAAATATGGTAGCGAAACATATTGGTACGAAACGTTTAATTTACTGCAGTAATGACCGAGTGTTCCGAAAAACTGGAGCATTCCCCCTTAAAACTATATTTTGTCAGAAAGGAGTTTACATGACTCCTTCTACAAACAATATTTTAAGAAATGACAAGATTTGGATTCATTCAATGAATGTTTAGATAAATGAATAATATAAACTAAAATATTTTAATTTCAATTTTTCCTACAAGAAATAGCTACCCAAAATTATGTTTCCATGGAGCAAATTTGGTTGTCAGGGAAAAGTAAAGGAGCTGTTTATTGATTGGATGTTGTAATATTTTCAGACTTTATTGTCAAGGTATAAATTATGCATCGTTCATTTTGTCAACAGTTGAAAATAATTTGAAACAGCAGAGATTTTCTTGATAAAAATGACAATACAAATCCTCTGAAAGAATGTAACCCTTTCCCCAGAAAAATGCCATGTTTTTTATATGAATCCATCTGAGAAAGCTTTGGAAAACATTGATGGAAAAGAAGTAATGCTGATGACCAGCATTTTCTCCTTTTCCCTCAATATTTTCTATGCTTTACTTTACATTAATTGTATCTTTATCAACATCCATTTTGTTATCTGCAACTCTGTCCTTGCCTATATATTTGTTATTTGAGAAAGGGCTAACTTAATTCCCTGACATTTAATATTCATAACCAGAAAATCAGCCAGTTTTCTTTTGACTTAAACTTAAAAACCTTTGTTTAAAAGTTCAAATTGTTTAAATTGTAAAATAGAGCCATATGCACCATATGTTTTGTAGTTTGTGAGGAATGGTTCTCTCTCTTTTTTTCTTTTCTTTTCTATACTTAAATGTTTCAACAAGCTACAGTATAATGACAGAAAAATTTCTTATGAAAAAAGTGTAACCATTCTTATCAACTTAAATAAATTTGTATTAAAGAAAAATGTTGGATAAGAGCATTTGCCTGTTTTCCAAAGAATGTTTTCTCCTTGTTCCCTCATATTTTTACGCTGTAATTTTGCATGAAACTTTAGAAGATATTGATTGATGCATCGGGGACCTTGCTAATGAGCCATGCAGATATAGGACTGCAGGCTTTAACAAGAGGGCTTGTTTGAAAAAAGGTTTGAAGAGAAATCTTAGGAAATATTGAGAGAAAAGAAGAAAATGCTGATAACCAGCATTTTCTTCTTTTCCCTCAATATTTTCTATGTCATTTTTATATATATTTCCAGCTATTTCTAACATTTACTTTCTTTCAAAACGTCTAAAAGCTTTAGAATTAAAGCCTTGATTTTTTTCCTTCAAGTAAAAGATTAAGTTCACTTTGTTAATATTTTCAAGTTATTTTGTTGCATGAAACTTTAGAAGAGATTGATTGTTGCACTAGGGACCTTGCTAATGAGCCATACAGATAAGGGAAGGGGCTTCAAAGGTAATCTATGCAAGTCAAATTTGCTCATTATAGATAATACATGAACAACTGCAACCCTAATTGACAATTAATACTATAGTAGTCATTGTAACATTTTCAGCCTTTCCTTTCCCAAACAACACTTTTTAATGGTAGTCCAATTTGAAAGCTGATGCAGATGACAAATTAAAGGGATGTTGTAAAAGATACTATTTGTGTATAATACAACACGGAAAATATTGCGACAAAAGGGGAAACTGCTGGTTATCAGCAGTTTCTTCTTTTGTTTCAATGTTTTCTTTTAAGGATGTCAAAACCAGGTCTTGTTTGGGAAAGCGTTAAGTCTTACAGCATATCGTTGGTGGGGAGTCAAATCCTCGTAACTACAGCTTGAATAAGCTGGAGTTACGAGGTTTTGACTCCCCACCGACGATATGAAACATTAAGAAGGCCTGCATCTCCAGGGTTTATCACAAAATTGTTGCAAATACCTAAAAATTCTTCATTTTTTGTACTAACCTTATAGTGTAGACATCGTGACCACTGGATTAGAAGTCCTGCATTTTGGATATAAGGACAATGAGTCTGTCACACTGCAATACAAATTGAAAATATCAAAACTTTCATGACTTGGATAAAAACTTAAAGTCATTTATCAATTCCCCAAGTCTGAAAAGCTGACCAATGTTTTCCAAAAAAGTTTACAGTGCTAATAGCAGCATCGTCATCAACATCATCATTTTTTTCTCCACTATACATCCTAGAGCTCTCTCTTTCTATCAGAAATGTCAAAACAAGTGATATTTTTGGAAGAGAGGTTTAAACAAGAATTATTTTAAGTAATTCATCCAATCTGGCCAGTGTTCCCAGAAGTGGTTCTTGTGCTCTGGTCTCTATTTACTCAGTTCATGCCCTTTTAATTAGAACTTGGTATTCTGTTTGTATTAACTAGGAACCACTTATCATAAGTACCCTGGGACCCTTTAACAAATAATCCTTAGTTTTGATGATGAGAACAGAGAAAATATTTGAAAGAAAAGAAGAAAATGCTGGGCACCAGCATTTTCTTCTTTCCTCTCAATGTTTTCTGCACTATCACAAATATCTGGAATCCTAAATATTAGGCATATGTATAAATTTTCTTCTCTGCAACTGTTAAGTTTGGACCATTCTATGGTTCATTTGTTTGGGAAAGGGTTAAGCAAACAGTCTAAACTGGAACATTTGGTCAGCACAAGACCCTCATGGGTTGCTAATCTTGACAAGTTTAAATGGCTAGCGCAAAAAGATAGTAAGTACATATAAATTAATATACATTTATGATGGTTTTGCTCTAGCCAATTGAGTTATCATGGGACCTTTTTTAGCTCACCTGAGCATGAAGTGCTCGAGGGGAGCTATTGTGGTCACTCACCGTCCGTCTGTCCATCCGTCAACAATTTCTTCAAACATCTTCTTCTCCAAAACTAACAGGCCAATTTTGACCAAACTTGGCAGGAATGTTCCTTGAGTGACCCTCCTCAAAACTTGTTCGCTGATTTTTGATTCGTCAAAAAATGTGGGCGTGGCAGGGCGGGGCTTATCGCACTTAGAGAAATCCTAAGAAAATTCTTTAAAAATCAACAATTGTTCCAATTTGAACCAAACTTGGCAGAATTGTTCCTTGAGTGAACCTTCACAAAATTTGTTCGCAGATTTTTGATTCGTCAAAAAACGTGGCCATGGCAGGGAGAAAGGGGCTTATCAGACTTAGAGAAATCATAAGAAAATTCTTTAAAAATCAACCATTGGGCCAATTTGAACCAAACTTGGCAGAATTGTTCCTTGAGTGACCCTTCTCAAAACTTGTTTGCAGATTTTTGATTCGTCAAAAAACGTGGCCGTGGCAGGGAGAAAGGGGCTTATCAGACTTAGAGAAATCATAAGAAAATTCTTTAAAAATCAACCATTGGGCCAATTTGAACCAGACTTTGTAGGGATGTGCCTTAAGCCTTTTTTTTAAAAATTTGTTCACAAATATTTTCATTTGTAAAAAGTTGTGGCCGTGGCAGGAAGAAAGGGGCTTATCAGACTTAAAGAAATCATATAAGAAAATTCTTTAAAAATTAACCATCGGGCCAATTTGAAGCAGACTTTGCAGGAATGTTCTTTGAGTCTCTCTATTCAAAATTGATTCACAAATTTTTACATTTGTCAAAAAATGAGGGCGTGGCAGGGAGGAAGGGGCTTTTCGGCCATAGAGAAATCCTAAGAAAATTCTTTAAAAATCAACCAATGGGCCAATTTGAACCAAACTTTGCAGAATTGTTTCTTGAGTGACACTTTTCAACATTTGTTCATAAATTAATAGTTTTGTCAAAAAATGTGGGTGTGGCAGGGCTTATCTAACCAAGAGAAATTGTTAAAAAAAAAATTCAAAAATCTTCTTCTCCTTAACCATTGGGCCAATTAGAACCAAATTTGGCAGGAATGTTCCTTAGGTGACCCTTCTTAAGATTTGTTCGCGGATTTTTATTCGTCCAAAATTGTGGGCATGGCAGGTCAGCACTTATCAGACTTGGAGAAATCATAAGAAAATTCTTTAAAAATCAATCATTGGTCCAATTTGAACCAAACTTGGCAGAAATGTTCCTTTGGTGACTCTTTAAAAAAAATGTGAATTTTTGTTTCGTCTGAAAAAGTGGGTGTGGCAGGGCGTGACTTATTGGACTTAGAAAAATTCTAAGAAAATTCTTTAAAAATCAACCATTGGCCCAATTTGAACCACACTTGGCAGAAATGTTCCTTGGGTGACTCTTTGTCGTAAACTTCTTTCAGGTGAGCGATATAGGGCCATTCTGGCCCTCTTGTTAACCATACAGATGTTCTTGCATGCTAATTTTAAACAGTCCTAACAACATTGTGTCATGACAGTTATTGAGTATCAGTTGGTTAACAATGTTCAAAGGATTGTTTATAAAAGAACTTGCATCTAGGCATCTGAAACACCATTGCATGATGATCACATATTGGCTTTAGTTAAACATTTTAAAGAATTGTTCATTTACAATAATGCAAGATCCAATTTTCCATAGCTTCCTTACGATTTCCACCAGGGAAGAGATTTAGAGATAGATAGACAGTAGATCTCTATTTCTTAAAATATTCATTCAACTTTCAAAATATTATTGTATTAAGTACATTTGAGATCTTGCTTTTAGTTTGTCCTCCACCTAAGGGTTAGTTTCATTTATCAGTATTTGCCCCCTGGCTTATATACCAAGTACTGAAAGAGTACCTCAGTCAAGCTCACTTTAAAGATGAGATAAAACACTTGAAATACTGGAAAGACAAGTTCAAGGTACAAACATTTTGTAAAGTGTTGATATAAAACCTCTTTTTGATAAGATGAAATGAATCTTAAAATGTTTAGTTTTGGTGTGTATGTCCTTTTTTGTGTACCATATTATAGGCCTACATACATGATACAGTGTATCATTTGATTACATAATTATGCACCCTACGCTAGATTCGAAGTCTCTTGATGCAAATATAGCAAATAATATTGCCCAAATGTAACCAAGAAGTTGGCAGTCACTTAAGCTGTAGTTAATAAAGTTCTAGTTGCTAATAAAAACAGTAAAATCTTGAATCAACAACTCCAAAATAAGCTACATTAGCACGGAGCAGTTAGGATTGATACAGAGTAATTGCTTGCATACATTTATTCTACAAAATGTATGTTTGTTGTTGTTTTTACAAATTAAAGATCAGTAATTAGAACCCCCTTGTCAGTGTTTGGAGATTTACTTTGGATAAAGAAGTCCCTGTAGACCCCAAGGTGTAGGAATACAATCTGGCTAAGAAAGTAGTTCCACTGGCAGCATGTGGCGATCACACTCCATTTGGAAGAATAAACAGATAGATATCGTTAAGAACACATGTCTGGTCAGATTATTTACAAATCCCTTTAGATACTGTTATCTTCCATACAGAGTTACACAGATAAGGGCGGATAATGGCATTCTAAATACAAACATCACTAATCATCCAAACCTTGTATTGTAGGTACCCATTAGAATCGTCTCATTGAGACAATTCTAATGAGTACCCACAATATAGAGTTTTGTTTAGAAATAACAGATTAAAATACAATTAGGGCATTAATCCTTCATATCTATAAAACAGGTCTGCTCATCTTCCATGTTTCTTCACATAATTATCTGCATGTCTGTCAGTAAGGTTCCAGCAGTCTTATCCTATACTAAATGTTCCTAATTGATACGTAAACTAATACCAACCTTCAACTGGCCCAAATGGTAGACTGGCCCAAACTGAAGAGATACAAAAGACTAGGCCTAAAGTGTATAATAAGTTTAACCCCTTCCCAAACGACAAAATTTTGGGTTGATCCAATTGGAAAGCTACCCCAGACGACAAAATTCATGTTAAAAAGGAAAAGTTTTGTGTACAATATGGCACAGAAAACATTGAGACAAAAGGAGAAACTGCTGCTTATCAGCAGTTTCTTCTTTTGTCTCAATGTTTTCCCAAGCATTTTCTATTAGGGACGTCAAAACCAGGTCTTGTTTGGGAAAGGGTTAAATGTAAATCATTGATATTTCAAAATTCCAAAAGGTTTACATGTCATATACCTCTTTTCCATCAAACTGTTTAAATTAAGGCCTTTCAGAAGAAGCTCTTGGTAACAACCACTCATGGATTCCACACAGAAACTGGTATATTAAAAAATGTCAGGTTACAACATTTCAATCGTAAACCGAACACATATTGGATATGCACTCAAATTAATCTATCATCAATAAAAAAAATGTAGTCTATAGCTCAATGCTAACTTTGACCAGTACAAACTATTACATATAATCTGTAAAATGAGCACAACTTTGTTTTTTCAAAGCCCTTGTTTTTCTCTCAGCCTATGCAAGCTACCTGACCAAACAAACTGGTTATTTTCCTAATGATGGAAGACAGGTTTACAACATGTGGAGAATAAAACTTGGTAATTATTTACATCAAGCTTCCAATTAATGATAATGTGTAAAAACTAAACAGAAATAATAAATAAACCCTTTAGCAGGTAGATAGAGACTTATCTTAATTCATACCTAAGGCCATCCCTTTCATAAACAACATTTTAAATTGTTGCAAAATGTTACAGACAGAAAAATGTGCTCTTGAAAATAAAAATAATATGTTAGTAATAGCAGAGAAAAACATTAAAGTAAAAGCTGAAAATGCTAGAATGTCGGAAAAAAGTAATTGTTACAAACTGATGATATATTTTTAATTTCATGTGTTTTATATTTTTGGATTTGAAAAGATAATAACCTTAGTAAATGAAATTGTATGAAGTAGTCAAATGATTTTTTATATAGAAAGATCAGACATGGAATGGCAGATGCCCAGTATTATCTCTATTTTTCAATAAAATCTAGTATTACCTGCCAAAGTTTTTGATATTTCTGCCAACATCTACTCTATCTTTCTCTCATTAACCCTGCACCCCACACACCCGGTGTTTCCTGTGGATAGAACATGATGGTATCTCTACATATTTACAAGAGTTGATTGAGTTTCATCTAGTTAATATATTTTCTAAAATAGTCAAAGGACATGGGGATTGCACAAAATACTTCCAGTTTAGCAGTCCCTACCAAAATGGTGTTCATTCACCTTGCCTAATGATGGTATTTTTGAGGGCTGCTGCCCTACACCCCCTACGTAGTTTCATCTTAAAATTATTTATGGGAGATGAAGAACCCTGACACAATTTCCACCCCCCCCCCCCCCCCGGCTCATTTTCCTTTTATTGATAAAAAATTACACTATTTCATCTCTTTACTTCTTAATGTGCTGTAACAGAATTAGATTGGAGACTAGGCTCCACAACTAGCACCTTCACGGTGCTCTGTGTTAGCAGTCCCACATCTCAGTCATTCTCAGTCAAATGGAGCCTAGTCCAGGGACTAGAATGCAGCCATTTTGTCTGGGGACAGCTCAACTGGAATCTACCCTACATGCACTCAACGGTTTTACTCTAGTCCCCTTATAATATTTCATAGTGATGTTTCTTTAAAAATAATGTATACAAAATAAAAGATACAGGGGCAACAATGACTTACCAAGGATCTAACTGAAAATTCAATTTGGACCACTTCTTTCTTCTGTCCATTGCACTGTTCCAGGATTTCCTGTTTGACACAAGTCTGGAATGGGGCTTGTCTAGAATATGCCTTTAACTTTCTACTCATGGCATAAGTTTAATTCCTGGAGAACTTCTTGTTCCTGGAGAGAAAAAAACAAACAAGAGGTCATTTAAAGTTATGGGCATTATCACTGGATGATGGACAACAGGTTTCTATGTGAGCATGTTTATCTTAACATCAAGAGAGATTAATTTGTACTGTAAAGATAATAACATGGTGTCTGGTTTTGGATGGACTCCTCCAAAACAAGAGCCGTCAGAGACGGACAATGCTCCCCGAATAAGGCATTGTCACAATAATTTTATGCAATGCAGAGCTAACATAAAGCTAGCAAATGTTAAGCCCCCTTTTTGCATGACATAATTTTTGTATCCATATTTCACATAGTTTATTGTCAAGGGCATCTGATTTACTACTCAAATATGAAATTTCATCAAATTCTGACCATTAGACTAGGAGAAATTAGAGAAAACTGTATTTTACCTTAAGTCCCCTTTTCCCATGACAAGGCCTCAAATCCAAAAACTGGGAAAAGTACATCAGCATTATGTCATAGGGAGTTCACATGGTAAGTTTTATTTGATTTGGCCCAAGGGTTATGGAGAAATCACTTCGGACGGACGGACGGACAGACGGACGGACGGAATGACGGACGGACAGACAAAGCGGCAACTATATGCTCTCCCTTCGGGAAGCATAACTACAATCTGACGAAGGTTTCAAATATGAGCTTGTGTATCAGTGAGGATCAAGAGAGATTAATTTGTTCTAATGAGACAGCATGGTACCTGGTTGCTTGATGGTCCAAGATGGTCAATGGCCTATCCAACATTTGTCCAGCACAGGATTTCTATCTGTGTATCAAGATATCATGGTCAATGGTTGCTTGAATCGGCCTAAAGTTCATCCAAAGCTTCTTCGTGTCTTTACATCATACCTACAAAATAAAATACAAAATGTACCATAGCTTGACTAGTCTTTGATTGCTTGAATTACCTGGCAGCTCATTTTCATGCATCAAAAAGTGTGACCCATAAGTTTGTCTCCTTAAATATCATTGCGAATTCAGTTTAAAGGTTAAAGAGCATACTTATGGAAATGATAAAGTTCAAAATTGTGTAATGGACTATGTTCAGATGGACAACATGCTAGCATTTACTGGATAGAGAAGGAACATCAGAATATTTAAAACAAAATGTCTGCATTCTCTTCCAGATTTCCTGATGATTTCAAAAGGTAGCAATGTCTTGGAATGGATTTAAAAGGCTGAAGAGCTTATCTATGGAAATGAGAAAGCTGATACTTGCCCAGTGGACTAATTACATATATTATGTACAGATGGACACCTGGCTTGCACATCAACTGGATGGTGAAAAACACCAGAATATTTCTAAACTGTGCCTGCATTCTCTTCCAGAATCCCTTATTATTTGCCCCTTTCTATGAACAGATTTTGATGTCCCTAATTATGAAGGAAGGTTTGGGGAAAAGATTGACCCAAAAGGAGAAATTACTGATAACCAGCATTTTCTTCTTTCACCTCAATAGTTTTGTGCTATATCAAACACAAGTATTGTCTTTAACAACATCTATTTTGTCATAGATCTGCAGTAGATTTCGAATTGGACTTAAATTTTGCTGTTTGGGCACCATGCTCTGCAAGATGAATGAACACTAAAATTCTTAAACTATGCTTGCATTCCCATCAAGATCCCATGATGATTTAATTTACAGTGATTCATAAATAATTGGTGCAAGTGAAAGTGTCAAAACTGCAGTCAAAACTGCAGTAAATGAGCATTGTTCAAAACAAGCACTTATCTGTCTGCAATCTCTCTGATTTCAAACACAGGCTCATTTTATTACCATTAATTAGTATTTTGACCCTCAGTTGCCCTTTGGCAATAGATACCTGCCTGGAATTTGTTTTTACTAATTTATTTCATAGATCAGAAGCAAGAAGCTTGATTTTTGAACAGATACAAAATGTATTCCAATGTAACCAGCTCTCCCTCCCCCATACCCACATAATATGACTGAAATACTGTTAGAAGACTTGTTCAACCCATTGAAACATATCATTTTAAAAGTTAAACCACATTTATATAAACCATTCTAAAACAGTAATTCAAGAAAACTTAAAGAAACTTTGAAAGCATCAAGACCCATATTGAGAGAGCGCTGGACACTATAAATGGTATTGTCATTACTGTGGGGGTCAGTCTCCCATTTGACCCTAACAGATCCCTAATTAAGGGCCATCGTTATCTCTACAGGGGGTCACTTCTGCATGCTCCCTTCAATCATGGACAATAATTTAATAAACAGTGCAGCATACACCACTTGCTGTTGGTGATTTACTGAGTTAGCGGTGGCTATTGTCCCACACCATACTTTGGTGCACATTGTCACACCACTTTGTGGGTGTGATTTAATGGATGGCCTTCTGTCCTTTACTGTACCTTAGTGGACAATTACAAGAAGCAAGTTATCAAAACTCTCAAATTATTTAATAGACACTGTACCATTTAACCCTTTCCCAAACAACAATATTCTAAGGACAGACCTATTTTAAAGCTTCTGTAGACGACAAAAATGATGTTAAAAAGGGAGGTATTTCTGTACAATATAGCACAGAAAATATTGAGACAAAAGGAGAAACTGCTGGTTTTCTTCTTTTGTTTCCATGTTTTCCCAAGCCTTTTCTATTAGGGACGTCAAAACCAGGTCTTGTTTGGGAAAGGGTTAACACCAAAGGTGTCAATGATTTACTGGATCCCAAATAGCCATTATTTCCACAATTTACAAGAAACCTGTATTTTTATCAGCTTTGTTTGTTAATAAATTGTGAATTGTGTGATCAGAGAATCATCTTGTCCTTAAATCATTTTCTAACGGCAAATAACACAGCAGAGAAGCACATGACACTATAATCATCTTTTATTATTTTCAATAACTATAGAAAAATGTCTGAAGCGGAAAAGGTGGCTGGCATGATTCCCTACCATGACTAAAAGGACATAGTAAAGGAACTGGTTGAACATGTTATAAATTTACACCATTTTGTTCAATAATTCCTACAAAAACAACAAAATTATAGCTACAACATGAAAGCTACTGCAGAAAACAAAACAAATGTTGACAACAATAAGATTTATACACAATGTAAAACAGAAAATATTGAGACAAAACGAGTAAAATGCTGGTCTTCGGAAGTTACGTCGACGTCGTTTCCGTTGTTATTTAATGGCGGCGCCCATGACATACGATTTGATAATGGAGTAGAGTTGAAATTTATTTATAACGTTTCTGAAGAAGGCATTTCGCCGAAAATTTAAAAACTGAGCAATACTTTAAAATGGTTTAATCAGTTCCCTTCGGAACTTAACTATAAAATCGCTTTCTTCTTTAGTTTCAATGTTTTACAGACGCTCTGATAGAGCCATCAAAACCAAGTAAAATTTGGTAAAGGATTAAGAGCCTGGTAGCAATGGTTTAGCCTCACCCCAGTGGCCAAGTATTGAACAATGTCTTGATTTATCGCTCCGTTCCATAACAATAACAGCAAAGACAATTTTCCACTCGGTGCCCATAACCCTGTAGCATGCAGCAAAATAAATGACAAATTATAAATCTTACACAGACAAAGACCTTGTCTGCCGTGACTTTTATTTCAATTTCTAGGGATTTCCACTGCCAAGTAATTGCTGTGCTAATAAATCATAATATTTTTACTACAGGAGCTAATCTGTGGGCATAAAACTCGACCATAACTCATTTATAGAACATAACTGTAACTGATAGCAATTGATTCTGTAAATGAAATATTTGTAACACATTTTGATGTTTTAAGTTCAAACCAGTGCTGTCTTTAAGAGCCTTAACCAATCTTTTTCCTCATTATTTTCTGAACAATAATGTACACAAATCTGATACATTTATCATCATCCATTTTTTTTATGCCACTGTATCTTTCATTTTGGAACAGTCCTTCTCTCTTGCACTTTGAACAAGTTTAAACATTATTTGGTTTTACTTCAAAACCAAACCAAACCAATGAGGAAATTCTCAAAAAAGAGTGCCATAATAATAATATAAGCTTTTTTAGCATTAAGTCCGCTTTTTCCATAAAGCAGCGCAATATGTCAAAAACCACAACTACAAGCATTGTGCCAGAAAACTGGAAATGTTCTGTGAAAACTTCATCTAAATCTGTCCATAAATATAGAAGTTGAGTTAACATTAGATTTGAACATCCATTAGGAAAGAATGGACCGACCGACCAACAGAAAGACAGAAAGACAAGATGATACCAATATACCAATACCTTTGGACACATTTAAAAAACACCTTCGTGTATGTTCCTGAACTGGTTTGGTTTATTGGGGTTTTACACCGTTTTCGACTTCTAAGGTCATATCGCAGCGACTGGAGCACCTAACCATGGATTCCTGTCGTTTCTCATACCAGTACTACCATAACACCCTTACCGAGCCTCCAGCTGCTCCCCCACATAGGTTCACCGTATCAACCCATTGATGGGCAACATTTTTGTCAGTAAGGGTATTTGCAGCAGCCAGGTATCGAACCCGGGATCTCTCGCATGAGAGGCAGATGCGCAACCAACTGCGCCAAGGCCGCGGCCTGTTCCTGAACTGGATAAATGGGTATATTGTCCTGAGTACATAAATACATTTGAGCCGAGATCTGGAAAAACGTCCCTTATAGCATTTTTAAAAATTGAGTTTAAAGATCAGACTGTTGTAAAATGCAGTCCAATATGCATCCATGCTGCTCTCTTTAAGTTACTAAAGGTCACAAAGAAGCTGTTAGAGAACAACATGGATCCTGATCAGACTGTGCGTATGCGCAGGCTGATCTGGATCTATGTTGGGCTCAAAGGCCTTAAGGGACGTTTTTCCAGATCCTGGCTCATTTATATTCATGTTGCCTTCATCTTTATAAAATGTATTCAGACTTTTCAAACATTTAAGTAGCAGTCCACCTAAGAATCATGCAAAATCAGGAAAAAGTGATTTATCCATAGTCACAGATTTACACCTAATGTGTCTTAACTAATGTAACTTTAGTCATAAAACACAAAAATAAACTCAAATTCGCTGAAAGTCTTACCGATGACATTGTTGTTAGGGGCCCTTAGCAACAAGGAAATTGCATTCTAATTTTGATAAAGAGGCATCAAATTTTGATCATATTTTTCAAGAATTTCTGTGCATGTCATTGAAGAAAGTTTTTTTTTTAAGTAGTACAATATCTTAAGAATCTATAAATCATGAAATAAAACGGTTGGTGTTATTGCACTTTGGTTACCATAGCAACCAATTCAATCAAAATTGACAATTTTGAAAATGCTGAAAATACAGCAATTTACAGGCTAATTTTTTCCAAAAATCATGGGGCCACACAACATAGTTGTCACTTGCAAAACTTTCTACCATTACTGGGCTAAAACATATCAAAAATAATCCACTGTAGCATATTACAGATTTTTCAGAAATTTCAGTTATTTATGGGAAGGGTTTACCAGAAATCCACGCTTTTATTGCTCTTATGGTATAAATATTAATACATGTTTAGCCCTAAAAAGACTAGATATGTTTACATCAGAACACTTATATGTCTTCAATCGCTGCTAGCAAAATATTTTAATGTCTTTTCACAATTTTATGTTTAAGTTACCATGGGATCGGTTGCTAGGCAACAATTTAGTGATGCGAATATCTCAAAATTAACAAAATATAGGCATTTTAGATATTTTTTGCATCAATTTTATATACATTGTTCATTTTTTTTTAAAATTTAATCATATAAGACTTGTTGTATTTTCCTTTAACCCTTTCCCAAACGACAAAATTTTAGGGTGATCCAGTTAAAAAACGGCCGCAAATGACAAAATGGAAGTTATTAAAGATAAAACTTGTGTGAAATATGGTATAGAAAATATTGAGACTAAAGGAGAAACTGCTGGTTATCAGCAGTTTCTTCTTTTGTTTCAATGTTTTCCCAAGCATTTTCTTTTAGGGACGTCAAAACCAGGTCTTGTTTGGGAAAGAGTTAAAAGAAAAAAGAACGATGCTTTATTACAATTAAGTACTCATTTTGCCATTTAAGCTAGCTAAAGTGGGAATAACATGCCTTTGGCATACCATACATATATAACTAGAAAACGGACATATTTTGAAAATGTGATCGAAAAAAGAAACCCCGCATAGACATGCCATAAAACATAGACTTGAAGAAAGCTGTGGGACTCGTGTAATGGGCCAAACTGATTGGCGGCCATCTTGAATTTCAAAATGGCCGCCAACAAAAAGCTGCAGAGGCCATTATTCTGCCCTCTGACTTAATAGAAAATTGATATAAACATCATTTCGTATAAATTAGCCCACACCGAATTCATGAAAAGCATATAAAAGGTTAGTATTTCATAAATTTCTGACTATGTAAATGAAACTAAACATAATTCCATTTGTGCGACAATTTTAGTTGTTGTCAAGGACACTGTGGAACTGTGGAAATAATCAAAATAGTTTGTTTATTGGTTTTGATACAGATTTTGTTCGCATTTACAACTGCAATTCAATTTCATACATTAATAATCAATCTTTAATATACTAAATAGCATTAAAATATATTTAAACTTTACATCTTGTTGTTATGTTGCTATGGTGATGAAAAAAAGGATCTTCTTTTCAATACTTTGCAATTTTCAAAAATATACCATGGTATTATTTTTTCCTAAATCCGCATTTAGATAGACATACTTTCCATTGTGTTTGAAATTGAGGAAACGCCCCTTAATAAGAAGTATTATTGAAAAAGTAAAGCATTTTTAGAAGAAATCTTGAAAAAATGTCCTTAAAATAGCGAATTTATGGAAAAATAACAAGACTTTAGATAAAATCAATTATAAACATAGTTTTGACATATCGTTCTAAAAAAAGAAATAGCCAAAATATTACGCAGAGCAACAATTTACACATACATGTTATGTATTTGCCCATTAAAACAAAACGTTTAATTCGTTAGCAACCATTTCTTTCCCTTAGCAACAACATTGAAAATGGAATATAAAGTAACGACATGTTTCATCCTGGTAGGTGAAAAGGTCAATCTAGATTTAAGATTCTTACGGTTATAAATCTATTATATTCTAAGGGTCCTCATGAAAATATTTCAATTGTTTACATTTGTTATTATGTTGCCATATTGACAATGATACATTTTTCAGAAATCTTAATTTCTAAAAAGAACCATCACATTTAAATGGTTGTTTTCAAATCTGCAAATAAATATACATTAAGTATACAATGTGTACAATTGAAAAAAGTTCCAATACAAGATCCATAAAAGAAAATCTAAAGATTTTCCTACAATGTGGGAAAAATTGCATTCTCCTAGCAAAGTGATCGTTCGTTGCTCTTCACATATCATCTCTGCAAGGCTCTACCTCGGCTAGAGTCCACAAATAGTGGTGTACCGACGGATAACATCCTTAGTTACTGTGTAACTGTTTCATCTCATGTATTTTTCATTAGAGAAAGAAATTATTATTTTGTTTGCATCACAAGTGCTCTCAAATTTAAGCATTAATCTAGTTAAAATGGGACTATTTTCTTATTCATCCTTATTAAAATGGGACTATTTTCTATTCTTTTGATCCCATAACAGAGGCGATATGCAAGAGCTTCTGTGACAGAGTGTGGAAAAAAAAAATGCCTAAAGCCGGGCAAATTCCGAAGAATTGAAGTTTTTCTGTTACCCAGTTCTGATCATCTGATAATATAAATGAAGCCTATTCCAACTGCATAACACCAGTGAAGAGCGGAGATTGAGAGTGGAAAAACGCTACGGTCGTGATGGAAAATCACAGCAATTTTCCACCCGAACTTTTTTGGTGTTAGAATGTTGAAGCCAAAAAAAATGCAAGCAGTTCAGCTGTACTGTATTATGTCATGTTTACTGTGACGTACTAGATGGGTCAAAAGTCTATATAGAGCGTGCACGCATAAAAAATACGTGTCGACGCATATATTTTCAACTGCTTGCGTAAATTTTATGCGTCGATGCGTAAATATGCATGTCGACGCATACAATTTACGCGAGCAGTTGAAAAAATATGCGTCGACGCTTAAATTTTACGCTAGCAGGAGTAAAAAATGCGAAACCGAAGCAGGCGAATGGGAGAGGCGGTTAACAACCTTTCCCTTTATACCATAAAATTGATGGATGAAACGAAGGATCTGATTGGTTAATAGATAAAATACGGGTCGATGCGTATATTTACGCGAGCAGTTGAAAATTCACGCATCTACGCATAAATTCTCAACTGCTCGCGTACATTTTATGCGTTGACGCGTAAATATACGCGTTGACGCATAAAATTTACGCGTCGACGCGTATATTTTATGCGTGCACGCTCTAAATAGACTTTTGACCCATTAGGTACGCCATAGTTTACAATGTCAAGAGCGTGTCGGAAATATCCGAGTCCTGAGCGGTTAAGGTAGACTACCCGTAATGTGGCCATTTTGGGATTCATAAAACATTGGCCGCTTTTTTAGAGCGTCGTCGACGTTACGTATCCTAGCCTATTCGGGTGCGGATGTAAACATTCAGCGTTGGAAAGTTCCACTGCCCGACTAATTCCAACGTCACATGAATCTCATTAGGGACGAACTACAATAACATGAACCTTAAACGCGAGAGTTTATGGAATCTATTTTTAAATCATAGGCACGTGTTGGATAACACAAGTTTTGAATATGTATATTGAAAAGGATTAAGATAGATTCGAATTTCCCAGGGTCATTAAAATGACCTTAAGCTGGTGACCGCCAGATGCTACTAAGGAAATAAGATTCGACATCTGGTTTTTATACGCCGCCGGAGGCGGACGTATATTGGCGTCATCTTCTCCGTCTGTCCGTCCGTCCATCCGTCCGTCCATCCGTCCGTCCGTCCATCCGTCCGTACGTCCACTTTTCTTGTCAACGCAACTCCTCCTAAGTTTCTGGCTGGATCTTCTTGAAACTTGGTCAATGTTATCACCTCAATTGGTAGATGTGCATGAAGGAAGGATTTTATGGTTCATTGATTTTTGCCTGAGTTATGCCCCCTTAAGACTTAGTCCCTGGGGCGGCGTATATTGTGACCATGGCACTCTTGTTATCAGATGAGTTTACATTTAAAGAGACATAACATTCCAAATTCATTTTCTGATGTATGTCTTAAGGCAAAGATTGGTTGTTTTAATGCGTAGAAATGCTATCAGTTTTTTGAAGTTGTTATTTACGAGCGATTTATATGGCGGCCATTTTGAATTTCCGAAATGGCGGCATTAATTTTTACAAAGCATGTGTCTCAGCATTTTCTTAAAAAGTATATTCTTAGGGGCTTATTAAACAAGATTTAGACTTTTATCACATTCAAAATCAATTTAAATCAGGTATCTACGTCGGAAGACAGTAGAACGATTACTTTTTCCTACTGGTGGCCATTTTGAACTAAAGATGGCCACCATAATATTAACCAATCATGCGTTTCGGTATTTCCCTAAAAAGTATGTTACTAGGGATTCATGTACCATAATTTCAACTTTCATTACAATTCAAATCAATTAAACTAGGTTGCTATGTCGTCAGAGAGCAGAACCGTTATCTTTATTTTACTGGCGGCCATTTTGAAATTCAAGGTGGCCGCCATAATTTTCATCAACTACGAAACTCGGTAATTTTCGAAAAAAAAAGTATGTAACTAGGGACTTATCTAACAGGATTTAGACTTTCATCACAATTCAAATTAATTAACCCTTTGCCAAACGACAAAATTTTAGGGTGAACCACTTCAAAAACTGCAACAAACGACAAAATGGATGTTATCAAAGATAGGATTTGTGTAAAATATGGCATAGAAAATATTGAGACAAAATGAGAAAACTGCTGGTTATCAGCAGTTTCTTCTTTTGTCTCAATGTTTTTCCAAGCCTTCTCTTACAGAGACGTCAAAAAAGGTCTTGTTTAGGAAAGGTTTAAATTAGGTTTCGATGTTTTCAGGGAGCAGAACTATTACCTTTTATCATTGGAAGCCATTTTGAAACTCAATATGGCCACCATAATTTTTTACCAGGCATGCGTATCGGCATTTTCCTTAAAAGTATGTTAATAGGGACGTATGCAACAAAATTTAGCCTTTCATCACAATTCAAATTAACCCTTTCCCAAACAAGACCTGGTTTTGACGTCCCTAGTAGAAAAGGTTTAGGAAAACATTGAAACAAAAGATAACCAGCAGTTTCTCCTTTTGTCTCAATATTTTCTGTCTATATTTTACACAAATCATATCTTTGATAACATCCATTTTGTTATTTGTAGCAGTTTTTGAAGTAGATCACCCTAAAATTTTGTTGTTTGGCAAAGGGTTAACTAATATGAAGTTTCTAAGTCGTCAGAGAGTAGAAACATTACATTTTCTTACTAGCGGCCATTTTGAAATTCAAGATGGCCGCCATAGTTTTCATCAATTCTAAGACTCGGTATTTTTCTAAAAAGAATGTTACTATGGACTCATTTAAAAGTATTTAGACTTTCATCACAATTCAAATTAATTAAATCATGTTTCTATGTCGTCAGAGAGCAGAATTCTTATTTATTAACTGGCGGCCATTTTGAAATTCAAGATGGCTGCCATAATTCTAACCATTCATTCGTCTCGGTATGTTCCTAAAAGTATGTTACTGGGAATTTAAGCAACAAGATTTAGCCTTTCATCACTATTTAAAGGAATTAAATCAGGTTTCTATGTCGTCAGAGAGCAGAACTATAGCCTTTTCTTGCTAGCAGCCATTTTGAAATTCAAAATGGCAGCCATTATTTTAAACAGGTATGCGTTTCAGTATTTTCTTAAATAGTATGTTATTAGGGACTTCTGCAACAAGATTTAGTCTTTCATCATAATTCAAATTAATTAAATCAGGTTTCTATGTCGTCAGAGAGTAGGACTGTTATCATTTATTTACTGGCGGCCATTTTGAAAATCAATGTGGCCGCCATATTTTTTACCAATCATGTGTCTCAGCATTTTTCTTTTTAAAAACATGTTTTAGGGATTTATGCATCAAGATTTAGACTTTTATCACATTTCAAATTATATAAATCGTATTTCTACAACGTCAGAGAGCATTACCATTACCTATTTTTATGGCAGCCATGTTGAAAATTCAAAATGGCTTCCATATTTTTTTACCAATCATGTGTCTCGGCATTTTAAAAAAACCTAAAAAACATGTTAACAGGGACTTAGGCAACAAAATTTAGACTTAACACAATTCAAATCAATTAAATCAGGTTTCTACGTCGTCAGAGAGCAGGACCATTACCTTTACATTTCTTACTGGCAGCCATTTTAAAATTCAAAATGGCCACCATAATTTTTTGCCTATGTTGCGACTAGGCATTTTCTTTAAGAGTATGTTATTAGGGACTTACGTAACAAGATTTAGACTATTATCACAACTTCACAATTCAATTTAATTCCTTATACATTTCTTGTAGACATGTATGACAGGTTGTTAATATGCTCGTTGCTACGACTGTTGCTAAGGTTTAATACAGTATATGGAATAATTGATTGAAACAGAGGTTTCTCTTTGTCCTTTTTAAAGAAAATGCAGTAATTATTATTTAACTTCAATGAAAACATTAGAAAACATGTACAAATTGCTGCAAAAAAATAATTTTGTCCATTGTTTGTGAAAAATGAGATAATTACATCATCATATTGTTGCCTAGCAACCGTTCCCATGGTAACTTAAACATAAAATTGTGAAAAGACATTAAAATATTTTTGCTAGCAGCGATTGAAGACATATAAGTGTTCTGATGTAAACATATCTAGTCTTTTTAGGGCTAAACATGTATTAATATTTATACCATAAGAGCAATAAAAGCGTGGATTTTTGGTAAACCCTTCCCATAAATAACTGAAATTTCTGAAAAATCTGTAATATGCTACAGTGGATTATTTTTGATATGTTTTAGCCAAGTAATGGTAGAAAGTTTTGCAAGTGACAACTATGTTGTGCGGCCCCATGATTTTTGGAAAAAATTATCCTGTAAATTGCTGTATTTTCAGCATTTTCAAAATTGTCAATTTTGATTGAATTGGTTGCTATGGTAACCAAAGTGCAATAACACCAACCGTTTTATTTCATGATTTATAGATTCTTAAGATATTGTACTACTTGAAAATAAAAACTTTCTTCAATGACATTGCACAGAAATTCTTGAAAAATATGATCAAAATTTGATGCCTCTTTATCAAAATTAGAATGCAATTTCCTTGTTGCTAAGGGCCCCTAACAACCATGTCATCGGTAAGACTTTCAGCGAATTTGAGTTATTTTTTGTATTTTATGACTAAAGTTACATTAATTAAGACACATTAGATGTAAATCTGTTACTATGGATAAATCACCTTTTGCATGATTCTAAGGTGGACTGCTACTTAATGATCTGGGACAGGCTGAATGTTTGTATTTGGACTATTCCAACATCTAGTCAACTGGGACACAGGGATAAAGCCACCAAAATCTGCTGACTAATCCAGTCTAAGCCAGTCAGATTGGTTACACAAGTCCTAACACTATTCCACAGAAAAAAATAATGGACCTGTCTGTCCAAATTGGAGAGAATATACATTCGAGAAAATAAATGTGACTTGATGCACAGAAATTTCAAGAAATAGTCGAAAAACATCAAGGTAAAAGAAGAAAATGCTGGTAGCCAGCATTTTCTTCTTTTCCCTTGATGTTTTCAAAAGCTTATGAACTTATTCTTGTTCATGAGAAGTAGGAGATATTTATTGAAAGGGTTAAGATGTCCCAGCCTAATTTGAAATTCCAATGGTTTACAAAGATCCGCTTCTAACCTCCGAATAATTAGGATGTCAAAGACGTCCTGACAAAGCACTCCATAACATGAAAACTACACTAAAATGCGTGGGTTTTGTCTTTGTTTCATTTAGTCATTATAACTAATTAAAATATCTAAAATAAGCCTAGAATATTTCGGAGATTTTCAAAGAACTAAATCTTGAGAGGGTATAAAACAACAGTTTGTCATTGTGCTGTTACAAATCCTGACATATTCCAGGTTTTGCAGTTGATACATTATGGTTTTACTGCTAATGCATTATGGTTTTACTGTCAATACATTATGGTTTTGCAGTCAACACAATATAGTTTTGCAGTTAAAACAATATGGTTTTTGCAGTCAAAGCATTATGGTTTTGTAGTCTATACAGTATGTTTTTTAATCCATACATTTGGTTTTGCAGTCCATACACTATAGTTTTGTAGTCCAGAATGTTCTAGAACTGTTTTCCCAGGGGTTATGGTTTTTGCAATCCATACATTATGGTTTTGCAGTCTATACATTGACATTATGGTTCTGCAGTCTATGCATTATGGTTCTGCAGTCTATGCATTATGTTTTTGCAATTAATACATGACGGTTTTGAAGTCAATACATTATGGTTTTGCAGTCAATACATTATGGTTTTGCAGTCAATACATTATGGCTTTGCAGTCAATACATAAAGGGTTTGCCATGCATACATTATGGTTTTGCAGTCTATACATTAACATTATGGCTTTGGAGTCTATGTATAATGTTTTTGCAGTCAATACATTATGGTTTTGCAGTCAATACATTATGGTTTTGCAATCAATACATTATGGTTTTGCAATCGATACATTATGGTTTTGCAGTCAATACACTATGGTTTTGCAGCCAATACACTATGGTTTTGCAGTCAATACATTATTGCTTTGCAGTCACTGCATTATGGTTTTGCAATCAATACACTATGGTTTTGCAGTCAATACATTATGGTTTTGCAGCCAATACACTATGGTTTTGCAGTCAATACATTATGGCTTTACAGTCAATACATTATGGTTTTGCAGTCAATACATATTGGTTTTGCAGTCAATACATCATGGCTTTGCAATCAATACATTATGGTTTTGCAGTCAATGCATTATGGTTTTGCAGTCAATACATAATGGTTTTGCAGTCAATGCATTATGGTTTTGCAGTCAATACAATATGGTTTTGCAGTCAATACATTATGGTTTTGCAGTCAATACATATTGGTTTTGCAGTCAATGCATTATGGTTTTGCAGTCAATGCATTATGGTTTTGCAGTCAATACAATATGGTTTTGCAGTCAATACATTATGGTTTTGCAGTCAATACATATTGGTTTTGCAGTCAATGCATTATGGTTTTGCAGTCAATGCATTATGGTTTTGCAGTCAATACAATATGGTTTTGCAGTCAATACATTATGGTTTTGCAGTCAATACATACTGGTTTTGCAGTCAATGCATTATGGTTTTGCAGTCAATGCATTATGGTTTTGCAATCAATACACTATGGTTTTGCAGTCAATACATTATGTTTTTGCACAGTCATCCATACATTTTGAATTCACAGTCAGAAAAAAGGCCCAGTTTTGCAGTTGGTACACTATTGGCATTTTGATTTGAAATAGTCTGCACTACTTCATAATACAGTTTTTTTTAAATGTCACTCGATTTATAATTTTGAGTATTGTCACTATTTCATTCTCTCTGTTTCCATAGACTTATACTCTGCTTTATTGCTACTTGTTGCAGTGTTTTGATTCTATTTCATCATTTCATTGTTTATCTTCCAAACCTTGTAATTAGTGCAGCACAAATCTGTAGTTATGGTGTTTATGAAGAAAAGGGGAAATGTTCAGATTATCATGAGTAAGATGATATCTCATCACTGGGATGAATTTTTATTCATTCAATGGTAATAATAATATTATTATTTTTATAATATATTTTTTTTTTAATTTTCCCTTCAGGCTTTCAGATATTTGACCTTTTTTGCTAACAGGAAATGAAGCATCCTATTATTCCATTTAAAGAAACAAACAGCAAAATATTGCAGCAAAGTTTTTCGATTTCTGTTTCAATAACCACCTAAATAAACACATTAACTTTTATTTCAAGATGTTCAGTATTTCCATTTAATTTTTCTTTCAAGTATTTGACCTTGACATCTAACAGGAAATCACTGGTATTAAACACTGCATGAAGCAAACAACAAAATATTGCAGATGAGGTATTCGATTTCTGTTTTGATCATTTTATCTTTCATGTGCACCACCCTTTCTAACCTAGAACATATTGCCAACTTCTCAAAATTCATACATAAAATATCTTAATGATCTGCTAAAATTAATGACCCTTGGAAGTAAAATATATGTGCATCTAATACCATTGATGGACTACCAAAATTTTATGCAAAGAAAAGCTGGTTTTGAGACCCTCTAAAGCCTGGGAAAACACTGGAGAGGGGGGAGTATTTTCTCCTTTTCCCTTTTCACTCAATGTTTCCTTCTTCTTTAATTACAATAAACATCCTCTATATGCTGACCTCTATATTCATCGGAAGCTTCTATGTATGAACATGGAGGACTAAACAGGCTCTATTTACAACTAATTGAGGTGAAACACTAACAAACCAATTCATGGACAATATTTTGACCATCAATGTACAAGAGTTAAACCATCAATGATTGAGATCTACACAAGAAAACATGGATACATCACTTAAAGAATCTGTTAACCATTTTGACAGATTGACGAGTGTTTTGACACAATGTCAAGTGTGCACTCCTTAAATTGAAATCAATCACGATGATCAAATAAAATCACTGCACCATGAAAATTAACGCCTAGCCATTGTTATAAGGCATACAGCCTGACAGGCTGCATAAAAATGTCTAATATCATTAGGGACAAAAAAGGGCCACAATTCCCCAAACCCTTTCCTGAACAACCTGTGCCTTTCATGCTGTTTCATAACAGCTTACCAGAATAAACATTGGGAAGCACTGATGCTGATTATTTGGCATACCTTTTTCTTTTCGGAATTGTTTTCTACCTATTTTTTCCTTTACATTTACCTTTTTGGTAGCATTGAGTTTAATCCTTTTTAAAAAAGTTACTTATTGAAAAAGTCTCAAATCCTATCCTCTGGCACAGAGAAGAAGTCATTGAAGCATTTTCAGAAGCAAGAATTTTACCCTTGAGCTCAATTAGTATTCACAAATTGTTTTACAACCCAGGAAATAATCTGCATAATAACAGCCTCTATTGTAGCACTTGCATTTTTGAGGTTAAACATCCATTCAAGTTAATGTTATGTCAAAAAATTCAAGTTCTATAAACAAGCCATTCAGGTCAATTTCTCTCGACTTGTAAAAAGTTGAATTTTCCTACAAATGTTACAGACCTGATGATGACCAAAATTGGCCAAAGGTATAATAAGTGTAATAGAGGCAAAAGTTGGAGAACAAATTCAACTTTAGATTTCTTCATTTAGTTGTACCAAAAATTCGCATCAGGTTTGTTCTATCATCATAACTGATGCCATTCAAGTCTTGCAAGGCATTGGGAGCACTCGAGACAGTAAAAATGACTTTCCTTCCATTTTTTGCAAGATTATAGTTTTCAGGGAAAATTCAAATATCAAAATTCGTTTCCAAGACAGCAAAATACATGAATAATACCATGAAGGGTTTCTATCATTAATTCACATCTGTTTGAGAGGATAATTTGTAGAATTTGTCTCTATTATCTTTCAAGCTCATTGCCATCTTGGCCTTGTTTGCCCTCATGAAAGGTGCTGCATGCATGCCTCGCATACCTCCGCAGCACAAAACCCGCTGGACCGAATCAAACCTGACACCCCTGATAAACCGCAACATTGTACCTACTTCATCAATAGCAATGAATTTTGTGCTAAAATAGCCTAGGTTTGTCGTTATGCTTTGATAAACTGTAGGTGTTGTTATAAATCGTAACTATGACTAATGAATCAAGCCGTAGTTACAAGATTTTATAACAACAGCTATGGAAATACTATTGTTTGTCCAATATTGCGTCACTGTTAACTGGATAAAATTGTTCCCTAATGTACACGGGTGGTAAACAGAGAAACTAGCTCCAAAAAGAGGTAGTTGCATAGAGCGAAAATTTGTAGGTCACGAACACATTTTCTAAAATTATTTCTTTGAAAGCGAGTTTTTGAGAAATCTGGCAATGCTGTAATATGAAGAAATGGTCGAAGATTGTTGTGCACGAGAAAATACGGTATTAGTAGCAGGGTTTGAATACAATAGTTGAAAAACATTTCAAAATCGAAAGTACAAACTTCTGAATTTTCCATTTTGAAATGTTTTTTAACGATTGTATTCAATTTCTGCTTACTAACACCGTATATTCTCGTGCACAACAAACTTAGACCATTTCTTCATATTACAGCATAAAGGTAAAGGCCGGATATCACGAGGAAACAAAATACCGTTGACTCTTTTTGGAGCTAGTTTCTCTGTTTACCACCCGTGATGTACTGAGCAAACCAACATGAATGTTCAACATTTACTCAGCAATTATCTTTTGCAACAGTGTCCAAAGGATATACTAATGTAAACCAGAGTTCATAAAAATGTTTTGAGCTTAATATCGAAAGAATTCAATATTTGGATTCAAATTGCTTTATTAATCAACATAGTTCTTATTGTCTTTTCTAAGTTGTTTCATCTAGTTTGACAAACATTTTGATACCCAATTTGAAGAAGTCGACATCTCAAAATTTTATTACCCTTACCATTCCTCCTCAGCAGCAGTAAACTCATCACCATCATCTTATTTTACTCTTTCTGTGTTGCTGCAATTCCTTTGCTCAATGTTTATTAGCTGCAAAAGAAAAAGAAAACTCTCCATAAACTGCAGTATATAAATCGTTGCTCAGCCCCTTTAACAATACAGGAATTTAACCTAAAAAATGTTAACATTGATGGAATGCTATCCTGATTATTCTTTTTTACGTCATTATAAATTTTTTGAATCAATCAAACATGTCAATATTTTCTCACTAAAATCAAGCTGAAGATACTAATTGATATCACGATAAGGAACTTAAAGGGACATATTATTCAAATTTCATGTTTTTAAAGTATGTCTTGATGCAAAGATTGATTATTCTAATGCATATAAATGCTATCAGTTTTTTGAAGTTGTTATTCATAAGCAAAACAATAGCCTTTAAAGTTGAGACAGAAATGGCAAATTACATATAAATCAATTTGAACTGTTGTAGACAACAATTTGATTAATTTAAGCACAAAAATATATATTTCTTGTAAATGGTGCAATATTTTGGCTAGAAATTTTCAGAACTTTCATAAAAAAATATGCTCTTTCAGATAAAAATTTATTAATAATATCTGTGAAATGTCACTTTAATTAATAGTATCCAGAATTATAACCCTACAATATTTTCAACTTTCGGGAGGTAACTCATGTAGAAATATTTTGTCCCAGACAAAACTATTTAGACCCCTGGTAAATCTATTTAGGAATTTAGGGAGCTATAAAACTTGATATAGGAATGTTATGATATGAGTTAGGGTTAGTCAAACATGACCCCGGCTGATTCCCTGCTTCATGACTGATTCCCTGCATCAATAAATCACGGCTCTAATCCATCTCACCATCTTGCCAACTTGACAGCCATGCTACAAATTAAACCATCACTTCAAATGGCCTCATTCAGACAACATATCCTACTTTCATGCTTGGTATCAAACATGTCTTGCTTTAGAAATGTTGTGTGTGGGGGGGGGGGGGACCTTGACAGAAAAATCTTTTTTACGACTTTGTTTTTCATTCAATCTATTCTACCCCATTTCACTGAAAAGGTGCACAAACTGATTCCCATTCTTTTTTTCATAAGCAACTCCATCAAATTTTGACCAGGCCACCATACTGTTGTCAAGAAATAGGGCTGAACTAACTATTCACCTCATTTTATCTAGAAACCTCCTTTCATCCAGCTATATCATACATAGACTACAAGACATTTGATGCTCCTTTAATTGATAACATCCATCAATTTTCTGGTCAATGCAATAGATACCATGTACCACTTGAACACTCTTGATACAATTTTAATTAAACAAATATGATGAACTGTTATTGGCTGACCCCTCGTTGGGCTAAACTGGTTGCTTTCTTGTTGTTCACCGCTTGGCTTATCAAGATCAGGTAGATAAACTACAGGGATGTAGATCAGAGTTTACAAAAAAAGCTAAAAGGCCATGGGCAGATCTAGAGGGGGGTCAGGGGGTCCTCTGAAAAATATGGTGAAATTAAACTTTGACTTCTATAAACTAGAGCAAATTCAAATTTGTGCGTTTCAATGAGTTTTGCCTACCAAACTTTCATCATTGATTTAAAACATTAGCCATATAAAACATGTCAAGTCGTCATTTGGGCGAGGACTACACCCCCCACCCCCCCCTGAACCCTACCTAGAAAAAAATCCTGGATTCACCCTTTATCGCAATGAAGACAAGGATCAGAATGTACAAATGTGAAGCCTGATCTTTGTCTACATTGTCTTTCCATGACAGCTACTTGATTGAGCATCAGTTTATTAGACAGCAGTAGTGAAGATATTTTCCTAGTCTCTATAAGACTAAAGAGGCTCATAGTAGGAGGGGGTGGTGCTTTCTGTCAAATATGAAATATGGAAGATGCTATCACAAATATTCTATCAAAATAATGGCAGCTGAACAGCTTCCAATCTAAAATACCATTTTCTTTATATCCTTATACCAAAAATCAGACTCTTTGCCCAACTCTGAATACAAAAAATGTATGTTTGTTAATTGGGGTTTTACACCGTTGCCAACTGCTATGGTCATATCGCAGCAGCTGGAGCACCTAACCATCCATTCCTGTTGTTTTTCAAACCAGTACTACCACAACACCCTAACCAAGCCTCCAGCTGCTTGTCCACATAGGTTCACAAAATCAAACCATTGATGGGTGACATTTTGTCAGAGAGGATATTTGCCACGGCTGGGTATCAAACCCGGGACCTCTCGAGTAGGCAGATGCACTATCAACTGCGCTATGGCCGCGGCCCCAAAAATGTACATCAGATTGATTGATTTGATGAAGTTTGATGTGTCTCATTCAAGACAGCTAGGACATCCGTTTTTAAGTCTCATAAAAAGTCTCAGTGGCAGAGGTTCAAACCAGCCATCCTTCAATCCAGCATGTTACCACTGTACTGAATCTGTCTCATCATATAAGAACTTTTGAGAAGATTGTATCACCATTTTCTATCAAAATAATAGTAGCAGAACAGCATTCAATCTGCAATGGCATTTTTTTTTATTCTCCCTCAAATGGGGAAGTTTTGCATTGCAGTTTTAACTCCATATGAAATGCATGTACCTTATCTGTTTAACCTTTAAAAAGATCTATTTCACAAACATTTACAGAAGGAGCTTCCAATCTATAAGAATTTGAAAGCTGGAATCTACTGTTACTACAAACCAATTTTAAAATACTTGTAAACTACCCCATGCCATGATTTTTGATCAGTAAACCAGCACATCTGGTTCATTTCAAGCCAATTCCGATGTTTTTATGAGGGTGATTAAGTATTTCCAAATCCATCAAATAATCAAAACTAAACCTCCAAACGGCTGATATAAAACCTGATATCTATACAGCTATTAAATGGGAAATACAATAGCAACAACTTGGCTCTCTACATAATGCTCTTTACCTCAAGGGCGGAAACAAGGAAAGATAACACAGTTTAATGAATTCATGTTTTTGAAACATTATCTGAAAGGTTCATTCCTCATTATATAACCAAGGTTTACTTTTCATTTGGCTTTTGTTGTCATTTTTTCCCACATCTCTATCACGGTGGATAACCCACGTGACTTATGGGAAGCGTTAACACCGAAAAAATCGTCCGCTTCATGGCATGTTTTGTTTAATATCTCAGATTATAATGTGTTGATTTTGACGAGATAAAGTGCACGGAACGCGCATTTGAGAGAGCTATCCCCCTTTGTAACTCACTCTGCTCGGAATCAAGTGGTTTCTTCAAACATTCAAGCGAAAGTTTTCTGCGGTGCATGTGAACGCTTCCCACTTTCGTTTTGCACTTACAAAAATTTTGGCTCTAATGTTTGAAGAAACCACTGGATTTGGAGCAGAGTGAGTTAGAGCCAGGAATAGCCCTCTCAAAGATGCGTTCCGTGCACTTTATCTAATCAAAATCAATAGAGTATAAGCTTAGAAATTAAACAAAACATACTTTGAAGCGGACGATTTTTCCGTGTGGACGCTTTCCAAAAGTCACGTGGGTTACCCACCGTGTCTATGTAGTAGTAGATAATTAAATTTACCAACTGATGAAAAGCAAATATCAATCCTCTTTGTCAAACTTTACAGGGTACAGATTTGCTGAACAAGGATACGACAGCTGTACCCCTACGAAATGTTCATTGAAGTTCAAGAACTGTTCTAGAATGTTAAATGGCAATTCTAGAACTGTTCTAGTTCTAGAACAGTTCTAGAAGTGCCATTTAATGTTCTAGGACATTCTAGAACAGTTCTTAAGAACTAGAAATGTGTTTTTGAACTTTTTTCACAGGGGTTAAAGAAACAAGTCTAAGAGTTGTTACAGAGTGGACTGATACCCTCATTGACAAAGTCAAATTATCTCCCTTGGAGAGAGTTAAGAAATTGACTCATGGCAATATCAATGTAATGTTGATCTGAAAGTACATATAAATTTTCATCAAAGTCCATCCAGACGTTTGGGAGGAGTACTGTTGTTCCCACAAGAAATGTAGACAGACAGATGGATAGACAAGGTGATTCATAATAATACCCCAAACTTTGTTTGCGAGGGGGGAATATAACTAGTAAAGCTCCTGTACAACAGTCTGACCCAAAATCTTTTGGGGATATGGACAGACAGACAAACACACAACAATGATAAGATTTCTATGAATAACTTTGATAAAAGGTGTTTGTAATTATGACAAGACAGGCCCGTAGGAAGCAATTTCATATGGGGGGGGGGGGGGGGGCGCTAAAGCCTTTTTCCTATATATTGATGGGGGGGGGGGGGGGCTAATTTGGATTTTCGCAAAATTTTCAGTGTAAAATTAGGAAAATTCGGCATTTTTGGCCAACATTGGGAGGGGCTTAGCCCCCCCCCCCCCCCCTAGCCCCCCCTGTTCCTACGGGCCTGCAAGAAAGTTTTGGGTGAGGGCAGATCTACCCATGAACATGGTGCCAATAAAATAGACATGTGAGTAGACCATGACTACCTAGTTCATGTAAATAAACTCATCTTCTCCAATAATTATCCCTGAACAACAGGTAAAATGGCAGAAAATAATTCTGGAAATTGTTGTGAAAGACAAAAAAAAATATCTTTTTCTCTCAACTATTTCTTGCAGGATATCTATTTTTTTTCTCTGAATGTGTACACAATTACTCATTCACATTTTGTTGTCTGTAGCTTCTTTCATTTTGGACCACTAAAGCCATGTCACAATTGCCCTGGTAGATATCAAATGTCACTCTATACACTCAATCATGGGTACCTGGCCACAGCAAATATGCTTTCCAACATATGTCTCCCACCAATGGGTGGACAATCATCAACCTAAATGAGATAAGCAGCTGGAAGTAGCTCAGAAAGGATGCTATGGTAGTACTGGGTGGTGATAGAAATGAAAGGTATTCATGGTACAATGCTCCAGCCACCACAACATGACTGGTCTACGAATCTGCTGTCTGGAAAAGGGTAAAGACATCAAAATAAATAACTCGCCATGTTTTATTGGAACCAGTTCTTGCACTGGACAAACTCTTCTCTGTTATGCTGGGCATTCAGTAGAGCTTAACCCTTTCCCAAACAGCAATAAAATGGACTTTTCCAGTTTCTAAAGAGCCTCAGACAACACAGCAGATATTATTTGAGCTTGGAACTTGTTTATGATATAGCAAAGAAAATATTGAGGCAAAAGGAGAAAATGGTGATTATCAGCATTTTCTTATTTTGCCTCAATGTTTTCCAAAGCCTTTTCATCAAAAATGACATCAAAAATGAGCTATGTTATGCTTCTGGCTTAGCATTCAGTAGAGCTTAGATTCATAGCAGATGTTCAAGGTTGAACCAATATTGTAGCATGCCATTTTATTTATCATATAAATAAATACAGCTTTACTCAAATTTGTGCAAGTTTATTTAATATAACTGCTAAGCCCAGCTGCTACTGTCTATAAATTCTAAAACTTATCTTTTCACAATCACATATATTTTATTGGGCAACTTTTGATATATTTTCAAGCATTTTGAAGACTCTTTTAACCCTTTCCCAAACACCAAAATTTTAGAGTAGTCCACTTCAAAAACTGCCGCAAATGACAAAATAGATGTTATTTAAGATATTATTTGTGTAGGATATAGCATAGAAAATATTGAGGCAAAAGGAGAAACTGCTGGTTATCAGCAGTTTCTTCTTTTGCCTCAATATTTTCCCAAACCTTTCTTATGAGGGACGTCAAAACAAGGTCTTGTTTGGGAAAGGGTTAATCATTAATTTTGCAAGATATAGCCAAGTTACATTCATTATTCTGTTGAGCCAAAAATATTTTCAGGAGCCAATAAAAGAATACTTCATTTGCTTGATCATTGACTTAACCATGTCCAGAATTGGCAAATTAACCTTTTCCAATTTCGAAGATAGGCCTGACGACAAAATGGATGTAGATGTAACATAGCTTTTCAGCGATTCCTTTTCCCAAGATTCCTTGTCTCCTAGGGACATCAAAACAAGGTCTATAATTGGGCACAGGGTGAAAACAAGATGTGTTTGTGAAACATTGAAAGTTTCCGAAATATGGCCAATGTTAAATTTTTGGACAGACATATGGACAGATAAAGGGGTATAAATATAAGCTCTAACTAACCCGTGCTGGCTTTAACCCATTACCACACAATGACTCTTTTTGAAAAACTAAGAGATTGCCTTTGGAAAACATTGTGGAAAATGAAGAAATTGCTTGTGACAAGCAATTTCTTCATTTTCCACAATATTTTCTACAAAAAATAATAAAAAAATGTAAAAAATCACTTCTTTTCAATTGTCGTCTGCAACATCTTTGAATGTGGACCACCCACAATTTTATCTTTTGGTAATGGGTTAAACTGTCCATCCATCTCATTCACAAAATTACAAAGTCTCACTCTCCGATGTCCCAACATAAATGTTTCCGAGTAGACTGCAAGCGACATCGTCGGTAAAATTGGTTTTGCGGATGAATTTGTTCATGTCACATCCCGTCTATCTTTGTAATTTTCTCCGAGACAAATCTATTTCATATTGCCCAATATACATATTTCATAAAAATTAATCTTCCTCTGGCCTATTAAATTGGAGGGAAAAGAGGTTTTACCAAATTGGTTCTGTAATAGTCAACACAAGGGTGGAATATTAAACTATCCCGATGTTTTCTTGTGTCTTCTTCATTTCATTATCTCATCATGTCTGTGAAAAGCACAGGCTTTTGAAATGATTTGAGATATTATTGTTGGATCGTTACAAAATTCTTTGTGTCATATGAAAGTTGATTTAACTCTCTCCAAATAATTAAGTCCCCTTGCATGTTGTTCCAGATAGAGTAAACTTCACAAAACATTGAGGGAAAATAAGAAAATGCTCATTTCAAGCATTGCCTCTTTTCCTAAGTTAAAAAATTGACTCTATTGTATGCCTAGAAAATAGAGAAATCTAGTTTCCATGTTGGAATAAATGAAAGTTCAAGACCAAAGTCAAAGTACATGTACAAAGAACATAGAAAGTTGTCATTCTATAAAACTTTTTCTGATTCTATCAAACTTAAAGTTTCTATTATAATAATATCTATTATGGAAACTGAGATTTAAATCCATGGTAAAAAAAAAAAAACCCTCTCTTTACAATTCAAGTAAATTTCCTCCACCCAGCAAATTACCGCATTACAAATTAAGACATTGTTCTTTTCAATTACAGGACAATCAATATAAGGGACGAGCCGTTGAAAGCACACCTCGTAAAATCGTAACTGGGGCTTTTACAGCGCCATTACGCTGCAGTCTAAGTCTATAAATGACTGGAAATAGCAGCAAAATAACTAATTAACCCTTTCCTAATCAAGACTTGGTTTTGACTTTCAAAGTAGAAATGATTTGAGAAAGCATTGAGGCAAAAGACGAAATTGCTGATAATCAGCAATTTCTCCTTTTGCCTCAGTGTTTTCTGTGCTTACAAAATTGTGCACGAACCCTTTCTTTATCAACATCTATTTTGTTGTTTACAGAATCTCTAATATGTGAATAGTCCAAAATTTTGTTGTTTGGGAAAGGGTTGAAGACTAGTAATTAAAGGTACTTATTGTCCAGCAAGATTAACCCGAGACATCTGCATATGTAATGACCCCACTTCGGCAATGTTTTGTTAAGGCACTCTACTAACGGACTTTGCACACGAAAATTAAGTTGTCCCGGGTTAATTTGGGTGGACAATAACAAACCTAAAACATGAAATTGCCACCAACTGTCTAATATTGGGGATAATTGGAAAAGGCTGCATTAAAATGTGTGAACGCAAATCATCAATATCATTATCAAAATATAATTCTGATAAATTTGATAATTATTTGCTAAACTCTTGCTGTTGTTTTAAAATTTAGAGAGTTAAAAGATATTTGAAAATTAAAGTAATTACTTTTCAAAGGTCAATTTAGAAGAAAAATTATTAATAATGATTTTATTCAATTTTTCTTAGTGATGAATTTCAAGTATAATCTTTTGGACCATCTCCAATACCAGATGAAGCAAACTCCACACAAAGCTTGGCCTTGAAGTGAATGATTTTGTCTCAATGTTTTCCAAGCTGTTTCTAAAATGCTGGTCATCAACTTTTTCATCTTTTGTCTCAATATTATCCCAAGCTGTTTCTATTGGGACTTCAAAACCTGGTCTCATCTCGGAAACGGTTAAGGCAGCTACGCAAATTGACTAATTGTTCTAACATTTCAAGCAGCAATTCTCGTTTTACAAGGCAGCAGTTTTTGGAGAAGTAACGATCTAAATACCAATTAGTGTTTGGGTACTTATGTTTGTAATTGATCTGTTCTTTCCTGCGTTCCCTTTCCACTAATTACAACACACCTCCTTATTTGGTCGTAAACATTCAAACCATGCCGGTAATTCTAGCTGTTTTTGGTAATCATTTACAGTCTTTAAATTTCTCTCCGCTTTTTATTCCAGACAAATTTCAAGCATGGAATTTTAATTATTTCTGCAAAAAAGGGGATCAAATTTGTGACTTAAACAAAAACTTGTGAAACAGACCAAGCTGACTAAGTTGTAACATTAAGTTTTGATCAATGATTTTCTCTCACATTTGTTATAAGTCATGAAGAAGCAATAGAGAGCAACATGGATCTTGATCAGACTGTGCATATGCACAGGCTGATCTGGATCCAAGTTGGTCTCATTTCAATGCTGTAAGGGCCTTTTTCCAGATCAAGATGTGTATAACTATATTGCTGTACTTTTAAAATTTCTTCAAATGTTTCTAAAGCTTCACTTTTCAGTCATTATGATTCTTCCTATACACCATTAATGTGACCATGTCCGCATTAGAAATTCTAGGTCTCTAGAATTTATGGCATTGTATAGACAGTATATAGGCACATCGTTGATGATGTATTGTTTAATTATACCCATATCAGTCGATAAATGATAGATTGTCCGAGAATTTGACGGATATTGTCTCGCACGCCCCACTACGGGTTACGCAGAGTCGTCTATGGTCGTTAATGATCATTATCCTTTTCCCTAGCAATTTTCCATACAGTTACTCTTTTTGATGCTTTTAAGTTTTAAAGGTTTGGAAAACATTGAGGTAAAATAAGAAAATGCTGATAACCAGCATTTTCTCCTTTTGCCTCAATATTTTCTGAGCTATATTGTACACAAATCTTATTTTGATCATTTATATAATCTCCATTTTGTTGTTTGTGGCAGCTTTCAAATATGACCAACCAATTTTTCATTGTTTGGGAAAGGATTATAGAATGGAGAATAATTCTGATTATAAATGAGGACCGAAGTCAAAATATCATAGGTGTAATGACATCACCCATGCCAGATATATTGTTACCTTGAAATTTGTTGCTAGAAACAGGATAGCAAATTGTTGTCATAGGGTAATAACTGCTTCAAGTGCATACAAAATTATGTATTTACAACAGTTTTGCATCAAAACTATGAAAGGTTCCTATTGGATGAAAACCTAAATGTCTTTAATTCAATAGTCTATGCATTCTTTGGAGTCAGACAGAACATAAACAATAATTTTGGAAAGTATGCCAAGAAGAAGACAAAATGTGAACATGTCATGTTCCTAGAGACTCTTGAAAACATTGCAGAAATTTAGATATTGGTAATCAGTATTTTCTTGTTTCCCTAATATCTCCTACACTATGACATTCAAAATTTATTTTCAGACAACATTTTACCATTCTATGTAGACAATTCCATCTAGTGAACATTTTACTGCATCAATGAGCCATCTGTAGAGAATTTCAAAGAATTGCCATCTGATAAAGAAACTTCAATCCAATTGTTCTTGAAGAAAGTCATTTCAAAGACAAGACTAAACATCTGCAAGAAGCTTCAAACCCTCAGTCTCTTCAAAACAATAATTGAGTTACAGCAAAAGGACCAAATTGACCGGCCCCTAATTGGCCCCATGCTGGTAGAAGACTAACTATTTGATCTTCAAACAATACCTGACAATTTGTCTATTCAAGAAATGTCAACTATTCACCACTTCAAACAATCACTCATCAGGTCAATGCATGCAGACAGTTGCTACAATCTTTTCTGGAAAAAATCATTTTAGACAGTGCCAACACACCACAAAACAGATGTCACTAAAGTCAGGTAATTTACATGTATTTAAATGCTAATGAAAGCATCAAAAGAAAAGAAGAAAATGCTGATCATCAGCATTTTCTTCTCTACTCTTGATGTTTTCCAAAGCATTTTCTGTTCGAACTCAAAACCAAAATTGGTTGGAAAAGGGGTTCATTTGCATGCATACCATCTGGGCATACTCATTAGCATAATTATGTACAATAAATGTTAAAGATACAAAATTTTCAAGCACAAAATGACTGTTACACTAAATAATGGCCTGTAATAAAATTATGTTAATTGTGCAGCAATTTAATCATTTTCACAGTTGCATGTGGAACTGCATTATTTAAATTCCTGCGCTTTTGTATTCATGGGTTAGAGCAATGCTATTGCAAGAGCATATTAACCCTTTCCAAAATGACAAAATTGTAGGGTGGTCCAATAAGAAAGCTGCTGCAGACAACAACATGGAAGTGAACAAAACTTATAGGGGGCATAAGTCTTGCTAAAATCATTATTTAGCCATCTTACAATTTGGTTGAGTTGTTCTCTGGAAAGTGAACAATTTTAGTATGGTTGTCGAAGTCTTTATGTTTACAGCCAGTCTAAAGGCCAATGCTAGCAACAATAAATAAGGACAATAGCCTGTGACAATTAGCCTGAGAGTAGTCAAAGTAAACATTTCTAGACAGATTAGCCTACACAGAGAATTTTGATGCTGTCTCTTTTAACCTGTTACAAAGTAGATTGACTAAGACAAAATTGTCCCTACAAAGGCAACATTCCTGTCCTTTTAAAGCTGAAATTCATCTTCATTTTCTTGTCAAATAGGATGAATTCATCTTAAAGAGAATTGTCTAAAAAAAAAAGATTAGCAAAAATTGCGATTTAAAAGATCAACCCCTAACCCGAGTTATAACCTGATAAAGATACGTGATTTACAGGCGCGCGTAAAACGAAACTGAAATTTACCTGTGGACCAGATATGGATGATGACGTCAATTGTGCAATCCGATTATAGCCGTGTTAACCTTACATGTATAAACGGTCAACTTTAACTTCAAATTGCGGTGACGTTGCAAAAGCAAATATATTAAATAAAAACATTTAATGGTGTTTATCATTTGGCCATTAAAGTGGAGAAAAAAATGTGACATTTTTTTGTGAATTTGAACAGTAAAATACAGTTATATTTACATGCCGTGGTCCAAAAAATCTCTAGTATTATACGCTTGATGATAGTGGAAATTTCCGGAAAAGTGCATTTATATCGCTCTTTTAACCCATTCTCACACATTGACGCTGTTTGACGCCTCACAAGATAAAGGCTTTGGAAAACATTGTGGAAATGAAGAAATTGCTTGTGACAAGCAACATCTTCATTTTCCACAATGTTTTCTATCCCAAAAGTCAAAAAATTTCAAAATTTTATCAAATTGAAAATATCGTCTGCAACTTCTTTCAATTTGGACGAGCTCAAATCTTTGCCGTCTTGTAAGGGGTTTACAAGTAGATTTAGGATAAATGTTTCTTGTAAACCTCTTAAAAGATATATAATTATGTTGAGAAGTATTTTAGAAATGTCATTTTCTCCAATAACAATGGAAATCCAACTCTTACATTAAATATTCCGTGAATTCTACCAATCTATCGTATGTCTTACACCTTGTATTATATTGTTTTTTTTTGTGTGTTTTTTTTATTATTATTATTATTATTATTATTATTATTATTATTTTTCATACTGAATTTTATTGGGTTGTTCAATTTGGGAAGACGCAATATGGAGCGTTAAAATCTTGGGTAGGGACATTTTATATGCCGTGATGTAACTTGTACAATTTTCAACCGTTTCCCAAAGACAAAATTTAAGTCTATTAATATGCGACCCATTGTAAAAAAACCAGCGGGGAAATGTGAAGTTCTTGGTTATTTTTTTATTATTATTATTTTCCTGATTGAATCAATGCAAAAACTTGTTTGAGAAAGGGTGTGGTGAGCTAGCACTTAATTGACATATGCAAGTGTCAACTGTTTAATGTCTTGTCTAACAAACTGGTATAATATGAACTACCGGTATTTGTTTGATGGGATTATTCGTATCAAAGGATTACGTAATAAATGGACTTGGTTGGTATAACACACCAGTTTGCAGGTGCGCTACCAGAACATAGTATCAAGAATACCAAAAAACTTTAGTTACGGCATTTTTGTCGCTATTTTTAACATGACTTACCGTTTGCTTCTTGATCCTTTACCAGATCATTTCTCGATGTTTTAAAAAAAAACTCTCTGTTTGAAATATGGAAACATTAGAAAAAAAAACACTACCTCACTAATTCCCCTTACAATATGAAAATACTGTATTAATTTACTCTTTCCCATCAGAGATCAGGTTTCGACATCCACATTAGAAATCGTTTGGGAAAAAATCATTGAAAGAAAAGAAGAAATTGATGACGGTAAAGAATTTCTCACTTTCCCTAAGTATTGTCAGTACTAAACCAACGAGTCCCCTAAACCAACCAAATTTTCTTTTTTTAACATCAGTTACTTGTCGTCTAAAAGCATTTACTCAAAAATTAAAATACTTATCTGAATTCTTCCCAACATAATGTAACATAGTTAAATGTCATTTACTTCAATATTTGCGTACTAATTATATACTATTTATGCATGTATTAGGCCATTATTAGGCCTTTAAATTCTTTAACAAGTTTTTGCATTTTTTCAGTCAGGAAAATAAAATACCGAAATAATTTCTGACCAAGAACTTCACATTTCAACGCTGTTTTCTTTAAAATGGGCTGCATATTTTTTAGACTTATATTTTGTCCTTGGGAAACGGTTGAAAATTAACGAGTTACGTCAAGGGATATAATTTGTCCATACCCAAGGTTTTAATGTTATATATTACAACTTCGCAAATGGAACAGTCTTACAAATTTTAATTTGACAAAACAATATAATACAAGGCGTGAGACATTCAAAATATTGGTACAAATCACGGAATAATAAATGTAAGAATGGGATTTCCTTTGTTATTGGAGAAAACGACATTCCTACAATACTTCTCAACATAATTATATATCTTTTAATAGATGTTAAAACGCTCAAACCCAACACCAATATTCTTCACATATACATTTATTGAAGACTCCAGCTACCTGTGAAGTACAAAGACATAAACATAAGTGTAGAAGTAAAACACAAGTATAACACATTCCCCTGTCTTTCTTAAGTAAAAGAAATGAAAGTTTCTTGCAGTATTAATATAAAACTGATTAATGAGTCTTTATAAAGTACAAATCGGTAACTCCGAAAACATGAAGGAACTAAAGAAAAGTATCGTTTGGAAAACATATAATTATTCCTGAAAGTCACGTTCCACTAATCAAACCTTATACACCAGACCTAACACTATCAGTTCAGCTTAAATACCAGATCTAACACTATCAGTTCAGCTTATGACATTATTTCTCCACCTCTTTTCCAGTTTTGAGAATCTCAATAAGTCTATGAAAATCTGCACCAGCCTTGGTCAAACAATCTGAAATCTGATGGCTTGTCTTTAACCATTTTACAACGATTTCACCCAGCGCAACACTCTCTTTGATACTGGCCAGATCCAAACGTAAACGCTTCTCTGAGATGAGTTTAGTAGAATGAATATTCTGACACAGCGATTTGTTGTCTGTGAAGCACTTTATAGGAATGAAACTTCCATCTTTCATTTTCAGCATTTCATGGAGAATACTCCGCACAAAGTAACATGCGTCTAATCCGTCTACCAACGAAAGAGCTTCAGCAGCTAAAGTACTCTTCACAACACGTCTGATTTTCTTTGCAACCCATGATATTGGACACACTTTACCATTCTGTCCTCTCAAAAATATGATATGTCCACCTGCACTCGAAACTCCATCAGATAAATTCGCATATGACGCGTCTGTATATAACAGTAGCTCTAGTCCTTCGTAACTTTCAAGACTAGGAAACACTATGGCATATTGGTTGTTCTTAGCCTTCCTAACAACTTTATTGACCTTCAGCTTTAACTTAGAGTCACTAATCTCTGATACTGTGGACAAATCTAATACATCAAAACTCAGGTCAGGTCGGCTTTGAGTAGCTATCCAATGTAACTGACCCACTATTTCTGGATATATATCGTCTCTCACATCTGCTGTTGTAACGTTCCTATCTATTTGTTTCAACTCATCTGTGTAATCTTGTTGGTGTAACTGAATTTCACCCTTTTTCTGTTCAATGTTCAACCCAATGTATCTGAAATTATTGTCCAACTCCTTTCCACAATGAAATTTGTCAGTTAAGGCAATGATAACCTTACTTTTGAACAGATCGCCACCAGTCCACAGAAAATCATCCACATGCATCAAGAAGAGTCCTTCTAGCTTATTGTCATTGTACCAGTAGAATAGAGCTGGATCAAGTTTTGATTGAACACAACCCAGCCTACAAAGTTCACTCTTTACACTCAAGAACCAATTCCGAGAAGCATCAATGAGACCATATACACACTTATTCAATTTCCACACGACTGATTCATCAACGTTACTCTCTTTAGGAGGCTGTAGGTAGATATCCCTATCTATCTTCTTTCCTTGCAAAAATGTGGCTTTTATATCAATGGAGTGAATGTCTTGCTTCATGGTCGAAGCTGTGGCAAGGAAGATCCGTAAACTTTCTTTGTGAATTGTAGGAGAGTCAGACTTTACTTCAGATTCCTCCTCAAAACCTCTTACAACCAGTCTGGCTTTAGTCCTTTTCCCTTCAGATGTATCCTTTTCTGTAACGACCCATCTTGTTGACAGAAGCTTTTGTCCAGTATTGGGAACCACCTCATATACCTTAAATTCTCTCCAGTTTTCAAGCTCTAATTCTTTTGCTTTCCTGACATCATCTTCCATGTACCTTGACGAGGGAACAAAAACAGTATTCACGTCATGCGTATCCAGTACTGGACGCCACTCTTTTACATCTGAAGAAAAATCTATTCCAGTCAAAAAGTCATCTTTCTCGTTTTTGATGTTTAGATACGCTTTATTCTTCCCTGTGGCTTTACCACCTTTACTCATAACTTTGGCTTTTACCCAATTTTCACCACTTAATGTCTTGTACAAAATCGTATCACCAACTTTTGGTATGTCATCCTTTGATTTATCTCCTTTTATTTGTTCCGGTTTCTTAAACACTTTTGGTCTCACAATATCGTCTTTGTTCCCTTCAGCACCTCCACTGGGTAAAGCAGGTTCAACATTCTCTCCTTGTCCATCATCATCATCCTCTGAAGAACTTCTATCCGCATTCTGATCTGAATCACTTTCATCAAGCCCACCTACACCTTCTACATTTGAACCTTTTGTCTGTGCTGATGGATTGTCTCTTTCATGTGCACCTACTTCTTGGCCTTCATCACAAAACTCTTTCCCACATCTGATCAATCTACATGGAGGTACTCTAACATATACACTTCCATGTCTAACAAACACCACTTTTCCATCCTGACCTATAACTGTTCCCGGACCTTTCCATTTGTGATCATCATCTCTCTTATAATACACTTTATCACCCTGATCGAAACACTCTCCAGATGACCTTATTTCCAGTAAATAGAACCGCCTTCTCAACAGGTTGTCTCGCCAAATTCTCATAGGAATGAGGACACTGTTTAACCAAATGCCTGATAGAATCACAACTACGACATCTCATTGGCTGACCGTCAGGTCCATCAGGATTTATAGGTTTACTCTGTTGTCTGTATGGTCCTTTCGCCTTCCCAGGATTGTTCACTTCTTGATCTGGGCCTCTGTAGTTATTGTAACCTCTATACCCAAAATTTCGTCGGTTACGATTCCTAGCATAGTTCACATCTTCAGCTGCCATACACTCTACCTTTATATCAATCTCATTTGCCTCTTTCCTAGGAACAGCTTGTTGACCAAAAAACTTTTTCAAGGAGGTTGACATTTGTTTGAAAAGCGTGTCAACCTGACCATAATCGACTCCTGTAAGAACAAGCTGTCTATCTTTCATTTCTAGCTCTGAACAGTCCAATAACTTGAATGCCAAAACAGGTTGAGGAAGTTCCATTTTAAACTTTTTCGATTTATTGTACAGTTTTTCAAACTCCGTAACATAGTCTTCCATAGATGAGACCTGACTCCGTCTAAATCTATCAAACTCTGTATACACTTCATAAGCCTCACTCAATTCATCTTTCTTGAAAATTTTGTCCATAAACTGAATGAGCTTTGTAACACCATCATCAGCATTCAATTGATCCACAGTTAATTCACTGAACACCTTATCCCTGATTGAGTTCTGTCCCTCCTCAGGAAGTGACAACGCTATCGCCAATCCCCTTTTATCTTCATCCAGATCTGTCAATGCTTGCCACGCTTTCACCTCATCAATCCACCGACTGTAAGGCTTTTGCACAGAGAACACAGGAGGAACCTTATAGTTTACCGACGCCATGTTATCAAACTAACACTGTCTCTACGCTGTTTACTATAGAGCTATTTTCACATCAGGTACCGCTACGCTGACACCACTACGCTAATCACGCTGTAAGATGACACTGTTTCACTGACCACGCTCTGCTGCCATGTTAAAACGCTCAAACCCAACACCAATATTCTTCACATATACATTTATTGAAGACTCCAGCTACCTGTGAAGTACAAAGACATAAACATAAGTGTAGAAGTAAAACACAAGTATAACAATAGATTCACAAGAAACATTTATCCTAAATCTACAGATTAAAAAAGCATATTAATTGCACTATTCAGTAAATTCCCACTATCATCAAGCGTATAATACTAGAGATTTTTTGGACCACGGCATGTTAATATAACTGAATTTTACTGTTCAAATTCACGAAAAAATGTCACATTTTTTTCTCCACTTTAATGGCCAAATGATAAACACCATTAAATGCTTTTATTTAATATATTTGCTTTTGCAACGTCACCGCAATTTGAAGGTAAAGTTGACCATTTATACATGTAAGGTTAACACGGCTATAATCGGATTGCACAATTGACGTCATCATCCATATCTGGTCCACAGGTAAATTTCAGTTTCGTTTTACGCGCGCCTGTAAATCACGTATCTTTATCAGGTTATAACTCGGGTTAGGGGTTGATTTTTTCATCGCAATTTTTGCTAATCTTTTTTTTTAGACAATTCTCTTTAAGATGAATTCATCTTATTTGACATGAAAACGAAGATGAATTTCAGCTTTAACCTTCACCATTTTGACACTCTCTTTACTTTTTTACTGTACATACACACTGGTGGTGAACTCGGTCAAAGCGAGGGACGTTTTTTCGTGGTCAATGTATTCCATCAGTGTTGTTATAAAATATCGTAACTTCGGCTTTATCGAAGCCGTAGTTACCAGAGCTCCAGATAATTTTTTGAGGCAAGGAGTATTTACCCCTCAGATTTTTTTCCAATGCGTATTTCCAGATATTTTTTGAGGCAAGGAGTATTTACCCTCTTGTTCGGGAAAGGATTAAAATCAACAAGAGCACCCCACCGGAACGATCCATTTCTGATAGTCAATTTGGAGGACATAGATCTAAGCGCGCTATGTTTCCGACCATCAAGTTTTTTTTCTGAACGAGATTACCATCGTGGGCTATCTTTGTCTGTACTGTAGGCCAAAATCGCCTTTACAATGTGCTTGAAGGAATGTATTTACTCGTTTCCCAAATAAAAAAGGAAACAAACTTCTTCGAGTTGCAATTTGCGATTTACGAAGTGACGCAATGGCCTGATATTTATCATCCAATGAAAATCGAGGAAACGATTTGCTCCGTATAAAAAAGTTAACCGAGATCAACGATTGACTGAAATTCGAACAAAATGAACCACTCGGCAGCGTTCGGTAGATCTATGGATTAGCCGATTGTCATCTGCATTAGCTCAGCTGGTGACGTAATTGGTATTCCCCAATAATTCCCAGTTTTGATTGGCTGAGACGTATAAGACACTTCGATAAGCTATTTTTTTCAGACCAAAACGTTATTTTTTATCATTGGAATTTCCTATTCTATGTGTTTCTTCCGGCGCTCTTCGATCTAGATACGCTAACTGACGATTATCAAATGCATATTCCTTATTTTGAATTTGTATCTGTACGCATTTTTACGAAAGTAAATGCGTATTTAGACAAAATCAATGCGTATTTTACGCAAATACGCATCCTATCTGGAGCTCTGAGTTACGAGATTTTATAACAACACCGACAGTTTGTCAATACAAAACGGTACACCCCGTCTGTTTTTAGAACAAGTACATTGTCATTAGAAAAAAATCTATAAACTCACATTTAAACGCAAAATATCTATACCTTGTTGTAGCGAAAATTGTTTTAGTTCACCACCAGTGATACAGAAAACTTTGTTTCAAGACGGGGGCGATTAGATTCGCAGGTAGATTTAATTCTCTTCCTGAGCAGCGACAAGGCCACAGCGCAGTTGGTAATGACATTTTGTCAAACTCTCAATCATGAGGTCTTTGTTAAGCTCATATCCTGAAATTTTTCACCAACCAATGGGTGGTTGAGCAGCTGGAGGCTGCAAGGATGTTGTTGTAGTACTGGTGAGAGAAATAACAAGAGTCGATGGTTAGGTGCTCCTTAAACCACGTATAATATAACTGAGATACTTTTTAAAGAGAGGCATTAAACGCTATAAGCAAACCTTTTCTTCTCCAATTTATTTTTGATTGCTGTTTGTACTAAGAAGCATCCACTATTAACAAGTGTAAGATTCTATAGACCTTTGTCTGGGCCCCCAAGACAATTAGTTCATGTTTTTAGTAGGGCTGGTATAAATTATTCATGTTAATGTGCTCTATGTGGTCACTCAGCCCAGAATTCTGACTTTTCAGTAGCCATAAACATAGAATTGCAGTGATCATCAATATGATAAGACTTTGTAACATTCCCTGATCACTATTATACATTTATCTAATAAAATTTTCTCATTTAGGAATCTGTAGATGCAGGGAGATTCTTCCACAAAGTGGCTAGAGTGGTTGTTTTTTTCTAAAAGAAAGATTGTGTTTGGAAAATCACTGTCTTACATGTTTGCGAAAATCCTTTTCTTTCAAGAACAGAATTATGTGACATACTGTTTCTATTCACTGTGTACCAAAAGCTAGTAACTGAAAATTTAGTTTGATCTTTTAAACCATTTTTCCAAGTTTAAAGGGCGACGGTAACAGATGGTCTAATTGCAAAAAATGAAACTTTTTGAAAAAATATGCAAAACTTTTGTGTTGACCACCTCGGGATGGTTAATAATATGCGATTCAGACAGAGAATGCGCCGAAATTACAAGACAGATAGCTGAATTTAGGGAGAATCCAAACCTAAATTCAACCCCGTCTCAGATGGGGTTAGCATTATTTTTAAATTGTTGCGCATGCGCATACAGCGCGGACCATGATTCAAACAAGATTCATACTTGAATTTCAATATGACGTCATCATGTATGTTGTGACGTCATTTAAGAAAGTCGCATGTCCTACTGTTTTGACCTACTTTCGATATCGCTTCATGAATTTGGTATCAAATTGCAAAAAAATGAGTCGTTGCTTCAATAGTTTGTTGTAATCATTTAATCAGGTCATATAAAGCTTAAAAAGTGTACATTTCGTTTGTATTTGACAATTTTTGGGTCCAAATCTGGGAAATAGTAGCTTTAAGTACCCAAATATTGAAAGAAAGGTTGCATAAGCACAAAGCTTTTATAATTATGGCCATTATAGTATGACATTGTTATAATTTTCCCCTCAAAAATAACTAAAGCGAACCCTGAAACTAATGGATTTTGTTATATTAAAATCGGATAAGAAAAATTAAAAGAAATTGGAAGTGAAAACCCCAGAAAATTCACCTCCCATTTGCACCACACAGAGAGCAATAAATTAAACAAATTCTGCAGATACTGACGATTTAAATACAGGAAAATCTCAGCGATTCTGTAAATTATTAATTACTTAGTAAAACGTCTTTCAAATTTATGGCAAACCCTGCCAGCAAAAACCAATCTATTTATCCTGTACAGAGGACCCGGTTCTAAATTAGTTTCGCTGTATTTTCACAGAATAACTTGCGATATTCCAAGAAAATTATCATGACAATTCAAGATTCATCTATTGAGGATTGCTGGTCTTTATGAAATATATTTGTTGGATCTGGTCAAATTACAGCCAGATTATAATAGGCTTATTTTTAAAGTTTCATTGTTACACTTTGAGATGCTCAAAGAGTTTTACTGTGGTTTTACTGATTAGTCTAGGAGCCAGCTTTTACAAAGGGGGTTAAATTAAAAGTTCTTGCAACCGATGACCTATAAAATTTTGAGTGGTATTTTTCAATACATTAGGGTCCCATGCTTTGGTTAAGGGTGGATGACATGCCTAAAAGTGGTAGGATTTTTTTTAAATGAAGGTCAAAGGTCATTCGGTGCACTTTTCATACATACCTCCTAAAAAACCCCATAACTTACTCATTTATCAAGCTAAAACAATTATTTTAGTATCAAAATAAAGCTGATAATTTGCACTTTGACTTACATGAATAATATACAACTTTTTGATTTTCTATATTTTAGAATATTCATAAATATAGCAAAAATTGGCTAAAAATCATTAAAATAAGTTTTGTCTACAAGTGAAAAAAAAAGTTTTTAAAATACCAAAGGTATGTTTTTGTGTTTGAATTCATACTTAAAAATTGCCCAGAAACCTGTTCTTGACTTATATGTTATTCTTCACAGAATTAGTCTTTGGCTTAGGCTTGTAGTCATAGGTAAAAGTGGGTGGGGTAAATTTTCCCTAAAATTACAAAACGTGCAAACATTGATGTAACAATATATCTTATACATAAATGTGATATTTTATTAGAATTTATTGTTTTGAAATCATATTTACAGGGATTTGTAAAGCTTTTAATGCATATACCTGAAATTAATTTGAATTTTAAGAGCCAAAATAACAATTTAATGAAACAGCATGTTAGATGGATACAGATTATATCAACACCACAATGTCAAAACTATGACTCTTAAAGCGAATATCTATCAAGTATCTATATAATAGTAATCGGCAGCTGAAAATATTCCCTAGGCCCGTGCCATATTTTATAGGAATCAGAACAACATGGGGACGGTCAGAGTTTGCATTGTTGGGTAGTGCATTGCTTTTATAGAGCCAAAGGAAAAGGAATTTAGCGCTGGAACAAAATAGCTCATACACAGGAAACGCAGTTTACAGTTTAAGCGAATAAAACAAATCTCTAGTATTACATACTTATTAGAGATACCGAAATATCTTTTTTTTTTTTAAATTGTCTTTCTCCTTTTGTTCAAAATGGCCAACAAAATTCAAGATGGCCCCTTTAAATATTTATATAGCGAAATTTTAACATAGATAGAAATAAGACCACGAATTAGTCGTTTTTATGCCCCCGCATCGATAGATCGATGGCATATTGTTTTATCATTGTTCGTCTGTCCGTCCGTCCGTCTATCCATCCATTTGTCTGTCCGTCCGTCCGTCAGTCCGAAACTTAACATGGAAACTTAACATTGGCCTTTTCTCTAAAAGTATTCCACATGCAAAGCTTAAATTTGGTATGTAACCTTCTTTCAATGATATCTATCAGTTCCATGCAACATGACCTTCCCCAAGGTCTTCCATTAATCCTTGTCAACCCTTACCATGAAAACTTAACATTTAAACTAATTAACGTGAAAACGTTACATTGGCCTTCGTCAAAGGGAGTTCACACACAAACCTTATCAACCATTTATTTAAAAGCTTAACGTAAAACGTATCATTGGCCTTTTCAGGGGTATTCGTGTTTCGCAAAGACATCTTTTTTTCAAGATTAGGCTGAATTATATATGAATTCGTGAAAGATAGCCAGTGATGTGCATTTTAGAAAGTAAGACCATTTTATAGAGTTTTATTTGTCAAGCGACGACCGAAATGTCTTCTGCATGATAGTTGCGTAAAGCAGAGGTAATGCATAAACTCATTGTTTTGTTCATTTTATGTATCATGTATACTTTACTAAATATAAGTAATAGTTGTGTCTTTATATACAACAATATCCTCATCATCACCATCACCATCACTACAACAACTACAATAACAACAAGACATATGATGCAAAAACCAGACTTGAAATATCCGCAGCTACCCTATACTAACCACTTAAATACACTCAACTCATGCCATATATACTCATCCTTATCAATGTCTGATGCATCAAGAATCTCAAGTCTTTGCACAGTTCTGACTCACAAACACATGCATCAGTGCATAAAAGATCTTCTCTTTGACACTTAGACCTTCGCATGTGGCAGTCAATTTACAAGAGCATTGTTTGATGTCAAGCAAAGCTAGAGTTGCAGGATCTTTACACATTCTTATAGGAACTAAATTATTGTTGTCATCCTTGGTCCATACATGGCATGCTGGTGATGGTAGATTCAGATACTGGTCAGTTTAGTGCTTACAAATATAGGAATATTCTGAATTTATGTTTATACAGAAAATATATATGGGTCCATATATTTTTATGCCCCTGTATCGAGCGATCGGGGGCATATTGTTTTACTCTTGTCCATGCGTCCGTCTGTCTGTTCAAAACTTAACATTGGCATTTTCTCCAAAAGTATTAAACATACAAAGCTCATTTGGTATGTAGGAGGGCTGTTTATAAAGTATCCAGAATTATGTCATATTTTTTTCATTTATGTACTAATTGTTATGATATTATAGGATACAAAATCTAAGTTTATGCATTAAGGCGCATTCTATAGTTGTTATGGCAAAATAGGGTCATATTGAGCAGCGCAACCTAGGTCTGAGATGGATAAGTCAGGAAAGTCTGTCTTACACATCTAATATTTACATCTTTTCTATATATTTGCCACTGCACGATATACCACATTTCCACATATGCATTTATTTCTCAAAGAAGCGTCTGAACTGTACTTTGGGAATTCTATAAATAGTTTCTGGGACACAATTGGCAAGTCATGAACGATTTCGCCGACGTCATGTTGGGACGTCCAGATACATTAAGGTCAGAAACATCATAAGTAAAATAATTTATAAATGCTTGTTTTTTCTCATAGAAGTATTAGCCATGCGTGTTCATAGTCATAAAGATCGTCTCTGATTTTGATTTTCCAAATTACACTCAAATCATTATTGAATACAATTGCCCTAGCACCATATTTGCTATGTAAACAAAGCGATGTCTCCAAATGTCAGCCGATGATGGTACGTTTGCTGAGAAAAATGTCCGCTCAAAGGTAACAAGCATTTTGGACAATTGTTGAAGTCAAAATACAAAATGTGATTGCTTTAAAAGCGATTCATAAGTCACATCTTTGCAAATTGTCAAAAGTTTCCCCGTGCAACATGACACCACCCTGTCGAATGCACCCTTATCCAAACAGCAGAGTTTTTGTTCCAGGATCAAATGTATAATTATTCAAAGTACAGTTGTGTAAAATTTCATCTCAGTTGGTTTAAAAGTTAAAACGACAAATGGGTGATTAGACTTGTGTACAATATAGCCTAGAAAATATTGAGGCAAAAGAAAATGCTGATAATCAGAATTTTCTCCTTTTGCATCAATGTTTTCCCAAGCATTTTCTCATAGCGACATCAAAACGAGGTCTTGTTTGGGAAATATTCAATGATTTCTTTGATATAGATACAAATGGAAGATGCACGATTTACTAGGAATAGTTTTAGCCATGTAATAAGTAAAACATTGTCCAGATTTTTGTCAGGTATATTGTTGTGGAGTTAGAACAACCACAGGTTCAAAGATTTCCACTTTTTTAAACCAAAAGTTTCTCTGTGTCTACTCAAATACGTAGTATAGTCGTGAATCAATAAACAAAGTTATGTTATCATGATGGGATTGTGAAGGATGGATCAACAATTGTGGTAGGCCTATCTTTATTTTCTACTATTTACTCGTAACAAAATGTCACATGCAATAAATAATTTGCATAATAAGAGATATAGGGCCTATTGAGTTCAATTTCTTGTACAATTAAAACTTATAGGGTCACACAATTAATTAAACTCAAAGACCAGATCCTCTGTTGTCCCTATTGAAGGCATGTACATAAACGAATATACAATGCTAACATGTTCATGGTTACTCATGGAGACCTTCATAACCGCACATCAGAACATCTAGATTCTAGACTGATGATATTGATATGTATTCACAGAATGGAATATTCTGTTCCAAATTACATTTCATGTATACACATTCGAATGTTCTCGTAAGGCTACCAGGTGTAAGCATTGCAATGATGGCAGTTTCGTAATTATCTTTAAAGAGACCCATGCTAGGTTGTCGGACATACAAAACGATAGAAAATATGTGTATGAAATATTGTATGGAATGGTCAACCTGGATAGCTAGATCATTTCTGCACAAGGAAATTTCAAATAAAGTTCATTTAGTTCTTCTAAATCAAGTCTGTTCTTCTAAATCAAGTGTACATAATTAACTAACCGCACTTTATATTTATAGTAACATTTATGTGACACTGAACCTTGATAGTGAAAAATTTAGTTCCAGCTCTTAAATGGCTTTCCTTTTGGGTCTATAAAAGCAATGCACTACACAACAAAGCAAATTCTGACCATCCCCATGCTGTTCTGATTCCTGAAAACGTCTTTTTGATGTCCTTTACCCGTAAGATAGAAAGAGGAATATTTTCAGCTGCTGACTATGCTAATCTGAGTCTTGTTTTATTTAATTGTACTAGATACTTGATAAATATTCATTAAGGGTCATTATTTTGACATTGTGGTGTTGATATGACCTGTATCCATCTCGTATGCTGTTTTATTGAATTGTTATTTTGGCTCTTAAAATTCTAATTAATTTTCAGGAATATGCATTAAAAGCTTTATAAATCCCTGCATAAATGATTTTAAAACAATAAATTCTAATAAAACATCACATTTATGTGTAAGATTTATTGTTACATCAATGTTTGCATGTTTTGTAATTTTAGGGAAAATTTACCCCACCCACTTTTACCTATGACTACAAGCCTAAGCTAAAGACTAATTCTGTGAAGAAATACATTTAAGTCAAGAACAGGTTTCTGGGCAATTTTTAAGTATGAATTCAAACACAAAAACATACCTTTGGTATTTTTAAAACTTTTTTTTCACTTGTAGACAAAACTTATTTTGGTGATTTTTAGCCAATTTTTGCTATATTTATGAATATTCAAAAATATTGAAAATCAAGAAATTGTATATTATTCATGTAAGTCAAAGTGCAAATCATTAGCTTTATTTTGATACCAAAATAATTGTTTTAGCTTAATAAATGAGTAAGTTATGGGATATTTTAGGAGGTATGTATGAGAAGTGCACCGAATGACCTTTGACCTTGATTTAAAAAAAATCCTACCACTTTTAAGCATGTCATCCACCCTTAACCAAAGCATGGGACCCTAATGTATTGAAAAATACCACTCAAAATTTTATAGGTCACCGGTTGCAAGAAAAGTTCCATTCCAGGACCTGGCTCCTAGACTAGATGTACAATTAAAAGCTTCCAAAGGCTTAGTGCAAAATTCTGCGATATGCACTGAAGTGCACTTGTGTCTTACCACAAACAGACTAGAGAGAATCCTTTCAAAACTCCCTTTTGCCCAACCAGACAAGGATATATACAAGATTTTTTCTTCTTACCGCACAAAATGGAGCTATTCATCTTGTGTGATCTGGATCAATTTGCATAATGGTTTGTCTACCAGTAGACGATTTATCTGTTTCTAATACACTGATGCCCCTACTTATATACATACAGTCGACACTCGTTATGTCGACATCGGATAAGTCGAATTTTCGCTTAAGTCGAAGTTCAAATCTGGTCCCGTCCTCATCTATTGACGTAATTTTTTCAAAACAAGATAATTTCGAACTGAATATAGCCATTGAAATATAGTAGGAAAAGGATAGAAATTGCTCGACACGAGCAATTTCTTTCCTTTTCCTACTATATTTCAATGATATTCGTACTTGATAGGTTTCAAAAACGGTCAAATATCAAATGTCTCGAAGCCGAACAAAATCGGATGAGTCGAACTCTGGATATGTCGAGGTATTTTGACGGCCCCTCCGACTTCGACACAACGAGTGTCGACTGTACATAAGTCCTTCATTTATCTCATCATGCCAATCAACAATCACACATAATTGATTTCTCTGGTCATTTTATTGTTTATCATTATTGTAGTATTGTCCATTATTTTTTCTGTTGTGAAAAAGATGTGCTGTACGATTCAAAAAGAGCTGTTATAAAGTGCACCAATATTACCTCTGAACAAATTAGTTTTCATTGACAAAGTCATAAATGGCTGAAGAAAACATTTGCTATAACAGGGATTTGCTACATGTGTATTTAAGATCTGTGACATAAGCTCTTTGGACATTTTTAGTCCTTGCTAGAAGCTCAAACTCGTAGAGGAAATAACTGTTTTCTAAATGATAATGCCATCAATAAGTAATCACAGTAGAATAGTCTATAGAATCTGTCACATCCATGTTGTTTGCGAGCATTAATGGACTTGTTATTCTGTCTGTCTGGTATCTTACATGCACAACAAATAGAACAAAATGGCTTGACTAGACTGCATATGATTAGAATGTTTGTACAAGTCTAGAACACTGTCTTCACAACAGTGCTAGCAACATCAGTAAAGTAAACAGTGTAGACTTTGGGATTTGTGACAGCCATGTTCACTGGTGGTGAACTCCAACAAAGCGAGGAACATTTTTCATGAACACAAGGTACAGATACTTCATTGCACATACGGATTTTTGTAAACAATACACGTGGCATTTTGTTTTACTTCTTTTTCCGTCTTTTTTTAAAGGATACACTCAAATGGAAGTTACTAAGGTATGTAGATATGATTTATAATACGCACGAAAATATCAGTTTTATCGATCATTATTTTCAAATGGTATAAACGGATTGCAAGTGCACAAAGCGCATATTGAGATCATGTGGGTTGATCTTAATCGCCCGAACGAAATGGTACGATATCAGTTTATGTTTATCTATTTGCATTGCAAGTATACAAAAAAGACATATAAATGTACAAATAAAGGCTGTAAATGGCAGTTTTCGGTGTCATGTCATTGAAAATCATTGTGCGGTTTCTTCGTGACAACGTTACAGCATGTTTGCGATGTTATCTTTTCCAGCTACGGTGTTTTATGAGCACATGTTTGATAAATCAATCGATTGCACTGGACTTAACGGCGCATTTAAACATCTATTCGGTAATATCATCATCATCATCATCATCATCATCATCATCATCATCATCATCATCATCATTTTTATCGTTACCTTGGAGTTTCACCGGTAAGATTTTCCTTATGCCTTCTTAAATTTGGTACAGGTGGAGAATAAGCTATTAAATGAGAACAAGATGGATCTTGATCAGACAGTGCACATGCAAAGTCCGATCTGGATCCATGTTGGTCGCAAAAGCCTAAATGAACGTTTCCAGATCTATACTGTAATATTTGTCATTACCATTATCACCATTTATTCTAAGGAGGATCCACTGCTTCACACATCCCAGGTCCGTACGAACAGGGGGACTCTGGAGCCAACCCCCCCCCCCCTCATAGTTGGCAAAAATGCCGAATTTTCATCATTTCACATTTAAAACTTATGGCAAATCTAATTTAGTCCCCCCCCCCCCCCCCCATTCTAAAGTATACTAACGGGAAAAGTTAACAGTGCGCATTTCCTTTTTAATTAACACCTTGATTGCATGCGGTACATGAATAAAATTTTACAAATGCACATTTAATCTTTTACTTTCAATAATTGTCAATTTATCACTATACTTGTTATTACCGTAACAATTCCTGAAAGTGGATAAGGATAAGATTCGCGTTTACAAGACATTTTTGAGTGTGAACACCGTTGGTATTAATACATGCTATGCAATTGTCCTTAGAAAACAATAGATGCTGTCTAAACCACTGAAGGTAATGTTGTCAATTACATCGTAGCAAGACTATGGGTATCGCAACATTTGCCTTTTTCTGTCGATTTCACAGGTAGTAGTCCCGATAATGGTTGTCTTGTCGGAATGACGTCACGTGTAGACGTTGGATGTGTTGGAATCGTCTCAAAATTGTACCATGGCAAGAAAATCGAAACAGTCTAATTAATGGGGTAATTCGACTGTTTTCGAGTTACTTGCCATGCTTCAATATCTTGTATTTATTTCGGTACATTTATGAATAATTCTAAAATTGGCGACCATTTGCATTAGACAGGTGGCTACTTTCTTATGACGGGGAGTATATTTGTGCTAATATGATTAAATCCATTTGTTTCAATATTTTAGATTTCTGGAAGATAAAATGTTAAAAAAGACGTTTCACTACATTTCTCCTGAAACAAAAGTTTACGTTCATGATCTGTTTTCATGACTTTATAACATCGCCGCCAAACAATACGACGTTGTTCCTGCGTTTTGTGTAATTGGCGTTGAAGAACGTATAGCTTATTGTCATACAACTTCTACTTTTTCAATTTTCAGTTTAACCTCTTAACAATACAAATATTTATTATGTCCAATAGGATATACAAACTAAAATCAAAATTGAAATTAGCATATTTTTGTGTATATTATTATACCCATGTGGCATGTTTCCATGGTGATTTCTTTAATTTAGGACGGTGGAACTTTCCTATTTCTATATATTTAATTCTTATACCTATGTTTATATGTTTTTTAAGTTCTGCTTCGAAAGGCCACACTAATACTTAATGTACAATGACTTTGTAAATATGACAGTCCAAAAAACTTTCAGACAGTTTTCAAGAGAATTTTCGTCGCTATGCATTCCGACTTTTGTATTTTCCCCAATATTATTGTTGACAGATTACGTCAAAATCATTGTTTGGGAAAGGGTTAAAATGTTTCACTCATCAATAGGAAGAACACATGAATAAGAGATATCGGTTATGGCAATCAATTGTGTGCTAAAATAGACTTGGTTACTATTCTGTTTTTATAAACCGTTGGTATTGGTATAAAATGTCGTAACTACAGCTTCAAACAAGCTCTAGTTGCGACGTTTTACATTTACATTTACGGAATGCCATCGTAGTCCGAAATTAATCACTGCTTTCTTGATAAAATTGATCCATATTCAAAGACGAAGCAATGAAATACATTATGTATTTCCGAAACAGTTTCCCCCATTTAGAAAGGTTTGGAAAAACATTGAATCAAAAGAAGAATAGATCTATACTGAAAATAATTTGACTCTTTTTTTCTTAATATTTTCCTTTCATATTTTCTTATTTAGTACACACATTTTAACTCTCAACATAATAAATTAATGTATTTTGACACCAAGAGCAGTCAGCTAGAGAACTTGGCAGACGGGTAGAAAAACGGACGGACGGGCAAACGAAGCACTTTCTATATGGTGGTCATTACTGAAAGCCTTCTAATTGGGGGCTGCAATACCAGATAGGCCTATTGTTTTGGAAATGATTATTGTATACCATTTATTCGTCTTTGAAAAAGAATAATTTTTATCTACTATATATAGACCTAGTGACGTTTTTTCGGACAAACACTAATGCTTCGTCGGTGTAAATCTAAAACGTCACAAACTCAACTTCATTGAAGCTGTAGTTACGGGATTTTATAACAACACCTACAATTTATCCATATTTAACCGAAAACCCATTCTATTGTTAGGACAAAAGTCAATGCAATTCGAACAGTCATTGAAAATGTTCACGGTGTCATGAATAAACCGTACAAGTCCCCTTCAAAAAACGTTAACCACAATTTTCACATCGGAAAAAAACTTCTACTCCAAGAATTGTAATACCAACTTCAGAATCAGTCAGAGAAATGAAATAACAAAAATTACAATAGCCTCTAAGTGTCTCTCCAATTCGTCCATATTGTTTTGGGCGGATAAACACGTGCAAATCGTTGTGTACATGCTCAAACTAGTAAAACTGGTTTTTAAACGCACATTTAAACATGAAATATCTGTACCTTGTGTTCATGAAAAATGTTCCTCGCTTTGTCCGAGTTCACCACCAGTGATGTTGTGAGGATGGTAATGGTTGTGTTATCTGTCTGTCCATCTTGAATCAGTATACATGTGCAACAAACACAATGAATGGCAATGCTACATATTATGGTCAGATAATGTTTGTACATGTCTAACAGCATAGTGCTAGCTACAACTGCAAGTAAGCACAGTAGACTATAGAATCTATCTGAAGTGTTAATGGATTTGTTATCTATCTGTCTTGTGTCTTACATGTTACACAAACACAACAAATGGCTAAACAATGCTACGTATGGATAGATAATGTTTCTACAGCAGTAAAATTCCATTTACAGAACTACTTTTTTGACGCGTCTCCTTTTTCTTTGGACAGTCAGTGTCGCTTGTTCTCTCTTGTTCTTGTGTATACAAGGTTTTGGTCAACCAAGACCTTTTTTGCACCTAATGCACAAATTCTTGATTTGATTGAATCATTATTTGCATTTCACATAACAATTAAAATCATATGAACACAGTAGTTGCAAAAAATTGAACTGTAGACACTGGGTTTGATGAGATTTATTTGTGGAGTTTCGGCCACTTTCAACAATAAAGAAGAAATAAATGCCTCATTCAACTGCTTTGGTCATATCGCAGTGGCTGGAGCACCTAACTATAGATTCATGTAGTTTCTCTTAATAGTACTACCAGAACATCCTTTCCGAGCCTCCAGCTGCTCACCCACGTAGGTTTATGATTATCCAACCATTAGTGGCTGACAAATGTTGATAGAAAGAATGATGTTTGTCGCAGTCAGGGATCAAACATGGGACCTCATAAGTGAAAGTCTGATGCAATACCTATGATTGGCCATGACCATAAATGAACTGGAAGTATTACTTTTACATTTGTTATCATCCACATGTGAGCCACTGTGAGAGAGCACAGTAGAGGGAAAGCTGTCTTGCTCATGAAAGTTTCTGTAATTCATTACACATTCATTCCATAAATAAGACTCTTTATCAAATAAAAAAGGCTCTACAGGACATTTATCAGGCACAAGGGAAACATTTAATACACAAGATTCCGCTATATGATGACAAATTCTGCACAGTCAATTTGTAAAATCATATATTTTCATGAGAATGCACTCCACTTGCAGTTGCAGACATTGATTTAACTATCACTAAATCTTTAAAGGGACAAAAATGAAATTCCTGAAAAATGATGCTTGCACAATTATAACCCTTTGTGTGTGTGTGATTGTAGTATTATAAGGTCCCTCCGTGAAGCACAATAGGTACGGACCCAAAATTTATAGAAGGTTGACAATTATATCTCTTTAACAGTTTCCCAAACAAGAACTGATTTTCCATCCCTAATATAAAAGGATTGGGAAAACATTGAGGCAAAAGAAGAAACTGCTGATAACCAGCAAATTCTCCTTTTGTCTCAATATTTTCTATGTCACATTTTACACAAATTCTATCTTTGATAACTTCTATTTTGTCATTTGTGGCAGTTTTTGAAGTGGATCAACCTAAAGTTTTGCTGTTTGGGAAAGGGTTAAATACTTCAAGTTTGCCGGAAAAAGAACGCAAGTTTTCTTTGAAGTTAACTTTTTACTCATTTAAATGAAATCCCTCATTTATTAAAACTATGGTTAACATGTCATATTTTCAAAAGCCTTTCATATTACGGATGTTAAAGTCAATGCCGGGAGAGTTAAGCAAGAATCAATTAACTCTCAAGAAAGCATCTCTAGCCCTGTTGACATCTCCAATTTCCTCAGTTTTTCTGACTCACTAACTTTTCTGATATTAAGGACAGATCCTCCATTTATTTCCCACGGTAAGAATTTTTTTATTTTTTCTGTACTTATATTTAAATATATGAGAAGTAAAAAAATGACTTAAAAACTATAGGCCACCAAGCGAATTAAAAAGTTATTGGATTTCAAGGGAGACTACTCTTGTCTAAAATTGCAAAAACGAGGTGTCACTTAAATACCCACAAAAAAGGTGTTCGAAATGACTAGGAGTACATAAAAAAGTCTTCATTTTGTTCAATATGTTTTATTCTGTCTAAATGAGTATCAATTTGGGAAAATTTAGTGATGATTTTGAAATTTTTTGTAAAACATTCTTTCAAAAGTAGCTGAAATTGCTCTTTTTTCGCAACGTTTCTGATAATAAAAAAATTTCCAGCGGTAAGATTTTTTTCTTTTTTGGTATAGACATAGTGCTTGGTCATACCTACAAAAATAAAAAAAGAAAAATATATCAAACCAAGCGTTTTTCTTAGTTATAAGTAAAATTTGGTTTACTTTTTGCATCTCTGTCCGAAATTTTTTCACTACTTTTATCCGTTTTCTTCCTTATTACCATCTTTAGAAAATAAAAAGTGTCATCTTTTGTGTCCATCTGAAGCGGACTAGCTCATAAAGACACCGCTTTGCTTTAGTTGCTCCGTTTCCTATCGCTAACGCCACATGTTGAACGCGTAACAGAAAGCGAAATGTACCATCCGAGTACTATTACACTTTAATTGACCAAACAGAGAAAATTGAAATAACCGAAAAGAGTCTTGTCATTTATCAAACAAACATTAACTAAATGTAAGGAATACATTTGCTGAAAAGGGCCAACTACTGAAACAGCTTTATTTCGTTATTTAGGATATGCGCAGTAAGTTGCGCAGTAACAATTGGAGGATCTGTCCTTAAATCCCTTTTTTCTTGGAATTTTGATCCCATATTCTGCTCCCTTCATACATTTTCTCTTGCTATATTGGTTGAAATTTTGATTGAAAGGCAAGTTGAAAATCAGTGGGTATACAGTTGGACAAAAAGGCTGTCATTTGTAGTATGTCTGGTAATACCACATACATTTTGGGCGAAAACTGTTAATGAGTTTCTAAAGTTACAGTAGGCTTGCAATGCATTGAAACTTTTTACTAGGGGCCGCTGGGATTCCCCAACTCTCCAGTGGGAAGGGTGTTCCTCCCTTTCATGCTCTACACCACTTGTACCTTTTTCAACACAAGATCAGGTGTTTGATTTTTGTACACAGAAGGTCAGAAAGATGGGAGGACAGGCAGAGGGACAGACAGGCTGATTACAATTTGCCTCAAAAAGCTTTTTTTGCGGGGAAATAGTTATCCTAATATTCATTACCCATTTTAAAGCATTTCTACGACTTTAATAATTTTTCCTCAGCAATTGCACTGGACATGTAGCCTACAATAATTGTGTCACCAGGTAAAATATCCCTGGTATAACAAAGGTATCCTCGCTTTTATGGAAGTCCTCCTGCAATTAGAGCTGGCATAATTACGCCCTAGAACCCGGGCTATTCATGGATAATATTTCCGGCTCTGGCAGGTGAACAAAGGACCCGATCATGTTCTATGCTACTAAATCATACAGAAAATAGTTATTTGGAAATCATAGTCCTCATCATTACCTGAAATTATTATTTTCTTTAACCTTTTCCCACAGAAGCCCTACTTTTGACGTCCCTAATGAAAAAGGCTTGGGAAAATATTGAGACAAAAGAAGAAACTGCTGATTACCAGCAGTTTCTCCTTTATTCTCAATATTTTCTGTACTGTGTTATACATAAATTCTATCTATAATAACATCCATTTTGTTGTCTACAACAACTTTCAATTTGGACCATCCAAAAAGTTTGCCATTTGGGAAAGGGTTAAATTCACCCTTAACCAGTAATTTATTTTTGAGGACTGCAATTTTGATTTAAATCAATTGTCACTTTTATATTGCCACCATTATGATGACATTCATTTTTGAAACCATTACCTAGTAGCAGGTACTTTTTTTGCTGATTCCATGGGCCCTTTTTGAGCACACTGGACAAAATGTTGTCAGCCATATTCAAAATTCAACGCCATGATTACAGTTTATTGAATCCTAGTTACATTATTTTCGAACATGCCCTACAATATTCTCTTATACCATTTCTACATTTTGTAATTAATATTCATTGAAAGCCACTGGAGTTGATTAATATTGATTTTCTTTCCATTGATATGATTTTTCATAAATTTATATGCAAAAATATTACCATAACTGTTAAAGTGGCTAGATTAGCCGATGTTAGACACGCTGTCTGACACAGTATGGAATCATACCATTCCATTCCGTATTATTCTACATGAGGAAATACATTTTACACTTCCATGACTCTGAATGGGTCAGATGATTCATGACGGAAGTTTGTCACAGGTCTATTACAAGAACGTACAATACCAAACTGCATATTGTCACTTTCAACAAAACCCTTGCAACTGCAGCTTATTTAAGCTGCAGTTACAAGGTTTTTGGCCTTGAAGAAGGCCAAATTTACCATGTCATTTTTCCCAAGGCGTGCTGAATCGTTATCTTGTGAAAACGTTGAACGCAGATAGATAGTGTTCTTGCGCGATGAAAAGTAAATCGGAACTGGATTAGATCTATACTACTTTATGCAGATTTTTGACCCATGTACATTACAAAAGAAGTAAATACATACGTTGATAGTAGTAAAGGCATTTAAAATCGTAAAATGTTTACAATCAAGAAATCGATTGCAACATATATTATGCGCGGATCCATTCGCCGCCAATAATCAACGTTTAGTGGGTTTTCCCCCGAATCAATATCGTAAGCAATATCTAAATATAGATACCCTGCAGACGCAAGATTATGACGATGTATTATTGCGATTAAATCTTTTTTAGTCTGGTTTAAAAAGAAGATTAAAAGGTTTTCGAGAGGTTTTTACCTGTCGATGATAGAAATTTTAGTTATTTTCGGAAATAAAATGGTGTCCGATCTGACCCGAAGGAAAATTGATACGTCGGGTCTAACCGGACAAATAATGATTTTATATATTAATTATGTCACTCCTGAAATAGGAAGATCAGTGGTCGAGTGGTATTGTCGAAGTCTCAGAACTCGGGGAACCGACGTTCGATTCTAGCTGTCAGCGTAAATTTTTTATTTTTTTTTATGAAATACTCGATGCAAATAAATATCTTAGATCGTTCATTTGTATTTTATCTTACCTAAAACCTTTCCAAACAAAATTTTAGATTGTTCCAAATTAATTACGTAAAAGTGCAAACATAATTATTTGAAATAAATCTAGCTCGATTATCGGCCTGTCCGATCAGACCCGATGTGTCCGAAATAACCTGTCGTTGATGACTCATTTTGTTTTCCTTATGGTACCCGGTTTTATACGCTTAATACATACTTCTCATTACCGATGCCGGGGAAAAGGCTTAGAATTTTCTGATTGTGACATAAGATACAGTTTTTGTCTTCACCTATCTAAATAATGGCTGACGATCGCTTAACTGTCCGAAAGTACCCGACGTTCCTCTAATATTTAAAGAAACTTGTTCATTGCAAAATTTTCCGTAAATGTTCGTTTTTTCCACCGCGAAAGAACTATTGGGTCCATAGAAATACCGGAACACCATGGAACGCATAGTAATTACCGGAACACACGGAACGCGTCAGTGATTACCGATACACACTTGAAATATTTGGTTTTCCAATACCGTAGGTAATAGTAACGATTTGTTATTCTTTAATCTGTTTTAAAACTTTGTTATTTATATATCTATGTATTTGTATACATGTGTTAGATAGTTATGTTTTAATAGGCAGATTCATGATTTAATAAGGTTCTAAATGATATATTGTGAAGATATATAGAAATAACATCACGATTTGTCGGCAATGATTTAACTCCATTTAATAATCGAAATCCTTCTTACCTGATCCTTGATAATTTGGCCCCCATGATTCTAGTGGCCATCCAGTACAGATGATTTCTGTTCATTTTACTTTTGTTTCATACCATACAGATGATTTCTGTTCATCTTACTTTTGTTTTATACCAAAAATCTGCATGTGTTCAAATTTGTTCGAAACTTCTTCAAAAAAATAAAAGATTAAAATATTACTCTTGTTATTTTTCGTACACTTTCCAGGCCTTCAGCACTTTCAGCACTTTGATTATTGCTGAAGTTAAAGAATATTTAAACTTTCTCATACCAATAATCTGCATGTGTTCAAATTCTTCAAGGCCTTCAGCGCTTTCAGCGCTTTGATTGTTGAAAAGCAGAGTTATGAAAACTTTTTAACTATGTTCACATGTTGCAATTTCAAGTAAATTCATACATCTATTTCAAAGGTTTCTTTGTAAAGTCACAGCCCTTTTAAATTCTACATAAAAGTATTAAATCAATGCTTTTCAAAACTTTCTTAATCAGGCAAATCAAAACTAGGCCCTGGTTTCCTAAAAAAACTTAAGTATATACTCATGAGTACATGCTCAACTTCAATGAAATACTCTCCAACATTGAAGGGTATTGGATTGAAGTTCACATGGATTTCGTGTGATTTGAGTATGGTGCTCAGATTTGAGTCTGAGAACGTACTTTTTTCGAGAAACAGGGGCCAGATCTTGTTCTGGTAGGAGTTTAACAGCTAATGTAAAATACAAGAACGGTATTCTATTCTATTCATGCTGTTCTATTGTATCTCAGCAAAATATGGAAAAGCTAACAGAATGAGATGAATTCAAATGGATCTTTGTTAGCGGGCAGGAATAACGAGGAAATAATTATTGGTCTTTCAGACACAAACAAGAAATAAAACAAAACTAATAACAACATTCACCAGGAATTTTGGTTTTTTACTTTCCGCAATAAAACTTGCTTATTTGACCCAGACTGAGACAGACCAATGACACTGCATGGCTAGCCAAAGTAATTATGTCTTGTATCACAGCATTTCCTTGAAATAAATAACACATTCAAATGTTTTGATAGATTAGATTGCTGATTATCAGCAAATATCTCCTTTTTACTCAATATTTTCTGTTCAATAAAATACATATTTTCTATTTTTGAAATCAAATATTTTGTAATCTGCAGCAGCTTTTTGCCATTTAGGAGAACATTTTCCTCTGAATGTCTATCACAATCTTTAATGCATTTTACAGAAGGTGTTCGTGGAACAAAGCTAACCAAAACAGGCCTCCTAAGGCCGATGCGAGGTTGGATTTGATTTGATTTTATCGGGGTTTTACGCCGTTTTCAACTTCTATGGTCATATCGCGGCGGCTTGAGCACCTAACTGTGGGATCCTGGTTTTTCTTGCACCAGTACAACCACAATATCCAAACCAAGCCTCCAGCTGCTCTCTCACATAGATGATTCACACCCATTGGCGAGTGACAAATGACTTTTGTCAAATGTCAGAATGGATACTAGCGGAGCCGGGGTTCGAACTCTCGACCCCTGGATTGACAGACTCCGACGTAACCGTCTGAGCTATCCAGGCTCAGCATGTGAGGTTGGAAGTTGATCCCTGACTTTGTAGATGGCATATGGACCCTTTTATATGCAATTGCAACAATAAATATATCAGAGTGCAAGCTGATCTTGCAACCAGAGCAAGGACAAAATATTCTATTGATTATTTAACCCATTACCACACAGTGACTCTTTTATGCCATACAAGATAAAGGCTTTGGAAAACATTTTGGAAAATGAAGAAATTGCTTTTCACAAGCAATTTCTTCATTTCCCACAATGTTTTCTACCCATACAGACCAAAAAATATAAAATTATATTCACTTGAAAATGTCGTCTGGAATTTAGACCTGTCTAAAATTCTGCTGTCTGGTAATGGGTTACAGAAACACGACAAATTAAATCACAAAACTTTACAACTGGCAACATACAAGTTAAAGTCTATGCTGATTTTGGTAAGATTCTCCATATTAGTTGAAGATGAGTTTGTTTAGACATAAAAAATTGAGTTGAGGCTGAACATTACATCACTTCTTAAACACATCTTTTATTTCAATAATTCTTCATTTTTGATGCCACCTAAGGTTTATATATTTGTTACCAAAGTGCACCAAAGGTCTATATTTGTATCAAAGTAATTCTGTCTCTGTACCAGTCTAATCCAGCCTATTATAAAATATTGAACCAGTCTGATACTTGATAGGGCGCTCATCCTGCCCGGGTCCAAAACAATGCCGCCATATTGATTTTAATATCAGCCCTCAATTGTTCAGAAAAAAGGAGATGTAATTCTATCCCAGCACATTGTTACTGGGGGATTTTTCTGTTAGGTCATTATTTTTTCTACAAAAATGTTTTCATAAACGCTGAACATGCACCCAATGTCACAGAGTCAGGGAACAGTTTTTCCTATTTCATTTTTTTTCAGCAACCCAATTAAAACTTTTTACACCACTTTGAACTTCATTTGGTAATATCTCAGGGATTGGAGCACCTACTCATGGATTCCTGGTTTTTCTCTCACCAGTGTACTACAATATCCAATCAGAGCCTCCAGTTGCTCAGTCACTTACATGATTCACATCCATTTGTGAGACAAATTCCTTCTCAAATGTCAGAATGAGATTGGCCGGGCAAGAGTTCCAACTAACAACCCCTGGATTCACTATGCTGACATTACCAACCGAGATATTTGGGCTTGGTTTTTAACAGCCAGTACACATACTTATAGTGGAGTGACTTTCGCTGAAAAAGTGGCCTATTTCATGGGGTAGGTGGTCACAAAAGTACCACATTTTCTAACCTATACTAAAATGTTTGTCATATCCTGAAATTTGTCAAACGGTAAATATCAAGTCTTGGATGTTGGTAGGAGCTGAGAAATCCAAGATGGCGTCCAAGATGGCCGCCAGAATTGAAAACAAGGGGTTGTTGTATATGATTGCCTATACTGATTTAATGTATAACTATACATCATACGAACTTGGTTTAATATCATATACTAGGTTTGAACTTTCTCGTGATACATTTTACAATGGTCATAATGTCAAGTTCAAGGTCAAATTCAAGGTCAAATTTGAAAAATAGTGAAAAAATATGTCATCTACCAGTTTTCTTTTCCTATTACTCAAAAGTTTGCATAAAAAGCCAGGAATGTTATATACCAAAATAAAGCACAATATATAGGCTTTAATAATTTAACATAAAGGTTAAGATAGCTTGTGTTTCCATGGAGATATTTAAGATGGCGTCTATAGACCCCTAGTGAAAAATAATGGAAAACTGTATTTTACAAGTTTTCGCATAATTTTGATATACATAATTGTCATTAAAATTAATGTCTAAGTGTTACTTTAATTTTTTTTATATTAGCACAATGCTCATATTCTAGATAAAGCTGTCATGTAAGACTAGAAAATATTCTTATTTGTTGCAAAATCCAAGATGGCATCCAATATGGCCGCCACAATGAAAACCAAATGGGCTGTCTTATATGATTGTTTGCACTGACATAATGTACAATGTATATCTGTATATCAAATAAAGCAGATTTTATTTCATGCAGTGTGTTTGATTTTTTTTATGATACATTTTTATTATGCCCCCGATAGGGAGGCATCATAAATTTGACTTGTCCGTCCGTCCGTCCGTCCGTCTGTCCGTCCGTCCGTCCGTCCGTCCGTCCGTCATTCCGTCCAAAAACTTTAACATAGGCCATAACTTCCTTATTACTTAAGATATTCGCTTCATACTTTACCACAACATTCCTTGGTACATTACCTTTCTGTAGGCACATACTTTGGTGACCTTGACCCCTGGATGACCTTGACCTTATGATGATCAAAGCGGTGTCGGGGGCATTGTCATCTTACAGTGACAGCTCTTGTTAAAATGCTTTCAAGGTCAAGGTCAAATTCAAGGTCAGATGTGAAAAATAGTGAATGTATCTGTTATAATAGATTCGCTATTAAACGAGAAAAATTTCAGTTGTTTTGATAAAGCGATTCAACTGTAATTTTTCTCGTTTAATTGTGAATCTATTATATTTTACGTATTTTTTGTTATTGTACACAAACTCTTGAATACAAAGCTATATACTAAAATAAACAATGATGTATGAACTTCAAAAACTTGATATTAAGATTCGGATGTGTTACATTGTCATGGAGATTTTAAAATGATGTGTACAAACACCTTGTGGGATACCTTGAGAGAATAATAAAAAATCTTTGTTTTTATCATGTTTCAAATTTGATTTGTGTTATAGTAATTTATGTCAAAGTCGTTCATCTTTATATTCTAAATTGGCACAAAACTCATTTTCTATACAAAGCTACCTGAAGTATCGCCATAATATTATCCGATATAGAATTGAATATGCCATGCAAAATGATAAAAAAACATCCAAATTTAGGTTGACGGTAGCCTTTTGAGCTGTGAAATGTCAGAATTCGACAACAAAAAATATGTAGAACAAAACAAGTGCTTTAAATACAGTATACGGTATATGCAATTTAGTTCTTCATTTAAAAACAAATTTGAGACACAGTTCATTTCAACAAAAAATCAAAATGACGATACTTCTTTAGTGGCTATATATCACACAATACACTGTATAGAGCAATTTTGCCGTCCAAACCAGTTTAGGCATTTATTTTCTAAATTCATTAGAATCACATGTCCCATTTAAAGATTTATGAGACCACCAATTATGATGGAATTTTTCTTTTTGTAATATATCATGACATCCTACTAAAATCTAAATTAGTGATAATTATCAAGTTTCGTATATGCATTCACACTGTACAGAGTGTCCCAATAAAAACGGAACCCATTTTTGAAAGTTAATTGCTAATGTATCAAGTGATATATCTCCACCAAATTTAAATATGCAATAGAAACGACAGTTTTCTATCAGCATTTAAAGTTTGGTTGAAAAATGTTTTTTAGTTTCGAAAATATTGGCATTCAAATGAATGCACCCGGAAACCCATTTTAACACGATATCGACCTTTCCGTTCGCAGCGCGCACCTACACTTGACTCAACACAATTGTCTAATACAATACAAAAGTGATATTGAAACATTTTACTTGCAATAGTGCAAATTCGTTTCATCTTTACCGCTAACAAATAAATTGTTAAAGTAGAGCTGCGATGTAACCAAAACAAAACATGAATACAAACAAAATATCAAAGTGTATCAAAGATTCATAATACATGTTATCATATGCAGTTATTTTATTACTCTACAACATGCTGGTAAGCCTCAAATGCCAAGTACTTTAACCCTTTCCCAAACAAGACCTGGTTTTGACATCCATGAGAGAATTAGCTTGAGAAAGTATTTAGACAAAAGAAGAAAATAATGGTCACTAGCATTTTCTCCTTTTGCCTCTATATTTTCTGTGCAGTATTTTACGCAAATTCTGTCATTATCAGCGTCAATTTTGTCATCAGCAACAGCTTTCAATCCAGTCCACTCTAACTTTTTGTGGTCTGGGAAAGGGTTAAAATTATTTCAAAGAACCACCTTACGGACTCAATTTGCACATGCGGCAATTTTATATTAATAAATTTTGAGAAAATTGGTACGTACTTGTACAATGGTAAAGAACTCAACAGCTGACCGTCAGTGCGCTTTTACGAACAAACAAGACGCAAAAATCGATTTCGTGTTAAAACGGTTTTTTAGTGTCTTTATTAAATTTCATATAACTTTTGAACCAATACATATTTTGAAGTGAAATTTAGAACACATATGCAAAAATAATGTATCTTTAGTACTGCAAATTCAAAAATAAGATTCTATGCTTTCGCTTGAAAATATTTGACTTTGAAATAGGGTTCCGTTTTTTTTGGGATACTCTGTATACTTGAGAGAAGCTACATGAACAGTTGGTGCCATCAAAGATCTTAGGTAATGGTATATCCATTAAGTTTTGTGTACATTGATGCTCATATATACATGTATCTATTCTATCACAAACAAAGTCACTGAGAAGTTCTGGAGGAGTAACTGGTAGACTCATGAGTTATGGAGCTGATTGATCTGTCTTACTGTCCATCATTTATCCAACTTTAGTGGGTCAGACAGCTGCTACATTGCAGGATGGCATCCTCTCCAGACCAGCAAGTGATAATCGCATTGTAGCATATACAGAAAAATTATGTCATTTGCTGGCAGAACTTTAGGGTTTAATCTTTTTTTACCTTTTCTGTTCAAAGTTTGTTCAAAGAACTACAAATACTGATACCATATAAAATACCAACACATTTTATTAACACTTCCCTTACTATTGTATGTAAGTTGTTGATAGTTCCAATATTAGTAATGTTCTTGATAGCAACAATGCCTCTCTCTCTCCTTATTCGGTAAATATGTGTATCAGGAGTTTTAGCACATTACCTATATATGGACTAACCAAGACTACAGTCTGGCAACCAATGTAGTCAGTAGGAAGTTTCATTCAAGTACCAAGAATCTGCTTCTTCTTGATTGGAGTAAGGTTGTTGAATGTATTGTGATTTCAGATGGTGAAATAATGCATAGAGAAAGAAAAAGCTTCTATGATCCTTTACTTAAAAGTAAAGTGGCAGCAATCGGATCCATAAAACCAAAATTGAAATGCAAGATTAAAAAGATTGTTATCAGTTTGTAAGCGATAAACAGCTTAAAAAAGTACCACTGGAAACAGGGAAGAGTTATATCATTTGAGAATGCTCAAGTACCACTTAGCTTGTTTGATGAGATTCGCGAAATGGTAACAAACAAGTATGTGAGACTTGTTTGATAAACTCTAATTGCATCTTGATGAAATTGTGTGTGGGTTGACCTATCATCTTAGGTGAGATGGCAGTCGCTGATGTATTATAGTCTCTTGCATCACCACTCCAACCTATATTCTGTGATCCTAACAATATGTTCTAGACTTACATTAAATGCAATAGTGGAAGTGTAAATGCCGATAATGTCATCTTCGATCTCATTTTGAGAACAGAATCTATACCCAAGCCAAGAGATTGAAAACCCGTCATTGATGGTAGCAAATAAAGAAACAAATGTGACAGTCATATATCCAAAAAAGTTCTTGACCAGCTTTACTTAGACCTTAAGGTCATCTCAACAGGCTTTAAACAAAACAATACTGTAAGTAAGCTCTAACTCTGTTGCCAGATTATTAATCCATGTTAATCAGCAGTGGATTTGATTAAAATATTGTTCAAGACAATTGTTATTTTGTACAATACATGTTTATCCCAAGTACTCTTGTTTAGTCCAGATACACTGTTAGGAAACTAAAGAGACAGAGCCAATGGCTCTGCCGTTCAAATCCTCTGGGGCGCTTCCGGCCATGTGTGGCTCTGTCTCTGGGAGCAGGATTTATGGACAAAAACAGGTGAATGTTCAACTTTGGTGCTCAATTATTTTCTTTTGGTGCTTAAAAGCGAAAAATCAGGAATGTCATGCTCCCCTAAGACCATTTATCTGTCGGTGCTACTTGTGTGGGCTCCAAAGTCGGCATGGTTTTCACAGGATCATGGTCGTCGTGAGTCGACCCTATGTGATTTTTTCTTGTTTAATTACATCATGTATTTATATACATTCCAACGGTAAACAGCCAATTGCTGCAGCCAAAATATGTTATATACTAATCGAGGAATACTCTCCATTAGACATCCCTTTCCCATGTCACAAAACCTTAGAAATAATTGGTAAAAATAAGATTTGAGCAATTTCTACCAGTGGCCGGAAGCGCCCCAGAGGATTTGAACGACAGAGCCATTTGCTCTGTCTCTGTAGTTTCTCTACCGTGAGATACATACATCTTTTATACTCCTGCTACATCATTTTGCACCAGTTTACCGAACTAGGAGTCTGAGCACTTTTATTTCAAAACCAGACGTTTACATCAATTTAAAATGCCAAACCCAAGCTTAAAAGGAGATTTCTTAAGTTTTCATGATATGTCGATTTAGTGATTTACACAACTACATCTTTTTAATTTAACCCTGTTTATGTAAAATGTTTACCCTTTTATTATTGTTTGAATTGTTTGAAAGTTATTATGATTCTGTGTGCAATACCTGTATAACTCTAAATCAGGTTATTTCATTTCAACCAATTTTGATCAGCATTTTTATGTCACCTGACCGAAGATCATGGTGACCTATTGCCACCATTTTTGTCCGTCGTCGTGCGCTGTGCGTCCGTGTCGCGTGTTAACTTTTAACATTTTCAACTTCTTCTTGAGAAGCATTGGACTGATTTCAACCATATTTGGCAGGAAGTATCCCCCATGGGAAGCCGCCTCAGATTTGTACAAACAATGGAGTTATCTCACCTTGGGGTCCCACAAGGGGCCAAAATGTGTAAATAGGGTACATTTTAAAAATCTTCTTCTCATGAACCGGCTGTTGGATTGGATTCACATTTGGTATTTAGAGTCTTTACTACAAAGTTTGTACAAAAGAAAAAAATATGTCAAGAATTGGCACTGCTGGGGTGGTGGGGGTGGGGGCATGTTATTAGTGTATTAGTGTTATTTTGAACCATTGGATAGATTTCAACCAAACTTGGTAGTATGCAATCTTATAGGAAGTAGCTTCAGAGTTACCTCCCATTGGGACCCCATAATGGGCCACTAAGGGGGTAGCCTAAACATGGTACATCTTAAAAATTCTTCTTCTTGTGAACCGGCTGATCGATTGGATTCATATTTGATTTTTAGAGTCTTTGGAAATGAAATATGCTTAATAATGGCCATGCTGTGTATTTCTTTCAATATACTCGTGAGGATGATATTATAAATTATTAAGTATTCTTTATCTGTAAATACATGCTTTTCTGCTCATTTGATTCAGGTGACCCATAAGGCCCTTTGTACCTCTTGTTGATTATCTTGAGTTTTAAAGGAGTACTATACATGTATGTGCAACAGACATAAATGGCGATTAAAGAATCTTGCTACTATGTATTGTCACATGAGTCTTTCCATGAACGATCATTCAAGTATGTGTTTTAAACAGGTTAACTGTTCAACTATGACTACTCATAAACCGGGTGGTAAAATATTGAATAAAAGTTACGAGTACTGTTGTTTTGTAATTACTTTTCAAGCTGTTATAGTTAGAATACGAGTATACTCCGTACTTAACATTTAACATTTTATTGTAATGACCATATCGCAAATTGAATATGAAACATGGTTTAATCAATATGGTTTTCAATTATTTTCACAAGGTTTCTGATTAGACACCACCATGAAAATATCCATGGCTACATGGCATATCCAAATCATTAATGTAGCCATGCTAAGAGGTATGAGGTAAAAGAAAACGTATGCAAGAAATTACCAGGGGCGCCATGGTCTAGAGGTAGGACGCGGGCTTTGGAATCGAAGGGTCCTGGGTTCAAATTTCGTCGGTGCCGCAGGAATTTTTCTGAGCAAAAGAGTTACCCTATGTTGCTCCTCTTCACACAGGTATATAAATGGGTACACAGGAAAGTTGAAACCCAAATCGCTGTGGCTGCCAAAGGCGACAATTAATAACAACCGACTTGAGACTCAGTGGTCCTGGGTTAAAGTGTAAAGTCGGTTGAGTGCGTTTCTCGGTTCGTAAAACAGACTTTAAACCAAACTTTAACATATGGAATGGTCACCATGCGTATTATATGTTGCTTTCTGTCAAAGGAAATTTCAAATGAAGTTCATTTAGTCCTTATAGATCAAATCTGTATATGATTGACTGACCCACCTTTTATATTTATAGTGATACATTGTATTTATGGGAAACTGGACCTTGATAGATAGTGAAAAATTTGGTATATTCCTTTCTTTTGGCCCCAGATAATTCAATGCACCACATAACAATGCATACTCTGACTGTTCTGGTCCCTGGTATTGGCCCTTTTAACATTTAATCATAAAAGCCTGTATATTGTTGTTTATTGTGGTATATAACATTTCATATCTTTTGCGCAAGATTTTCTGTAAAACAAAAGAATATGAGAAATTACAGATTAATTTCACATAAATTTGACCTTAAATTTTACCTTGACCTTGAAACCATTTTAAAATGTTGTATTTTAAAATGTATCATTAAAAGACCAAACACACTGCATGAAATAATTCTAGATTATTTGATATACAGATATACATTAAGTCAGAACAAACAATCATATATGATAGGCCATTTAGTTTTCATTGTGGCGGCCATATTGGATGCCATCTTGGATTTTAAAACAAATAAGAATATTTTCTAGTCTTACATGACAGCTTTATCTAGAATATGAGTAGTGAACTAATATGAAAAATAAAAATAACACTTTGACATCAATTTAATGACCATTATGTATATCAAAATTGGGGGAAACTGGTAAAATACAGTTTTCCATTATTTTTCAGTAGGGGTCTATAGACGCCATCTTGAATATCTCCATGGAAACACAAGATATCTTAAAGTTTATGTTAAATTATTAAAGCCTATATATTGTAGTTTATTTTGGTATATAACGTTCCTGGCTTTTTATGCAAACTTTTGAGAAATAAGAAAAGAAAACTGGTAGATGACGTATTTTTTCGCTATTTTTGACATTTGACCTTGAATTTGACCTTGACCTTGACATTGTGACTATTGCAAAATGTATCACGAGAAAGTTCAAACCTAGTATATGATATTAAACCTAGTTTGTATGATGTATAGATATACATTAAATCAGTATAGGCAATCATATACAACAACCCCTTGTTTTCAATTCTGGCGGCCATCTTGGACGCCATCTTGGATTTCTCAGCTCGTATCAACATCCAAGACTTGATATTTACCGTTTGACAAACTTCAGGATATGACGAACATTTTGGTATAGGTTAGAAAATGTGTTACTTTTGTGACCACCCCACCTTCAACCAAGCCTTGAAAGTCACCCTACTATTATGTGCAGTATATGAAAATGTACTTCTTTTAAAGTAAATATACTGAACAAAAGTGAAAACGCTACACTGCAAAAAACTTTATTTCTGGAAAAGTATAGAACTAATAGCATGAAATATATTTTGACGTTATTTCCCAGGCTTTCAGCAATCGTTTTGTCGAAATTGCATTGCATTGTCGCCTTTAATGTCAGAGTAACAGCCCTTAATGCGTTTAGAGCTAATTTCATCGAATGCCGCATATGCGCATGCGCAGAAAACGCTTCATTATTTTTTCGGAAAGGGTCATATCTGGGTTGCTATAAAAACACTTAAAATCTCACTTATCTCGTGTAGCAAGCTCTAAAACCAAGGTCTAATTTGTCAATTTTGCGAATTACCTCCCTTTTACATAAACAAATAGGGAATTTAAAATGTTAAGTATTCACAAATTTATCACGATTTTTCGATTGGGTTTTTTGCAACATCGTGCAGGCCTTACAGGGGATTTTTGAACGCTTTCTTCGACTATGATTGTTTCCAGATGTCCATGCAATAGTGATTTCAATTTCCTATGGAGATTACATTGTAAAATGTTCAAGCTCTGGAACATACTGAAAATTCTGCTTTTCAAACATCATTTTCTAAATTCTGAAACAATGTTATGCAAGCTTCTTTACATTTCCTGACTGGTAAATTGTCAGACTACCATTCCGGCATGGTTTGCATTCTTCTGTTTTGATTTCTGATGGTTTAAATTGTGTAAAATTTCCGTTCAAATTGTACACCTGAAAAACGGACCCCTGTCACATTAAAAGGGTCCGTTTTTCATCCCCGTAATTAAGATCCACAAAACGTTTAGTGCTTGGCATAACCAAGTCAATGAACAATGCGAAACACTTGCATTTGATCTTTTTACTTGTTGAATTTAGAAGAAATGTGGCAAGCAAAGTAGGTGTAGCGTTTTCATTTTTGTTCAGTATATATAAAACAGAATACAAAAGTATTTCTAAAATGTTTATTTAGCAATATGAAAATATGTTGGATCTTAAAACGTCTTGCCAAACAATTATGATTACTGAAACTGCAAACATCTGCATAAGTATCTTTTGCAAGCAGTGCAGACTAAGCTGTCTGAATTCATATGTGCAATCTCATCTCTATCTACACTATTTGCTGAAGAAAAAAATATCCTGATATCCGCCTGCCAAGGGTAATGATTTATAGAATACAAAATGGTTTTATTTTAGTAGAGCTGTCAATTTTAAATAATAATATAAATTACAGTTTCAGAGTAATTTCTATACATCCATTATTTTAGTTCAGGTAATTTTCTGCTATTTCACCCTGTCATTACAATCATCAATAAATGTTGTGAATTTTCGACTAAATTTGGCATAATCAAATTATCCTAATGATTCAAATAGCTTTTTATTGAATTTGAGTTCATTCCATAAATCTAACCCTTTTCATGCTGCTCATGTCATAATTCCAATCGCAACCACAACTTTGGTAGGCAGTAAAGACTAAGATCAGACTGCACAGATGTGCAGTCTGATATTGGCATATACTGCCTGCTTTCTATTCAAAAAAAGGTTTGAAATATTTCTTAAATTGGCTCTTTCTTTGAGACAAAATAAAGTTCAGCCCTACAAGATTTAATCCTTTTATATATATTGTCAAAATCAAATAAAGCAAATGACAAAATACATGTTACTGACATTGTAAGAAAATAAACAATTTAAATTTTGTAAAAATCCTTGAGAGAAAAGGACAAAATACTTGTCCTTTTCTCTCAAAGGTTTCTCATCTATAGTGTCATCAAAACCAGGGCTTGTTTGGAAAAAGGTTTCAAATTGGTTATAGGCAAGTTTAAGTGGAAGATGATATTTAAGTATACATCAAAAGATACCATTTTAAAAGTATCATAACTTAATTAAGTTCATTACTTTCTCATTATTTTGCAATTAAAGTGCATTAATTTCAGTGAAATTTTGAAATTGTTTGTAATTATACATAAGAGAAAATGACAGAAAAGTGATGTATAGTATTAAAAATATTCCGTTTCACACAATACCAATTTAAAAACTTGTGAAAAAAATAATTTTTTGATGTAACAAAACAAAGTATAGTAATCTCGAACCTTTTTCTGCTAGGCTTCTCTGGAGCATGATTATGGCACAGTTTCAAAAATTACATTTTACTTTTCTAACACATTTTAAATCTATTTTGCTATCTTTCTTTTTTAATCAAATCAAAATTTATTGGTAAACTCTCAATTTGAATTGTCCCAAAAAATCAACCAAAAATGGATTGGCCAACAATTACCTTTTGAGGACATTGTTATTGAGAATCTTTTGACAACAAAAGATGAGCCAATTGCTGCACTGTCATCCTTTTTGATGGTTTGTAAGGATACAAATTTTCTTATTTTGGTACCAACTACTGTTAATGTGTCTTTAATTTGGAACAATCTAAAATGTTGTCATCTGGGCAAGAGATGATAGCTACACGGTGTATAATCTCGTATAATCTCGTGACTTAGAATTTCCAATATTATCTTCAATAACTTTGTCAATACCTGATCAATTTGAATTCGGTTTGCAGCAGCAGAGGTGGAAAATTGTTAAGAATAACTTGGACGTGGTGGATTTTGGTTTATCTTCAATAACATTTTTATCAGCTGATTTATCAAAAATCCGCATCCATCTAATGCACATTCTCTGCTTCATACCGAATTCAAATCGTATTAACAAAATTATTGAAGATTTTCTGAAATTGTTGTATTACTTGGTTAATACACTGTGTGATAGCAAGCTGATGAAGTCATTGTCCAAGCAAATAATAATCAATGTGGACAAGGATAGTGTCGCTTTTCTGCAAAAACCTCATATCTGCGGCTTGTTTTAAGCTGCAGATACGAGGTTTTTGAAGAGTAGCAGCGATATTATCTATAAATGGTGAAAACATAACATGGTCTCGACTTTCAATCAGATAACCGCGGGTTGTTAACTGCTTAAGTGACCGCTTTATTGGGACTGGTATCGATTATTTGCCAAATGATGTCTGTGAAAAGTTAATTCATGTAGTAATCAGATGGTGATTCAAATTTTGTGGTCTGGCAGTCATTCATGTTATACGGGCTGAACCACCAGAATTGTACAATGAGATTTTTCCAATTTATCAACATAGCAGGATCCATTTTCCCAGAGCATGGTGATCTTTTGTAGTATCTTATGTTTCAGAGAAATGTTGGATATTCCTGGAAGGCATGGTTAGGTGGACCAGTCACTCAAATGTGCTGTCATATTGCAGTAACAGGGGCAACTTTCCATGCCTTCCTGGAATTTTCTAATCAATACCAACACAACATCCAATCAAAACAATCATTCCTACGAAATATTGTGATCTGTCTCGGAACATTAGCAGGCATTGCAGTCTTTGGGTCTCTAAGAAACATCTTAAAATTTTCTATCCATATGTAGGGCAAGGCATTCCTCAATATTCTAGCGGACCATATTGATCATTTCCCGGTGTTATTAAACTGAATTATTCATCAAGATGTATTTTTCTTGACCAAACAATACACCTGCAGGGGGTATCATGTGATATAAAGATACTCTAAAAAACATGACTCATGAGAATCAGTTAATCAACCAGTTTCCTCAGATCTTAGTGCCCTATTAACCCTTTCCCAAACGACAAAATTTTAGGGTGATCCACTCCAAAAACTGCTGCAAAAGACAAAATGGATGTAAGTAAAGATAGGATTTGTGTAAAATATGGCTCAGAAAACATTGAGACAAAAGGAGAAACTGCTGGTTGTCAGCAGTTTCTTCTTTTGTTTCAATGTATTCCCAAGCCTTTTCTGTAGGGGACGTCAAACCAGGTCTTGTTTGGGAAAGGGTTAAGAAAATAATGACTTGAAGTCTGTCCCCTTAAAAACCTAATACTGAGTTTTCTGGCTCATTTACACAAAGTAATGATGATTGACATTTTAATTTAAGATGAAAATATGAAAAATGGTGATAACCATAATCATATTTTACAAGCATTTACAATCTGTTGTTACTTCCATCACTTCTGTATTAAATTTTCAACAAAATTTCATAACAAAACCAGATGTGTTTGTGAAACACCAATACCCCCGAAATATCCAATGTTTCGGGAAAGACAGACCAATGGCTAGGCAGCTGGACACAAGTAAAACAATATGCCTCCCAATCTTTCGATGAGGGGAAATAGAATTCATGAGTTACATATTATACAAGAGTTGTCTGTGGACAACTAGTAGCTAGTCTACCAGATGTTTGCACAGCTGCCAAAAAAGTCTAGGTCATGTTCCAAAATGAAGGTTTTGGAAGGTGGTTTCCTTGTGTGAAATACCAACACCCAATCTTGTATAGTTTAAGATCTATATAGGCCACATTATTACATAGGCCAGACTGGAAAAAATCCTAATAGGCCAGACTGGAAAAAATCCTTCATAACAAATGATGTCAACAGGGATGGCACTAGGGCTGTCATGAGGTACTCAGACCAAGTCCCCGCTTGCTAAATATCTTCTGCCATCTTATGAAAAGGGTTACAGGAATCATCTGGTAAAAAAGATGAAAAAAACTATTAGGCTAGAAATGAGTCAGAGGCCCTTCTTTTGATATTACCAGTTTGAGTATGTAACAGTTCCCATAAATATTTTATGAGCTCAATTTTCAATTTCATAATAAGTCCAGGTCACCCATTAAACTCCCATTATCGCAATGCGGATCTTATGTTCCACGGAAAATCAGATTATCCGACCAGACAATTGGATAAGACTATTGTCAGATGATTTATACATCATCGTATGTCACTAGCTCTGTCTCGTGTAAACCTTTATCCAATGTCAAAATAATTATGAACAAATTGAAAAAAATATTAAATTCAAAGGACAATATCAAGGAAGATAGACAAAAAATTGTTGATGATCAACAGTTCCTTGAGTTTCATTAGAGTCAGTGCTTTGTAAGAGTTTATAATTCGTCAAAACTAGGCATTCTTTCAGCTATTTTGTATAAGTTCTCAGATAGGCAATGACAAAATACAAGGCCTGACAATTATTTCCCATGTTGAATTCAGCATAGGTTTAATTTTTCATGCCATAATTTTTTACCAATTATTACGAATAATAGAAATATGAACTTTGTAATTGAATGGTTGGTCATTGTCTTTCAGCGACCAAAAAATTGGATACTTTTTTTTAAACAAGAGCTTCGCAAAGCGGCGCATATACGCCCGAGAGGGGCTTGTCAGTAAAAATTGGCCATTTTTTCAATTCAAGGGCAGATAATTCAAACATGAAAAGTTATCAAAATTTTGTTTGCACAACAAGACACCATAGAGATTCATTGTGGCTAGTTTGATTAAATTCTGGTTGAAACTGTAGAAGTAGCGCACAGGAGAAAATGGGCAATTTTGAGAAAATGCGCATTTTTCCTTAAATTCAAGGGCAGATAATTCAAGAACGAAAACAGTTATCTAAATTCCGTAAGCGGTGTGCACAACTAGACACCATGAAGATGCATTGTGGCAAGTTTGATCAAATTCTGAACAAAACTGTAGGAGGAGTTGCGCACACAAGAAAATGGGCATTTTTTTAATTCAAGGGCAGATAATTAAAGAACGAAAAGTGTTATCTGAATTCCGTAAGCGAGGTGCACAACTAGACACCATGGAGATTTATTGTGGCAAGTTTGATCAAATTCCGATCAAAACTGTAGGAGGAGTTGCGCACACAAGAAATTGCTAACGGACAGACGGACGGACAGACAGACGGACGGACGGACAGACAGACAGACAGACAGACGGACGAGCGGGGTCATAACATAATACGACCCTTCGGGCGTATAATAATAAAAAGACACCTTTTAAAAGGTCTGCCTCACATTTTAGCTACCGCTCAGGTCTCCTATTACAACTGCATGTCATGCATGCAGGAATATTAAACGCAGTCATTTATCATGGAAACAAGCTTGTGTCAACCAATGTTGATTCAAATCATTCATAGAGCGTTTAGAATGTCCTTAATTTGAATTATTTGAAATAATGAAGGATTACATTACACAATTACGTCCGCTGTTACGAGCACATCATTATTTTACTCATCAAATGCATTCAATTACAATACCATGCTCATTATGAAAGCTTCTGTCACCGGATTTAACCCCTTCCCTTACAATTTCTGGTTAAAGCTTCCTGAAACAATAACATTTTTGTCCAATAAAAATTGTAAGTTGTTGCAGACAAGAAAGGAATTGTCACCCATGCAAAACAATGATGTGACTTTGAAAAAATTTCTTCATTTACCGCTCTTATAAGTAATTGAATTTACAAAAAGTTGGTGCTTTGTGCTGCAATTTCTTTGACTTCAGACCATTGTCATTTATTATATTCAAGGTGTAAACGCTGTTGAAAAAAGCCATTAGCCATGGGGGATTTGATACCTGTATCATTAAAATGTCGACATTTTACATGTTATTATACAACAGTAGTCGGACATGCTGTCTCTGCTATTTAAACAAAGATACAATCTTCCTTGTTGAAGCTCTGCAATCAGGATAATTAAAACTGTTTTCCAATTTTAGCAAAAATCTCTGTAATTGTAAATAAGGACATCCCTAAAATTTATACTAGGCATGTGTAATATTCAAGCTTATTAAAGAGTATCATGGTGGTTTCCATAGCCAAGAGGTAGATCTCGGATTTATAGTCAAGAGGTTGCGAGTTTATTTCAAAGAAGTGGAGGTTTATCCTTTACTGAGAAATAAATGGCCCAAACATTTGATGCAAGAACCTTTGTATACTAATTTCCCTTTACTATCAGATTTAAATTAAATGCAATACATGTAAAGCAATAACATTTCATCTTGTAAAGTTCACAAAATTTTGTTTGTTGTAAATTCCATTAGTTAGAAAACACAGTTTACAATGGGTGTCAACACAATTTGACAGAAAAAATGTATGTGGGTCGAAAAAGAAATCATCTGTTTCATTCAGATTGGTCTGATATTCTAATGCTGTGAAGTCTATGCCTTTTATTGGCAGAATCCTTTGCAGTCCTTCACCTATCCCATAGGTGGGTTAACCTAATGAGACGGTCCTGCCTTGACGTCATATCCTTTGGATGTCCTCTCCGTGGTTGATTGGTTGTGGTCCCATTGAGCACCAACCGCATATACAGTCCAGAATTTGTCGATTTGTTGCCTAAACAATGTCTTGCCACAACAGTTTCACATTTTCCAGCTAACAGCATCAACACTGGTTTTGGTGTAGCTGTGACGGTCATCTATTACCAAGCCCTCCCCTGCGATACACTGACGGAGAAGACAGCAGAAGTCAGTGGTAGCAAGAAACTCAAAGACTGTGTCACCGCCCTCATACCCTGCAACATGACCGGTACAGACAAACATCCACTACTCATCATCGGGAAGAGTAAAGAGCCACAATGTTTCCGGGGGGTGAGGAATCTACCAGTAACCTACACTAACAACAAGAACTCATGGATGACTGGCGACATCTTTACTGACTGGTTGGAGAACTCAGAAATGAACTGTACTTCTCCTAGTAGACAACTGTTACGCCCACCCATCATCCGCTGCTGTGAGCCTGACCAACGTCCGACTGAAGTTACTACCACAGAACACGACATCCATTATCCAGCCCTGCGACCAAGGGATCATCAGAAATGTCAAAGGATACTACCGCAGCCAGATTGTAAGATGACTAATCGCTGACATCGAAACACCCGATACAACAAGTACAGAATATGCCAAGAAACTAACACTCCTTGAAGCCATCCACATGTTGTCTACTGCCTGGAAGAACATGAAACAAAAGATGATCGTCAACTGCTACAGAAAAACTGGTTCCAGATCCCAACGGTCGTCCCAGAAACTATACAAACTGACGACTGCAATTTGGTACTCCCATGAACGATCACATGAATAGACGTTGACAACTACGTAAACCACAACAGCGACACACCCTGTCACAGCCTCCTGACAGTTGCAGAGATTGTAGAGTCCATCAAAAAATAACCAACCGAAAATCAAGAAGACAGCGACCACGACTACGACTACCTAGTGCCAGTGACATCTACACACGCCATCAACTGTCTACCAGACCTGACAGGGAACGAGTTCCAACAGGGAACAGACTTTACAATCTACGACGCCCTAGAACATCAGATACATGAAGCCTTCGAATAGACACCACCACAAGCGAAAGTGACAGAGTTTATACTGTGGATTTGATGAGGACTTTATATAGTTTGTGTGATTATCATAGACTCCTGAAAGACATAAAAACAAATTGAAAACATTATTTAACTTAAAAATGATTTTTTTTTATAGATGTGCCTTGTTTACATCAACATTGAGGAACAAGAAGAAAATGCTGTTTTCTATGCTGTAATACACCAGTAATAAAACCTGTCTACAATTTTGTTGTTTCGGGAAGTTGCTAAGAGATCTATAGGATTAGTCAATCTTGCTCAAGCAACCATGTGCATCATAAGCAACCTTTTGCTTGGGCCCTGCTGATGAAATTCCTTCTTTAATTTGTTGCATTGAGCGTTTTTTTCTCGAGGCGACCAGCCTATTTAGGGCCTACAAACAACGGATGTTACTTTAAACAACCCGTTCCACAAAACCGATAATTGGTGAGAGGTGTCATACGTAATAACAATTGAAAAGTGTTGAATTTACCCGATAATCCGCAATAATCTGCGAAGTTGTCACCTGTGAAGTAAACAATGGACTTCTTGTATGCAAACTCTATTGACCAATGAAATCGTAGATATGGCCAGTTGCTTATTTTTCAATCTGTATTACTCTTTTTCATTTCGAATAAAGTTCCCATTATATACATGTTATGTATACACATTGAATTTAGATTTAGGCAGTTGTCATGTCTACTCGAAAAGTTTTAAATCTGGACAACTGAGTTTGTGTTATAGAACCTTCAAAAACAAAAAATGCTCGCAAAATCGCGGAGGAAATGGGAGTGGGTAAAACTCAGATTCAGAACATTTTGAAACGGAAAGCGGATGTTTTGGAAGATGTGGAGAGTAATGTCAGTGGTGATCTCAAACGTGTCCGTCGTAAAACTGGGAACGAGGATATTAATGACTTGGTTTTACAGTGGTTTAAGGACGCTTCTGTCCAAAGATATCAGGGCCCCTTTTAAGTGCACAGGCTCCAGAGTTTGCTGCAGATTTAGGAAATGAGACTTTTATGGCTTCAACAGGCTGACTAGCCTCCTTTCTTAATCGACATAATATTGTGCTTGGTATCATGTCCGGAGAACATGGGGACTTGAACAAAACCACTGTTGACGATTGGAAGAAGAAACTTCCTACTATCTGCTGGGGCTATTTTCCTGAAAACATCTTTAATATGGATGAGACTGGTCTCTTTTTCCAAGATACGACTTGTAAATCTTACCATTTTGAAGGTTAGCAAATTTTTGTTTTTTTTGCTGTTCGATTTAATTTATGAAGGATAAAAAATCAAAGAAGAAGTGCACATCAGACGCTTGCCACTAAGATCAAGACTTAGTGATGACAGCTGCCAACACTCAACCTAGCCAGAACAAACGAAGAACCTACAAGATGCTTAGCATGAAGCAGAAGAAACAAGTCCCCGACCACACTAGACTACATGGCATCAGAGCCTTAGTCAGAGTACAACATCCTGAAGTCCACCTCATTGACTGGTTGAGAACTGATTTCGAGAACGAACAGTGCAACTTACACAAACCGTGCAGACCAGTATCATACAGCATGGATATCCAGGAAAAGCTGCTTTTCTTTGTCCTAGAATAACGTGACTATGACCTATTCGAGTCTGTTGGCAATCTCTCCAACATGGTGAAGAATCTAGTAACAGACCCTGACTTCAAGGCCAGCTGCTGTTGGGCAAAAAAGTTTATGAAGAGGCATAATATGACGCTGCGAGCCAAGACCTCCATGTCGCAGAGACTACCAGACGATCTAGAGGCCAAGATTGCGTCATTCTATACCTCCATTAAGAAACAACGCCAAGGAAATGACTTCGACAACCGCCTTATCATCAACATGGACGAAACGCCGATGTATTTTGACATGGTGGAGACAAGACAGTGAAAGTGAGAACGACAGCGAGTGACAAGAGACGTTTGACTGTAGTGCTAGCCTCTGCCCCCTCCGGAGACATGTTACCGCCCATGGTTATCTTCGAGGGGAAACGCGAGTTGAACCTTACCACTCCAGCCGGCTGGGTTGTCTGCGTACAGGAGAAGGGCCGGATGGACGAGGCTCTCATGCTGAGATGGATCAAGGACATCTACGTACCATTTACGACGAAAGACAGGTCTCTCCTAGTGTTGGACAGTTTAGAGCTCATCTGGCAGACACTGTGAAGAAGACTCTGAGGAGGAAGTGTAACACCGTACCAGCTGTGATTCCAGGTGGATTTACGTCCAAACTCCAGCCCTTGGACTATCCATTTCGAATGATGTAAAGAAATATGTTTTATCATATTGTTGCTTTTCAACACCTCGCAACTGCAGCTTAAAACAAACTGCAGTTATGAGGTTTATGTTGGAAAGCAGCAAAAAAAATGAGGTTTATGTTGGAAAGCAGCAAAAAAATCCCTGCAAAAAACTTTTTACTTATTACAAATAATCTGCTAACTCTTAGTCATCCCATTCCATCATGCAATTTAGAGAGCTGTTTGACAGCGTGATGATTTTTTCAGAAGCAAAGTCCTTAAATCCTGCTTTGATGCAAAACAGACGGTGCAGATCTAAACTGTTTTTTCTGTCTTTTGACAAAGGCCATGCATGTCAATGATATCAATCTCAGAAACATTCCAGCTGATGGTGCTAAGCCCTTTCCCAAATGACAAATAAATGGGCAATTCTATCTTGAAAGCTATTGCAGATACCAAGATGGATGATGATGATGATGGGATTTGTATACAATACAGCATATATTATTGAGACACAAAAAAAAGAAAATACTGGTTTATCAGCATTTTCTAAGCCTCAATATTGACCTAAACTTCTTTCAGGGACTTAAAAACCTGGTATTGTTTGGGAAAAGGTAAATTCCGAGGGAAATGGACTAGTAGAGATATTGTAAGAAGATGAAAAGAATGGGACAACAAGTGTCAAAATGTCAAGCGATTTGATTGGTCGGAATTCACAGTAAGACAGAAATGGTCCAGAATCGTTCCTTGCCCATTGAGACCCCTGGCATCTAGAATATGAAAACACCACAATGGTCTGACAGGTGGCTATTGTTGTATTCATTCCTGTATGGACATCATCTCAAAACTCATCTCAACAAGTTTTGACAATTGTTAGAGCAAAACTATTGTAACTGGATATTAAAGAATTAATCCATGTTCAGCTGTGGTCTAGCATTCATTAAACCACATTTCTGAGTTATTGGCAACACAAAAATAATCCACCAAAGCAATAGTTATGGTACTTTAATTTTAAGCCCTTGCATAGTCATGATACTTAGATTTCTTAAAGTTATGTTACCAAGAATTCAATAAAAGAGGCTAAAAGAGCGACTACGTCTGGTAGCCAAAGATTACTGAAAGTAGAACCATAATATCCAGTCTGAGTCTCCAGCTGCTCTCTCATGTGATTCACATCCATTGATGAGAAACAAATAACCTTGACAATTGTCAGAAAGAATACCGACCAAACAGGGGTTCAAACTGGTGTCCCTTGGATTGATACACTTCAACGTAATTGATTCAAATATCCCATTTTGGCTGCATGATGAAGAAAATAATCACCAGTACCACCAGTATTATTTTCCATGAATAATTAATAAGTCCCAGTTTTTCTGTGTAATTCCAGATAATGTGCGATATTATCATTGACAATGTGGGATATGAAATGATAAATGGTGTTTGAAAATATAATTTTATCATGTATCGTTGATTATCAGATCTGTATATTAGCTTAGCACTGGAACACAATGGTGCATATATTTGAAATTTAAGCCAGCTTTCTGATACAGAAAGAAGCTATACACCTCTAATAAAGTACATGTATATGTCACCAAGGGCGGATCCAGGATTTTTTTCCAGGGGGAGTCCAAGTCCAAGATATTTTTCCAGGGGGGGGGGGGGGGGGGTGGTCCAAGCTCTTAAAATGTAATAAATATGTAATGTTACACTGAATTTATATGGTCAAAATTTAATTTTCGGTCAATGGCAGGGGAGGGGGGGTCCGGACCCCCCCCCCCCACCTCTTGATCGGCCCATGTGTCACGGCATATTTATCAAATCCATGCAATTATTCTAAAATCAACAACAATATTTTTGTGTTATTTTTGCTAATCTCTGATACTATAATAGACAAAATTGCATATATGACAAATGATGCAATGGAATACAATTCTTGGCTTAACAATTTTCATATACCGTATATATTTTGTATACAATTGATATTAAGAGTGTCACTATACATACATATATATAAAGTTCAGCATGTCATACCATTTTAGGCACTTTCTGTTCTAAATTTTTATACAAAAATACGTTCACCCCAATGTTGGGTACATGTAGTATTTTCCATGAATAATGAATGAGATGGTGTTTTTCTGTATAATTCTGGCTAATCTCCGATATTATCATTGACAATGTGGGATATATGATGGATAGAGACAGAATGGTTTGTGGTACTGTTACTGCCCAGCTTAACCCTAGCCAAAACAGCAAAAATATGTTCACCCCAATGTTGGGTACATGTAGAGTATTCTCCATGAATAATGAATGAGATGGTGTTTTTCTGTATAATTCTGGCTAATCTCCGATATTATCATTGACAATGTGGGATATATGATGGATAGAGACAGAATATGTTGTGGTACTGTTACCGGCCAGCTTAACCCTAGCCAAAACAGCAAAAATATGTTCACCCCAATGTTGGGTACATGTAGAGTATTCTCCATGAATAATGAATGAGATGGTGTTTTTCTGTATAATTCTGGCTAATCTCCGATATTATCATTGACAATGTGGGATATATGATGGATAGAGACAGAATGGTTTGTGGTACTGTTACTGCCCAGCTTAACCCTAGCCAAAACAGCAAAACTTTGGTCACTCCAATGTTGGGTACATGTAGAGTATTCTCCATGAATAATGAATGAGATGGTGTTTTTCTGTATAATTCTGGCTAATCTGCGATATTATCATTGACAATGTGGGATATATGATGGATAGAGACAGAATGGTTTGTGGTACTGTTACTGCCCAGCTTAACCCTAACCAAAACAGCAAAACTTTGGTCACCCCAAAGTTGGGTACATGTAGAGTATTCTCCATGAATAATGAATGAGATGGTGTTTTTCTGTATAATTCTGGCTAATCTGCGATATTATCATTGACAATGTGGGATATATGATGGATAGAGACAGAATGGTTTGTGGTATTGTTACTGCCCAGCTTAACCCTGTCCCAAACAAGACCTGGCATTGATGTCTGTGATACAAAACGTTTGGGAAAATATTGAGGAAAAAGAAGAAAATGCTGATAACCAGCATTTTCTCCTTTTGCTTCGATATTTTCTTTGCTATAGTGTACAAAAATCTGTCCTCTGCATCAGTTTTCAATTTGGACTACCCTATCATTCTTGTCTAGGAAAGGTTTAACCCTTTCTCAAACAGCAAATTTTGGAATGTTCCAATCTGAAAGCTGCTGCAGATGACATTATGGAAATTGGTAAAGATAGGTCTGTGTGCAGTGTAGCACAGAAAATATTGAGGCAAAAGGAGAAAATGCTGGAAACCAGCATTTTCTTCTTTTGCCTCAATGTTTTCAAAAGCCTTTTCTATTAAGGACCTCAAAATCAGGCCTTGTTTGGGAAAGGGTTACCAGGCCAGCTTCAACAACAAAACTTTCCATGATTTATTTGAAAAAGATTACAGTCAGAGTACGGAACAAATCCTCTGTGACAGAATTTCAATAATTTGGAGTCGGACATTGACAAGAGAAGATTAAAATATTTTCCCCCGTATAAAAATTCTGATTGCTGGTCTCCAAGATTGCTCATTTTCCTCATGCCCTTGATTTATTATGAATTGCTAGAAATAGATGTTTTAGGAAAAAGGAATTGGCTCTTGCGATAGTTACTTTAGTTATACAGTATCGCACAAAACATGTTGAAAGTCTAATATCATTGTTCTTGTATTCTTAGATAATATTTTGTACATTTTAGTAATTCAAGGACCTTGTTGATAAAAGAAGCCAGCTAGCTAATACAATATCCATTTTTTGACAAATAACATTTTATCATATCTGTAGACTAAAGGTCTTTCAAAAGAAACCCTTGGGCCAATAGAAAGTTAGAGATAATCAAATTGCCTGTTGGTGTGCCTAATTCATCTCTTTCAATGGCGATATTGAAACATTTCCCTTGAAAATTCTGCTGTTTATTTGAAGGGCATTTGACGAGGTTTTCATCATGCACATATATCAGTGTAGATAAGAGCTTGCATAGACAGGCTGGAAACAGCGCTCCTCTGTGACCCTGATTAATTCAGCCATTTTCCCATGTTTCAGTTTAACGGAGCCTTTAATGTCAAAGTAATTTGACTCGTCTTTTGGTTCATAAGCATGCAGGTCTTTCGGGATCTGAATTTTTTTGTTATGTTTATTTGCCAAATATTGTGGCACATCATGTTTGGAAATAAACATGTAGATCCTGAAATATTGACTTACAATGACACTTTTTGACACACCATGGCTTTGGAAAACATTATGGAAAATGAAGAAATTACTTGTCACAAGCAATTTCTTCTTTGCCCACAATGTATTTTATCCAAGAAGACCAAAGTGTCTTTCACTTGAAATTGTAGTCTACATCATCTTTGAATTCCGACCAGTCTGAATTTTGATGATAGGTAAATGAGATAGGGCACAGACAGCACAAGTACAGTCTGACCAATCATTTAGCATAACTATAATTTAGAATCATAAGTAATGGTAGCATTGCGACAACCTTGCCCCAATTTGGCCGTGGCCAAGAAACCAGGCTATAATTATTGTAGGCGGAGATCACATGAAAGAATTTATAGGTTTTCTCTTTCAAAGGCTCTGGATTGTGGGACAATAATTGCACAGTCAGAAAAATTCTATTGATTAACGGAGAAAAACCTGTGTGTGACCTCAATTTATTGGTGCTGTCAAGTGGCTAAGCGGTCTAAGCAGGAAATTAGAGTCATTTACAGGAATTCCCCACTTAAATCATTCTATGTATGTCAGTAATTAACATGTAAATTATGGGATACATGACCATATATGCAATTGTGGCGCGTGGCTGCAACTAAACATGCTCCCTTGATTTATACCTTCATATAAACAATGTTGACAATAATAACTCATGCTATTATACATACCATTTATCAATCAATTTCCAGACAGCAAAAGTTTGCCCTTATTTATCCCTTTCCCAAACGACAAAATTTTAGGGTGGTTAAAATTCAAAGCTGCTGCAAACAACAAAATGGTTGTGGATAAACACAGGATTTGTGTATATTTCAGCACAGAAAATATTAAGACAAAAGGAGAAACTGCTGGTTATCAGCAGTTTCTTCTTTTTTCTCAATGTTTTCCCAAGCCATATATATTAGGGACATCAAAACCAGGTCTTGTTTGGGAAAGGGTTAAGCCATTAATTAACAGACAACAAAATCCTAGAATTGCCTACATTCAAAGATGTTGCAGACAACAATTTCAAGTGAATGAAATTTTACATCTTTTGCCTTTTTTGGTAAAAAACACATTGTGGTAAATGAAGCAATTGCTTGTTAAAAGCAATTTCTTTGTTTCACACATTTTTCCCAAAACAATTATCTTGTGGGGCTACTAGCAAAGCTTCTCTGGTCTTCCAGGCATTTACTTTCATTCTACAGCCTTTTCTTAAAAAAGATGCAGATATTTCTTCTGAAAGTTTAATTTTCCAATTGGATTAGATTTTCTATTAATTAATATAAATCATATGTTATGAGATTGGATCATTTTTTATTACAGCCAGAAAAACCTATGTTTTTCTACGTACCCATTGATGTACAAAATGCAATTCATAAAGCAATGCCCATGTTATGCCATAGGTGTCACAGTATAACATGCATGTTCAACAGGTGTCAAATATCATTGATTCAAATATCACAGACTGGGGTTAATTGAAAATGCCTCAAGGTTTCGTTCCAAAACAATTTAAGTGCTCATACAATAATTGACATGTAGTTTTATAATGCAATCTATTGCTCCAACTATTTTAAATGGGCACTTTGAGTCATAAAGTGACAAGAAATGGGAGGGGGGCCTAAAGATTAGCTCTGGTATGTTCGAAATATTAATAAGGGTTTTGATATTAACAACTGACAGTTAATGAATTTTCTTACGATTTCTATAAGTCTGATAAGCCCGCCCTGCCATGCCCACATTTTTTTGACGAATAACAACAAGTTTGAATAAATCACCCAAGGAACATTCCTGCCAAGTTTTGTAAAGATGGGTCCAATAGTTGATTTTTGAAAGATTTTTCACATGATAGGCCCGTCCTGCCATGCCCATATTTTTTGACAAATCAAACTTCGAACAAGTTTTGAAACTGGTCACCAAAGGAACATTCCTACCAAGTTTGGTCAGTATTGGCCCAGTGGTTAATTTAAGGAGGATATATGTATATAGAAATTGTCGATGCCAAATGCCGGACGCTGGAGAGCGAGTGACCCTAAAAGCTCCCCTTGAGCATGTTGTGCTCAGGTGAACTAAAAAGAGACTGTTTCAACCAGGCCCGTAGGAACAGGGGGGCTAGGGGGGCTAAGCCCCCCAATGTTGGCCAAAAATGCCAAATTTTCTTAATTTTACACTGAAAATTTTGGGAAAATCCAAATTAGCCCCCCCCCCCCATATTCAGGACAAGGGCTTTAGCCCCCCTGGGCCTGTCAACCCCTCCATAGGTCTCATCAGGCAGGTGGCAGTAGAAAAGTTGAGTAGAAATACTGCAGATGATTCCCTGCTACAGTCTTTTTTTTTTTAAACATTTTTTTCTTTTTTATCACACGTTAAATGAAAAGTTCAATAGTGATAAACATGCAAATCAAGCAGATCATACTTGCTGACGACACTGGTCAGCAGTATTTTCCCTAAATCTGTAGTGTTTGTTAGAGTCTTTTCATAATGACTGGTGTTTGTATATGACCTCTTTTCTATTTCGTTTTCTTTCTTTTTTAATTCAAAATTCACATTCATTAACAATATCAATTTCAACAAAACAATTACTGATGGTTCATTACATGAAAATTATTGTGGGAAAGGCATCTTCTTTTCACATAATATTTCAAGTGAATAAAAATTGCAAGACAGCACAAAACAGAATAGTCTTAGATAAGAAGAACAAGAGTGCCATGGTCACAATATACACCGTCACTTATAAAACTTGAGACAAAAAAATGACATTGACAAGGATTTATAAATATTCACACAAAAACCTGTAAAAAGTTGTGTTCACAAAAAGGTTTTTATAAATATCCAGTCAAAAACCTGAAAGGAATTGTGTTCACGAGGCTGAAATATCAATAAGCCCCAGAGACTAAGATTGAAGGGGGCATAACTCAGGCAAAAATCAATGAACCATAAAATCCTTACTTCATGCACATCTACCAATTAAGGTAATAACATCCACCAAGTTTCATTAGTATCCAGTCAGAATCTTAGAAGAAGTTGTGTTGACAAGGCTGCAATTTCAATCAGCCCCAGAGACTAAGTCTTAAGGGGGCATAACTGTGGCAAAAATCAATGAACCATAAAATCCTTCCTACATGCACATCTACTAATTGAGGTGATAACATTGACCAAGTGTCATTAATATCCAGCCATAAACTTAGGAGGAGTTGCGTTGACAAGGCTGCAATTTCAATAAGCCCCAGAGACTAAGTTTTAAGGGGGCATAACTGTGGCAAAAATCAATGAACCATAAAATCCTTCCTTCATGCACATCTACCAATTGAGGTGATAACATTGACCAAGTGTCATTAAGATCTAGCCATAAACTTAGGAGGAGTTGCGTTGACAAGGCTGCAATTTCAATAAGTCCCAGAGACTAAGTTTTAAAGGGGCATAACCCTAGCAAAAATCAATGAACCATAAAATCCTTCCTTCATGCACATCTACCAATTGATGTAATAACCATTGACCAAGTTTCATTAAGATCCAGCAAGAAACTTAAGAGGAGTTGCGTTGACAAGGCTGCAATTTCAATAAGCCCCAGAGACTAAGTTTTTAAGGGGCATAACTCAGGCAAAAATCAACGAACCATAAAATCCTGTCTCATGCACATCTACCAATTGAGGTGATAACATTGACCAAGTTTCAAGAAGATCCAGCCAGAAACTTAGGAGGAGTTGCGTTGACAAGAAAAGTGGACGGACGTACGGACGGACGGATGGACAGACGGATGGACAGACGGAGAAGATGTCGCCAATATACGTCCGCCTCCGGCGGCGTATAAAAACATTAAACCAGTATGTCTAACTTGTATACCACTTTTTGGAAACATACACAAGCTCCCTTAAAGTTTTTTTTTCTAATTTTTTGGTTAATAATTAGCAGATTTAGATGAGATAAAGGGCATCGTATGCACCTTGGATGGCACTATTCCCAATTTCATCTCATCAAAATCCATTTAGTATAACCTGAGAAATTAAGAAACAAGAGGCCCAAGAGGGCCTGAATCGCTCCACTGGCTAATTGATTAAAAGAATTATCTAATGATTTCTTGTAAGACTCCGACTGCCATACCCCTGTTTGCTGACAAAGTTTGGTATGAATTGACCCAATGGTTGACATTCAAAGGATTATTTTGCAATTTCTGTAAGTCTAATAAGCCTTGCCCCATTACGCCCACACTTATGGAGCAATCAAAATGTCATGAACAATTTAAGTAAAGGCTCATCTAAGGAATGTTTCTGCCAATTTTGGTCTTAACTAGCCCAATGGTTGACTTCTTAAAGAATCATTTTGTGATTTCTCAAAGACTGAGTTTGAGTTTATTGGGGTTTTACGCCGTTTTCAACTACCAGGGTCATATCGCGGCGGCTGGAGCACCTACCCATGGATTCCTGTTGTTTCTCAAACCAGTACTACCACAACACCCTTACCGAGCCTCCAGCTGCTCGCCCACTTAGGTTAACGATTTCAAACACATTGGTGGGTGACAATTTTGTCAGAAAGGGTATTAGCCGCGGCCGGGTATCGAACTTCTCAAAGACTGATAAGCCCCGCCCTGACACACCCACATTAATTGACCGATCTAAATTTCTGTATTGATTTAGGTGTGAGGCCACCAAAGAAATATTTCTATCAAGTTTGGACTTATTTGACCAATTGGTTGATTTTTAGAAAATTATCTCATGATTTCTCCAAGTCCAATAAGCCACCCCCTGCCAAACCAACATTTATTGACCAATTAAAATCTTGTTCCCAAATTAAATAAAACACTACCGAAAGAGCATCTCTGTAAAGTTAAAACAAAATTGGCCCTATGGTTTGAGAGGAGAAGATTTTTAAAGAAATATTTTGTGATTTCCCTCAAGTCTGATAAGCCTCGCCCTGCCATGCCCACATTTTTTGGCCAATCAGAATTTTACAATCAATTTAGATAGAGGTCTAGCCAAGGGGCATTTCTGCCAAGTTTGGTAAAAATTGGCCCAATGGTTGATTTTTAAATAATTATTTCATGATTTCTCCAAGTCTGTTAAGCCCCACCCCTAGTGCCACACCCACATTTATGGACCAATCAAAATTTTGTTCGCAATTTAAGTAAAGCACTATCAAAAGAACATCTAGGCAGTTTGATCAAAATTTGCCTTATGGTTTGAATGAAGAATATTTTTTATAATTATTTTGTGATTTCCTCCATGTCTGATAAGCCCCGCCCTGCTATGCCCAAAATTATCTACCAATCAAACTTTTGCAGTCAATTTAGATAAAGGTTCAGGCAAGGTACATTTCTGCAAGTTTGGTAAAAATTGGCCCACTGGTTGATTTTTAAAGATTTTTTTGTACTTTCTCTAAGTCTGATAAGCGCCACCCTGCCATGCCCACATTCATGGACCAATCAAAATTCTTTTCGCAATTTAAGTAAAGCACTACCCAAGGAACATTTCTGTCAAGTTTGATCAAAATTGGCCCACTGGTTTGAAAGAAGAAGATTTTTAAAGAAAAGTCTATGCATGCACGGACTCACGGATGCACGCATGAAAGACACAACGCAATGACAATAGCTTGCTGGCCTTTGGCCATTGGAGCTAAAAACCTATCTTAAAGCCAGCATTTTTTGGTGCCTACTTTCCCAAAAAGTCACATGGGTTAGCCACCCTCTATACGCACAGGATAATAATTGATAGAATAATTTTCAAACAAATGCCAATTGTTACACTGATTTTCACATGTTCTTGTTGAGAGTTACAAGGCATCTTAAGACTTCTCCTGGAAAAGGGCCTTAACCCCTTTGCTGCCCCGTGACAGCTTGAGCCGTCATGCGAAAATGTCGCTATACTGCCAGGCCCTCATGAGGGGAGAATGATGGTTTTTTTTTTCAAAGTTTAATAACAAAAAATGTAATTTCCAAAATGAATAAAAATATATTCACTGAATAGCATTTTCAATTATCTTTCAGAAAATATAAGGTTTTATATAATTTTATTAAATAGTTTTTTAGTTATAAGTTGATTTCTTACACTCCCGTCATTTTCTTGGGAAATAGTTTGGCAAATAGGAACCAATTTTCCAATATTTGTCTGGCAGCGAAGGGGTTAACAACAGTCCTTTGAAGAGTTCATCACTGCAGTCGAGTTCGATGTTCAACTGCTCTGTATGCTTTGTCCTCAGGGAACATCATTCTGTGTTCTGAATCTTGATCAACTTTAGTTGTGAAAACTCTCTCTCCACTTCAGCAGTATTCAAATGGAATGGCTTCATATCAGATGGTGCTGCTGTCTTCCTTTGACCGAAGAAAGGTGTTTGGAGAAGATTAACCCTTTCCCAAACAAGACCTGGTTTTGACGTCCCTAATCGAAATGACTTGGGAAAACATTGACACAAAAGAAGAAACTGCTGATAAACAGCAGTTTCTCCTTTTGTCTCAATATTTTCTGGGTGATATTATAAAAAAAATCTATTTTTAACATCATCCCTTTTGTCGTCTGCACCAACTTTCAAATCGAATCACCCTAAACTTTTGCTGTTTGGAGAAGACTAAAGACCTCAACCCACACATCCTCACCAGCCTGACCCACTGTAAGGACCATGGACTTGCCCTAGCCTGCAGAGATAGCTTCACCAAGGTCCCTCTGACGAAAAAGCTAGATGAGACAGGAGTACACAAGTAGTGTTGTCGATAAATCCCCGTTAGTTATGACTACTGCCTTAATGACCATTTATTATTGTTCCGAACATCACATTTCGATGGCTCAGCGCGAAACGGTTGTAACTGCCTATAAACATATAGGCAGTTACAACCATTTCACGCTGAGCCATCGATTTATTCTGGAGGAATAACCCATTGACACCTCCCCCCTTTTTAACCCCTTCAAAAATTGCAAAGCAAAACCTTTTTGACTTGTCGGAATTCAATAGGTCCTGCAGACAACAAAATGAACAAGACTAAGTCGGCAAATGTTATCATATCTAAACATACAAAGCATTTGAAGAAAGTAAGATAATGCTGATTATCAGCATTTCCTTCTTTTGGCAAAATGTTTTTCCAAACCTTTTGTATTGGGGACAACAAAAGCCAGGCTTGTTTGGAAAAGGGTTAATTTCACATTCTTCTTCCAGACAGGATATTGGAAATTCCAACAAATGAAATCATCTAAGCGGGAATCAGATTTACCCATAATGCCTTGAGGCCACAGCTAAGCAACATGCAAGATTAATTTTCGCAGCGCGCAGAACAATGCAAGCTTTCATCAGACCCCACTTTGATTCCATTACCGTTATCTCTGCTAGGAAAAAGAAAATAATGTTATCTGAACATGGCTCAGAGATAAATGACTAACTTTTTCCAACAATTTCTTATATCAAAGGGGTTTAAAACTGTCTGTATATTTTAGTCAAATTGTGTGGCTGGAGCATCTTACCAAGAATTCCTTGTATTTTTCTCACAGGATCAACTAACCAAGGATTCCTCTTTTTTTCTTTTACCAGTACTACCGCAACATCCTTTTTCCAACCTTCAGCTGCTCACTTATTTCACAGAAGATGGGTGGTGAGTGACTTCAATAGCTCACCTTGAGCACTTTATGATCAGGCGAGAGCCAACAACCAACTCAGTAACATTTTTAAAGCAATGGAGATCAGGATATCATGGGATATAGAATAGGATTCCAACTCTAAAGTACTTTCAAAATTGGTCCCAAAAACAGAATAACAAATCACCTATCAAAATTGGTGCATCGTTAGAGAAATGAGGTGTTCAATAGGGCAGACATATTGTAAACTCTCTACGACTGCTATCTAATTAGGCAGCCAACTCTTAAGACAGGTTTTGACATATTAGGAATTATGCAACTATCATCCGTAACCGCGCGCTGCCACCAATATGCAAATGGGGTGATGAACGTCTATATTCCAAGAAAAACTGACCCTTTTCCAAATAAGGCCTAGTTTTGATGTCTCTGATGGAAAAAAGCTTTGGAAAATATTGAGGCAAAAGTAGAAAATGCTGGTTATCAGCATTTTCTACTTTTGCCTCAATATTTTCTTAGCTCTGTATTATACACAAAACTTAGTTTTTATATAAACCATAATTCTGTCGTCTGCAGCAGTATTAAAATTTGAACAAGTCAAATATTCGTTGTCTCGGAAAGGGTTATTTCGCAACTTGGAGAGAGATAACTGGCTGTCAGTCACAGCTACTGACGATTATAGGAATTTAGAAAATTGGTTTTTGAGAGCGGGTTTAAATTATTCAAAGGATACTATTTTGACAAATTATCTTATATTGGAGAAAAATACTTGGGCTTTCTTTTTTCTTCCAATATCATTTCCCAGTGTAATACAGTATTGCTGTGTTGGTGTCTGATTGCTTTCTGGAAGTGAAGAACATAGTGACGAATAACAACAAGAAAAAGTGCCATGGTGACAAAAAGTTGATTCCCAACATCTACGAAGACCAGCCTTGCCAAGAGCCAGACATGAGATCCAACTGGAAGGCAAGTGGGCACAGACAACAACAGGAGAGCAGTTTTTTCTTCTAGACGAAGGTGGAGAGCACCGATTTATCGTCTATACCACAGATGGGGCGCTACCTTCAGAATGTGTGTAAGTCCACCACGATCTACAGCAAAGGAACATTCTTTACACATACCAGGGTTAGATTTACCAACTCTACATATGGCACACAATCAATGACGGACACATGTACCCACAGCTGTTTGCCTTCCTGCCTGGGCATCTACACCAGACTGTTCCAGGCTGTACAGCAAGAGTGCATCAGACAGGGTCTGCAACTTTAACCAGACATCCACTTCATGGACCACGAGTAAGCTCAGAAGAATGCTGCCAGCACCAGGGTAGTGTTTCTGACGACCGACGTGAACGCCTGTTTCTTCTAGTACACACAGTGTACATGGAGAAAAGTACAGAGTTTGGGACTTGTAAACCAACGCATACAGAACAGACAAAGGCATTGATCGGTAAGTACACCATGCATCCATTCTGCCTTTGGTACCCACAGCAGCCATTGATGACTTATGGCTTGATGCCCTAACAGACATTGGAGATTTGTAGCTGCCACAAGCTGTTGATACCTTCTGCTACTATGTTTTCCTGATTGAGAATACTGGGTTGACAGAGAGAAGAGACATGGAATGATTACAGCAAGGCCGAGAACAAGCATCCACATAGAGGGCTGGCAAAATATGCTGAAACCAGCAATCAAGCATCCTCACCATGAACAAGAGCTTCACAGAGCGGCGCATATACGCCCGAGAGGAGCTTGTCAGTAAAATTGGCCATTTTTCAATTCAAGGGCAGATATTTCAAACATGAAAAGGTATCAAAATTTTGTTTGCACAACCAGAGACCATAGATATTCATTGTGACTAGTTTGATTAAATTCTGGTTGAATTTGAAGTTGTGCACATGAGAAAATGGGCATTTTTGCAAAATTGGAATTTTTCGAAAAATTCAAGGGCAGATAATTCAAGACCAAAAACAGTTATCTGAATTCCCTAAGCGGTGTGTACAACTAAACACCATGAAGATTCATTGTGGCAAGTTTGATAAAATTCTGATCATAACTGTAGGAGGAGTTGTGCACACAAGAAAATGGACATTTTTTTTTAATTCAAGGGCAGATAATTCAACAACGAAAATTCATCTGAATTCTGTAAGCGGTGTGCACAACTAGACACCATGGAGATTCATTGTCACAAAGTTGATCAAATTCCCATCAAAACTGTAGGAGGAGTTGTGCACACAAGAAATTGCTAACGGACAGACGGAAAGACAGACAGACGGACGGAAGACCGGGGCCATAACATAATACCCCCCTTCAGGCGTATAAAAATACTTTCAAAAGAAAGGCCCTTTGCAGATCATGCTTGATACTCAAATTTTGTCATTTAAGGCGTGTCTTTCAATACAGGCGCATTAAAAAACAAGATGTGTTTGTGAAACAAAAAGGCCCCCAAATGGCCATTTTTCTAAAATGTTAAAGGGGGAATAACACTTAACATCTTTCAAATTTTCCGAGAACTTCGTACAAAAAAATAAATATATATTATTAAAATATGGTCTTTAAATTGCATATATGCCAAATCTTAGCTTTCTACCTTGTGTATTGGCTTAGATGTCGACGGATTTAAAACCCCATGATTTTTTGTCGGGGGGATAAAAATTATAACAATAAAACATATGGGTTTTAAATCCGTCAACATCCTAGCCAATACACAACATCCTAGCCAATACACAAGATAGAAAGCTAAGATTTGGCATAGATGCAATTTAAAGGCCATATTTTCATAATATATATTTATTTTTTGCACGAAGTTCTCTGAAAATTTGTAAGATGTTAAGTGTTATTCCCCCTTTAAGTTTTCATGTAAAGGGTTGACAAGGGTTAATGGATGACCTTGAGTAAAGTCATATTGCATGGAACAGATAGCTATACTTGAAAGGAAGTTACATACCATAATTGAGCTTTGTATATCAAATACTTTTAGAGAAAAGGCAAAATTTTCAGACATACGGACAGACAGACGGAAGGACACGAGTAAAACAATATGCCCCTGATCTTTCGATGCAGGGCATAAAAACTTTATTGTGGGTACTTATTGAAATTGTATCAGCAAGAAGATAATAATGAGTACCCACAATACAGGGTTTGATCAACAATAAATGATATTATGCATTTTAAAGTTATTACCCTCTGTAATCTTTAGCCCTGATTGTTCAGGGATATGTAAGAGCAATGCCAGACACTCTAGAGAAATCAGGTAGCATTTCTACATCATAACAAGATGACATTTCTGTCACCTATATGTCATAACATGATCACATTTCATTACAAACACCACTACATATTCTGTAATATACTAGTCAAAACTTCTAACCGGCCACTTAAAAAACAAAGATATTTTTTTCTGTGGTGATTGGATCTTCATGGAATTTGCTATGTGAATTTTTAAGCAACATTCCAGATGATTTTGGCGAAAAGTTACCGCTGTTTTATTGAAATTAAAGCGCAACTTGAGAAAAGCTCAAAAAGCTCTGAATTCAAACAGAGCTCAGAATATTGTCAATGTAGTGTTTTTGGTCTCATGGATCGTTAGCTACAACATAGACTAAGAAAAAAATTGTAAATGTTTGACAATTGTGCGCCGAATATGGCCGTAAAAGAAAACGAAAGAGGTCAAGTATGCAGAAAAACTGTTCTTAAAGATAACATCTAAAACACGTTTTCTTCGAAAATGCTTTAAATATAGACTGATGATTCACGGCGAGCTAAAAAATGTAGAATATGTGTAAAAAATAAGTTTGTTGCGTCTTTTTTCCACACCAGACCATAATTGAGCATATTCGCTTGATAAAATGTTATGCCGGTTGAATTTAAACACCATTTTACCATGCCTCCCATTCTTTCTGCTTCCTCTGAAGTCAAAAAGTCACACAACATTGACAATGTTTTCCAATTTTTTTCTTGGTCTGGGTTGCAGCTAACGATTAGTGTACTTTGAATTGTTGAAAGTGTAGTATCTCGAGCTCTTTCAAGATTTAGAGCTTTTTGAGCTTTTCCTTTATTACACATCAAAATTTGACAATAATTGATAAATCATCATGGATATCCACAGGCATTATGCTTAAAAATTATCATATCAAATTTCATTAAAATGTAATAACTTTTAAAAAAGTTATAGCCATTTTTGATGTGGCCGGTTAGGACTTTTGGCCAGTATATGAGATGATAGCTACAGAATAAAACAAGATGTGTTTGTGAAACATGAATACCCCCGAAGTGGCATCCTTTTGGAGAAGTTTTCCGACAGACAGACAGAAGGACAGACAGATATGAGAAATAACAAGATGCCTAGATCTTTCGATACGGGTGAATGAAAAGAGCCATCATAGATCAGTTATGCTCAGAGAAAAAGTGTGTCTCAGACACATTGAACCCCCTTTTTCCGTGACATGTTTTTTAAACATAGATTATAAATAATGCATCGTCTAGAGTATCTGATTAATTACTAAGGTACAAGTTTTCATTTAAATTCAGACTAATTAGATTAAAAGAAATAAGAAAACTAATTCCTACAATACAGCATTTTTTGGTGATCCAGCCTAAAATTGAGAAACACATAGATCTATCTTGGAAATTTTCCAGGGAGTTCATAATATGAAGTTTCATCCAATTTGGTCCAAGGGTTTCCGAGATCTGACTTTGGCCGAACGGAAGGACAGACAGCATGGCAACTACGTCCTTCCACAAAAGAAGAAGAAAAAAAAAAAAAGATTTGGGGAGCATAAAAAAATCAAAGAACAAAAAGCTAGAAATTTGGTCATATATGGATGTTGAAAAAACATTTTAGAGCAATGATAAAAGTATACAAGACCCTCTATAGAATAAATAGGTTATGTAGGAAGCTACTGTCTCAAGCAGACTGGGTGATTATTTATCATGTGTGCCATATTGTGGTCAGTAATTTCCTGAAGTAGGCAGTATGTCCAGGAGATTACAACATTTCCGGGGCTTATGGATAAACTGTTGTGGGTGCATATAGATTTATTTTCTTTTACAACAGTTCTGTATTGATACCTCGTTTTAAAGAATATATTGTCGTTGTTATTGCAAAACCTCTTTTATGATGAATTGTCCACCATGATATACATAGAAAGTATATGATTGATTAATTATTGTTCAAACTAGAACTGTAACAAAGCATGCAGACAAATACCCCCAACTAGCGCCTTGTCACTGAAAAAGTGCTATAGGTCAAAAGGTTCTTTAGTTGGAGCACAGAAACAGGTTTTAAACAAAGTCAAATTTTGACCCTCGTGACCTAAAAACAATAGGGCACCTCCTTGGGTCATGGGCAACAACTGTGTAAAGTTTCATGATCCTAGGTCAACTGGTTCTTGACTTAGAGCATGGAAACAGATTTCAAACAAAATCGAATTGTGACCTTGACCTTTTACCTTCATAACCCAAAAACAATAGAGCACCTCCTTGGGTCATGGGCAACAACTGAAAAGTTTCATGATCCTAGGTAAAACGGTTCTCAAGTTAGATCACGGAAACGAAAAAGTCTACGGAAGGACGGACAGACAGACAGACATAGTGAAACCAATATACCCCCCTCTACTTCGTAGGTGGGAGGTATAATAAAACTTTATAAATTTGTTTCAAGAAATATTTTTAAGCTCCGGAGCAAAATGAATTGATTTCCTGAGACACAGTTTCACCCACTTCAATAAGAAATTGCTGCTGACATGAAAATAGTCTATGGACTATCGAACGACAAATAGACCAAAACAACCTTCCATTAATCAAAGTGAATATCACCTGATTTGCCAGCTAGCTCCAGACTCACCAAACCTGACAGAAGAATACCTACAGATCGTCACTACTGAAGATACAGGTGAATAAGTGCTTGGTTTCTCCATTGACCCATCTTCAGTTATACATGACTTTGAACAGTCTGTGATAAGAGCCACAGCAACAACTTTCAGTGACCAGATTCGCTGCCAAGGATATTTTTATCACTTTACACAGAGTACATGGAGAAGAATACAGCAATTAGGCCTGACTAATTTGTACAGGAAGGAGAATGTTAAGCTGTTTTGTGGTATTGTGGATGGGTTAGCGTTTCTTCCTGAAGATGAGGTCAGCAATGGCATGGATTTCCTGAAGGCCAACACACCAGAAGGTCTCGAAGAACTTGTCCAGTATTTCGACAGTACTTGTGTATCCGGGCATTCAGAAGAATTAAACCGCCTCCAGCTCAACCAGATGAACCAATACCACCCGTCCATGTACCCCTTTTCCAACCGACACGATGAAATGTCCATGAGGCAAGTTAAACTGACAACTCAAGAACCAACAACATTTGTGAGAGATGGAACCTGTCCTTCCAGAAACTTATCGGTCACCACAACCCCTCCATATGGACAGCAAAAGACAGCATTCGCCTGGACCAAGCTGCTGTTTCTACATGTCTGGAACAGAACACACATAGTGAACCAGCAAGAAAGCGGTTGATGAAAGTGAAGAAGGATATCATTGGTGGGGAGTCAAAACCTCGTAACTACAGCTTGAATAATGCTCAGGCATAGGTAAACATCTGGAACAACATTTGCCAAGCTTTATTTGTCAACTTAGTTGAGTCTATGTGTCGTCCCTGACAAACATGTATTGTTGAAAATGGTGGACCAACTTACAATACGACAACATGAAATTAGCAGTAATAGGTGACTAAGAAATTACTTGTTATGTCCCTTATCCAATGTCATTATGACTATGCATGCTCCGTTTGGTACAGTGGTCTTACCCAGTCTTTAAAACACAAATTGCAGGTCACTCAGAACAAGTTGGTCAGATTTATACTGAACCTTGATCCAAGAGCTCATGTTGGTAAACAACAGTTTGAAACCCTTAATTGGCTACCTGTTAACAAAAGAGTTGAACAAATTATGCTGTGTCATGTCTTTAAGGTTAAGCATAACCTTGCCCCGGATTATATGGACTATTTTCTTACTCCACAAATCACTGTACACTCATACAACACAAGGCTTAGCCGGAAAGGTGGTTTTAGTCTTCCCAAGGTCAAAGGGGCTGGAAGTAAGTCCTTTAGTTTTATAGGTGCTAAGTTGTGGAACGATTTGCCCGCTAACCTTACTAATATCACCAAGTATCAGTCTTTCAAGGTTGCCATCAAAGGCCATTTTCTTAGCAGTATATCCTCTTAAACATATTTTTTTTATGTTTGTTTAAATCATTTGCTGATTCTTTATTAGGCATAGGTTACATAATGAAATTTGTTTTAATAATTATAGCATAGATGATAGCAGGAGATTTGAACATGTACGTTCATTTTACTAACTATAACATGGTAAAGACTGTCTTTCAATTATTATTGTGATTCTAATGTGATAATTCGTCTTTCAGCAAGCAATCTGTGATAATACATAACATTGTGTCTGTTAAATTATGTGCTGTACTGTGATATTTATTGTTATAGGTTACTTAAATTTGATTAAACTGTAATTGCCTCTCTGGTTCATGCCACCTACAGCAAGGACCGCAATGGAAATAAGAGCTTGCTCTTTATTGTGTCATCCTTGGTGTATGGAGCATGTCATGGTTCTTTTTAAGTAATCTATAATATCTTATCTTTAAACTGTGTATATGAATATGACCTTTTTTACCTCATGAACCATTATATGTGACTTATGCCGAAATAAGATTATTAAAAAATTATTACAGTTACGTTACCAGACTCGAGAGATATGTCAACAACAAAAGCCACCCGGCAATGAAGTATAACTTCTTTGGCAAACCGGGAATGACGACTAAAAACAAATTCGACCAAACCCAGGATGATCTAACACATTTCCAACCAAGGTAATTATGAATTCCTCTTTTTCATTTATTATTTGCATCTTACTTCATTCACAAACACCTTTAGTCGTCCAAGTTTAGTAGGCACAAAAACATGGGAGATTATATTCTTCTACATTTTCATTATAAAACATTTAGGGAATGGTCAAATAGGTTAAGTAATATGTTTTTCATTTGTTCTCCAATTGTGTTATACCAGAGCTGTTCTCTATATTTCCTAATCATAGTTTATCAAGCATGTGATATTTTGTATATTTTCAGACATGTATTTATACACTTCAGCGACAAAAATCTTCGATGGGACAGCGACATGGACCTGATTTACTACGACATCGTCCAGTGTACAGAGCAGATAATGGCCGTTGAAAGTGTGAAAGGTGTGTGGGTGTGTGGTGCTAGTGAGAGGAGAAAGTTCCCTTCTCACACAGGACTATCAAGAACATCGTTCAATAGACTAAGAAGGAAATTGAATAATCTATTACGAGAACATTTTGATGAACATTTTGTAGACACCCAGAAAAGTATCAAATAGCCGAGACACTACGAGGCAGACCTTGTCCATCCCAAATATGGCATAGGTCTGAAACTACTTGCAGACAATGTCGTGTAGTGTTTCAGGTCTTATGAGAATATTGTTTTGTACATAATATTGTATAAATAATGTATTATAAATAACAAGATGTGTTTGTGAAACACAAATGCCCCCGAAATGGCCATTTTTCTAAAATGTTAAGTTTTTGTGGAATAAAAGGGTTATTAAAGGATAAGGGATGACCTTGAGGAAGGTCAATTTGCTTGGAACAGATAGATATCATTGAAAGGAAGTTGCATACCAAATTTGAGCTTTGTATGTCAAACACTTTTGGAGAAAAGGCCAAGGTTAAGTTTTCGGAGTAAAAGGTTAAGTTTTCGTAGAGTAAAGGGTTGATAAGGGTTAACAGATGACCTTGAGAAAGGTCATATTGCATGGAACAGATAGATAACATTGAAAGGAAGTTGCATACCAATTTGAGCTTTGTATGTCAAATACTTTTGGAGAAAAGGCAAAGGTTAAGTTTTCAGAATAAAAGGTTAAGTTTTCGTAGAGTAAAGGGTTGATAAGGGTTAAGGGATGACCTTGAGGAAGGTCAAATTGCATGGAACAGATAGATATCATTGAAAGGAAGTTGCATACCAAATTTGAGCTTCGTATGTCAAATACTTTTGGAGAAAAGGCCAAGGTTAAGTTTTTGGACAGACGGACGGACAGACAGATGGACAGACAGACAGACAGACGGATGGACACGAGTAAAACAATATGCCCCCGATCTCTCGATACGGGGGCATAAAAATAATAATGGTGTGGGGGTGGCATCTCATTTTAAGAAAGAACACAACCTGTAAATCTTCCAATGAGGTAATTTATCTAGCATTTGTTAGAGACTCGTTCAGCCAAACTTAATGAGGTTTATTCGATGCCAAGGGCGTTGCATGACATTTCAAAACGATAATGCCTGTCCACTTGTCAGGCATGTAGTCACCGACTATTAGGCTCAGCAAGATGTGGATGTATTGCCCTGGCCAGCTGCATCACAAAATCTAATCGCCCATAGAACATGTTTGGGGCGAGATGGGAGGACAACTACATGGACAACGGAGCCATCATGATTAACTTTTAGGCTCAGGCATAGGTCATCTTCTGGAACAACATTTGCCAAGCTTTATTTGCCAACTTAGTCGAGTCTATGTGTCGTCCCTGACAAACATGTATTGTTGAAAATGGTCGACCAACTTACAATACAACATGAAATTAGCAGTAATAGGCGACAGCTACGTTAGCAGACTCGAGAGATAGGTCGACAACGAAAGACACCCGGCAACGAAGTATAACTTCTTTGGCATACCGGGAATGACAACTAAAAACAAATTCGACCAAGCCCAGGATGATCTAACACATTTCCAACCAAGGTATTTATGAATTCCTCTTTTTCATTTATTATTTGCATCTTACTTCATTCACAAACACCTTTAGTCGTCCAAGTTTAGTAGGCACAAAAACATGGGAGATTATTAGCTCACCTGAGCACAAAGTGCTCAAGGTGAGCTATTGTGATCGCTTTTTGTCCGTCGTCCGTCCGTCTGTCCGTCCGTCCGTCTGTCCGTCCGTCCGTCTGTCCGTCCGTTCACATTTTCTTTAAACATCTTCTCCTCCTATACCATTGGGCCAATTTTTACCAAACTTGGCAGGAATGTTCCTTGAGTGACACTTCTCAAAACTTGTTCGCGGATTTTTGATTCGTCAAAAAATGTGGGCGTGGCAGGGCGGGGCTTATCGGACTTAGAGAAATCATAAGAAAATTCTTCAAAAATCTACCATGGGGCCAATTTGAACCAAACTTGGCAGGAATGTGCCTTGAGTCATTCTTTTCAAAATTTGTTCACAAAATTTTACATTTGTAAACAAGAGGACCATGATGGTCCTTAATCGCTCACCTGAACCTAGATAGAAAGAAAGTCACAATGTTGTCAAGTTCAAGAGCACATACTTTAAGATGTGAGATTATGATCCACCTGAAAACTGCTTTCATAATCTTGAATGATCAATATTTGTGGCTGTTACAGTAAAAACAAAGTGGAAGAAACCAACAATTTTGTCACAGTCAAGAGTCCACAACACTGTTCTAATAAAAATATTCTCATCAGCATTATGTCCAATTTTTTTTTATTGGTCAATATATTGTTAGAGTGAAAATAAAGTCGAAAACTGTAATTTTGTGAAAATCAAGGGCCAATAACTCTAGTTTTTCTGGTCAAATCAAGCTGAAATTTTCACTCATCCAGGATCTTATGGTCACCAACATTGTGGCCAAGTTTTGTCTTGATTAGTCAATAAATGTAGATGCTACAGTGTAAACAAAGTCGAAAACAGCAATTTTGTCAAATTCAAGGGCACATAACTCCAGACTTCCTACTTCAATCACACTGAAAATTGAAGTCATCCAAGATCTTATGGTTACCAACATTGTGGCAAAGTTTTGTCTTGATCGATCAATATTTGTAGATGCTAGAGTTGTAACAAAGTCAAAACTAGCCATTTTTGACGTTCAAGGGCACATAACTCCGGACTTCCAAGTCCGATCTGACAAAAAATCGAACTCATCTGAGAACTTATAGTTACCAACAATGTTGCAAAGTTTTGTTTTGATCGGTCAATATTGGTAGATTCTAGAGTGGTAACGAAGTCAAAACTAGCCATTTTTGATGTTCAAGGGCAAATAACTCCAGACTTCCTGGTCCGATCTGACTCAAAATCAAACTCATCTGAGAACTTATAGTTTGCAACATTGTTGCAAAGTTTTGTTTTGATAGGTCAATATTTGTAGATACTAGAGTGGTAACAAAGTCTAAAACAGCAATTTTTGATGTTCAAGGGCAGATAACTCCAGACTTCCTTGTTCGATCTGACTCAAAAATCAAACTCATCCGAGAACTTATAGTCATACATATTTTGATCAAGTTTTCTTAAGATTGGTCAATATTTGTAGATGCTAGAGTGGTAACAAAGTCAAAACTAGCCATTTTTGACGTTCAAGGGCACATAACTCCGGACTCCCTGGTCCGATCTGACCCAAAATCGAACTCATCCGAGAACTTATGGTCATACATGTTTTGACCAAGTTTGGTTAAGATTGGTCAATATTTGTGGGTGCTAGAGTGGTAACACCAAATTGTGGACAGACGGACGGACAGACGGACAGACGGACAGACGGACGCCGACGGACAAAAAGCGACCACAATAGCTCACCTTGAGCACTTCGTGCTCAGGTGAGCTAAAAAATGTGGCCGTGGCAGGGAGAAAGGGGCTTATCAGACTTAGAGAAATCATAAGAAAATTCTTTAAAAATCAACCATTCAGCCCAATTGAAGCAGACTTTGCAGAAATGTTCCTTGAATCACTCTTTTCAAAATTTGTTCACAAATTTTTACATTTGTAAAAAAATGTGGCCGTGGCACGGCGAAAGGGGCTTATCGGACTTAGAGAAATCATGAGAAAATTCTTTAAAAATCAACCATTGGGCCTATTTGAAGCAAACGTGATAGGAATGTGCCTTGAGTCACTCTTTCCAAAATTTGTTCACAAATTCTTACATTTGTCAAAAAATGTTGGCGTGGCAGGGAGAAAGGGGCTTATCGGACTTAGAGAAATCATAAGAAAATTCTTCAAAAATCAACCATGGGGCCAATTTGAACCAAACTTGGCAGGAATGTGCCTTGAGTCATTCTTTTCAAAATTTGTTCACAAAATTTTACATTTGTAAAAAAATGTGGCCGTGGCAGGGAGAAAGGGGCTTATTAGACTTAGAGAAATCATAAGAAAATTCTTTAAAAATCAACCATTCAGCCCAATTGAAGCAGACTTTGCAGAAATGTTCCTTGAATCACTCTTTTCAAAATTTGTTCACAAATTTTTACATTTGTAAAAAAATGTGGCCGTGGCAGGGCGAAAGGGGCTTATCGGACTTAGAGAAATCATGAGAAAATTCTTTAAAAATCAACCATTGGGCCTATCTGAAGCAAACGTGATAGGAATGTGCCTTGAGTCACTCTTTCCAAAATTTGTTCACAAATTCTTACATTTGTCAAAAAATGTTGGCGTGGCAGGGAGAAAGGGGCTTATCGGACTTAGAGAAATCATAAGAAAATTCTTTAAAAATAAATCATTGGGCCCAATTGAAGCAGACTTTGCAGGAATGTTCCTTGAATCACTCTTTTCAAAATTTGCTCACAAGTTTTTACATTTGTCAAAAAATATGGATGCGGCAGGGAGAAAGGGGCTTATCAGACTTAGAGAAATCATGAGAAAATTCTTCAAAAATCAACCATTCGGCCCAATTGAAGCAGACTTTGCAGGAATGTTCCTTGAATCACTCTTTTCAAAATTTGCTCACAAAATTTACTTTGGGAATCATGCATACATGCTGCAGATAAGAGGAGATAATAGCTTTTCAAAAATCAACATTTTGTTCAATATTCATCAAACCTTATGTTGTTGGTGATCATTTAAGTCATCTACTTGAAAAGATTAATACATTCTACATAATGTTTGGGTATAAATAATAAATTTAGACTGTCGTTTCTATTTCTCTTATCTATTTCTCTTATCTGTTGCTCTGGATGCCCCTATGTTTATCTTATGTAAACAAATAAGAAGGGATTAACTAGCTTATCAGATGTTGATTTTTCGCTATTTTTTTCAAATAACAGACAAAATCTTGTAAATTGTGCTTATAATTTATTATAATGATATATCATAGATAATCGAATAGTATGCTTTGAAAATTAGCCCTATGTGTATATTGTGAAATAAAAAAATAACCTCAACCACTGTGCTAATTCATACCCAACTTTATAGGATTGATTCGAACAAAATTATTACTTAATTGTTTCCAAACAGAAAGCCCTTAGTTTGATGCCTTTGAATTTGACCTAATTGCTATTTTCACTCTTGTCATCTTGATTCAGGTGAGCGATTTAGGACCATCATGGTCCTCTTGTATTCTTCTACATTTTCATTATAAAACATTTAGGGATTGGTCAAATAGGTTAATATTTTTTTCATTTGTTCTCCAATTGTGTTGTACCAGAGCTGTTCTCTATATTTCCTAATAATAGTTTATCATAGCATGTGGTATTTTGTTTATTTTCAGACATGTATTTATACACCTCGGCAGCAACGATCTTCGACGGGACAGCGACATCAACCTGATTGACTATGACATCGTCCAGCATGCAGTGCAGATAATGGCCGTTGAAAGTGTGAAAGGTGTGTGGGTGTGTGGTGTTAGTGAGAGGAGAAAGTTCCCTTCTCACACAGGACTATCAAGAACATTGTTCAATAGACTAAGAAGATAATTGAACAATCTATTACGAGAACATTTTGATGAACATTTTGTAGACACACAGAAAAGTATCAAATACCTCAGACACTACGAGGCAGACCTTGTCCATCCCAAATATGGCATAGGTCTGAAACTACTTGCAGACAATGTTGTGCTGTGTTTCAGGCCTGATGAGAAATAACATGTTAACTATTGTTTTGTACATAATGCATTACAATTTGTAATTCTCTTTATCATACCCAACGATATCCCATGCTTATTTTTAAGTGGTCCAACTTGAAAAAAAACAGCTGTCAATATTGAAAATGTAACATTTCAACAATGCAATTTTCTGTAGCAAAGAAACTTTTTGGTGTGTCTTTGTCGAAAGCAAAATGGGAAATGAAGAAATTCCATGTCACTATTTTACAACTTTGTTTTCCAAAGCCCCTTTCTTGTGGGCTTCAAAAAGTGTCAAATTGTGGAAAACAAATCAATTTTCAATGGTGTGGAACTCCATGATTTGCTCTTCTGTCACAGCCGGCACAGGTTTTCATTTCTTTACAAAAAGAAAAAAAATGTGAGCAAAAAAGAAAATGCTGATGATCGGTCATTCTCTTACAACATTTTCACACTCTGAATTTCCAAATAATATAGATCTCTTTCCTGCAATTATTTCTGAGCCCATGTTCATCGTTGGAGTGACTAGGTATTAAGTAATAATAATTCAGTACATGTTATGGCACTTAATATACTGAGAGGCAAAAAAAAAGTATACAACCTAGTTCTTCAACGTTTTCTGAGAAAACTAGAATATCACTGAAAGTGATCATACCCCCCAAAAGCGTTGTTGCACATCTACACTTAATAATAAGTTCACATGTGAAGTTTGAATAAAATTGGTCCAGTAGTTAATGAGAAATAGAGTGGACAAAAAATTGAAAAAACGATCAACACTCATTAATTTTGCGTTAAATGGTAATTTTCAGCAAAGGGCCATAACTCAGTCAAAAATCAATGAAACATCACAAGAATTTAATATGCACATATTTGAGAGCTACTAAGCATAACTGTAAAGTCTTTTTGAAATCTGTCTATTAGTATCCGAGAAATTGAGCAGACAAGAAAATTCACTCAAGGGCCGTAACTCCGTCACAAATCAATGGATTGTGACAAAAATTTGATATGCACATCTCAACTTAGTAGTGAGTTCACATGTCATGTTTGAACAAAATTGGTCAAGTAGTTTATGAGAAATAGAGTGGACAAAAAATTGAAAAACCGATCAACACACGTTGATTTTGCGTTAAATGGCAATTTTCAGCAAAGGGCTATAACTCATTCAAAAATCAATGAATTGTCACCAGAATTTTATATGTACATATTTGAGAGCTACTAAGCATAACTGTAAAGTTTTTTTGAAATCCGTCCATTACTTTTTGAGAAATTGAGCAGACAAGAAAATTCACTCAAGGGCCATAACTCCGTGAAAAATCAATGGACCGTGACCAAAATATACTATGCACATCCCAACTTAGTAATGAGCTCACATGTGATGTTTGAACAAAATTGGTCAAGTAGTTTATGAGAAATAGAGTGGACAAAAAATCGAAAAACCGATCAACACACATTGATTTCGCATAAAATGGCAATTTTCAGCAAAGGGCCATAACTCAGTCAAAAATCAATGAAACATCACAAGAATTTTCTATGCACATATTTGAGAGCTTTTAAGTATAACTGTAAAGTTTTTTTGAAATCCATCCATTAGTATCCGAGAAATTGAGCGGACAAGAAAATTCACTCAAGGGCCATAACTCCGTGAAAAATCAATGGACCATGACTAAAATATACTATGCACATCTCAACTTAGTAATGAGCTCACATGTGATGTTTAAACAAAATTGGTCCAGTAGTTTATGAGAAATAGAGTGGACAAAAAATCGAAAAACAGATCAACACACGTTGATTTTGCGTAAAATGACAATTTTCAGCAAAGGGCCATAACTCAGTCAAAAATCAATGAAACATTACCAAAATTTGATATGCACATATCTAAGAGCTACTTAGCATAACTGTAAAGTTTTTATGAAATCCGTCCATTAGTTACTGAGAAATTGAGCGGACAAGAAAATTCACTCAAGGGCCATAACTCTGTGAAAAATCAATGGACCGTAACCAAAATATGATATGCACATCTCCACTTGGTATTGAGTTCACATGTGAAGTTTGAATAAAATTGGTCCGGTAGATAAGGAGGAATAGAGCGGACAAAAATGCTACAGACCGACAGACAGACAGACCAACGGACAAGCTGACTCCTATATACCCCCCAAATTGAATTTGGGGGGTATAATGATTTATAGATTATTACGATTTAAAATGCCACCGAAACATTGTTGTTTGTTTGATGTTAACTTCTTGGCCTACCATCTATATGTCCTTCCTTCCGTTGCAAAGGTTTTTTCATAGGACACAGTGTCATAGAAAAGGGGGATTTAATCAATCAATTAATGCAAGAATTCCCATTGACACAATCCCTACATTTATGGAGGGATTTGGATATTTTTTTACAGAAAGTGCCTAGTCACCTAGGACCATGCGTGCATTGTTAGTAACTTTCCATATTACCATGCGTCATTGCAAAAGGGGGCTTGATGCAAAAAATTTATCTTGCATAACTCCTTCTAAATATACTTAGTACATTTAAAAACGCAGAGTTTTCAAAGCCTTAAATCAAGATGTTATAAGATGTTATAAGAAATAAAAATAATTGTTATGAATCTCCCACAAGTTTTTAAACGTGAATAGAAAAGATTAGAGTTAGTAATTGTGGATCATTTTACGGCGCCATAGCCAAAGCGTTAAACACATTGGTGCTGCGTAAATTTGATTCACGTGAAACTGGAGTTTAATTGCATCATGTTTATAAAGTCTATATATAGGGACGCTAGAAAAACACGTTTCATCAAAATATTCTCAATTCTAACAGTGTGTCCCGTCGTCTTGAAAATGTGAGGAACCAAGTTTTTGGAACGCATTTGCTTGGTTTTTCAAACTCGGACATTTCACGGCACGTAGGATGCCGTAACTCATTGATATCACAACTAACGACATGATGGCTAGGCCACATACTGTGGTTACACACTACTGGCCTGTTATGTACCCTATAGAACATGCTTGGAATGACCCGAAGAGATGCGCGTATTCACATACCCCACCGCCCAAAACGTTGCAAAAACTTCGTATTCCTGTTATTCAAGAGCTCAACAAAATGCCATTAGAAGTTTCATTGCGAGAAAAGTCCTTTCTATGTGACGACGATGTAAGGCTTTAATTAAAGCTTTAGGTGGGCACATTTGTTATTAATTGATTTGACATATCTCAATTAAAAATAATCAAATTTTATTCCGACGTGTATTTAAAGCATCTTCTACCTTTTGAGTTTATGGAATTAGATAAATCGACGACAATAAACCCACATTACGTAGCCTTTGCTTGTCATTTCCATCCTATAAGCGAACGAAGTATCTCTGCGGAATTAAATGTACTCAGTATATATAGACGGGTTTTAATAAAATTTGCACAGAATGTTCCTATGCTACAGGACTAAGTGTACACTTTATTTATAGTGTCATGTTTCTTTCGTATTATGCTACGTCATAGAAAAATGGGCCTTAATGGCAAAAAGGAGTATATTGATCGAATTCTACCAGCCACTGAATATTGTATTGTAGTGTTAGAGAAATTTTGACGTTGCGATTTTTTGTGACAAGTAATAACAAGAGTGCCATGGTCACAATATACGCCGCTCCAGAGACTAAGTTTTAAGGGGGCATAACTCAGGCAAAAATCAATGAACCATAAAATCCTTCCTTCATGCACATCTACCAGTTGAGGTGATAACATTGACCAAGTTTCAAGAAGATCCAGCCAGAAATAGGAGGAGTTGCGTTGACAAGAAAAGTGGACGGACGTACGGATGGACGGACGGATGGACGGACGGACGGACGGACAGACGGAGAAGATGACGCCAATATACGTCCGCCTCCGGCGGCGTATAAAAAAATTGAATAGGAATTAAAAGCAATATTTGATGCTCCACTAAGTCGCATGTGCAAAATTTGCAAAATCGGCAAGTAGCAAGAGTATGTGTAATCAAGCAATTTCGTGTGAAATTTAACAATATTGTTTTATTGGTTGATAAGTAGGAATAAATTGTACAAAATTTTGAGTCAATATGATGGAAAATAAGAGAGATATCGAAAAACAAAAAGTGTATACTTTCTTATGCCTCTCAGTATATAATTCTAACTCATTCCCAATGTTTTTTTCAATTATCATTATAATCATTATTCTTTTTTTGTTATAATACTAAATTTAATTTCCCAGAATGAATGTAAAAAAAGTCTCCAGACTGGTGCTAAAATTTCATGAAGCCGCACAATCTTGTTCTTAGGCAATGGACGAACATTGCCCAAAAGCTGCAAGTAGATGTGGAAAACAAAGTGGATTCGTTCCATCGATATGTTCTGGACTTGAGAAAGGAGCATGATAATGAACTGTCTGCCATCGGTAATATGGACTAAACTCCACTGTTTTTTGACATGGTGGGGACAAGAAGAGTGGATGTAAAGGGGTCTAACACAATCTCTGTAAAAACAACAGGTAGCAAAAAGACAATTTCAGCATGCCTTGCCAATGGAACAAAGCTCACGTCAGCAGTAACATTTTTAACAGAAAGATTTTCCCGAAGGAAAAGTTACCAACAGGCATTGTTGTGTATGTACAGGAATAGGACCGGGTTGACTAGTCGATTATGCTCAAGTGGCTCAATGACATGTGGTTTAAACAACCTGGGGCGTTGTTGAATGGGAAATCTATGTTAGTGTGGGACATGTTTAGGGCCCACCTCGTGGAGAGCATGAAAAAGGTTGAAAGAGCACTGCACTTGTCAAGCTGCGATACCTGGAGGGTGCACATCAGAATTACAGCCCTTTGATGTGTCTGTTAACAAACCATTCATAGTGAATATGCGATCAAAATGGAACGAATGGATGATAAATGCTGACAAGGAAGTTACAAAGGCTGGGAACCTTAAATGCTCAGACCTTCCTACGGTTTGCAGACAACACTAGAATTGTGACATCAGCTCTTAGGACATAAGAGTCCCTATTCACAAAAAAATAGATATGTTGAATGATAGTATGACACTGGAACACATGAAGGTAAGACCTGGGTAATGGGCTATGTGACCAGTTATGGAACGAAATCTGTATGGTGCGAATAGACGATTTCGAGGGACTTTTTTTGCCTACTCTTCATACAATTTAGAAAATCTCTCAATCTCTTTATCATCCAATTCTATGCATTGAGTCTTAAATTGTGGTACTATTAATTTCAAAATAAAGGTCGTTGTAGAAACCAAGGTTCCACAATATTGTCTCCAACTCTATCAGTTACCCATTCCCAAACAATAATTCCTTAATGACAAACCTATTTGAAATGGGTATACATACAAAACCTTGCAGGAGAAGAAGAAAATGCAGCATTTTGCTCCTTTTCCTTCAAGGTTTTCTAAGCTATAGCATTGGAAATTTTCTTCATTTTTTTTTTTTTTTTTTTTTTGCTGCAACTCCAGTCTAAAATTTGGCATTTTGGGAAGGGTTGCACACTGTTGTCTCCAAGTCCATTAGGCCTGAGACAGCATGTAAGACAAGAAATCATTAATTATAACATTAATTAGCAGTTTATAGTCCATTAAAACTTTGGAATCCAGACATACATTCTCTTCACAAAATTGTCTTTCAATCATGAGACATAACATAGTTATTACTTTCCCTTTTTGTCTTACGGTTAATCTATTAAATGAAACTAAAGTGCAAAATAGGGAGGGTTGTATAACAGAAGTATAGAATAAATGCCAGGGTAGGCAATAAATTTTTCATTGCTTAACCCAAAGTTTTCTTTGAAACTTTTCTCATGCTACAATTAGGCTATGTTTATCATTTTCTACAGAATATCTTGTGAAAGGCCAAACAGTTTTTGAATGGGCACAAGAATAATTGTGACAATGACTGATTACATTCGACATCAGAGCTAACTTTTATATAGCGATGAGGTAGATTGTTCGCATAGGGACAATATCCCACAGGCTAGTCCTGTCAGGTTACTGTTATTCTGTGTAGCAAATCTTAAATTCTTCTAAGTCCCTATTCATGGTAAAGTGAGGCATAAACAATGAAAAATAACTACATTATGTTTATAACCACCTTAAAATTACTAAAATACTGATGTGTCAATCAAATTATGACTGTGAAACGTGTTTTTACTACAATTGACAATTGGCCTGTCGACCATCTTGCTTTTGTATAGGGTTGTTGGAAATTTGGTTGGATTTTTCATAAAACAAGGTAATCTTTTATTTCAAAATTATACTGAAGTGAAAAACAATTGATTTATCTTTCAATTCATACCATTTTTAGATCGAAATTTTGATTTCAAATGTAGTAATTTGAGGGCTAAACCTCCGAAGTTTTCCGCACGGCGGAAGTGCTATAGACAAAATGGCGGAAATGATAAGACCTGGCATCACTTCAAAGATAAAATATGCCAGGGCTTATAGATAGGACTACCCACAGGCCAGACTCGCCCAGATGATCCACACAGAAAACCTCGACTCCTACCTTACTATGGACGACCAGGTGCCAGCTACAGAAGAACAGACCGACTCAGACATTCTCTCTGATCTACTAGAATCCAGAAACCACGACCAGCCAGATCCAGAATCCGACAACAACATACCAGAAGTACCGAGAAAGACAGTGAAATATGCTGTGTAATCGTACTAAGACATCTTCATTCATATTTAGAGACCGAGCCCTATTCAGACAATATACAATTCTACCTTGACAAAATCAAAAGTTATCTGGAACACAAACAGTTATCTAGTACATCCAGCAGACAGAACTCAGAACTCTTCGAGTTCTTTACTAGAACTGACAATTGAGTATAGCTTTACCTGTTGAATATGCATGTGTGCTTTATATGTGCTTTTCTCTGTGTATTCAAAATGTAAATGTTAAACATATGTATTTAAAGTAAAAACAATAATATAAACTTTCATTTTCATTTCTTTCGAAATACTTCAACTTCGTAGATTAGTGACATGTACACCGGTTTTATATGCCTGCAAAGATTTCAAATTGGAGCAGGGCAAATGTTCCCCTTTCTATAGAAAGGCTTAGAAGACTAAGAAGAGTTAACATTGCATGTAAAGATGGCATCATGATTGTATGATTCTGTCTTCATAAATCACATTTTGTCTGTATAAAATATACAAATCACAGTCAACCAAGACAAAAAAATCATAATCCTTTCCTAAATGGTAAAAATTTGACTGCTCCAATTAGAAGCTGCTGCAAATGACAAAACCGCTTTTGATTCTGATAAGATTTGTGCGTTATTAAAGTGACATTTCAGAATAATTTTTACATAAATTTAACTTTTATTCTATCTGAAAGAGCATATTTTCTTATGAAAGTTCTGAAAATTTCAAGCCAAAATATTGAATCGTTTACGAGCATTATGTATTTTCGTGCTAAAATTAAACAAATTGTTGTGGACAACAGTTCAGATTTATATAGAATTTGTCATTTATGCCTCAACTTTAAAGGCGTATTTCTCGCTTATAATTTACAACTTCTAAAAACTGATAGCATTTCTACGCATTAGGATAAACAATCTTTACATCAAGACGTACTTTTAAAAAATGAAATAAATGTGAAATGTCACTTTAAGTGTTCAAAATATTTCTAGACTTTTATAAAGGCATTATATCGCTGATTTTCACTATTGTTGAATAATGGTGAAATGCATCATCTAGAATAAGACATTGCATTCAGTCCATGACTGATGTTTCTCCTGAAATAAGATGTGTTTACGTCACACTTTCCCTTCTAATCTAACCACAGAACAAAAGCTGATTAATTAAACCTCCTAATGTCTTGAGTCAGAACAAAAATAAATCCTTCTTATTTGTAACTCTGTGTACATGAGCTATGATGTTAAATAGTCTTTGAAAAAAAAGGTGTTTGTGAACACAAACATCCCCCTGAAAAGGCTGATTTTAAGTTTTCACTTTAACTTTTGGACAGAGTACCGGGGGACGGCCAGACAGACATACAGACACCGGTTAAACAATATGCCCCACTGTTCCTTCGATACGGGGGCATAGAAAAGAGTGTCTCAGCAACAATATAAGCCCCATTTTGACATAAATCCCATTTTTCTGTGTTCTATGATGCAGTATACAGTTGCACAAGATAAGGTAACTAGACACACTCTGATTTTTTTTTCACTTTGTCTCGATGTTTTTTGGGAATGTTTAGTAAGGGATGTCAAAATTTGGTGTTATTTGGGAAAAGAAAAGGCTATTTATCTTTCTGACAAGAAGAATCCAGATGCTATCTGGTCTATAAATGCCCTATATAAATGGTCATTGAGAGTTACAGATCATAATTATATCTATCTATAAATGACTGATGACAGAAAAATGGTGCTTAAGTGATGTTATGACATCCCTGTCTCAATATTCTCCATGATAAATAAGTTAGAACCATGACCCCTCTATCTTAATGTCTGCCAACATTTATCTATATTATATACATAGACTGGTATTAAAATAGGTCAGCTTTATTCTTTTGTTGACCATGTTTTTTAACAAGTGTACAGACAGTGACATTGTCTAAAGATTGGAGATTTCATCAAGACACCCAAACTAAACCTGGCCCCGGTTTCATGCTCAACTTCATCAACTTCAAAGGGATACTCTCCAATGTTGAAGGGTATTCGTTTGAAGTTCATGTGGATTTCGTGCGATTTGAGCACGGTGCTCAGATTTGACCATGAGAACGTACTTAAGTTTTTTCGAGAAACCGGGGCCTGGATTGTATACTTTTGTGACAAAGCTTACAGACTTCCTGTATGGAGCCTGGAAAATGTATTTTTTCTATGACTTCTTCACAGGAGCATTGGGGTTATACGCCGTTTTCAAATGCCAGGGTCATATCGCGGCGGATGGAGCACCTACCCATGGATTCCTGTTGTTTCTCAAACCAGTACTACCACAACACTCTTACTGAGCCTCCAGCTGCTCGCCCACTTAGGTTAACAATTTCAAAACTCATTGGTGGTTGACAATTTTGTCAGAAAGGGTATTTGCCGCTGCCATGTATCGAACCCGGGACCTCTCGAATGAAAGGCAGATGCGCTACCAACTGCGCTGAGGCCGGGAGTACAGTTGATGGACTAGTTGGTGCAAGGGCCGTAAACCTGTATGTGACTATCCCACCCAGACTGAAGGAATTTCCTTCAGTTCTGAAGAAGCTACAAGATCATGAGATGTCATGATTCAAGAGGATTTCAAGAGTTTTTCAGTAAAAGTTATTTTTCTCATTTCTTTAACAGATCGAGGTTTTCACCATGATGTCTGAAGCTAAATTTGCAGACTTTTGTTTTTTCAGAAATAATTCATTTTTGTCTTTCTTATATAACAATCTGAGGCTTTCACTGAGACATCCAGACCAAACCTACAAGACTTCGACTACAGTTCGATCTAGCCGGAAGGGATTTCCTCCAGCCCTAAAGAAGCCAGCTGACGTCAGGAATAGAGGAGACTTCAAAATCGAACAGTTCGGCTCCACCAACTAGACAGCCTCGACTTGGAAAGACAAGAAACTCGTCCACCATCTCTCGACTGGAAGTGACCCAACAGTTACTGTCAACGCCAAAAGGAGATGTGGTGCAGCGGTCCTTGCTTTTCCCCAGCCCCAGGCCGTGTTACAGTGCAACGAGTACATGGGTGGTGTGGACCTTCACGATCAGCTCCGTATGAACTACGACGTCGGCCGTAACGGGAAGAAAGCCTGGCGATATATATTTTGGTTTATACTAAATGCAGCCAATGTTAATTCATTTGTGGTTTACAGTTGCGGGTCTACTCGAGACACAGGGAAGAAGTGTTACTCTCACCCGGACTTTCGTTTGGAGCTGATCCGGGAGCTGATCGGGGGATTCACTCGCAGACAGAAGAGGCCGTTCCAGGAACAGCGTAGCGTGAACGTTGATGCTTAAAACATACAGGGCCATACTAACATCCAACTGCAAGGGGAGAAGAGACGGTGCAGACAACATATGACAGCTTTCAACAATCGAAAAGACACTGTGTATGGCTGCCCTGTATGCAACGTCCATCTGTGTCATGACTGCCATGCTGCGTTTCATGCTGGAATCTGCAAAAAACAAAAACAAACAGGACTAATAATGGACTTTGAATTGTGCTTTGTGATAAATGACCTTGGATTTAACCGAACTCTATTATGGACTTGAAAATGAACAGCGGAAAAACAAGTCCAACGGGCCATCGATAAGGGAGCCACCATGGTGTGGCCTGGAAGTGGCTGGATAAGTGTACTGCAGTATCACTTGTATGCAGCTTAAGATATATAAATGCATATTGCCAAGCAGGTAAAATGAGGAATCAAGGTTTGGGCCTTCAGTGAATCTAGGAATGGGTACCTCTTCAAGTTCAGCATTTTCAAGGGACAACAGAATGACACAATCATAGTTTCAAGTAGACCATAGTGACGAAGCTGACCGACTTCCTGCGTGGAAACTGGAGGATGGTGTATTTTGACATCTTTTTTACAGGGGCACAGTTGATGAAGGACTTCAATGATGGGATGTCAAAACTTTGTAACTACGACTTATTAGCGAGGGTGCTGTATGCCTGTGGAACAGTTCGACCCAGCCAGAAGGGATTTCCTCCAATCCTGAAGAAGCCAGCTGACGTCAGGAGTAGAGGCGCCTTCAAAATTCAACAGTTCCGTTTCACCAACTTGAACGAGATAACTTGAAGGATGATTTTAAGAAAACTGGTGACACAAATAAACTTGAGCCTCCATGCGGGAGGATAAGAAGCTTGTCCACCATCTCTTGACTGGAAGTGACCCAACAAATACGGTCAACGCCAACATGAGATGTGGAGAAGCAGTCCTTGTCTTTCCACAACCCCAGGCGGTGCAGCAGTATAGCGAGTACATGGGTAACGTGGACCTGCAAGATCAGCTCCGTGTGAACTACGACTTCAGACGTAATGGGAGGAAAGTGTGAAGATACATATTTTTGTTTTTACTGAATGCAGCCACTGTTAATTCCTTTTGGATTTACAGTTGCTGGTCTACTCAAGACACAGGGAAGAAGCGTTATTCTCATCTAGTCTTTCGTTTGGAGCTGATCCGGGAGCTGATCGAGCAGTCCACTCGCAAACAGAAGAGGCCGTTCCAGGGACAGCGTAGCACAAACAACAAAGTCAAGAACATACAGGGCCATACAAACATATGACTGCCAGGGGAGCTCTAAGAGACAGTTCAGACAGCATATGCAGGCATTCAACAAACAGAAAGGCACAGTATATGGCTGCCCTGTATGCAATGTCCATCTGTGTAGGGACTGTCATGCTGCGTTCCATGTTGGACTCTGAAAAAAACAAAAGCAAAACAGACTGATAATGGACTGAATTGTGATTAGTGATATAAATGACCTTGGATTCAACTGACCTCTATATGGACTTGAAAATGAACTGCGGAAAATACATATTTTTGTTTTTACTGAATGCAGCCATTGTTTATTCCTTTCTGCTTAACAGTTGCGGGTCTACTTAGACACAGGCAAGAAGCAGTATTTTTATCTGGACTTTCGTTTGGAGCTGATCCGGGAGCTGATTGAGGGTTCACTTGCAGGCAGAAGAGGCCGTTCCAGGAACAGCTTAGCGTGAACATTGATGCCAAGAACATACAGGGCCATAAAAACATCTTACTACCAGGGGAGAAGAGACAGTGCAGACAATATATGCAGGCATTCAACAAACTGAACAACACTGTGTATGGCTTCCCTGTAGGTAATGTTCATCTTTGTACGGACTGTCATTCTGCGTTCCATGCTGGACATGGAAAAAAAATCTGATCGACTTTTATTTGTGAATAATGAATATATACTAAGCAAAACAATTGAAGGATATTAAAATTCTACAGCTATTTTAGAAACTTTGATAAAATATTTTATAAAAACTTTATGCTTTTTATGATAACATACATTCGCTCTCATATTTCATGCTGCCATATCGAGTTATGCTTCACTGGTCATGCCAAAATGGGACAATTTACCACACAGGGGTCAACTACCAAAATTAATGTGTTATTTACGTGCAGTTTTTCATGTAACTGCGTACTCTGAGTTGCTTCATTGAGTAAATTAAAACGTACTTGCCTATAATCAATTCATTAAAAAGGATTGAACGTAAATGGCTGACAGATCTGCAGCGCTGGCAGGCCGTTGGTCAATTGAACGTATGGAAACGTCAGGTTGACGTCGCTTGTAGATTTTGAATTTTGCAATGTGTATTCAGTCGATTACACAAACGGTATCACTGGGCAGTCGTAATTATGAAACGGCGTGACAGGGGACGTAAGTAAATGACGTCTTTGGCTGATAACAGTTACATTCTCAAGAACTCGTTACGTTCTAGGAATCCAAAGCTTTACAAAATTACTCCAGAGTCTAACAGATGTGCTAGGGATAACCCTTAGAATTCAGTATGTGATAAACGGATTAAATAATCATTGGCATTAATGCCAGTAGACCATTGGCAGCTAACTCTTTTACATGACGACACTGACGCATGGACCAGAACCCATTTGAGATGGAACCAGCAGCACTGGCGTACAGTGCTCATCACCAACCAAACTGGGTTTCGGCGTCGCATGTTGACAGCAGAATTCGTGTTTTTTACGATATAAGAACGAGAGATAACACGAATACAATATACCCAAATGTGACGCATATGGTGACGTGAGCGTTATGGAGTTAACGGGAATCTTACGTTATCTAGAGACAAACCTTTTCGTGCTAAATGACACTGACTGACCGACGTTACATTAACCACGTGATTGAATCACATCCTTTAACTTTTAAACAAGAAAATAGAGATGGACACGCGTTCATTGATGCCAACGTAAAGTTATTCGGTGTCGTTATTGTAAAACACCATCTTAAACAGATTTGGTTTCAATCCAAGGATTTGCCATCCAGTTCATCGAACCTTTATCCAAACGAGCATGATTGAAACACGTTGGGTAGACGTCTACGTCACCGACAACAACAACTGACCGACCCGGCTTATTCCAACGTGGACGTATTCGGAAATGGAATACTGTACCGCAACATGTGGTAATTCAATCTGCGATGAATTTGCGAGGTACTGATAAGGCTTGAGTCGACTTCCAGGGTGAAAATATCCGTTATTCATGACGTGTGACTTTTTGGTTGTAGGGTACCAGCGTTTAACCGGATATTGTAGGGAAACCGGAAAGGATTGCTGTGCTTTATTTTTTTGATTTTCCAAGATAAGACATTGATATGAAGTTATTTGTAGATTTTTGTTCGAATATATGCCTTTGTTATTGTTTACAAATAGTGCAATTTGAATATCCTTCAATTGTTTTGCTTAGTATATATAACCTTGGATTTACCAAACTCTATATGGACTCGAGAATGAACAGCAGAAAAAACAACAATCCCATAGACCATGTACAAAAGAGCTTCCCACGGGTGTGGCCCAGTGGCTGATCCAGAGGGGGTTCGGGGGTTCAAACGAACCCCCTTCTGTAGCATGATTATTTCATTTTCATGCAGAAATTCAGTCAAAATTGTGTAAAACTAGGAAAACAAACCCCCCTATTTATATATTAAAACTCCCCTCACAGAAATCCTGGATCCCCCATTGTGGCCCTGCTGTGGCTGGATAACTGTACTTCAGTCTCACTTGTAGGCAACAGAAGATACACCAATGCCCTCAAAAAGGCCAATGTATAGTTTTCATATTAAGTTTCGGAGTAAAGGACACATGATGGATGGACAGACAAAGGTAAAACAATATGCCCCCATCTTTCAATACGGGGGCATAAAAAAGAAACTGCCTTAACAATAAGTTCTAGGACAAATTATGGAGAAATCTATCAATAAGCCAAAAATCACATGTTTTAATTGACTTGATTTTTTATGAAATTAAGGAATCACACTTTGCATTGGAATGCTGTCAGCCCTATGATTTGACTGTTTGTAAAGGGGGGTTTAGAGTGGCAAGAGTTAACACTAAAGGAAACATTAAGGTTACCATTCAAAGATTTTGTGCCTATCAATTGAGGCCAGGAACAAGATATATTCCAAAACTAATTGAAAATATTCATTTATTGCCCAAGTCAACCTACGTCTGACAGCTTACGTCAATGGAATAAATAGCAAAATACACAAGCGGGAGAATACTTATAGAGGGATCAAAAATCCGATGAATACCGATCGTAAGGGCAGACAGTTTGTAAACTTACGCTGACTTCCAGCTAATTAGTAATCCAATCTCTGCAGACAGGTTTTGACATATTAGGAAAACTGCTTCTATATACCAAATCCTTGTATAACTGCCAATATGCAAATGAGCAAATAAAGTAATTGCCCAATATTTGGATACAATTACTTTATTTATCCTATTCAATTTATTTGTAAAAATTACGAATCTACATAAAGAGACTTAAGTTATCCCATATTATGTAGTCAAAAATCATAATCGAGCATGTGCTGTATAATTTACATGGAAATTCTCCCACTGAATCATAAAACAGAAATTCAAGTTTTTGATATCCATGGTTAAAGTCTATAGATACTTCTAACATATCCTAATCAATGCACATTATTATGTATGAGCAAAAACGAGACAATCTAGTTCCATCTAACTGAAAATTGAACTCATGTGAGATCTCATGCTCTCAAACATTATGACCAAGTTTTGTCTTGATTGGTCAATATTTGTAGATGCTGTAGAGCGTACACAAAGTCAAAAATGGCATTTTTGGACATACTATAGTGGTACCATCAACATTGAGACTCAAATGTACTTTTTAACTATTGACTTTCCTGCGTGAGAGGGGTGTTGTGATTACATCTAACGGTAAACGCCTTCTTAAAACCCCCACGTTTACATACCTGGTTTACCTGTTCAGTTTGACTCGTCTGTCCAGAGGTCATGGTTTATTTATAGGGCAGAAAACTTATGCCCATACTTGTTTTGACAAAGTTTGACCAAGATTGACTATTATACATTCAAAGTTAAACGAGAATCGATACAAATATTTTGGTTTATTTTAGGGTTGAACAGGTATCAGTGTGTATCAGTTGTTACTATATATAGTCAAATATACATCTTGACTCCCCTCTTCTCCGTTATCGGTCTATTCCCTCATTAGTAAAAGATTTTGAATCGTTTATAATATTAAGTTTTAGGGATGCTAGAGTGTAAACACCATATTGTGGACGGATAGACTGATGGACTTATAGTGAAAAATATTGTAGAATAAGATGCGTTTGTGAAATATATTAAGTTTCACATTAACTCTTTCCCAAACAAGACCTGGTTTTGACATCCCTAATAGAAACAGCTTGGGAAAACATTGAGACAAAAGAAGAAACTGCTGATAACCAGCAGTTTCTCCTTTTGCCTCAATATTTTCTTGGCTATAACATAAATATTTTGGCCTTTTGTGATCATTTATTTTGTCATCTACAGCAGCTTTCAAATTGGACCACCTTAAAATTTTGTTGTTTGGGAAAGGGTTAAGTTTCTGATTGACAGACAGGCAGACAGGTGGACATACAGATGGGCCGACAGACATACAATGGCAGACAGACATACAACAGCCGACAGACATACAACGGTAAAACAATATGCCTCCGATCTTTCGATACAGGGGGCATAAAAATCTCCCCTATGGAATAATTCAATGATCTTTAGTGCATATTGAAATGTCTTAAATTTTACTGCAAAATACCATAAAAAAATACCATAAAACATTGCTATCTCCACCATGGAAATTCCCAAAACTTGGCAGGTATGTGATTGAAATCTCAAAAATAACACAGTATGATACTGTCCACACCCTATCTGTCTTCTCTAGCAACTCTGTAAACTCGAATCTGTCCACAGAGGCAACATTTTTTGGACTGCATGTCGTCTTTCTGGACACGCAGTTCGTTTATTGTTTGGAATTACTGCTTCAAATTTGGAAGAAATATTGTTGGATGGTTAAACTGTAATCGTGTACAATTTAAACTGGTACATATTGAGAGATATGCGAAGTATTCGAGCATGAAGTCAAATTTCGTAACTTTTTGTGGGAAACCTCCGAAATAATCAATGACTGTGGCCTTATTTGTGAGGGGTACATGGAAAGGTTTATTTTGTAGAAGCATTGAACATTTGCACGTGTATTTATCAACTATACAATACCATAGATCCTTTGGTTGGTTTATAAGAATTAATTAATTTGACCTACCGTGCACCTGAAATCAGTTGCTGAATCTGTCTTCAACGACTTTCATCTGTCTTCGACGCAGCGGGTTGTACGGTGTGCTGTCTTGGCATTCTATTTTGAATTTGTTTTTAAAGGACAAAGACCCTGCACATTTTGCTAGCAGTTGATACATTTAGACAACTAGACTTAATACAGCATAATGACTGCATTCTCATGCAGGACAGTCCTCGTAAAACATCAGTTTAACCTTCACCACTTATCATTTTGATGGCTCGCCGAGCTCATCTGCTTTTTTCCCATCCTCATGAATCATGTACAGGGCACAAAATTGGTGTGCAATCAAAAACATTGTAACTTCAGCTTGTACAAGCTGTTGTTACAATGTTTTTGATCGCACACCAAGCACAAGGTGTATTTCTCCCAAATTGACGACCCTCTAGGGTTTGGACGTTCGGATAAAAGTCCATTTATGGGATGATTTAAGGTCATTTGATGCTGCCGTGAATGTGCAATTTGAATCTTGTCTTACATTTCTCCCATTTTCTAGGCCTTCCCTGAGGTATCGTCACAGACTTATTAAAGGGTGGCCAGCTCCAAATTGATGTCTTGTTGATATTAATATGTAACACAAGAGGAAATTAATGACCGCTGTGCATTACTAGTGGACATAAACAGTCCAATCATATATTCTTTATTGGAATAATAGATATTTTTCATTTCTTGCATCTTTTGCAGTATAAATCATCACAAGAAATTATAAATGTTCTTGTTGTGTCTGTCCTATTGAAAAGTTTACCTTTAATTTAGTTACCAGATTTTTCTAGGTTGTATAAAATACAAAATATAGGACCTGTGTCACAAAACACGAGGGCCATCTAGGAATGTGAAAATATGATCAGTAGTTCTTTTGTCACATTTTAACTGACTGTTTACCATTCTTTTACTTTTAAAGACAGAAGCATAAAACAATATTCAATTTATCATAATTAAGAATCTTACAATACTAACTTGCTAAGCCCTTTGAAAATCTTAGTGTCAAGAAATGATAAGCTTTGAAGCAAACCAAAACTTTTGAAGGCATAATTTTTTCCAGTCTATCAAAGTTAGGGCCCACACACCAAAAATTGTCTTTTTTCTATTTTCTAAAAGTCATAAAAATGTAATCTTGTGTCTGGAGACAGAGTTTCAATCTTGCCCGGATCCCAGACTAATTTTCAATCATATTTCTCGGCTAGATGAACATTGTGAGATGGAAAAAACAAATGACATCTACCAATGGTTCCAGTTTTTATAGATCTATCCCTTAACGGTCCATGGCTAGAATTTGTGAACATTTTTTAAATTGTCTGCTACATCTTCTTTGATCGACAAATTTTTGTTTAGTACTGTATTGAAATAAATGAAGGCAAGCTGTTCAATAGATATGAACAAAGTCTTGTAAATTGCAATTGAAGTAAAGATATGAGTATGTCATAAAATAATGTAATGATGATCTTTTATAGCCTGAATATCTTGACAAATTCGCAGTAAACCAAGAGATTCTTTTCCTCTAGAATTTCACAAAATTTCACTACGAGCCTAAATATTAATCACAAACAATTTCATACACATAAAGTGTTAATTTGAATTGTTCGGTGTAGCAGAATGAAAGTTGCCGAATGTTAATTTATTACCAAAATGGTTGTTTGATTACTTTGCCGTAGGAGGATTATATCAAATATCTGGAAGCGGGGATGCTCATCCGTGTAGAAAATAGCGCCTTTAATTAAACCCATTGTGGCAATAATATTGTCCCCTGATTCGTCCCCTACAGTGGATTAACCCTTTACTAGATAGATGTAGATACAATTTGGACGGGTCTTTAATTCAAAGACATAAGATGTTAAAGTTTTCAACACCATTTCATTTTACATTGGTCACCAGTATTTTCCATCTTTTCATCCATCATTTTCCCTATGAACAATGCAATGTAACAGAACAATATCTGACCATCACAAATTGTAAAGTCCTGCTGAAAGAAAGATGTTTTTTAATCATATCATGAAATGATCAATAAATTTACCATTATTTTTTTTCCTTTTTTACCCCATTATTTCAAAATCTTCATGAATGGTGGTCAGAAGCCATCTTGTGGAAGGGTTAGGTTGTCACGTTTAGGAGAAATGAAATGCTGGGAGTTGTAATGAGAAGTGAATTAAAATGTCACCTTAAAGGGAGATAATATCCTGTCAGGAGTAATCAAGGAGGAGGATGCCGAGGGGGCCAGTATGTTCACCAGTTTATTAATACCTTTGAAGTCACAGCAATCATTCTCTTTGCAAGGATTAAAGCTGGCAAATTTGACAACCCACTTCATATTGGTGTTAATTATATGCTAGTGTTTGACATCTTTGAATTGTCCAAAGAACTATTTGAGTGTATCAATTTGCATAAAATGCATTGGCACTTGGCACTTGGAATCCATTGAGGATTCTGTTACTCTTTTTTACCTAAAAGACACAAAAAGTACCATCAACAAGATGTGTTTATAAAACACATATGCCCCTGAAAACACAAATGTTATGTTTTCATGTTCAGTTTCCAACTGTCAGACAGACGGAAATGGAGGGGGTGGGGGGGGGGGTTGGAATTGGCATATGAATGAATATTCAACACCTTCAATGAGTGTGGTTTTCATAATCTCATTGGAAAAAGCAACTTCAAAACAAGATGTTGCTGAATTTAAGGCCATAAAGAACAGGATGCTACTTTTCAGTGTAAGTTATAAAGGGCATTAACCCATACCCTCATTGACACTTTTTCATGCCCTTTTGATGATGTTCTCCACACAGAAAGACCAAACAATGTAAAATTCCAATTCGCTTGAAAATGCAGTCTGAAACATCATAGAAATTTGAACTGTTCAAAATCTTGTAGTCTGCATTTCCCATTTTGCCTCAATAGATTCTTTGCTATATTGTACACAATGATTATCTTTGTGAGCATCGACTTTGTCATGTGCAGCAGCTTTCAAGCGGGAAAAGTTTAAATATTTCTCGTTTCGGAGAGGGTTAAACCTTTCCAAAAAGATAAATTTTCTGGGTGTTCAAATTCAAAAGCTGCTTCAGACGACAAATAAGTGTTGATAAAGATAAGATTAGTATAAAGTATAGTACAGAAAATATTGAGACAAAAGAAAAAACTGCTGGCTATCAGCAGTTTCTTCTTTTGTCTCGATATTTTCCCAAGCCCTTTCTTTTAGGGACGTCAAAACCAGGTCTTGTTTGGGAAAGGGTTAAATGAAAGTAACAAAAGGCCACTCTCTGAAGTGGGGCTAGTCCAAGACTATCGGAATACAGAGCTGTCACTAAATGAGCAGTGGGTTTTTCATGAGCTCCCCTAGATTTCTCAGGGGTATGACATTAATTTTACCGTCTATTAACGGAATGAACTCGAGAAGCAGTACGGAATCAGGGTAATATTTCTGAGAAAACAAACAAAATTTCCAACACAATAAGATTAGTCTTGCCACCAATTTAGTGGTGTTATACCCAAGTGAATGAAAACGAAGATACAGTTTGAGCATTTGGTAACATCAGGGAATGACTAGCCCGTATGAAGCAATTTTATATTGGGTGGGCTGAAGCCCCTTTGTCTAAATATTATGGGAGCCTAAATTGGATTTTCCCTAAATCTTCAGAGTAAAATATAGAAAATCTGACATTTTTTGAAAACTAGGGGGAAGGGGCTAAGCCCCCTCTCCCCCAACCCCCCTCTCCCCACCCCCAGTCCCCCTGTTCCTACGGGCCTGACTGATTTAAGGACAATTAAGGAAAATATTTACCTTGTAGTTCATTTTGGACAAGTTTACATTGAAAGTGTGTTTCTTTTAACCATCTTCAAAACCAGTGAATTGCAGCCCAGTCCCAAATTGAAAGAACTTGCAGATCTGCATTTTCGTGTCATAATTATTCTCTTACCACTTTTAAAAATCTGATGTTATACTGTGGTTTAAAACGGTTTGTAGAAAGCAACCTCTCTACTTTGTTCTCATGCTATTTGCCTCATACTCCTGTTGTGGCCAAAGCTTTGGCAGGAACTATAGACTAAGATAGTTTGCACAGATGTGCAGTCTAATCTTTGCCTTCACTTCATGCTAAATCTACTTAATCATTGTTGCAAAGACTTCTTTAGCTAGAATTATTGAGATGCCTTAACCCTTTCCCAAACGGCAGAATTTTAGGGTGATCCACTTCAAAAACGTCCACAAATGACGAAATGGATGTGATTAAAGACAGGTTTTGTGTAAAATATGGCACGGAAAATATTGGGACAAAAGAAGAAACTGCTGGTTATCAGCAGTTTCTTCTTTTGTATCAATATTTTACCAATCCTTTTATATCAGGGACATCAAAACCAGGTCTTGTTTGGGAAAGGGTTAAATTAACGATTTGTTTGACGCAAAATCATAAGTCAGTAACTACATAAAACCAGTTCTTGGAAAGGGTTCAATTGAAATAAAGTCTTTTGTTCATATAAAAAGATGAGTTGACAAAAACCAACCTGCATTAATGCTTGTTTAACTACCTCTGTAATGGCTCTAAAACTGTTGTAATTCAAACCATTTTGACAAGTCGTTTATCAATTAGAGCACATAGTCTCAAGAGTCAACCTGCACACTGTAATACAAGGCCTGCAGAGAGACTTCTTAACCAACAGATGTACTTAGTTTATTACAGGTCTTCTAAATACAAGGAAATTTATATTTCAGCAGTATTCTTCATTCATTTTTTTGGCTGCCAGACCCACTGGTAGTGAACTAAAACAATTTTCGCTACAACAAGGTATAGATATTTTGCGTTCAAATGTGAGTTTATAGTTATTTTTTCTAGTGACCATGTGTTGTTATAAAATCTCGTAATTATACGGCTTCGATAAAGCCGTAGTTACGATATTTTATAACAACACCGACGGAATACATTATTCGCGAAAAAACATCCCTTGCTTTGGCCAAGTTCACCACCAGTGAGACCATTGGTATTACTGCTGCCAGATGCTGCAAATGTCCTGAACAAAATACTTGCAATTGGTCCTGACCAAATATTCGTATTAGAAGATACGCATTTATAGGGGTGTCCCCAGAATAATGGCTAGCTGTGGTGGCCGAGTGTCATTTCCGTAGAACAGAATCTTGTTTCTCTTTGCTTTTCATATTACTTAACTATTTTGCCTTGAAGCAAGGATGACCATTATGGCCTGCATGATGGCATGTAGGTCTAACAAGACAGGACCAAGCAACAGGAAAACAATGTCTTTGGGACTTTACTTAATGTTGAACCCTGCTTTAATTAGCAATCCTTTTTTGCCAACTCAGCATAGAGTAATTGACCTCGACAACTACAACAAAACTTCACCGGCAGATTCATGGCTTTCTGTATTCCCTAGTTTAGGTAAAAATCTAAAAGACATGGTTTATAACATCATATGGCTTTTTATGCTAATTTGGAAATACTGGGTTTGATTTTGAGTTTATTCGGGTTTCATCCCGTTTTCAACTACTAAGATCATATCACGGCTGCTGGAGCACCTAACCATGGATTCCAACTTGTTTCTCAAACCAGTACTACCACAACACCCTTACCGAGCCTCCAGCTGCTCCCCCACATACCGGTAGGTTCACCATATACCATTGATGGGTGACATTTTGTCAGAAAGTTGGAATTACTGGGTAGGTAAACATCTTTAGATTAGCTTGAAAAGGACAAACTGCTGCTTTTCAACAGAAACTGTCTAACTATAGACTGTTGTAAGCTTCAGTACCATGAATTTTGTTGAAAAGCGATGAAATACAAAGTCCTTTGAAAGTCACATTGAGTTAGTCATGACAAAAACCCATATGCAACCAAGAAATGCATTTGCATTAAGCTATATTCAATAGTCCACAATGATATTAGGCAGCTGCTGGCCTGTCCAGCAATTTTCTTGACCATAATCCTTCATTGTCAAAATGTAATGGAAATGTTATTGTAATGGGCCCTGGAGACATCTCTATGTGACGAGGCGCAAATTAATAATCTAAAACTGCAATTTTTCTCATGTATGGGAATTTCTACACATTGATTAATCCTTTTCCCAGAATAATTATCAATATTTCAAGGGGCATTAAAGGCTTCTGAATTTAACAAAAATTTCAGTCTAAGTACTTTTCTTTTCCTTCAATATTTCATAGCATAACAAACAAATGTTAACTTTTCATGAACAATCTTTTTTTTCAGTTGTCAGTCATAAAACTGCTCTTAGCTCAGCACTTTCCCAAACAACACTTGATCTTAGAAAACTTTGAGGCAAAAGAAAATGCAGAAGAGCAGAAATCACTCCTGCTGTAATAGAAATATTTTTCAGTTTGTTATACAGAAATGTTTATTGCATCATATATTTAATTTGTTATTTATTTAGACCTTCCCTACTCTTTGTCTCTATTGAAGGGTGTTAATGAAACTGTTTCAACTCTGTGTAAAAAGAGGTCTTTGAGAGATAATAATTCCATTAACTTTTCCTAGCTTTGATCTACCGCTGCAAGCCCTGGGGTTATATAGCTATTTCTAGTATCTTTGAGAACATCTTTGCTGCACTAATTTGGGATTAACAGCTAATAACTCATTTAGTGAACACAACTTTGATTTTTCACTTTCCTCTAATGAACAAAATTATCTGTCAAAAAAATATTTCAAACAATTACATCCTCATTTTTTGTCAATGAATACATCCTTTGTACCAAGAAAGAAAAACATAAGATACAAAAAAATTTTGTAGCTGCAAATTCAATTGCTGGACGAAAATAGAAAGAGGTATTACTCATAGAGCAAATAGTCGCAGTCTTAAGAATGAACAAGAGCTGTCACTGTAAGATGACAATGCCCCCGACACCGCTTTGATTTTAAATAATGGCCAATCTATGTTCAAGGTCAAGGTCATCCAGGGGTCAAGGTCACCAAAGTATGTGCCTACAGAAAGGTAATGTACCAAGGAATGTTGTGGTAAAGTATGAAGCGAATATGTTAAGTAATAAGGAAGTTATGGCCAATGTTAAAGTTTTTGGACGGAATGACTGACAGACAGACAGACGGACGGACAGACAGACGGACAAGTCAAATTTATGATGCCTCCCTATCGGGGGCATAAAAAAAGTGATACAAATATTAATGGTCAAGTGCACCTCTATAAACAGCACCAGTAAATAGGAACAAAAGCAAGTTTGATCTTTTTTTGAAACTGTGCTGAAATTTAAGACTCTCAGCCAAGGTTATATCATTTAGTGATAAAAGTACTTACTAGCTATTTCACAAAGCTTTTTCACTACTGACACCAAAGGCAGACTTTTCCTGACAGAATGCCATAGCTGTCCAAACTGTAAGGCAATATAGAAGGAGGAATATCAAAGAATGTCTAAAACAATGTTTGGTAAAGAATTAATTCAAGGGACAAAGCCTTGGTGTTAAATACCTATAGAAGTTCCAATTTTCCCACACAGAGTGGAATCCCAAATACCCCCTGTCAGATTCTTGATGGCTTGTCAGGAACTTTTTACAGATTAAAACAAATTGCATAATCCCATACATCACAGGATTAACACTTACCCAAACAGAAAATACTCAAAATTATAGAAGCTGCAGAAAAGAAAGCAGTTTAGGTAGTTTTTGTGTTCAATATAGCACAGAATAATCAAGGCAAAAGGAGAAAATGCTTTATATCAGCATTTTCTTCTTTCGCCTTGATATTTTCCAACCTATTTTCTAAATGGGAAATTCAAAACCAGTCTCGTTTGGGAAAGGGTTAAAGTGAGTCATGTACACAGCAGGCCCTTTATATCCTTTTCTTTCCTGTAAATCCATTTCTGAGACAAAAATTCTTGACCTGCTTTTCCCAATTAAAAAAATCTTTGACAGAAAGAATGGTTTATATCGTATATCAGTCAAAGGAAAACTTGTACCATTTAATAGAAACGCAATCAAGTCCAAATGAAATGCTTTCTGTTCACAGCGGGTACTATAGGGGTATTGGCAAACAAAGCAACAACCAAAAGGGAGATCATAGAAGAGGTGCTTCCAATTGTGAAAGAATTAGAAGAAAATGACATTAAAGCATTTTGGAAGAATTTTGTTTGTGGGATCCTCCAAAGGAGCACATTTCTAAAAGACAATAACCTGAGTGAACATTCATTTAATGCTCAGCAAAGTAAAATAATCTCAATTCTTCATAAAGATGTTTCTATGCTAAAATTGCTCATCAGGTATCCTTTGTGATTTGGATGAATTTTAGTGTTTAGTAATAGATTGACAGTCCAGTCGACAAACAAGGGAGTTCTTTAAAACAATGAAGACAAAATAGATTCCCAGGCTGGAGAGGTTGATTTGAAATTACTTTTATTCCTTTTTGAAAGTTTTTCCTTTCATAGAACTAAAATCAAACAGGGAAGCAAAAGCACATCAGGAAGCATAATCATTTACATTTAGTGGTGGTTATGTGTCTCACATTTTGTTTGTGTTCCATAATGAAGATGACATTATATGTATTGAAATTAAAATGGAGCTAACTTTGGTTTAACCTTTGATATGTAATTTTATGTCATACTTATGTCTTACCAGAAAATTGTAGTTGTCAAGATGTCACAGGATCTCCATCCTTGGAAACCCAGCGGTCATAGCTACACTACATGACCCCTGGGGCATTTGGCCAGAAAAAACTTTGTATTAGCCGCTCCCAAATGCCGCCGTTTCATTGGTTCCATCATCATCTCATGATGGGCAAGTAGACCAATCAATCTGGCCGATACAAATCGCCAACATCTAAACAGTGATTACGTCAGAGATACATAATTCAATCCTGATTCCGGGTAGATAACTGCGTAGGAGATTGACAAATCGCTTCGGGTAAGTTGTCAATATGGAATATTAATATCGTTTAGCGTGCAAAAAATTTGGTGTTTAGAGTTTAAAAGACTTCCAAAAGAAACTTTCCCCATCTTTCTATTTAAAAGCCGTATAAGATATCAGCGATCTGTAATTTTTATATCGTTGTCACACAAATTACAACTTATCATGAGCGCAGCCATCTTGGTTGTAATGGACAACGCATTGACTTAATGATAGCTGTTATTTGATTGGGTCTTGGCTCACGCGTTTCTTATCGATTTTCGGCGGCTAATTCAAAGTTTAACTAGCCAGGGGTCATGTAGCATAGCTATGACATCTGGGTTTCCGAGAATGCAGGATCTCTCACTTAGGGTTACTAAAGATTACTAGAAACTCTAATGTCACTAAATGCAAGAATGTTCTGTGTTAGACCCTCTATAAAGTTCATAATACTTTTACTTTCTAGCCGATAAAATCGATTAGTTTTTTATACAGCCTAATTTTTTTTATAATCGCGTAGGCTTGTGAAGCAAGCATTTCTTTCACAAGTGCAAGCACTCAGTCCCATTTAAGGAAGCAGAATGCTAATACAGAATACTGTATGTGATTCATCCATTGATGGAAAACAAATCGTTTCTGTAAAATGTAAACAAGCAGATCTATTTAAAGGGGATTTCTATACATGTATTTCTGTTTTAAGTTTTGATCTTCCAACCGAAGCTTACTTGTGCTAAAAAAGTGTATTAATTTATCTGTTTGTGAGTTGTCCCATTTCTCTGGAGTTACTGCGTTGTCATACTTAGATGCGTCGTGATACTGATCCTAGATGGTCCTGCATTCGCAACAACCAGTCCAAAAGTATATGCTGACTGTTTACTGTTATGAGGTTTTTATGTGATCTTAATAAAAATCAATGAAAAATTAAAACATCTTATCAGTAAGTTAAAAGTCCACATTCAGTCAATCAGGCAACACAAGGAGACTATTGGTCCAGGAGGGTTCAGATTTTTCATGCCCACTTCCAAATTGTCGCTTTTCTACCGAAACCTTGTATCTGCAGCTTGTTTTAAGCTGTAGGTACGTGGTTTTCGAAGAAAAGCAGCGAAATACTATATCTGAGGTATCAAGCTAACAAGCATGGTTTGGGGATTTACTTGCCCATACAAATGCAACCATTTAATTTTGTGATATACCATAGCTTTCATTTTTGTTCTGTCTTAAATTCTGCCTGAAAAGGGACAGTATAGATCGCTTCTCGTTGCATTTGTTGACTAACATTTGAGCACAAGGCCTTGACCTTGAAGAAAATTGCTTCAATATAAAAATAATTGTCAAGAATTAATATGTTGACTGTCATGTCATATGTATGGTCATGCAAAATATCTCATTTCTTAGAATTTTTTGAATTAAATTTTTCATTTCATTAATATAACATTTTCTGTACAAAAGGTATGCAAAGACATTATAATCTGGTTTTAAAAAGGTGAGAATACATTAACCTATTCCCACACATTGACTCACCCAAAAAATAATGGGTTTGGAAAATATGAAAAATGAAGAAATTGCTTGTGACAAGCAATTTCTACATTTCCTACAATATTTCCTACGAAAAAAGACAAGTTTCTTTTTAATTTTATTCACTTCAAATTGTCACCTACAACATCTTTGAATTTTGACCAGTCTAAAATTTAGCCATTTGGTAATGGATGAAGAAAGACAGAATAATCTAGCTGAAATTCTTCTCATACCATGTTGTTCATTATAGACTTGGATATGCATTATGATGAGGGTCCTGTGTTGTCATTTTTCATAAGGAACCTATTTCAGGTTCAGCAATGACCATACATTTAGTATGTTACCTGCCCCTGTATAGACCGACAACCTTTCTGGCTTGCCTTGATCCGTCATTGGTGACAGTTTTTGTTTGTCTGTTTGTTCATGATAACTGCCCCTGTATAGACTGACAACCTTTCTGGCTTGTCTTGATCCGTCATTGGTGACAGCTTTTATAGTGGTTTTCATTTTGACCCATTCATGTAATGAAACATACCCAACTCAATAATGAAAACAAATTATGAGACGATAGTAGCAAAAGTGGAGAAATGTTTGCTTCCATAATTCTTTCAGTCATCATTCAAGGAAAATTTTATAAGCTGAATGAATGTGTAGATCAGATTGAAAATTTCAAACAGATCAATCAGATTCCTTATGACAACAGCAATTCTAAAATTTCCAAATAGGATGCAGACGACAGTTCCAAGTGAACAAAATTTTTCATTCTTTTTTTTTACTTTCTGGGTAGAAAACCTTTCTGGGTAGAAAAAATTGTGGAAATTAAAGAAATTGCTTGTTACAAGAAATTTCTTCATTTTTCACAATGTTTAGCAAAGCCTTTACATGAGGGGTGTCAAAAAGCATCAATATATGGGAATCAGTTGACACATTCTCACTTTTAAAACCTTCATCTGATTTTACTGTACATGTCTGTTTATTAATTAATAATAACCAAGAGCAAGACTACAGTTGTCGCCACATCATATGGCACATGTTTATGTTTTGTTTAACGTTCAATTACATGTGAACAAAATATAATCTCAAATATACTGGTATATGAGTCAAATACAATTATCTAAGTCAACTTTTATTGTTCAAGCTATAATAAGTTGTTGTATTAGTTCTAATACGATGTAATCAGATCAGGTCTTAAACCATACAATAGATTGCTGTTAGGCATTAAATTGCATTTGAAGGACAAGTATATCCCCCTGCACACTCTTGTTTCCAATTCAGATGTTTAAAATGAATCCTTGTGTTGCCAAACTGTTATCATATTGATGCTTTTATTCCAAACAATGATGAAAATCTGGTTGATACAAGCAAAAGCAGGATGTATAACAAAGCTTGAGAATGTCTTACTTCTTGTGTCCTGCAATGATCTGAACAACTATACAGTCAAATCTCTTTACCTTAGCCGAAGTTCTCCCTATGTCGAAGTAATTTTCAAGTCCCGATTCTTTTGCTCTTTATTTCTATATATTTCAACATCTATACGTCGTTTTCTCTTGCACGAACTTCCTCCTTACGTCGAACCAATTTCGAAGTCCAACCGCCTATATTTGCACACATTCACACCTCTATACTACGAACCTCAAATTTACACGATCATAATTGCAATCAAGTCAGTTTATCACACCTTTCGATCCGTCAACTCGAGCAATCAAGGGGTATCCAGCAACTCCGACCGACATGGCGTGACATGCCCATAAAAGCGATGATGGCCGCTTGTCTCCAAAATATCTCTTCGTCGAACATTCTATACGTCGAAGTTTTCTCGTAGGTCCCACAAAGTTCGACATAGAGAGATTTGACTGTACATAAGAAAGTTTAGAAGCAGTTATTGCTGTAGATGGAATTAACTTTTGATGTACCATTTTCCTGACCAGTACAAACATGACAACCAAGCCACAAACTGCACACTGAAGATCTAACTTAATAATACCATTTGTTTTGGTATTCTCAGCAGGTTCATTCTTTGAAATCTATGCAACACTTTTGGAGGAGAAAATGTTTAAAGAATTTGCTATGTAGCATACAATGAAATTAGTAGATCCAAAAAGTCATTATGCTAAGTAGATCTTTATTAGATATATTTCAGGAACCTGATAGAGGGTCAAACATCACAAAATAGTTGAATGTTTTGAGAGAAAATGTTTAGTAATAAAGACAGGCAAACATTGCCTTCATAGATGTCGACTATGGTAAAAAATTCATACATGAACTAAAAGGGGTTCTATACCAGGTAAAAAAAGTTTAGCAACACTGACTTTGTCAATTGAAAACATGTATTTTCTGTGGTATTTATTTCACAACCGTTATACACATTTTAGCATATGCATTTACGCACAACATTCAAAGGTCGCTTTGTGGTAACATTAAATATTAAGTGAGAAATATTGTCTTGGCGTAGGTGAGGGGGTCAATACAAAAAGTCACAACAGAATTTGGTATGGATTATGAGGTAATCTAACGTGTAATAGTTTGATTTTATCTTAAAACAAAAATATTTTGGTTACTTAAGATATTTACATTTTGTTGCTAAACTTTTTCTACTAGGAATATTTCCATTTTCTGGTAGAATTCCTTATGATGGTTGCTATAGCTACTCATGAGAATGAGTATGATTGGCATTTATTGATTACCAAACTTCTACGTCCAAGATATAGAACCTACACATTAAAAGCAGTGAATTTAAATAAAACATTTGATTTGCGGCAGTACAATAAAACATTTTTTTTTTGCTGGGGTATAAAAACTTTCATCTTTTAAAGTTGAATTTTTCCTTTCAGGTTATGGACGATATTTGGAAGAGGCAGGGCCAGCTATTTCTATCCATAGGTTCATGGAGCCGGATGGACACAGGCAGAAGTTCCTGCTTGTCTTTGTCATGATGTCTAGGAAGACTATGCTTTGGTATGTTCGGCCCAGATCTTTATTGTACAATTTTAATTTTTTATTTCAGATACGTAGAATGGTCTAGGCCAGTCTGTGGAAGAAATTAATGATGTAACAACTGCTACAGCACTGTCCTACTTTTAGATGCAGTTTCAACTTGAGCTGCTCGCCCAGATTAAAACCAACAGCTATGCAAGATAATGTCTGCGACAACCGGACAGTGAACCAGATCCCAGCTGGACAGACATAACACCAAAGGAGATGCATTCTCGGTCATAAACATCTGATAAGAATCAACGGTCTGCCTCGCGTGGATAGCATGAACATCCTGATCGGCAGAGTTGGAGTGGCCAATATCATGACCTGTAACCTGTATAGGAAGATCCTCCAGTACTTCCATGTCGCTGACAAAGAAACAGAACTTCCTTGACATTCCAGACTACCGCCACTGCAAGATCCAACCAGTACTGGAGAACGTAGCCGACACCTGCAGATCTTCATACGCTTTATCCCGGGAAGTGTTTGTTGACAAGGCAATGAATAAGTACAACGACGGCCTGTCTTACCCTCAGTACATGCCAGCCAAGTCGACCAAGAGGGGGATCTAGGTCTGGATGTTGTGTGACGCCACCAACGGGTACATGTCCAGATTCAAGATATACGTAAGTAGAGAGAACAACCAGATGGAGTATTAGCTTGGTTACAACATGGTCACCCGACTTACCAGCTTTCTCAAGGGTACCTTTTCTGCAACTTTTTATCAACATCCATCTCCTGAAGGATCTACTTTCGAATGGCTTGTATTCCCATGGAACTGTCCGACCAACAAGAAAGGGGTATTCTGACAGCATAAAGAAGCCAGCCACCATCAGCAGTGACATAAGGTTCTTCAATATGGTGACAGCAACATGATGGCGACAGTATGGAAAGATAGGAAGCTCGTTCATCACATTTCCACTTGCAGCGACCCACGAGACACGTCAAGAGCCCTCAAGACGAACTGGCCGAGAGCAGAATACTGATGTCCCTCAACCAGCCCCAGACGGTTCAGCAGTACAATAGATTCATGGGTGGAGTCTACCTGCACAACCAGCTTCGTACAAAGTACCCCTGAAGACGTCACTGCAAGAAGGCCTGGAGGTACATCTTTTGGTTTCTCCTGAACAGCTGTATCACCAATACCTTCCTCCTGTACAAGGCATCGTCTAGCAGAGACCAGCGGAAGACGAGATACGACCATCTGGACTTTCGCTTGGAGTTGGTTCGAGAACTGATCAGTGGCTTCACCGAGAAAAATTATTTGCGCATGCGCCACTTGTTAGGCTGCAAATTTGTGTGCTCTCAATAAATTGGATTATTTCACTGTTATTTGTGCATAGAAACTCTGGATTTTTATCATAGACTTATATGAATGTGTGACCTAGATGATGTGCTATTTATTTTATGGAATTGTAATTGGAATACTCATTTATTTTGGTGAAAAACAATTGAAATTTGAGAAAGATCTGAGTTTTACTCGATTGAACTCTATATTTCATGTGGATAGAAAATCACAAACAATGGAGTATTCACACCCTACCGTGATACAATACAGTAGGGAACAGTTAGTGGGTTTTAGTCATATGCCCAGAGGGGCTATTTTACCTAATCAAAAAACACTAACGGTACTGAAGGAACTTGATATTTTAACATATAGAGGCAGAAGGTCAGGCCATCCCAAAAAGAGAAACAACATAAAAAATTCTGGTGTTCACATGGAAAACCTGATCCACATCAAACCTGACAATACTGTTGTGCTGAATAAAATCAAAGATAAGATAAAATGCCTAACAATTAACTGCAGATCCCTAGTCGGTAAAAGTGAACTTGTAGGCCAAATAATTAGGGATGAAAGGGCTGATTTCGCATTACTCACAGAAACGTGGTATTCGGACGACAAGCAGTTCCAATTTGAAACGTCGGACTTGAATCAGAATGGTTATAAAATCAGCGTGGCCAACAGAAAACAGAAAATCGGAGGCGGCATCGCTGTAACGTGTCGCTCTGGAGTAAATTTGCGCAGACTCTCTTTTGGAACCACAAATACTTTTGAATATGGCATCTGGGAACTCATTTTGAAAAGCAATTCTTTAACTGTTGTCGGCATATACAGATCTCCGACTTTTTCTACTCCCAGCCAGTTTGTTCCGGACTTCTTTGACTTTATGGAAGACATTCTCCCCAAATACAACAACATCATTGTAACCGGAGATTTTAATCTTCATATTGATAATCAAAGTGCCCACATCACAGAATTCGAACATTCGCTATGTGCCCTTGGACTTCAGCAGCATGTGAATTTTCCCACCCACACAGCTGGTCAAAAACTGGACTTAGTAATTACAGAAGTAGTAAATGGTCTTCAAATCATATCATGCGAACCGGGTTTATTTGTTTCCGATCACTGTGTTGTCAAGTCAATATTGAACATTCAGAAAGAAGATGTGATAAGTAAAAGAATTGAATTTCGTAATCTAAAACAAATTGACTCTGCATATATTTCAAAAGATCTCGGGGCAATAGAAATTAAAACTGATCATGTTGATCTGTTCGTCGAACAATTCGAATCGGAACTAGAATCTATCCTGGAGAAACATGCCCCCTTAACACAAAAAACCATCACGTGTCGACCACCAAAAGCTTGGTTTAACGATGAAATACTTAAAATGAAACAATCACTTCGAAAAGCAGAACGAGTGTGGCGAAAATATGGAGAACCGAATCAACTAGAAATAGTCAAACAGCTCCGTCTGAAATACCATTATGCTATCTGTAATGAAAAACGATCCGTTCTTAGTGAAAAAGTGCTCAGTTCGAAAGGTGACTGTAAGCAACTATACAAGTTAGTTTCTGAACTCACAGGGACAAAAACAGAAAACCCTTTACCATCTGGCGAAAGTGACTCCTCGTTGGCTGAAAAATTTGCCGACTTTTTCTTAGGCAAAATTGAAAAAATCCGCGAATCTCTCAAAGACTATGCAAGCTATACACCGAACAACAAAGAATGTCCTGCTTTCGGTTCCTTCCGTCATCTTACATGCGACGAAGTTAAGAAACTCATTAACGAACTGAAAACAAAATCGTGCGAACTTGACAAACTTCCAACAAAAATACTAAAAGATCACATGGATGAATTATTACCGTCCATTACGAAATTAGTGAATCTGTCGCTTAGCCAAGGAATCTTCCCAAAAAACTGGAAACACGCGGTAGTGAGACCCCTGCTGAAAAAAGTTGGACTCGAACTTGTGCTTTCAAACTATCGTCCTGTAAGCAATCTATCATTTCTTTCAAAGCTAATTGAAAAATCAGCTCTTCTCAGACTAAATGAGCATGTGGGTGAGCACGAACTTCTCCCAAAGAATCAATCTGCGTACAGACAGTGTCATTCGTGCGAGACAGCACTTCTAAGGTTGGTTAGCGATCTTTTAGATTGCATGGAAAATCAACAGGTCAGTGCGCTTTTAGCGCTTGACCTTAGTGCTGCGTTTGACACCGTAGATCACGACATTTTGATTAAAGTGCTGCAGTCTCAATATGGATTATGTGGAAAAGCAATTGACTGGATTGATTCGTATCTAAGGCCTCGGAGCTGTAGTGTTAATGTAGAATCGGCCATTTCAACTCCACGCGATTTGAACTGTAGTGTTCCCCAGGGAAGCTGTTTAGGTCCATGGTTATACCTTACGTACGCCGGAACTTTGTTTGACGTCATCCCCAAATCTATATCAGTTTACGGTTTCGCGGACGACCATATTGCGACAAAATCATTCAAACCGTCTGCAGACAGCGAGAGAATAGCCATAGAAGAATTAGAAAGTTGTGCTGTGACAATTAATGACTGGATGAAACAAAATAAACTAAAAATGAACACTTCAAAAACTGAATTCATAACTTTCGGAAGCAAACAACAACTACAAAAGTGTACAACAAACGAAATCAATATTGCTGGCGACCATGTTAAGTCTGTTAAGTGCATAAGATATCTTGGTGCGTTCCTAGACGAACATTTAACCTTCAGCGAACATGTTAAGAAAAAATGCCAAACTGCAATGTTCAACTATCTAAGAATAAAAAGCATACGAAAATATCTTACTGAAGACGCAACAGAAACTCTCGTTCTATCGCTTGTGATCTCTCACTTGGACTATTGTAATGGGATTCTCTATGGTGCTTCTCAAACCGTCATACGAAAAATGCAAAGGATTCAAAACATGTGTGCAAAGCTCGTTTTAAGGAGAAACAAATATGACAGTAGTAAACAAGCACTCTATGACCTACATTGGCTCCCTATCAAAGCAAGGATTGAATTCAAAATTCTAACTGTCATGTTCAACTGTTCCAAGGGACGCGCTCCGACTTATTTGACCGAGTTGTTTACCGAACAACTCCCGCCAAAACGAAATTTGAGATCCACTAGCTCATCTGCAGGTTGTTACAGTATACCATTCAACAAACGCAAAACATTCGGTGACAGGGGTTTTAAAACAGCAGGCCCAAAACTATGGAACAGGCTCCCACAGGACCTACGACAATCCAGCACCGTTGATTCTTTCAAGAAAGGCTTGAAAACCATGTTCTTCAAAGACTTCGACGCTCTGTTCAACTGAACGCGAGTAGTGCTTCGTGTGTATCTGTATCCTTTATCTGTATCCTTTATCTGTATCCTTTAACATATTTATTTTAGCACACTTTACTTTTGTACAACGCCAGTGAATATGCTTTGCGTAAAATTAGGCGTTTAAGTAAATCTAACAGTTTCAGTTTCAGAGAGAAAGATCTTCGCTACGTTCGACTTGACAGGTGAACGAGTACCAATGGACAACGCACGAACACATCCCAACTCCAGATTGCCAGGTGGTGCCAAGCGATGTAAATACCACTCCAGGACGCTTGGGAAGAGGAAGGAGACTGTGTATGGCTGTTCAGTGTCCACCTGTGCCAGGACGGATGCCACGCCAGGTACCATGCTGGATTGTAGTCTGTAAACCTGAAAAATAACAACCGGACCGAATAATGGACTTTGATTTTGAAACAATGGACTTTATTAGTGAATTCTGTGAAATGAAAACCGAACTGTCAAATGGACTGTGAGAGTGAAATTGACCAACTGTCAAGAGGGTGGGGGGAGGGATGGGCCATGACAAAGAGCAACCTTCTCGCGGTGTGGCCTGGTTGTGGCTGGATGATATTTAACTTATTAGCTCATTTTTTGTACACATGCTGTAAGTACATTATACATGAAATATTTGAAAAATATCGATCCAGCCACGACTAGTATCTCTTTCCTTAGCAAAACAAACTCCCATACAAGTCCCAAACAAACCCTGGTTTTGATATTCCTACACCAAAGCTCCAGAAATCACTGTGACAGAAGAAGAAAATACTGGAGGCTGTGTGAAGCCAACAACAGGTACATGTCAAGGTTTGAGATCTACCTTGGTTGAGAGAACAACCAGACGGAGTATAGGCTTGGTTACAACATGGTCACCAGACTTGCCAGCCTTCTCCAGGGTATGTTTCCTTGGGTGTTTTTAGACAATTTTTTTATCGGCATCCAGCTTCTGAAGGATCTACTTGCGAACGGCTTGTATTCCTGTGGAACTGTCTGACCAACCAGGAAGGGATATCCTGACAGCCTGAAGATGCCAGTCACTGTCAAATATCACGGTGACATGAAGATTCATCAATACGGTGACAGCAACATGGTGGCAACAGTTTGGAAAGATAGGAAGCTCGTTCATCACATTTCCACTTGCAGCGACCCAAGAGATGTCAAGAGCCCTCAGACAAATTGGCCAAGAGCAGATGTCCCTCAACTAGCCCCAGACGGTTCAACAATACAATCGCTTCATGGGTGGAGTCGACCTGCATGACCAGCTTTGTACCAAGTACCCCTGCAGACGTCACAGCAAAAATGCCTGGAGGTACATCTTTTGGTTTCTCCTGAACAGCTGTATCACCAATACCATCCTCCTGCACAAGGCATCGTCTACCAGAGACCAGCGTAAGAAGAGATACGACCATCTGGACTTTCGCTTGGAGTTGGTTCGAGAACTGATTGGTGGCTTCACCAAGCGGAAGATCTCTGCTACGTTCGATTTGACAGGTGAACGAGTACCAATGGACAACGGACAAACACATCCCAACTCCAGATTGCCAGGTGGTGCCATGCAATGTAAATACCACTCCAGGACGCTTGGGAAGAGGAAGGAGACTGTGTATGGCTGTTCAGTGTCCACCTGTGCCAGGTTGGATGCCACGCCAGGTACCATGCTGGATTGTAGTCTGTAAACCTGAAATGTAACCGGACTGAACTATGGACTTTGATTTTGAAACAAAGGACTTTATTAGTGAAATCTGTGAAATGAAAACCAAACTGTCAAATGGACTATGAGAGTGAAATTGACCAAATGCCAAGAGGATGGGGGTTGGATGGGCCTCGACAAAGAGCAACCTTCTCGCGGTGTGGCCTGGATGATATTATATAACTTATTAACTCATTTCTTGGGTAGAGAGAACAACCAGACTGAGTTTGGGCTTGGTCACCAGACACATCAGCCCTCTCCAGGATGTTTTTTGACAACTTTTTTACCGGTATCCAGCTAAAGGTGTTTGGGGGTGTGGTGTGAGTGAGAGCGGAAAGTGCCCATCTCACACAGAACTAACTGAACTTTGTTCAACAGACAAAGAAGAATACTGAACAATTTGTTAACAGAACATATTGATTAATTCTTTGTAGATATTCAAACAAGAGTACTCCGCGGACAACAAAGCTCGCCTATACGGGAGCTTGTCAAAAAAACCAGCAAATTTTTTAAAAGTAGGTCAAACTCCAAGGTCAAGGTCCCAAGGTCAAGGGTAATGGTCCCAAATGAAAAGTCTTGTTGAGATGTGTCTATGTATGAAATATCAAGGCTGTATCTCTAATAGTGCCTGAGATATAGGCCAGGTTAAAGTTTTTCAAAAGTAGGTCAAACTCCAAGGTCAAGGTCACTAGGTCAAAGGTCATGGTCCCAAATGAAAGGTCTTGTCAAGATGTATCTATGTAAGAAATATCAAGGCTGTATCTCTAATAGTGCCTGAGATATGGTCCAGGTTAAAGTTTTTCAAGACGGGACTGGACGCGACGCCGACGCCAACACTAGGGCTGTGACATTAGCTCCCCGGACATAAAGTACTGGCTTGCTAAAAAGTGTTAAATACCCAAGACATTTCGAGTCAGACCTCGTCCATCCGAAGTATGGCATAAGGCTGAAACTACTCGCAGACAATGTTTAATGGTGTTTCAGACACTATGACAAAAAACATGTTATATATTAGTAAATATTTTGTAAATATCATTGCGTAAATAATGTTTTATACATTTATAAATGAAAATAATAAATCATTACATTGTCATTCTTGTTATCATACCAAGACTACCTAACTTTCATGAAAGACATTAAAAAATCGTCTTAAATTGATATTGAGAAAGCTGCTATGATCATCTATTTTGTCAGAAAATCTTTGAATATATCAGAACTTCTGGAAGAACAAAGAAGACTACAAACTGCATATGTTATAAGAAGAACTCACAAATAATTATGTTACGATCAGTGATAAATATTCCAGAGGAGAAATTATGGACAAAATTGAGATAGTTAAACTATCAAAATATGAGAGAAAACTATTATACATTTGTATACTTAGTACATTTAAAAACGCAGAGTTTTCAAAGCCTTAAATCAAGATGTTATCAGATGTTATAAGAAATAAAAATGATTGTTATGAATCTCCCACAAGTTTTTAAACGTGAATAGAAAAGATTAGAGTTTGTAATTTTGGATCATTTTACGGCGCTATAGCCAAAGCGTTAAACACGTTGGCGCTGCGTAAATTTGATTCACATGAAACTCGAGTTAAATTGCAGCATGCTTATAAAGTTTATCTATAGGGACACTATAAAAACATGTTTTATCGAAATATTCTCAATTCTATCAGTGTGTCCCGTCTTCTTGTAAATGTGAGGAACCAAGTTTTTGGAACGCATTTGCTTGGTTTTTCAAACTCGGACATTTCGCGGCACGTAGGATGCCGTAACTTATTAATATCACGACTAGCGACACGATGGCTAGGCCACATACTGTGGTTACCCACTACTGGCCTGTTATGTACCCTATAGAACATGCTTGGAATGACCCGAAGTGATGCGTGTATTCACGTACCCCACCACCCAAAGTGTTGCAAAAACTTCGTATTCCTGTTATTCAAGAGCGGAACAAAATGCCACAAGAGGTTCCATTGCGAGGAAAGTCCTTTCTATGCGACGCCGATGTAAGGCTATAATTCAAGCTTTCGTGGGCACACTTGTTATTAATTGATTTGACATATCTCAATTAAAAATGATCAAATTTTATTCCGACGTGTATTTAAAGCATCTTCTACCTTTTGAGGTTATGGAATTAGATAAATCAGCGAAAATAAACCCGCATTAAGTAGCCTTTGCTTGTCATTTCCATCCTATAAGAGAACAAAGTATCTCTGCGGAATTAAATGTACTCAGTATAGAAACATTGTTACATCTACAGCCTTGTGAAGATGCAATAATCTTTCTGCCATATACAAATGAGCAAGGATCTGGACATCCTTTATGGCATTTGAGAACAACATCCTTTATGGCATTTTGAGAACAACCTGGATCAAGACCAGCCTGTGCATAAGCACAGTCTGATAAGGATCCATGTTGTTCTCAAATAGCTTCTTTGTGACCTGTAGCAACTATAGAAGAGCAGTATGGGTGTCTGCCAGTCTTCGCATAGGCACAGACTGGTTTTGAAATGTGGCCGTCGCAATTGCTATAGGGGAGGTTTTTCCAGATCCCGGCTCAAGTGGTTGTGAGCACAAGCTTGACGATTTATCCAACAAATACTTGTAATTTAACTTGATGGTTGTCCATTGACAACATGTCGATCCCACAGTTACAAGCTCTACAAAATTTCAAAGTAAAATAAGAGCCGTCAAAGACAGGTTGTGCTTCCTGAATAAGTGTTTGTCACAAAAAGAGCTATCATACACTAATAAGCTCCCTTTAACCATGACAGGTATTCTGTACTCATATCATTTGTAGATAATGGTCTAGAACATTTCTGAAGAACAAATTTCATTGAATTCTTCACATTAGATAAACAGAAATTAGAGAAAAACTGTTTTCTGTATTAAGGCCCCTTTTCCTGTGACGCAGCACCTTTTTAAGAAATGGAGATAAAGGTCTTAGAATTATCCCAGGGAGTTCACATTGTGAAGTTTCATTGAATTTGGTCCAATGCTTGCTGAGATCTGGCTGTGGACGGACGGACAGACAGGCAACTATATCATGCTCGGGGAACTTAAAGGGACATTTCATTCCAATTTCAATTTATTAAAGTATGTCTTGATGCCAAGATTGGTTATTCTAATGAGTATAAATACTATTAGTTTTTTTAAGTTGTTGCCAATAAGCGAGAAACACGCATTTAAAGTTAAGACATAATCGATAAATTGCATATAAATCGGAACTGTTGTCCACAACAATTCGTTCAATTTTAACACAAAAATATAAATTTCTCGTAAACGGCGCAATATTTTGGCTTGAAATTTTCAGAATTTCCATAAGGAAATGTGCTCTTTCAGATAAAAATAAAAGTAAAATTTATGACAAAAAAATCTGAAATGTCACTTCAAAAAATAAGGGGCAATTATGGCTCAGAGAACAAGAAATTGCCTAGACAAAATAATCCGGACTCACACATTAACCAACACAACAAGTGCATGTCGGATTGCGATGCAATACAGGAGTCCCCCACCGGATAACAAAAATCCTTTCTTATAATATATCTCCTACTTACTATATCTATAACTGTATACAAAATTTGAAGTTGCTAGCACATTAGGTTTTGGACAAAATGTCCCATACAAAAATATAAGGGTAAAAACAACCAAGGGCAATAACTCCAAAAGTGGGCGGAGAAAAATGATTCTTGTACATGCCACTTGTCCTCAATGAGATCTATAAGTGTACAAAGTTTGAAGTTGCTAGCACTGATGGCTCAGGAGATATGGTCCGGACAAAAATGTAAGGATAAAAAACAACAACGGACAATAACTAAAAAAGTGGATGTGGTAGAGTAACAGTTCTTGTGCATTACACTTCTTCTCAATGAGATCTACCAGTGTACAAAGTTTGAAGTTGCTAGGGCTTATGGTTTAGGAGATAAGTTCGGGACAAAAAAGGACTCAAAAAGTTCGGGACTCAAAAAGTGGACATGGCAGACAGACAGTTCTTGTACATGACACTTGTCCTCAATGATATCTATAAGTGTAGCAAGTTTGAAGTTGCTAGCACTTATGGTTTAGAAGATATATTCCTGACAAAAATGCAAGGGTAAAAACAACAAAGGGCAATAACTCAAAAAGTGGGTGTGGCAGAGTAACAGTTCTTGTACATGACACTTGTCCTCAATGAGATCTATAAGTGTACAAAGTTTGAAGTTGCTTAAGTTTAGGAGATATGATCCGGACAAGAATGTAAGACTAAAAACAATAAAGGGCAATAACTCAAAAAGTGGACATGGCAGAGTAACAGGTCTTGTACATGACATTTGTCCTCGATAAGATCTATCAGTGAACAAAGTTTGAAGTTGCTAGCACTTATGATTTAGGAGATATATTCCTGACAAAAATGCAAGGGTAAAAACAACAAAGGGCAATAACTCAAAAAGTGGGCGTGGCAGAATAACAGTTCTTGAACATGACACTTGTCCTCAATAAGATCTATAAGTGTACGAAGTTTGAAGTTGCTAGCACTTATAGTTTAGGAGATATGATACGGACAAGAATGTAAGGGTAAAAACAACAAAGGGCAATAACTCAAAAAGTGGGCGTGGCAGAGTTATGGTTCTTGAACATGACACTTCTCCTCAATGAGATCTATGAGTGTACAAAGTTTGAAGTTGCTAGCACACATATTTTAGGAGATATGTTCCAGACAAGAATGTAAGGGTAAAAACAACAAAGGGCAATAACTCAAAAAGTGAGCATGGCAGAGTAACGATTCCTGTAAATTACACTTTTCCTCAATAAGATCTATAAGTGTACAAAGTTTGAAGTTGCTAGCACTTATAGTTTAGGAGATATGATCCGGACAAGAATGTAAGGCTAAAAACAACAAAGGGCAATAACTCAAAAAGTGGGCTTGGCAGAGTTATGGTTCTTAAACATGACACTTCTCCTCAATGAGATCTATACGTGTACAAAGTTTGAAGTTGTTAGCACACATAGTTTAGGAGATACATTCCGGACAAGAATGTGAGGGTAAAAACAACAAAGGGCAATAACTCAAAAAGTGGGCGTGGCAGAGTTATGGTTCTTGAACATGACACTTCTCCTTAATGAGATCTATAAGTGTACAAAGTTTGAATTTGCTAGCACACATAGTTTAGGAGATACGTTCCGGACAAGAATGTAAGGGTAAAAACAACAAAGGGCAATAACTCAAAAAGTGGGCGTGGCAGAGTAACAATTTCTGAACATGACACTTCTCCTCAATGAGATCTATAAGTGTACCAAGTTTGAAGTTGTTAGCACATATGGTTTAGAAGATATAGCCCGGACAAAACTGTGACGGACAGACGGACGGACGGACGGACAGACGGACGGACGGACGGACAGACGGAATCGAGCAAACCTATAGTCCCCCAACCGGTAACCGGTGGGGGACTAATAATGCACCAAAACTTGAACGAAACATTGAGCTTCACATATAGCCAGCTTGACAAAAATCAACAAAGGGCAGTAACTCGATAAATAGGATTTGCATAGTTGTGGGTCTTGTGCACCACACTTCCCCTTAATGAGATCTATTTACCCAAGAGGTTTATTGATTCTTCCTGGCACACTTTTTGAATTATGTTCCGTAAAAGTTAAGTATGAAGGGCAATAACTCTATAAATATCATCAGTTTTTGTCTGTTAGGACAACAAAGTGCATTTCATATGCTGACGAAAGTGTAATATTTGCATTTGGAAAAGGATAAGCTTGCACGCTGTTATAATTCCAGACAAGCCAGTCTTGTGTATTACATCTTTTTGTGAGCCATGTAACAAATTTCTCTGTCATATCCATTACAGGGTAACAATGCACTATTTGTCTACAACGTCACAAAAACATTCCGAAAATGTCTTCAAGCTTTCCCAAACAAGACCTGGTATTGACGTCTCTAATAGAAAAGGCTTGGGAAAACATTGAAACAAAAGAAGAAACTGCTGATAATCAGCAGTTTCTCCTTTTGTCTCAATATTTTCTGTGCCATATTTTACACAAATCTTATCTTTAATAAGTTCCATTTTGTCATTTGTGGCAGTTTTTGAAGTGAATCATCGTAAAATTTTGTCGTTTGGGAAAGGGTTAAAGCTTTCTATTGTTTCGGTCTTATGAAAAAACACCAAATTCACATGCACATGTTCAAGTGGAAAACAAAGCTTGGAATTTCCTGGTTTTTATAGTTAACCCATTACCACATAACATAGCCCTAAGCCTAACAAGATAAAGGCTTTGAAAAACATTGTGGAAAACAAGGGGGGGGGGGGTCCAAGACCAAGATTTTTTCCAGGGGGTTCCAAGCTCAAATTATGGCTTAAAACGTTTTGAGTTTATTGGGGTTTTCTTGTCACCTTGTCTTCAATGTTCTTAACCCTTTCCCAAACAAGACCTGGTTTTGACGTCCCTAGGAGAAATGGAGACAAAAAAATAAACTGCTGATAACTATAACTATAACTCAATATTTTTATGCCATATTGTACACAATTCCTATCTTTATCAACATTTTTTTGTCATTTGCGACAGCTTGCAAATTGGAACAGTCAAACTTTTGCTGTTTGGGAAAATATTAAGTCTTCTCACGCTGTTCACATTAACTTACTGTTGTGCTTAAAGCTTTGGCTGGCAGTATAGACCAAGATCAGCCTACACAGATATGCAGTCTGATCTTAGTCTACACTGCCTGCTTTCCCCTCCATAACTGCACAGCAAATGAGCTGATTTTTGAAACATCTTTTAACCCTTTCCCAAACAAGACCTGGTTTCAACGTCCCTAATCGAAAAGGCTTGGGAAAACATTGAAACAAAAGAAGAAACTGCTGATAACCAGCAGTTTCTCCTTTTGTCTCAATATTTTCTATGCCATATTTTACACAAATAGTATCTTAAATAACTTCCATTTTGTCATTTGTGGCAGTTTTTGAAGTAGATCACCCTAAAATTCTGCCGTTTGGGAAAGGGTTAAAATGGCAGTGCATGACTGTCTGTTTGAAACAAAATTTCAAGTCAGCAGGAGAAGGGCTAAGTGTGAACTTTTCCAGGGTGAGGCCTAATCAGGTTAATCTCCAGCTTCTCAGCTTAATTAATGTTTGGAAGAAAAGTATAAACAAGTCCTTTGATCGTAAAAATGGGCATAAAAATAGCAGTAAATTAGATGAATTAATCAACTATGAAATCACTTGTCTTCTCCACTTACACAAACACAGCTCAGATGTTCTAAACCAAGAAAAGTTTCTTAGAGATACAATCTTAGTAATAGTATGCAATATTGGCATACAGATGCATGAACAGACAAACTAACATAACTTGCAGCGGACAACTTCTGTAAGTTGTCATAGCCTGCGGACAACATAAGCCTATACCGGAGAATGTCACTACAAGAGGGTGTAGCATGTGGATAACATAGCTTACCTAAACGTAAGTCTGCCACAACAAAAAGGTAAAACACAAAGGTCAAGGTCCCGAAGTCAAAGGTCATGGTACCAAATGAAAGGTCTTGACAGGGGGGCCTTTCCACATGTAGTGCACAAGATAAAGACCATGACTTAGTTTTTGCCTACATGAAAGACACAATGGGCTGTGACATTATCTCTATAACAAGAGCTGTCCGAAGACAGCACGCTCAACTTTCTAAGTTGCTTAACCCAGAATTTCTAAGTAAACAAAGGTTAAAATTCCAGTAAATTAAATGTGAGAGTAAGGAATCTTTGCCTACAGGCTAATATTAAGGTCACAAAAGCATGTGCAAAGTTTCAGAGCAATAGCATAAGTAGAAACAGATGTTTGAAAAAACTTTAACCTTTGTTGCGACGCCGTCGCCCAGGTGACAGTATAAGCTCTCATTTTCTTCGAAAAGTCGAGCTAAAAAAGGACAATTTGCTGGGCCAAAACAATATTGTTGATATTAATACTTAATTTCCATCACCAAATGAAATCAATAGTCTTAGATTTACATAACAATGTTGTATATCTACATGCCTTACATTTCTGCTGAACACAATGACATCAATCCATTGATAAAGACAAATCTCAAAAGACAGATTATACCAATGCAAATTGGGAAAATAGCAAAGATGACCAACAAATAGCATTCATTATTCTTACCACTTAGAATTTTGTTCAGGTAAATTAAGTAAGCTTTGAAGGTGGCCAACACCATTTCATGGCCCTTGATTATATATTGATGAGCCTCGATCAATTAGCACCTGTGAGGCCATTTTATTATCTTCTGAAAAAATGACCTTTGATGACTCAGCTTTATCATCAAGGACTGTCAAATTGAGGAAATGTTCGACAAAAGCTTCAATGTTGCTACCAACATTTCATTGCATGATGCTTATGAAATGAGTTGGATTAGTGTTGCACCTGTGAGGGTGTTTATAGCCCATCACAGCCACTAACTGCCCACTTATTTTATTTTCTCTGGAATTCCACTGTTAATTGTTAACCCTTTCCAACAACAACAAAATTGAAGAAGGTCTAAATAGAAAGCTTATGGGACTACAAAGGTATAATAACTGAATTTGAGATATGTGTAAGTTATATTTAGCATGAAGAACATAGAGAGAAAAGAAGAAAATGCAGACTGTATATCATCATTTTCTTCTTTTCATTCAATGCTATTTAAAGCTAGCTAGATGGGACCATCAAAACAAGGGCTTGTTTGGAAAAGGGTTAAATAAATAATCTGTGAATCATGAACAACTTGTTCTGTAGGCTAGAAAAAATGTACAAAATGTCCAAATTACCAACACCAATCTGCCCATCAACATGAAATAAGTCAACCTTTCCAAGAAATCAGCATGCATTTAGTTATTGATAGAATACTTTAAAAAATCTAAAAAGGTTGGACAATTTTGAGAGAAAAGGAGAACATGCTGATCATCAGAATGATCTCCTTTCTCACGCTGCTTTTCAAAGCTTTTCTCTCTCAGTCATTAACCCTTTCCCAAATGACAAAATTTTAGAGTGATCAACTTCAAAATCTGCAACAAATGACAAAATTGATGTTAGGATTTGTGTGAAATATGACACGGAAAATATTGAGACAAAAGGAGAAACTGCTGGTTATCAGCAGTTTCTTCTTTTGTTTCAATATTTTCCCAAGCCTTTTCTATTAGGGACCTCAAAACCAGGTCTTGTTTGGGAAAGGGTCAAAAGCAGGTATTTTGGGAAATAGAGTAGTCATAAAGCACAGAAGATAACTACCTCCAACACTCCTTTCCTGTTAGTGGCTTGTCACATGATCAGCAAAATCACTGACCTTGATAACGTTTCAAAGCTAGTCTTTGACCTTGACTCTTTACTAATGAACGTAAGTCCCAATAAATTACCTGGCAGCTAGAGCATAGATCTATAGCTTACAGCTAGAGATGCTCTGCCAGGTCATTTATCAAAACCTATACCAAAGGTGATAATTATAAGAACCTCCTTTGGTCGTGAAAAACATAAAACAAAGTTTCATGGACTAGTTTATGAGTTCAAGTAAGGAAACAAGATATCCTTGGATATATTATTTGGATGAAGACATGGACATTTACTTCCTAGGTTGGGAGTTATAATGATCACAAAAACTTACCCCACCTCTGTCATTGTCTTGGCTGCTTGTTGTTGTTGTCTTAGATGCATTTACTGAAAATTTGTACACTTTTAGTGAATCAGCTGCTGCCAGATAACTTTGGTACCAGATTATCTTCAAGACCATGCTATAATACAGTTACCAGTTTAGCAGTATTTCAACTTTCTGTTACATACCAAATCTCTGTCCTCCTTTTCAGCTTCAAATAGGTAGCAGATATGAATTTAATTGAAATCAGTTAACTGTTACTTTTTGGTTTTGCTATTATGTGCTGTTTTTAGTTTCACTGTTATCTACTGTTTTTGGCTTTGCTGATATAGATCTACCTGCAGTTACATGTACTGTGTTACTATCCGCTATCATCTTAGCAATCATTCAGAAGTCTTTGCCATCTGTACAGCACCAATTATGACCAACTGCAATCACAACAGGCTATCTTTCCATACTTTTCTACCATTCCCTGTTTTTCTCATTTCTTTTATTACAAAATCTTAGTCCCTGGACTAGGCTCCATTTGACTGAAACCGACTGATATGTGGGACTGATAACACAGAGCACCGTGAAGGTGCTAGTTGGGGAGCCTAGTCTCCTATTGGTCTCGTGTGTCCAAATTCAAGTGGTCATCTTTCTGAAACCAATCCATGTCCATGTTTCTGTCAGCAGGCTCAGAGGTAGTTAAAGTGGTGCTTGAAGCTATTCCTTCATTCCTGCAAGAGAGAGGGAAACATGGGTATGTTTATGCTAAAGTGAAGGAAATTCATTCAAGGATGAAAGTTTGCATGTTTGGTTTTGACTATATATTCAGGAAATATCTGATTATCTACCAAGAAATAAAGTTATTTTCTTCATACCAATATTAAGCAAATCATAAAGATTTTTTGTCATAAATATTCTGCATGATTCTTAGATTATATTGCTGGTTATTTAAGTACAGTATGATTTATTGATATAGGATAGACAAAGCATAATGTTGATATCCACCATAAAACATGGTAAAATCTGATTAATCTGAGATTGTAATTATTGATGGAATGTCTATAAACTTGATGTGTTTCTTCACGGGTGGTAAACAGAGAAACTAGCTCCAAAAAGAGTCAACGGTATTTTGTTTCCTCGTGATATCCGGCCTTTACCGAGGTAGTTGCATAGAGCGAAAATCTGTAAACAAAGGTAGGTCACAAACACATTTTTCTACAATTATTTCTTTTACAATGAGTTATTGAAAAATCCGGCGATGCTGTAATATGAAGAAATGGTCTAAGTTTGTTGTGCACGAGAATATACGGTGTTAGTAAGCAGAGTTTGAAAACAATCGTTGAAAAACATTTCAAAATCGAAAATACACAAGTTTTTACTTTCGATTTTGAAATGTTTTTCAACGATTGTATTCAAACCCTGCTACTAATACCGTATTTTCTCGTGCACAACAAACTTCGACGATTTCTTCATACTACAGCATCGCCAGTTTTCTCAAAAACTCGCTTTAAAAGAAATACTTTTAGAAAATGTGTTCGTGACCTACAAATTTTCGCTCTATGCAACTACCTCTTTTTGGGGCTAGTTTCTCTGTTTACCACCCGTGTTCTTTAGGCTGTGCAAAAACAGTATTACCACTGTTTGGGTGGTTAGAGTTATTAACCCTTTCCCGAACGATAAAATTTTAGGGTAATCCACTTCAAAAACTGCCACAAGTGACAAAATGGAAGTTACTAAAGATAGGATTTGTGTAAAATATGGCACAGAAAATATTGAGACAAAAGGAGAAACTGCTGGTTATCAGCAGTTTCTTCTTTGGTTTCAATGTTTTCCCAAGCATGTTCTATTGGGGACGTCAAAACCAGGTCTTGTTTGGGAAAGGGTTAAATACTTTCATTTTTCTTAAAAAACCTTATAACTACAGCTTAATTCAAGCTGCAGTTACAAGGTTTTTGATGAAAAGTGATGATATTTGTTCTTTCTTCAGGCTATGTATGATTAACATGGTTACAATGTTACAAGACATTAGTGTTTGCTAACTAAAGAATTGTATTTCTCATTGCTTAAAGCACCAATTTTATACTGTACTGGCATGACCTTAATAAAATGTTTTGGAACCCTGTGAACTGACCAAGTAAAAGGTTTTGCAAATGTACTATAAGATTGTGACTTCAGTCTTGAACATGTATTTGGTGACCAAAAACCTTAGCCATCAATGGCAAAATGTAAACAGTTCAAGTATTGAAGATTTGATTTTTGCTTACAATAGGCATTCCTTACAAAGTATAGTAACAAGTGCAGAACATTTTTCTGAAACAATAAACCATGCATGAAGATAACTAATTTGTTGTAAATTTTGTAATGTCCTAGCCAAATTCATTTTACTCTGATTTGTCTGAAGACTATATTGCAGAGTTGAAGAAAAGCTGTTCTCTGTGCCATTGTAGACCAATTCAGATATCTTATTACAAAGAATAGAAATTGACTATTGGTTCCACTTGGTGCATCTTTCTTTCACAATGTCAAAGACATTTCAATCCAGAATTATATTTTGACAAAAAACTTCTTTCAACTTGAGCCATTAAGAATATGCTGTCTCATTATGCGGCAAAGACAAAATGTCTGTATATGAAATTTTTGCAAATAATTATGACAATATGCTGATTTGAAGACAAACTCTCTTCATCATGCAGCAATGCAGTTGATGCAAGACAAAATGATGACATTCTTAATTTGTTATTTCTGAACCAAATCCTTTGTTGTGAGTTCACATTTGAATCATCTAATTGAGACAATTCAAATGAGCACCAGCAACACATGATTCGATCCAACAATATGTGATATTTTACCAATTGAAAGTCGATAATTTACCCCAATCTAGAGCACTGCTGCAGTATAGATAATTAGAAAGAAGAAGTAGAAATTAATCACTAGATCCAGGGGGACATATTTCTTGTGCAATATGAGACCAGAGCCAAGATGTCTGACTAGCCTTGCCTAATTGCTGAGATTTCAACATCACCCTATATTCTAAATATCAAGCAAGAAATATGGATGAATTTTGTAAAAGATATAGAAATAAACAATTAATCTTTTCTCATACATTGACATTTTCTATGCAAGTAAGTGCTCAAAAGTTGGAAAATATTTGAAGGGAAGAAAATGTAAGTTATTTCTTGCTCAAACTTGAGTAGGGTTGTTTTTGTTTGTTTGTTTGTTTTTTGTTTTTTTTTTTAATTGTTTAATTTTATAAGATTTCTAACATTTATTTTTATAGATTTGTATTGTTTTTACAAATTCAATACTTCTGGGATTCAGGAAGGTTTGCAAGAAAGGCTAATTAGGAAAAGAACCCCTATTAAAGGCAGTGGATTTTGATTCAATTACTAATGTTATTTACCAAATCTTTGTTACTTTATCCTTTTATCATTACCTCTGGGAAATGAGAACCGGTAGCTAATTTGATATTTAATACAAAGTTTTACCAAGAATATACATACAACACTGATAACCCTGAAACATTAGAACCAAAGATTAGTTCATCATTAACCCATTTCCTGATGATAAAACTTTTGGCTTGGTGCAAATTCAAACCTACGTAGTCTAAGCAAGACAGATGATAATTTAATTTGTACAGATAATAGTTTAGAAAATATATAGGGACATAAAGAAAATTCTGGTTATCAGCATCTTCTTCATCTTTGCAAGCCAAGGGTTCTACCTCCACTTTGTTCCTTACGAACCCTTGGCCGCTCGCCTCTATGAAAATCGAAAGTATCGCCGTGTGATTTCATTGGACGCGATAACTTTCCCATTATCCAATCAAAACACACTTTACAAGCCCTCTTTGTCAAAACAAAAACATTGCGGCTGACGTAAAAATCGATATCCATATTTGATGCATCGCCTAACACGTTTAATTACGAGGCTTTTGATTGGCCAGAAATAGCAACTGCAAAGGGCAGCGACTCTTTATCACCGAAAGGTGGCGCGGCGGTACTTTCGATTTCTATAGAAGCGAGCGGCCAAGGGTTCGTAAGGAACAAAGTGGAGGTAGAACCCTTGGCTTGCGAAGATGCATCTTCTTTATCCACATAGTTTTCAAAAGTTTTTCTTCCCAGGATTGTCAAAATCAGTTCTTGTTTATGAAAATGTTGATCAAGCTTGTCAAGCTGAGAACTCAACGATCAAGCATCATGGTTCTTGCATTTTTGGCCAATTCTTATATTAATATCGCAGATGGGGCAGAGTCTCAGGTAGACTGAGATCAGGCTGCATGCATGTGTAGACTAAGAATTAATTTTTTCGCCTATGTTACATTAATATAGGGGAAACAACTCTTGAACTGATTGCTCTTGAATTCTCAAATAACTTTAACATGTAAAGCAACAAGTCTCCACCATAGCCAGACTGTGTGGAATTATGCTGACAGACCAGAATTAACACTGCTCGTTCTTTCAGCAAGCATTTTTTCATATCTTTCAAGAGCACCTGAAACTCTTTCCAAAATTAAACTGGTCCAAATTTTAAAGGTGTTGCAGGTGACAAATAGAATAGTTTCAAGTAGAAATGGTGATCATTAAAATAAATGAAATATTGAGATAAAAGAAGAAAATGTTGATATCAGTATAATTATACTTCTTTTGCCTCAATATTTTTTCAAACTGTTTTTCTTTTTCAGGTTATGTACAACCAAGCATTGTTAGTGTAGTATAGGTAAGAGAAGCGGGTATAGCTGGTCTGCAAATCAAAAACTCAACCCAGAAAATAAATTGGCACGATTTAGTCCACAGAAGGCATGAAGTACTTACAAAGGCTAGTGCAAAACTATTGTAAGTATCAGATAATGTGTATAAACACTTACATCAGTTATGTTCTAACCTATCAATATACCAAGAAGCATATCAATTGAGACAAGTACCCTGGTAATTGGACTTGACATGGCTGCTTAGGAAAATTAATTTTCGGTCAACAGTCTAAACAAAACATTGGTACTGGCTAGCATCAGTTTCCAACCCATTTACCCTGGTATTTCATGCCTAATTGATTCCACTATAGCTTAATTGTTCTTTTGGGCTGTTAGTCATTTTGCCAAACTTATAACAGTTGTTTTATGTTCCTATGAATTATGCTTTCTGTATGGTTATCCATGTTTAACCTCTTTCCAAACAACACAACTTTAGATTAGTCCTATCTGAAGGCTGCTGCAGAAGACAAAATGGGTGTCAATAAGAATAGGCTCTGTGTAGAACATAGCATTGAAAATATTGAGACAAAGGGAGAAAATGCTGGTTACCAGCATTTTCTTCTTTTGCCTCAATATTTTTCTGAGTCATTTCTAAAGAATTTAGTATCCTTAGTTATAAGTTAATAAAATCAAAATTATGAAATGATAAAATCAATTATCAAATATCATCAAAATTTGGTGAAGAAAAAAAAAACATAAGCGAAAAGAAAAAAATCAATCTCTACGTGGAAATATGGCGTTTTTACCTCTGGCTTCTTTACCTTTGGCAAATTTACCATTTTGGGTATGGCTTTTTTATCTATGGCATTTTTACCTATGGCAATTTTGCATATGACAATTTTACCTTTGGCAATTTTATTGTATACCTTCTGCAGTAGCATAAAAATTCAAAGATTGTTTTCCGATGGTATATCACTGATATAGTTTGGACGAGGATGTTGCAATGAATTTTCCTATACTACCTAGACAAATGTTGCAGAATACACCAATATATGCCAAAACAAAAACCATTAATCTTAAATAAAAGTCTCCTAAAATTTGAATATAGTAAGCAGACAGTTCAGAAGGGATTGAAACCATGCACATTGTGGAAGGGAAAATCAAATCTATTGTTTAGATAGAAATGACAAAAAGCTATTTAAGAATTCCACAAAAATATGCCAGTATACTAGCAAATCCATTTAGATTTTTCCTCCGTGTGACATTGAGGCAATGATAAACATCAAAATCCAATTTCATAACAAAACTACCTCGAACCTCACAAAATTATTCTCATATGTCATTTCTGAAATGTGCTGGGGTCTGTAAAAAGAGAATTTAAGGCTTTTAAGCCCAACATGGTTCCTGATCAGCCTGCATTTACATGCAGTCTGATCAAGAACCATGTCATACTCCAAAAATTTCAAGACCTGTGGCAACGGATTAAGTGAGTATTGGTCCTTAGGTCAGCCTTTGACAGAGACTGCATGAGTGTCTTTAATGCTAGATTTAGGGCCCTTTTTCAAGATCCAGGCTCAAAATGTAATAGTTGCTTCAGACAATTGGCTGAATAAATTTTTCAAAAGCTCATCTTTGTTTGCAAATTTAGCAATTTTAGCCCTTTCCCAAACAACTAAATTCAAGCAAGCTCAAAGCGAAAAGAGATGCAGACAAAACAACATGGGTATATCTACAACTATCTACAAAAGCATATATAAATCTTTGAGTAAAAGTTAAATATTAGATCATGGGCCATATATACCATCATCAAGTTGGAAGTCTTCTCCAAATATGGACAAAAACATTTTTGGTAAGGACTTCAAAATTCTGCATGACAGTAAAACTTGATCTACCATCAGGAAATTGAATAATGTTAATGCCAGCAATTTGACCCCAACTTAGTATGTAAATTCAGCAATGTAGGCAAATTTGATTCATCTAAATCAGAAATTGAATCCAGTTGGCTTGATTAATGACCAGTGAGTGTTTATTTGATGCAAATCACTACAAACAACCATCTTGTACAGTGGATGAACGGATTTCAGTCTTGATTCCTAATGACATGCTGTTGTAGGAAAACACAACTTACAACTGTACATAAGAAATTATTTTTGGGGGGTATCTTGGGCTAAAAAACTTTGTGGGAAATGAAGAAATTGCTGGTCACAAGCAATTTCTTCATTTTCCACTATGTTTTCCAAAGCCACAATCATTTGGGGAGTCAAAAAGAGTCAATGTGTGGTAATGGGTTGATAACTTCTAAATGCTTTATGACCTGCTTTGCAAGCCTTTCAACTTGCTTAAACTACATGACCATTGCCATGTTTCATTTTGTTCCTTCTTTACACATTCTGAGTGAAATATTTTGATTATTGTGATCTGCAATTATTTACGAAGTAAAAATATCATGAGAAGCACTTTGGTTAGTAAAAAACATAACCGAGAGGGGTTTAACCCTTTCCCAAACGGCAAAATTTTAGGGCGATCCACTTCAAAAACTGCCACAAATGACATAATAGATGTTATTGATGATAGAATTTGTGTAAAATATGACATAGAAAATATTGAGACAAAAGGAGAAACTGCTGGTCATCAGCAGTTTCTTCTTTTGCCTCAATATTTTCCCAAGCCTATTCAATTAAGGACGTCAAAACCAGGTCTTGTTTGGGAAAGGGTTAAGACAATGGAAGAAGAAGCGTCCCATTCAAGAAATCTATAAGCCATTAGTAGCCATTTTCTGGTGAATTATTGGTGTGTAAAACAATTTGTCAGAATGTCATATCTTGTTTAGGCCTGGATCAATTCTGACAAATATTATCCTCACTTAACAAACAAAACATTGTTAACTTTTTATTTTGTTTTCATTGTACATTTTGTGCAGCGGTATAGCGGAAGAGAATTGACCCGGTGTAACAGTTTATCTTGGCCCCCCCTGGGCAGCTTGGCCCCCGGGGGCTAAGCTACCCGCGGGTAGCTTGGCCCCCACCCTGGGTAGCTTGGCCCCC